>CM045886.1:65494410-66094410 GCA_025169545.1 Anguilla japonica | reverse complement strand
ATCATTAAACTCTAAAAGATAATGATTTATCCTGCAGACAGGCACTTGAATGATTATAACAAGATTCCATGTGATTCTTTTAAGAGTTAACGTCTGTTGATCCAAGTAAAGCTACTGGTGCTGATTGTCTTGACCCGAGATTGCTTTTTTCGACTCTTCCCATTGTGGCTTTCCTGTTGGCTCACATTTCCAACCTGGATATTGTTGAGGAAAGTACTCCTAAAGTCTGGAAATTAACACATGACTCTCCTTCTGAAAAGTGGAGAAATTAGTGACCCAAATACTACCACCCAATCCCCAAGGTTTTCTTGCGTAACCAAAATTTTTGAGAAATTGGTTAATGGCCAAGTTCACTCATATTTGTTTTCTTAATGTCAGTCTGGCTTTAGAACTGGAAACAGTGCTCTGACAGCAGTGTACAAAGTGGGTAATTATATCATTACATTTAAACTTTTGCTTAACCCATCCAAGACAAAAAAAAAACACAGACAGCCCAGTGCTATAAGTATTGAGGCATCTGGTTAAATGAAGATTTATCTTTCAAAACACGTGTTGAATAACTGGTGCAAAAGTTTCTACAGGAACAAAACCTGTTTAACAAGAGCCTCTATATTAGAAATTGTACCAGCAGAATTTTTATCAGTCTTGGGTTATGCAGAAGTAGTTTAAATGCATGCATCTGTGAGAACCCTCAAGCCACTCAACCCAGTGTGTCATAGTGCACTCAGTTTTATTACTGGCTGTAGCTTTACAGCACGTCGCTGTACATTGTCGAGGGGGTCGGAGAGAACACCACTGCCTTATGTTCGTTTACAAAGCAGTGTTAGATAAGCTGCCATCTTATATCCGTTCCGTTTTTCAGTTTAGATTTATTGGACAGGCGGAGTCGCTCTCTGGAATCCGCCTATGAACACAAAATTAGGACGGACAGCATTTACCTTCTGTGTGCCTTTTAAATGGAATTAGCCACAAGCTACCCTCAGACTGATAAGTGTGGCACAGCTTCAGGCTTGTTTTTCGGGAAAATTGTACTTGCTGTTCATAATGTATTTGTTATTTTTATTTGTACATTTTCATCTTGTTTACTTTATTTGTGTGATATTCAGATTTATTGTTTGGGAGAGCTTTGCGCTCAGCTGGCCTCTGCCTGGTTATGAATAAAGATCTAGATCTACGTCTGTCTGTCCTGGTTATAAATAAAAGTTTCTGTAAGTGCTTTTGAATAGTATTTAATAGTGTATTATTTTTGTGAAATATCACGAAATGACCTTAAATGGCCTGGTGGGGGTTGGGAGGGGTCACACCCATATAAACACTGCACTAAAAGCAGGTTATATTAAAAGTTATTTTTGCAGCAGCAGGCTGCATATAGATTTTGGGCTGTCAAGATGATGCATACACACACACAACGCTGTGCATGAATCAACAACCGCATAACCCCCCCCCCCCCCCCCCCCCACTCCAATAATTACTATGGAAAAAAATAAAATTTACACAAACAAGAGAGGCTCGTCTTGTGCCAGACCTGAAACAACTGTTATTTAACTGCAAAATCTATATATATATATATATATATATATATATATATAATATATATATTTAAAGTTTACAGAGATTTTTTTTTTACATCATAACTATTGCAGCAGCACAGAAGAGTCTTCCTCACTCACCATTATCACGAACAGCAGAAGTAAGCAGTTTCCTAGACAGGCAACCCGAGCCATCGTTAGCCTCCGAATAATCAGCTTTCTTCTCAGCTGTGTGTTAGCACACCTCCGATTGCAAAATGAGACACAATAATAATGGCACGGACGAAGACCTTGATTAAATGCAACCACAGAACCTGGAGTTGGTTGAGGCGGTTTATGTTTGTGGGCACACCCACACTGTATACTTATTTATTCGGATGGCAGGTATGCCAAGCGACTTGAAAGAATTGAGGAAATGTTGGGTAGCATTGCTTTGGAATACGTCTTATTTAATTTCGGTGAGGCAAGATAGCCTATATTGTTTGTAGTACCGTAACTTGGGGTCCTTTTGATATCAATACTTTTAATGGCAGGCCTGGATTTTGGGAGTCTGAATGAGTGAGTTACAGATGGTGTATGTCTTGTATGTGTGAGTAACTTGGCATTTTTGTACGTTGAAAACGTGTTTTTTTTGAGATATATACAAACTCTACTCCCACCCAAAGCCTTTCATGTTGTGCACTAGCACGCAAAAGGTTATCGTATCACACACCAAAAACTGACAATCCACTCATGTGCAATATCACTGTATAATGTATACTAAACTGTGCACTTGATTGTCTACTTATTTATTATGTCTTGCTGTCTGTTTACTTATTTTATTGTATGTCTGTTTACTTATTTATATCATACCTGTTATATTTTTACTGATGCTCCTTGCCATTGCGCTATCCCCTTTGCTGCTGTAACACTGCAAATTTCCCCGCTGTGGGATTAATAAAGGATTATCTTATTTTATTTTATACGATAGGTGCGTTTCAGGTGAATTACAGTGAATTTTCCGGAAGGAAGAGTCACCGTGTCTCAGGCCCGGGTGATCAGAAGGCCTCCCTGATTGGCTGTGTACCGCCGCTCCTGATAGGCCATTCCAACAGGCCGTACGTGTCCAACGGTTTCACACCATATTCTGGAATTTCGTTTTTGGATTTATTTCACTGACTAATTTCAGCATCGAACAGGTTTAGGCCGTGATCTGCCACTGAATTCTGATGAAGTTGATTACTGCCAATAAGATGCAGGCCCTTAGTTAATTAGAATATTAGACCGGAGGGAAAGATGGACAGAATCCAAAATCAAATCTTATTCAAAAAATGCAGAGCAGTTCTAGAGAATTGCACACTTGGCAGCGTAATCTTGGCTTTTCGTCTTCGCCTTTTTTAACCTGTGATATACCGTGTATAGTTCAGTTCTGTCAGAAATATGATTGTATTTTGCTTACAAGTCAAACACAGATTCAAACACAACGCACACCTCAGCTGTGAAAAAAAGAGCATCTTTATTGTTCTTGGAGCTTACAGGCAAAAAGTCATCAGTGTAGCGTGTGAAACATATAAAGATTTGCAAATTTGCCTATTTCCTTTTTGCAAAAGACACATGCAGCACGTTGTAAATTAATCACTCAGCCGAAATGCAAGGACTGCGATGCACAGGAAGGTCTTACAATGGTGAAGGCTCGAGACAGAATCAATATTAGCAAAGTACTATTTCAAACTGGAAAAGGAACAAATCAACTTTAACACAGTCCTGTAGATAAAGAAAGAATAATAATTCCCATAAAAACAAACTACAAAATCAATCATCATTTTACAAAAATGCAGCAATTAATTTCTCTAAAGTATTAAATAGAAAAATGTATAAAAATAATGAAAACCCTATACTGAACCCAAAAGAACATATATACAATACTTTAACAGCCCATCCCCCCCTCCCCCCCAAACACACAAAAATAACCAAAAGCCTGACAAATACCATCATAGGCAAGTATATTTGTGTTCAACATTAAAATCCTGCACACTTGGACCTGTCTGTACAATTATTTTGCATATTCTAATTTTAACAACCATGGGAAGAGAATTTGGAAAGCAGGGTTTTTTTATGCTGTGAACTACCAATGTAAATATGCAGTATGATTAAAAGGCTTATGATTTACAGTCATATCTCCGAATATGTTGCACACGCATTAAGCGCCGTTTGTCATCCATGTGATCTTTACCAACTTTTTGCTTATTTGTCATCTTTAGTCATAATTACCTTTATGACTAATGGCTGGCATGTTGTGGCAATGCAGCGCGTGTTCCAGTGAGCTGGACGGTCTGGTTTTCTGGGTTCTGAGGTTTGTCAGCTCCTCCTCGTTTGAAACAATCGACTCACTGTGCCGTTAGCGGTCGCCTTGAAACCCTCGATAGCCAATCGCGTCGCACGGCGCGAGACAGGCAGTCTCTAGTCCAGAATTCCACGGGAGCTGCGTGCCCAGCCGTGAAAAAAACCAAAGCAACCAGGAAAACAAGCAAATCGACTAACAGCGGCGTACATCAAAACACGGGGAAATAACCCGGAGGAAAACAAAATCTGTTTTTTCAAAATCACAAATAGCCTTTTCTTTATTTATCACATGAGAAAAATAGGTCTTATTTTGAGATCGCTTCATTGCTGAGCTCGTAGATTTCTCGTGGGGTTTATTCCTTGGATCATGCGGTTCGTCAATCGCAGAAAAGTAAAAAAGCACTGAAGAGAGAGTAGCTCAAGAACATTGCGAGGGCTAATATTGTTATCTCAGTGAGGCAGGCGAAGGGTTATTTCTCAGGAGCAGACTCTGAGAAGCATGAGAAAATAGCAATTGTAAAAATGTAATTTTAAATGGTCCTTTCCTCTTGTATGAGATATCAGTATGCAAAAAACAGGTTAAGAGAACAGTGACTTTGAAAGCTTGTATACAAGGCAGTTTGCTTTCATGTGCTCTGTCTGTTCAGAATACAGAGTTTCATGAGCTGTCTACATTACACTATCTTCCTTACAAAAAGAAAATGTACTAAAATATATATTGAAATAAAATACATTACAATATTACAAATGAGCAAATAAAGAAAGTACAGGTACTTTCTGTTATTGCTCTCTCTCTTACTGTTTCTATATATATATATGTGCACTTTTGTGGAATACGTCTTTTTCTAAATCCCAACATTTACGATATACGGCAGTGTTACAACATATCTGTAAAGTCTTGCAGAGACCATTTTGAAGAAATGAGTTTTGAACCCTCAACCCTGTGAAAGTACACCCAGTGGCACCGTGCCTGCTCCAAGGAATCCCAAGGAGACCGGATTCCTTTTGATTGCAGCGCAAGTGCCAGATTTGCTTATTTTCTAATGCAGCCGTGAAAAACTACCAGGACGGAGCGACAGAGGAACCGGTTTGGCGGTTCTGCGCGCCCTCAGTTTCAACTGGAGACGACCCTTTTCTCTTGTACCACCACCTTCTTTGAGCCTGACGTGCCGGAGAACTGGACTTGGTTCACCAGGGAGGTGGGGTTCCGTGAAGTCACCTGCTCCCTGACGACTTCCTTCCTTTGCGTGACCATCCCGTTCTGCACGCCCTGGCCCGCCGCGCCCTCTCTCTCCACCAGCAGGATGTTCTGGGACCCGTAGATGGGGCCCCTCTGTAGGGTACCCTGCTGGATCCACGACTGACCCCCCTGCAGCACCTGCCCTCCGCCCATCTGACCCTCCACCAGCACCACCCCTTGGTTGTGCCCGACCATCCCCATCCCCCCCTCTCGCACCACCTGCCCCGCGCCCACCTGCCTCTCCACCAGCACGACGTTCTCGCCCCTGTTCAGGGTGCCCTGCTGCACCCCGATCACCCCGCCGTGCATGGCGTGACCCCCGATCACCCCGCCGTGCATGGCGGGACCCCCGATCACCCTGTGCTCCTGCATCACCATGGTTTCGGCCACGGGGGCGTCGCTCATCACGTACATGCCCTGCACCTGGGGCTCCATCACGTACTGCACGGGCTGCAGCATGGGCGCGGCCGCGTAGTACATGGGCTGCTGGACCAGGTAGGCCTGGTTGGGGATCATCACGCTCTCCTGGACGTTCGCCGCTTGCCGCGCTGCCGCGTAGCTGCTCTCCACCACCATGTTCATCTCGCTGCTGCCCGCCGCGGCGGCCGAGCTGGCTGCGGCGGCCATGTTGGCGTTGGCCGCGCTCGCCGAGTGCTCACTGAAGACGGCCAAGGAAGAGGAGGAGTGCTGCTCGACGGCGGCGGCGGCGGCGGCGGCGGGGGCGGGCTCGGGCGGGGCCGCGGCCACCGCGACGGCCGCCTCGGACACCAGCTCCCGGCCCCGGCAGATGCCGGCCAGGGTCTTGAACTTGGGGCCCAGGTCGTTGAGGAACCCCAGGTCGTCGTCCGTCTCCAGGAGGCTGCAGCAGCCCACGGACCCGGCGACCGAGCCGTTGCCCTCGTAGTCGTACATCAGCAGGCTGTCCTGCAGCGGGTGGCCTTCCGCCACGCAGCTGGCTTTCTGTGGACAAAGAAACACCCGGCGTCAGGGTCAGCACACACGACACGGACGACGCGCTTGCCACCTGACGCGGCGGCGCCGGTAAAACCCGCTAGCGCATTTCGCTTCGTGGCGAAGCGACCGAAATCCGCTTGCCTGTGAGTAGTACTGTTCCAGATACTCCTCGGAGAGGGCGATCCCGTCGTACATGTTCCCTTCCTCTCGCTCGTAGCTGGCCCCGCCCATGTACTCCCGGGCCATCATTTCATTCTGGGTCATGTAGTCCACCTCCATGTGGCCGCCGCCCATCGCCGAGCCGGAGGCCAGGAAGGCCCCCCCGGCCGCCGCCGCCGCCGTCATGCCCATGGCGGCGCCGGCACCCGCGGCGAACTTTCCCGCGTCCACGGCCTGCACGAACCCCCCGCCGTAGTCCACGGGGGCGCTCAGCACCGGGACGTCCTGCGTGGGAACAGAGTCGAGTCGCTCGGTCAGAGGAGCCCGGTTTGTTTCTGACAGCGAGCGAAAGAGGCACAGAACACACCGCAGCCCTCACACATCAAGCACTTAATCAACCGGACAGCTTTATTTAAGTTACTGTACATTACGTTAAGAGGCTCGACAGGAGCGGAACTGTATGAAGAGAGACCCTTGTGGCGTCCAAGGCCGTCCAACACTGTGACCATGAGCCTCACTACCGTTATGTCACCAGCACCTCTTTCCGAGCCCTGGGTTCGTACAGGTAATTGTTTGCTGCCGTGGCAACAAAGTGGCGGAGAATGTCATCGCGTTTCAGTTGGGCTGAGAGCATCTCTTTCTGTGAATGTTGAGAGAAGGGCCCTGGTCTTCCACTGGTGCTTCCCCTACAGCTCAACTCTTAGTTTAGTGTCTTGGCTTCTTATCGTGACTCCAGGACACACAGCTGAGTGATTTATACCCATTATTCAGACATGCATGCAAATTATTTGGCTAATTATACAAACAGTGTTATTGATTATTAATAATTCCACATTGTTTGTGAGGTCTTTTTGAAACTGCACTGGATATATACCAATTGGCTCTCTCTCTCTCTGTCTCTCCCTACATAGGCCAGGTTGCTTGGATAGGTTTCTGGCAGTTGATTACTCAGACCTAATAAATGTTTTAATTTTTTAGGAAATGGCTGATTTTGTGTATATCTTTGTGTGTGCATACCTGTGGGGTTCTCAGTTGGTATTGTATATATTATCAGTGGTAAGAAGGAGAATAAAAAATATCACTCCTGCGTGCAATTATTACGGAATGATGTATTTATTGTTGCTCCACAGGTTTTAAAAATTCATTGGAGCAGTTGAAGTAGTGTCCACTAGAGGGAGCTGTGTCTCGTCATGTCACCCGAGTGGTTTTCAACCCCCGCTCCTGGAGTACCCCTGTGTACCCCAATTTCTAGACAACTAATGCTTTGACTTTCTGTTATATGCCATGGTAAAAAAAAAAAAAAAAAACAGCTGAAATCAATGAAGTTACAAATGCTGAATGTGTACTCTGAGCCAGTGACTAAACCATATATGGCAAATGAAGAGTTCAAGGACAAAGAAAATGGTAATGCGCCAAACCAACCAACACCTTAAATCACTTTTAATCACTGTAATTAAACCAGAGGTATGATCTGGAACAAACCCAGCATAAGCACGGCACTCCAGGACCAGGGCTGAAAACCACAGCGTCACCAGATTCACATGCTTTTTTCGAAACTAAGTAGCCCCTAAAGGGAAAATAAGAGTTGTTTCACGGCACGTGATCCAAATGTAAAGAATGGGATAATGGCTCCCTCAAGAGGACAAAAATCCTTACTGTGTACAGCCTGATGAGCATGCAGTGAGTACCATCTGCCACGCGTGAAGAAGAATATACACACAGGTGCCGAACTGTGGAGTTACTGGAGGCATAGGGCAGCATTGTGGGTAATAGAACCACAGACAATGCGAACAGGTATCAGACACCAAAACGAAGGTGCTGGAATGTTTTTTTTTTCCCTCATCGTGTTAAGTTTCCCCCGCAAGAAGAAAGAAATGCAGTACGGCAGCATTTCTCTTTTAGTGCAGTATGCCTGCTCTACATGCACACCATCTACATTTTATTTGCAAAATAAAATAAAAACAGTTTTCCCCGCCCCTTGGTTATGGCGCATCAAATAATGCAACCGTTCAGAAGGTAATAAATTAAGCCAGATAAATTGGGACCTGTTCAAATTGACTTCGGCTACCTTTCGCCAAAAAGAAAAAAAAAAGAAGGCAACATATTCTAATGTTTTCTCGACATTGACCATTTCTAGTGCCTGAAATGAAATCCACTGTGACATCACAATGGAAGCGTAACCGGCGAGAGCGAAAACGAGATCCGCTGTGACATCACAATGGAAGCGTAACCGGCGAGAGCGAAAACGATCCCCTGTGACATCACAATGGAAGCGTAACGGGCGAGAGCGAAAACGAGATCCCCTGTGACATCACAATAGAAGCGTAACCGGCGAGAGCGAAAACGAGATCCCCTGTGACATCACAATGGAAGCGTAACCCGGCGAGAGGGAAGTCGCAGCTCAGGCAGCTCACCTTGTCCTCCCCTTTGCCCTCCGTGTGGTAGGAGATCAGGTGCTCCTTGGTGTCGAAAGGCATGTCGGAAAAGCCGCCGGCTATGCCGCCGGCCCCGGCGCCTCCACAGTTGCAGAAGAGCAGCAGGAGCGGTATCACTGCGGGGTCAAAGAGAGACCACACTCAGCCACAACCAATCGCAATCCCCCCTGCCTAGCAACCGACCAATCAGCACCTTACGATTGTGTTTCTCGTGCTTTACGCCGTAGTTGTTTCACATTCTAGTCGTATGAGCTCTGTGCCCGTATGAAACAAGTATTTCTTATTTCTTATAATCTGCGCTCATTACATTGGTTACACCTCTCTCTCTCTCTCTCTCTCTCTCTCTCTCTCTCTCTCTCTCGCTCTCTCTCTGCTAAGGACAAATATAATTGCTGAAATTAATTTAAATTGAATTTACATAATTGAAATTAAAAGGTATAATCATCTTTGGATCAACTCTGGTCGCACCAACATCATGCATAATAAATTAGTTTTTTTTTAAAATGAGCAAGAAGCGGGTTTGGATACTTTGTGATGGCCTTCCAGATTCAAATTTTTCCAATTAGATCTCTTGCATGAAAATTCTTAACCGTCTTGGTTTAATCAAACCTGTACAATTTTTTCTTAATTGACTCTAATTGAGTTGCCTTAATTGACTCTAATTGAGTTATCTTAATTGACTCTAATTGAGTTGTCTTAATTGACTCTAATTGAGTTGTCTTAATTGACCCTAATTTAGCCATTTAAACGGACCCTTATTGAGCTGTCTCAACTGACCTTGTATGGGGTTGTGATAATTGATTCTGGTCGAAAGGCGGTTTCCCAGCGACCCTGTTTGTCTAATCGGACGACGGTCGTAATGGACCCGATCGGAACCGCGGCCCGACCGCGTTTCCCCCGGCGGCGGTGGCTCACTCACACAGAAGCATCAGCAGGCCGAGGATGAGCAGGCCAATGGCGGGGCCCCCGAATAAGGCGCCTGTGCCCCCCTTCCTGTCGTCGCAGACCTCCTTCTCGTTGCAGGTGCACACGTCCACCGTCAGGACCTGCTTTTCGGGACAGGCGTGGCCCTGCTGGTCCGCGACCTCCATGGTGACCGCGTAGGGCCCTGGCCACAGGTTCTCGTGAGCTCTCAGGATCACTGAGGTGTCTAGCACGGGAATTAAAAAAAACAAGACCAGGTCAAAACCTAGTATACGGCTGCACCTAACACACGCGATCCGGCCGACCAATGGCGTAACTTCATCACTCACTCACTCACTCACTCACTCAGTCAGTCACAGACAGTCGTGTTTGTAAGGCTGGCCCCCGCTGTTGCGGTCCAGCCAAAAAAATGTTATAAAGAAAAAAAAAAAACATTTACTCAATTAGTTTTAACGAAACTAAAAATTTAGCAGGGAACAGTTTTCTTTCTTGGCCTAGAATTAAATTTGAAACTTGTTTCAAAATTATTAGGATTAAACTTTGAAATTTAAGCTTCCCATCCCCCAGCATAACAGTAATGCACATGGTTATCTACCAACCAATCAATCAATCAATCACTCTTTAGTTTTGCACAGTGCCAAACGGACTGTCGCACATGACTTCACAATGGAGACTGCCTACAGGAAACAGAGTAAATTTTGGGGAGGGAACAGACGGCGAGCTGAGACGGCGGACAGCGGCGGGACGGGGGCCGGATCGGGGGCCGGGCCGCGTCGCTCACCGTTCAGATGCTCCACCACCCAGTCTCCCTTGGTCCCCTCGGGGTCGAGCGTGAACACAAAGGGAGCCCCATGGGGCGCGTCGTCCTGGTCGACGGCGGTGACGAAGACCACTTTGTCGTCGAGGCACAGGGACTGGGAGGTGCTGGTGAGCGTGGGGCAGTGGTCGTTGTAGTCCTCCACCTGAATTGCGATGGTGCCGGTCGCCGTCTTGGAGGGCATGTCTATTAAGCACAGGAACAAACATTAAAATCTCTTTTTTTTTTTTTTGGAAACGCAAGGAAACACAAAACTGAAAGTGTCACCGCTTTTTTTTGTTTTTCGATACTTTTTTCCGTTTCAACTTTTAAACTCTCATTCATGTTAAAAGGCAACACTTGAGTTGTGTACGTAAAAAAAATTTGTGCACGCTCATTCCACCAGACACTTGTAAATGAACGTGAACAATTACCATTACCATTCTGAATAATTACATGTTGTTTTATTTTTCACACAGAAATGTTCAAATCTCTGGAAAGTCCACCAAGGTGATAAAATGGCGATAAGAACTGTTGCATTACTAGAAATCTTTCCAAATGGATTGCAAGAAAACCTGCATATATTCATATGACTTATGAGTAACTTCCTATACAATCAACATACTGACTTCACACCCACATCAAGAACAACCTGATTTTTTTTTTTGTAGAACCTTACAGTAAGGTTTGTATGTTGTCTACTAAAACCAGCTTCCACCCTTTCACAGCTTGGTCCCATTATCTTTGATTAATTTACTTGTGGCAGCAGTGGTGGTGAAGGAACTGAGCTTCCAACGAGAGGTTTTCCGAGCAACAACACAGTTCACGCCAAAGCTGAATCACCTTAGTAAATACCCTTCTGTCTGGATCAAGTGTTTTAAAAAGAAAAAAGGTAAGCTAAGAAGTTGCGCACTGTGCACGGGTGTGCACATGAAGCGTGTGGAAAATAAAACTTGGAAAACTTGCCCTGCGAAATGCAAAGTATTTTTGCGTAGTAAGTTCCGTTAACCAGATACTTGGACTCCCGATCCGGCAGCTTGTTGAGTCGGACTTCAGCGGTATCCTCGTCGATCACCAGCCAGTTGTCCGGATCGGAGCCCTTGACGTATCTGAGGTCGAGACAAAAGGCCACTTGGGCAGTAAGAACCATTGCCATCGACGGACACGTTTTTTTTTTGTAATCGAAAATAATCGGTGGACTCGTGGAAAATAAAACCAATCATTCCATTAGATGATGAAGAATTCAAAGACCAAACAAAATGGTAACGAGCCAAACCTCCATTGTGTTAATATGCTCAACGAAGAAAATGATGAAAGTATTTCAACAACCTAATTAGAAGCCTATTGATTCACCTCAGTCTTTTATTTGACCGGTTAAAAGATTTAGGTACCGCTTTTTGTGTAATTGTTTGGAATATAGCACGATGTGAACATGGGAATTTTATTCTTCGTGGCATGCAGAGGTATTTCTGACACAAGAGGGCAAATAATCTCTCTAAACATGAAAAACACGTTAACACGTTAACAGCTAGAGATCTCATTTGTACAATCAGGTGGGCTAAATTATGGCTGAAATGTTAAACGACGGGACAGCAGATCTCCAGGAACGCGGCTGGGCAGCCCTGAACGGCGGGAACTTGTGGTCGTTGGGAGCTAACCTGACATTTTTGGCGTCCTTCCCCGTGTCCTCGTCCATGGCCGGGTATCGGACGATCACGTCCTTGAGGTTGACCGACTTGCTGTCCTCGGAGATGGCCACGGCCTTGATCTTGGGGTTGAACCTGGGGCCCTCCCGCTGGTTGTTCACGTTGATCTTGATGGGGTAGGTTTTACCCCCGAAGCCGGACGAGGAGCCGCTTCCTCCGGCTCCGCTCCACGACGAGCCGCTGCCCCCCCCACCGCCACCGCCGCCGCCACCGCCACCGCCACCTGCTCCTCCTCCTCCCCCCCCCCCAACCCTATAGTCGCCCCCGCACCAGCACCGGCCGTCACCGAAGGGTGGAATGGTGCCTTGTTAGCGAGCGCCACCTGCAGATCCAGCTCGTGTAGGTCTTCGTAGTCCACTGGCTGTGCGGGAGGAAACAGAAAATCTGTTTAAGATAACGTCTTATTTAAAAAAAAAAAAAAAAAAAAAGGTGAATTCGATGTGTGTCTTTGCCCGGCTTGCCGTCGCAGACAGAAATACTTACTTTACTTTATTCTATTTATTTGACAGGGTCAATGTACAATTTTTAACATAAATTTCAGCAATAGAAATTTGATGCATTGTACCAGATATAGCTAAGAGCTCATTTTCATCTGCAGTCCCCGGGCAGGTGTACAACATAAATAAAACAGTCGGGACAATCACGGTATACAAAAATGTTCGTACCTTGACCAGCTTCAAAACGCCCTCGTTTGTCTTGGGGTCGGTCTCGATTTCGAAGTAGCCGGCCTCGTTTCCCGAAACGATCTCGAACTCCGCCAGCCAGTTGTCCGTGTTCACGATGTCATCGTCGAGGGCCTTGAACCTCATGACTTCCACATCCTTGGTGTTTTCGTCGATGCGCCCTTCATACTGAACCAAAGACAGTGGGGGGTCATTAGGCACATCGTACATACATTTTAATTGGGCGACATAGCTCAGGAGGTAAGAGTGGTTGTCTGGCAGTCGGAGGGTTGCTGGTTCGATCCCCCGCCTAACCCCTAATTGCTCCCAACGAGCTGATTTGTACCTTGCATGGCAGCCCTTCACCATTGACGTGTGTGTGTGTGTGTGTGTGAACGGGTGAATGAGAGGCATCAATTGCAAAGCACATTGGATAAAAGTGCCATATAAATGCAGTCCATTTACCATTTAATGCAGTTTTTTTTGGAAATTTGGAAAATTTCGAAAGCCCAGCTGTATTCACTAGCCACGCTCATTGCCACAAAAATACTGCTATCGATTCGGAGCACACACTGTCCTCCGCTTGCACAGACCCGAGTCGGAGGAAGACGCTTGCGCGCAAGCTCCAGACAAGCAGCTGCAGGCATTCGACCGGTGAGCGATCAGACACAGCCGTCCCGAATCCTGGCCCCTCCCTGGTGACGCTAAAGCCAGTTGCGTGTAGCCTCACGGGGTTAACAGGGTGTGGTCGGTTTAGTCATGTCAGACTGCGGCACTTGACCCACCCACCAGAACAGTGACTACGGTTGGGCTCCTGCAAGAAAGAACTCTGCAGTTGGGCCCTTGAGAAAGGCCCTTAGCCCAACCAACTGCTCCAGGGGCATTGCCCCTATTTTCCCTCTCTCTGAGTCCCCAACTTGCAACTGTTCTCAAAGAGAAACACGTTCTCAATGGACCTTCCCTGGTTAAATAAAGGATTTTAAAAAAAAAAAACTCACACACTAAGTAAGGAAGGGGCCGCAGTGTAGTATAATGGGTAAGGAGCTCGTTTTGTAAACTAAAGGTAAGACACTGCTGTTGTACCCCTGAGCAAGGTACTTAACCAGCATTGCTTCAGTATACATCCAGCTGTAAAATTGGATGCAGTGTACAGTAAATGCTGTGTGAAAGAGCTGTGTAAGTCGCTCTTGATAGGAGCGTCCGCTAAACGCCTGCAATGTAATGTAATGTAAGAACAGTGACTTCTCAGGATGAGTCAACATGGAAATAACAAACAGTCGAAGCCATGGATGAGCGTTTTTTAATTACATGGTCTTTCTCCAGCCGTGGAGCGTTGTCATTCACATCGTTGAGTATGACGGTGACGGTTCCCGTGGCGGTGTTTCCGCCCGGTGCACCGTAAAGATCCGCTCCTTTTATGATCAACACGTAGTGGTCTATCTTCTGTTAAAAAACGAAAATATAAAAACTTAATTTCAAAAACGTTAGTAAGAATGAATCATTTCTCATATTAAAAAGTTACGTATTTGCTTAAAATGCATTTGTCTGTGCAGTTTCTGAGGATGTAAATAATGATATATAAACATCAATCCAATTTATTATTATTATTATTATTATTATTATTATTATTATTATTATATAATACTCGCACATATGTACACACACAAATAGTACCCGATAAAATGCATTTCCAAAATGTAAGGCAAAAGCAACCAGGATATGCGCTAATTATTTTTGCCGATAAACTATCGGACGCAATTGATGCTTATACTCAAAGGGATACTCAGATACAGAGGTGGAACATCCAGGTTCAGAAAGTAAAAGTCCTCCCCAGTATTTTGTTCCAACCACCTGGATTCGCTAATTAGCACAGTTCTTCAGCCAACCGGTAGGACTAGTTAGTAGAATCAGCTGGCTGAGTTAATGGGTGGAAGAAATACATGGCAGGACTTTTACTTTCTGACCCCTGGACTTTCCACCTCTGCTCAGATATGCTGACACTCACTTCTCGATCCAGGTTGGGGGACCAGACGGAAAGACGTCCGTCTTTGCTGATGCGAAACATCTGTTCTCCCGCCGGATCCTGATTTATAATGCTGTACGCTACTTTTGAATTGATATTGCCAGGCTCATCATTGTCTCTGGCAACTACATTCATGATGACTGTGTCTGGAATTTAAGAGAAGAAATAAAGCATTATTATAAACTATATATAACTACAGTAGTCAGCTTTATAATGCTTTTTAGGACAAAGACATTTTTCTTGATTTGATTCTCTGTACTATAAAATCTTTGTGATTTCTGAGCTCACCACTGCTTTGTTTCCTCTTATTGATTTTCCGAACAGCTGACTTTGGTTTGGCATATGTCTCTGACTGTTTTTTTTCTTATTTCTCAGCCTCATGATGGCTTCCTTTACTTTCATTGGCACAGCTCTGGCTGTCATATGACAAATGCCAACGGCAATGAAACTCCCAAAGGCAATCAAAAGACTAGAATCAAAACTAGATACTGAGATCTCTCTTATACCTGCACTAAGGAAGCAATTGAACACACCTGACCTAAATCAGAAACACATGTGACGCCATTTGTCCCAAACATTATTATGCCCTGAAATGGGGTCTTTTTATAAAAAGCGCAGTAGTTTCCACATGGTGACTCCAAAATGTACAAAAATTCCTTTAAATACAAGCGCAGAATGTGAATTATTTCATATATATATATATATATATATATATATATATATATATATATATATATATATATCTATACACGTGTGTGTGTGTACTACATATTTGTACAACATTCATAATTGTATGTATGCATGATTTTGCACATGGTTTATGAAATTAAACTATAAATGCTTACATTAGGTATTCATTTTCTAAAGCATCATTAAGCATTCATACTCCTATCCAAAATTTTTCCAATTAAAAAAAAAAAGTAATAAATAAGCTAATAAAAATAAAATAAAACATACCTCGAGGACTCAATTCGTCGATGAACCCGGAAATCATTCGGACTGAATACGGGGAAGCAGTCATTCTGATCCACAACTTTAACGCGGAGCTGAATGTCTTTCTCTGCCTCTTTTCTGTTGGGATATTGTGCGACTCCAGATAGCTAAAAAGAAAAGAGGAAAGAAAGAAAGGTTGTGCAACAAAGCAATTCAAAAAAGCAAAGAAAGCAAAGATTTTTTTAATTATTCCTCTGATAATAATAATAATAATAATAATAATAATAATAATAATAATAATAATAATAATACTTTATTTATATAGCGCCTTTCATACATAAAATGCAGCTCAAAGTGCTTCAAAGTGCTGATCTCTGTTAGCTACTGGGAACTGTAGAATATTTCACGAGGCCAGTCACAAATAAATATACTCACATTGTACATGGCAATTTCCTCTCGTCCAGAATGTCTCTCACTTTGACAAAGCCGGTGCGGGGATCAACGATAAACCGGTTTAGGGGTGTTCTGAAGCACCTATTCCCTCAAGGAGTAAATCAGTCCTCTGTCCTCAGTTTCTAGGTCAGATCGAATCTAACAAAAAAAAAATATGTTTTAACAGATAAGTATGTGCATGTGTACACGTCAGTTACGATATACAGTGTAATCTGTACTTATTTGGACAGTGACACAATTTTTGATGTTTTGGCTCTGTACTCCAGCACATCCATCCATCCATCCATCCATCCATCCATCCATCCATTCATCCGTTATCTATACCCGCTTATTCCTGATCAGGGTCCATCCATTATCTATACCCGCTTATTCCTGATTAGGGTCCATCCATTATCTATAACTGCTTATTCCTGATCAGGGTCCATCCATTATCTATACCTGCTTATCCTGAGCAGAGTCCATCCATTATCTATACCTGCTTATTCCTGGGCAGGGTCCATCCATTATCTATACCCGCTTATTCCTGATCAGGGTCCATCCATTATCTATACCCGCTTATTCCTGGGCAGGGTCCATCCATTATCTATACCCGCTTATTCCTGGGCAGGGTCCATCCATTATCTATACCCGCTTATCCTGGGCAGGGTCCATCCATTATCTATACCCGCTTATTCCCGGTCAAGGTAGCGGGGGGTGGCTCCAGCACATCGAAATCGAAATGAAACAATAAGCATGAGGTGAAAGAGCAGACTGTCGGCTTTAAAGAAAAGGCAAAGAGAACCAACTCTCTTTCTCAAATGTGTCACTGAAAGATCAGCTCACACGACTTCTATATGTCTTCCACTTTGCTCAGCGGACAGTTTGACAATGCGGCGAAGGAAAAAAAACCGAATCTTACCTTGGCGATGTACTCTTTCCTCGTGTAATCGACGTTCTCTTCCAACTTCTGTGGAGGGATAACCCATTCCCTTTTCCATCTCCTCTGGCTTGATGATTTTGCTCCTTCGGCTTCTAGTTTAAAAACCTATTAAAAAAGAAAGGGGGAAATGAAAAGAAATTGAATAACCGTTCCTAAAAAAATATTTTTGGACAGTTTGGCCAGTTTTCCAGGGAACACTCCAGCCTTAACAGATACCAGACCATGGGGCCCATCCACACACTGGAACAGAGCCTCAACAGATACCAGACCATGGGGCCCATCCACACACTGGAACAGAGCCTCAACAGATACCAGACCATGGGGCCCATCCACACACTGGAACAGAGCCTCAACAGATACCAGACCATGGGGCCCATCCACACACTGGAACAGAGCCTTAACAGATACCAGACCATGGGGCCCATCCACACACTGGAACAGAGCCTTAACAGATACCAAACTATGGAGCCCATCCACACACTGGAACAGAGCCTCAACAGATACCAGACCATGGGGCCCATCCACACACTGGAACAGAGCCTTAACAGATACCAGACCATGGAGCCCGTCCACACACTGGAACAGAGCCTTAACAGATACCAGACCATGGGGCCCATCCAAACACTGGAACAGAGCCTTAACTGGACGATTCAGCCTGCAGCCCCAGCACACCTCTGAAGGAAATCAGTTTGTCTTTGGTGTGGACTCGTACACATAAAACAGTTTGAGAAATGCACCACATGACCTATTCAAAATGCTGAAATATTTATTTATTAAATTGTGTTTGTTTTTGGAAGCACAGTAAGTTACTGGCAAGAAAAGCATTTTATTTTTTAAATGATATTGGGAATAAAAACCTATATCGTTATGAAACCCTCTGTCACTGTAGAAAATGCAAACAAAATAGAAATTAATTTTCAAACTGTTAAAAATTAAATGTGTCCTAATGTGTACATATTCTACCTTCCTAACCGTAGTGCTCATACTGCTAATTACCCCTACATATAATGTTATACTCTTCAGCTAGAACATAATGCACCAGATCTAAATACATATCCTGTAAGCTAAACCCTGCTGGGTTTACTGAATTATTAAAGCATGTTAAAAATAGGCGTGTTTATCTTCAGTGTATTCTCCGACATCCCTGTGGAAAAATGTCCCACTGCACACGAGACGCCTTGTGTGAGAAGACGGTTGTGTAAAATGCCACCTGAGACAAAAGGTTTGTTAATGGATTTCCTAAACCATCTGCAATGTATGCCGAGCATTGCATGCACTTATACTGTGGATACGCTTCTGCAAATGAGAACTACGTTTCACCTTCTGCATTTCATTAGTACGTTGCTGGAGAGGGCCCGTTGAGCAATACACATTCGAAAGGCGTGCTCACACTTGACCCAGAACGCAGTTTTGGCAGTGTGTGATGTGCCAGATCGGGTCCGATTGTATATAATTAAACTGAAAATGAAAAAAAAAAAAAAAAAAAAAAAAAAAAACTAGTAGTCATGAGCTTAGGGCTTCCTTGGGAGAGATGCAAGTTCTGACAGATAGGTGGTAAAAAAAAGAAAAAAAAAGAAAAAAAAAAAACCCTTTAAATCATCATCCATGAAACCACAGAAAACGATGCCATATTCAACCCGGTGGCATCCCGGGGATAGCAGCCACACCCAAACTGGCAATGCGTGCGGGCCGAAGCACAGAGGAGGCCAGCTGCAGTTTCCCACGCCACAGCCAACACACTTTTTAAAAAACCCGCTTCATCCAAGACTCCTTCCCTTCTGTTCCTCCTCCACCTTGGCTAATGTGTGGTGAGCGTTCTGGGCGCAAAATGGCTGCCGTGCACCACCCGAGGTGGGTGCTACACGTTGGTGGTGGTGGGTGAGGTGAGGTGAGTTCCCACTCGTCGCTGTAAAGCACTTTGAGTGTCGGAAAAGTGCTATATAAATGCAATGATTCATTCCTTCCATGGTCATCACAGCTAGGTCGGAGCAACCATTTTCCCATTCCATATTGTAGATTTTTACTAACCTCTCAATTCCATGTGTCACAGTGCACTTTTGCAACCTGTCTTGGATTGGTAGTGTGTTTAAATAATTTTGAAAATGGGGGGCGAGTGACCGTAAAGGGCCGGTGTGGGTGCAAGTTTTAGGATCAGCCCAGCACTACAACACCTTATTCAAATAATTAACAAATCATGGTCTTCAGTAAAGACCGTGATATGAAGAATCAGGTGTCTAAGTGCTGGGATAAAACAAAAATCTGCACCCACACTTGCCCCTTTTTGGATAGAATCGAACACCCTCGGTTTAGATGGTATTTTAGTTTTGTCCTCTTCTGACGTTCATAGAACACCCTGAAAATACTTTAAACTTACTGTATTCAACCTTATATAAAAATAACTGGAATCTTGAGTTGTTTTCTTTTTCCACCCACAAAAGCAATGGGCAACACAGCGTGTGAAATGTTAACGGAGTTTTCAGGTCAGCATTTCACTGGAACCTCCAAACAGTATTAAAACAAAGAAAACAATTCTCGTGAAATCTCAACTGCCATTATGCAGCTGAAGCTGCCAAGATGATTTTGAATCAGGCTTCTGTCAAGGTGTGCTGCTGTGTTGCTTAGTAAATATGATTAATTGCTTTTGTTATTCCCCAAACAAGCCCATGCTTATGAGTTTTTCTTTCGATTGGGGCTGCATCCAGGTGTCTAACTGAAAAAAAAGAAGCCATCTTCCGTTTTTTTTCCAGTAATGAATACTTCTGAGGTGCACAAGAAACTTCAATCTCAGTGCAATTCTTCTCTTTCTTCATCTCTTATTTAAGAGCACCTCTTATTATTTAATCAGTTGGTCTGGTTTGCTTTTCCCCAGAGGTGAAAAAAATAAAATGGTCCAAAACTTGTGAACAAAGCCAAAAGCCAATGCGGGTTGGAAATGTCTTTCAATTATTGGTCAGACAGTTGGCAGGTAAAAAAAAAATACAACAAAACCCTTGCAATTTGAGCCAGCACAATATCATCATGGAGCTCCATCAGGTTATATTCATGTTGGTGTTGATTTGGAGCCCATGTCAGCAAGCAGTAAAGAACTGTGCGCATAAGAGTGTCTGTCGAGAATGCGCATATTAAATAATTTAATAATGCAGTCTGTCGAGAAACAGACAGTATCACAGAAGGAGACTGGCTCTCATGAGATCCTATCATGACGAACCTCACTTAGACTTGGGTCCCGGTCTGTCCCATCCACCCACGACAGCTGGCTAAGCAGTGCAAGCTTCACCAGCCACTGAAAATAAGGGAAGTGAAGTTGTTGTTTTTAACCAGGAAAAATGTTAGGCTTCCTGTGAGTGGTTTGAGTGGTGTTCTCAACCAGAAAAGAACCGGGCCAGAGAATGGTTGTTCAGTCTGCACCAGGGTTCGGATACGGTGTTCACGTCACCTCAAACGAACCGCACCAAGGAACTAGACGCTCCAGGGTTCGATTCAAATGGACCGAACAAGGATGGTGAGACTGCACTCTTACAAATTAATTTGCCATACCAATTAACTGAATAAATTATTTTAAAAGAGTTTGTGGCGAAAACAAAACTCCCTATTGACTTTGTGGAATGTTCACCTGTGGTTTGGTTTCAGGTGAGTTTGACTTCTCACTAGGTGTGCACTCCCAGCCAAAGCACTATTCTGTGTGAACACTGGCCACAGTCAACACCGGCACGGTTGGAATTCAATACCAAACTATAGGACCCATCCAACAGAACTGCCCTAACCGGATGAGCCACCTAGCAGCTCCCTTACGTTTGTTTTTTTTCAAATTCTGCATCCTTGGGCAGACATCACATGGCATATCCTACCACTCTTGACTTGAGGACACCATACGCTGAAAAGATTGAGGTGTCCAGGACAGAGACTTTGCACGCCAGCGAACAGCACACTTCACATAAAAGTGCGCAGTGCTGCTGTCGTTCTCCCATGTTGGTGTCGTCCTTCCTAGGTGACACCTTTGTTGCGTCTTATTGTCCTGCTGTGCACTGAAATTACTATTTCGGTGCAAATTAAAAATAATAAAATAATGAAATAATATAATAACAAGTACGTTGTTATTTCAACGCGATCCTTTTTTTAGCACGATTGGAGTCAGTTCAGTGTTAATGGCTCTCTGGTGATAGGAAGTTATAGGTGAGGCAGACAACTTGAATACCACAGTTCTAACAGCCTTCCACACCCAAGGCTTTGTGTTTCACACACAAGATCCACTCTTTTACAAACACACACACACACACACAAAAGACGGAAAACAAGATGAAATAAAAATCCATCCTACTCAAATTGCACAATGGCTGAGCTCACAGTGCCTGTGAAGTAAAAACTAATTTCTGCAATTCTTGTGAGTAAAAAAAAAAGAATGGAAACTACCGAGTGCAATTTCTATTAAAATCTCTTCCTCAAATTATATGAGAATATTCGAAGAGGATCCTGTTTCATTTGCACCCACTTACAACTGCAAAAAACATGTCATCGGTCCCTGGTGCCCTGGGATTTGACATGCGTAGGAATATTGACAATTCAATGACCGTATTATTTTCTTTCTTTGTCAGGGACGACAGACAATACTTTAATATCAATGTTAATGCTTCCAGCATCAGCCAAAAGCCCTGTGGTACAGTAGTTGGTACAGTGGTTCTAGGAAAGGTCAGAAAAACCAGTTTAATAAATAAATATGTTTAAGCAGATCAATTTGGCCCTGGCCCAGTGACCCTGGCATCCATGGCAATCGGTTCGAGGAAGCAAAGCCGAAAGGAGAACAGTGCCACTGACATAATGGTTCTGGAACTTCACTGGTTTCTGATTGTATATACAAAAATGTATTCAGTGTGAATTTATCTTGAGAAGAGTATCTGCTGAATGCCTAAGTGTAATTACAGGTACTTGCAAACAACAGAGTAAACACAAGTTGCCAAGGTCCCAAAAGCTCTCGAACAAGAAACAACTAAAACTGGGCCTACTTGTGTCAACATGCCGGTTACTCTCGTAGGTGGTATTTTCTAACAGCGAATGTGAAAAGAACCACTGTGTTAACACACACATACAAGAAGCGCCCCCCCCCCCCCCCCAAAAAAAAAAAAAAAACAGAAAAAGAAATAAAGTAATCTATAAATAAATGATAAAACGTGACATTAAGCTCCTGTATTACAAAGAAAGTGTTTTTGTTCCCCTAGGCACCATTCTGCTCCTTTTCACCTTTTCATAGTACGGTCATTTGAATATGACTGTAGGCTGGATGGTACTACAATACGCAGAGAGGCAGAACTACTCAAAGAAGAAAACAGTGTTGTGAGCAGGGTTGGCGGATTGACATTTTCCTTTAACTGAGATGGAAAAACATCGGCATTTTGGCATGTTCGCTATTCCAGGTATCAATACTGGTTGACATTCTTAATCCTTTGAATAGTAGGTTTTTTTTTGGGAATATTTTTTTTGCAAAGTTCAAAGTCAGTGTTCTAGACCTCCATTGCTTTCAGTAACCAGTAGGACTGCTACATCAGCATTAGAATGTTCAGTTAAGAACATTCTAATCACTACTGGTGATCTTACATCATAAACGGTTGAAATTTAAAAGGGGGAAGTAGGCCTAACATTTTAGCTTGCAAAAAACACTTCAGCCGAACATGTCTATGCTGTTCTCTTTCATTCCAGCTTTCATTGTCCATTAGAAAATTCCAAGAGAAAATATATTTGGATGAAAATAAGGCATTTTACTGTAGCATTGCATTGTTTTAGAATGTCATTTGAAATGTCTAATTATTTTTTTCTCCAATTGGCCTAAAGCCTTCTCAGAGAACTAGCACCCTCGTTTTGAAAAAAGGGGGTGATGCTGCTTGCCTCAACACGTCAAATGACCTCACCCAAGTGACTCATTCGACCGACCAACCAGTGAGAGCTATCCAAAAACAGAACAATGAGGAGCGTTTTTTTTTTTTTTTGCGCTGATAGTTAAATGAAACCGGTTCATCGTTCAGCATCGTAACAAAAGCAAAGGCTGTGAATATTAAATTGACACAATGAAACTATATTTAAAATGTTCACAAATAAAACGACCGTAGGGTATTTGCTATATGCGAGTAATGTGGATTTTACACCCAACATTTTAAAAACTGCCATCGCTAGATCACACATCAACACTTTTGCATATGTTAAAGGAATTAGTACGTTTATATCGTTCCAGTGTTTTGTGAATGTCCACCGAAACATGTCAGGCACCTGTCTCCGTTGTTTGCTCCATGAAATTCCTAATGAACTATGTGAAACCTGGCGCAGTTCATTTAAGTCCACTGTTTACTGCAAGATTTTAAGGTCTGTTGTCTGTTTCACTGCTCTTTTAGCACCAACTAGATAGGGCTATTCGGGTCTTCACTTTATTTTTATTCATAAACATGTCATTTCCATAAAGTGCCATTTCTTGTGGCAATAAAAAGGAGTAGCCCAGCCACCGAAGACACGTTTAACGCTTCCCCAGATGACAATTTCCGCTTTATAGGTTCCATTTTCCCAGCGAGTCTCGACAATTGAATTACCTACGCTTGAGCACCGTGAGATCACACGGCGATCTAAATGACAGTTGACAGTTGCCCTCTCCACAACGTTCCATACAAAAATACATTTTGTTCAAAAATGATATTAATGGCAAACAAAGAGAATGCGAATGAGTACAACAGCAAAGACAATAAAAAAACCATAAATATATATCCCTTTACTTACTGCTAGAAAGAGAAGCAAAAGAAACCCGATGCTTGGCAGGGCAATCCGAGCCATTTGCTAGCCACAGCAAACTTTGGTATCTGGTTCAAAATCCGACCCGGTCTATTCGGTGACTCCTTGATGTCTTATCCGGCAATTAAAACAATAGCAGTGTCCTTGAATGTTACAGGCGAACTTTTTGTATTGTGAAAGGTGTAGCCAAAGGAGGTACTTATGGTGGTGTTCACCGCGTCAACACCCATACCTACAGTAGGAGGGTCTACAGTAGTATCGGCGTGACTGAGGAAGTGTGGAATGACACCTCTGAAAGGTAGCCTAATTTTGAGATAACATGGGCCTGCTTTAAAATGTTTTATTTCACTCGGTATAACGTAAGGTATCAGACTATATGCATCTATGCTACAACGTACGACCGGTAATATAAAAGAAGTATATAAAAATGACTTAGATCGTACACTTTTTTTTTTTTTTCAAATACCGGCTTCTTTCATTGAACCGATTAAGCAGGCTTTAATTTTACATGGTCTACATAATAATTTAGTTCCCCAATAAGTTAAAATACCGACATGATAATATTTGACTAGATCAGCGTAAACAAAACCCCCGAAAACTTAATCAATTAAATGTACTCTTCACATTATGCTACTGTTTACCACTGAAACTGGGACACACCCCATTTCCATGGTGACAGGAGGCGGCGGAGCGCGCAGGCGTCTGCGTGTGTTCTGGTAAACTGGTTAAACAAACAAACAAACAAACAAACAACATACATTTGAGGCCAAAAGTTTACATACACCTAGGCTAAAGACATTTGAACTCAATTTTTCACAATTCCACACATTTCATGTTACGGTACAGTTCCTGTGTTAAGTCAATCAGGGTATCTACTTTATTTCCATAAGAGGTCATTTCAAAATTATAGCTAGGAGACAGATTTATTTCAGCTTTTATGTACTAGGCTATATCAGATTTTCCGTTGGTCAAAAGTTTACAAGCACTTTGTCAGTATTTGGTGGCATTGTATTTTAATTGCTTAACTTAAATCAAACGCTTGGGGTAGCCTTCCACAAGCTTCTCACAATACTTTGCTGAAATTGTCGCCCATTCCTCCTGACAGACCTGGTGTAACTCAGTCAGGTTTGTGCGCCTCCTTGCTTGGACTTTCTTTTTTAGTTCAATCCACAAATTTATATGGGATTTGGGCCATGCTGTGTGATGGCCACTCCAATACTTTCACTTTGTTGTCTTTAAGCAATTTTGTTACAATTTTGGAGGTATGC
Source organism: Anguilla japonica (assembly GCA_025169545.1). Classification (NCBI taxonomy): domain Eukaryota; kingdom Metazoa; phylum Chordata; class Actinopteri; order Anguilliformes; family Anguillidae; genus Anguilla; species Anguilla japonica. The sequence goes on along the minus strand of CM045886.1, from coordinate 66,069,322 downwards.
CATTGTCCTACTGGAAGAATCAGTTGCGACCAAGTTTTAACTTTCCAGCTGATGTCTTCAGGGGTTTCTTCAGTATTTCTAGATCATCCTTCTGGCTCGTGATGCCATCTATTTTCCTTTTGGAGGAAAAAGGGTGGTGTATTCCGAAGAACACCATCCCAACTGTGAAGCATGGGAGTGGCAGCATCATGCTGTGGGTGTGTTTTTCTGGTAAAGGGACTGGTGCACTTCAGAAAATAGGTGGAATGTTAAAACAAGTGTTTGATTTCAGTTAAGCAATTAAAATGCAATGCCATCAAATATTAACAAAGTGTTTATAAACCTTTGACCCACTGAAAATCTGACTGACTTAACACAGGAACTGTACAGTAACATGACATGTGTGGAGTTGTGAAAAATTGAGTTTGAAGGCACACTGGTCTAGAAGACTCAGTTGCGACCAAGTTATAACTTTCCATCTATTTTCTGAAGTGCACCACTCCCTTTTCCAGCTAAACACCTCCACAGCATGATGCTGCCACTCCCATGCTTCACAGTTGGGATGGTGTTCTTCGGATTAAAAGCCTCACCCTTTTTTTTCCAAAAGGGACTGGTGCACTTCAGAAAACAGATGGCATCGTGAGGAAGGAGGATTATCTAGAAATACTGAAGCAACATCTCAAGACATCAGCTAGAAAGTTAAAACTTGGTCACAACTGAGTCATCCAGTAGGACAATGATCCTAAGCATACCTCCAAAATTGTAACAAAATTGGTTAAAGACAACAAAGTGAAAGTATTGGAGTGGCCATCACAAAAGCCTGACCCGAATCCCATAGAAAATTTGTGGACTGAACTAAAAAAGAAAGTCCAAGCAAAGAGGCCCACAAACCTGACTGTAAAATGTCAGAGTGAGAAATCCCATAATCAGAATCATTTATAGATAATTTTTTTATGTAACTTAAAAGATGAAAATAATGAAAGCCCTTCACAGTGTCTTATTTTAGAAAACGTATATTGGCTATTATATATTAAAATACAGCTATTAAATACAAAAGTTTTCCTTTTTTATCATGCATTCTTTATAATAATAATAATAATAATAATAATAATAATAATAATAATAAAAATAATAAAACAGTACAACTTCATTTGCATAGCACTCAGGATATGTCAAAGGCTGCTTCACAGAACATAAAACAATAAATAAAAGTGAAAGAATGATAAAAGAAAGTAAAAGTATACGAAACATGAAATGTGAGAGGCAAGGAATATGGGTTAAATGTACTGCAAAATTTTTAAAAGGCACATTATTCCTATAAACCCTTTGTCTGTGTAAATCTCTGTTGTGAGTTCATAAATTATGTTAAAAATAAAAATGATTCTAGACGCAAAGTAATTGTCCATTTTGCAAATTTCCGTTATGGATTCAGTTGTTCTGTAACATGTTATCTTTGTGTTACTTGTAAATCCTGTACTTTTATGTATTTGTTTTTCATTTTCTTTCTTTCCACACTAAACAAAAGTGTCAATTCTAACATTTTTATCGCGAGAATGTACATGAGTGTACATATTCAGCTTCTGTAGTATATGGTGTTTATCAATATAAAATTTTTTTACAAAGTTAATAGTAATGTCACCAGGAGGCAAAAATCAAAGTTAAATTGGCTGCGTGATCAACTTCAAAAAGAAATAAAATAAAATAAAATAAAATAAAAGTAACCGAAACAGTGCTTCCAACAGCGTAGGTTCCACTTGAGCTGTTTCTGTCATGGCTTTGGAGAATTTCAAGGCATCTGCATCCAATGTTAAAGCATTTATTTTCTGCAGATGACGGTGCCACCATCCGCAGAGCAGGAGGAATCGCTTCGTGATAACTGATGTGTCATGGCCTCTCCAGATCGGGTCCCATCACTGACCCTGTGTAACTGTATGCCTCTGTGCCTGGAAGAAGGAGACCTAGGCACAGGGACATGAACTACTGTGTGTGGCATCAGAACCGACCAATAGCTTAGAACGTGGGATGGACTCTCCGCTCCCTGTGAGCCAATCAGCACCGGCTGACCAAACGGATAGGATTTCAACACACACAATGAGCGCCTGGTATCTTTTTTCGCTTCCCTTCGACAGAATGCTTTGCCGCTTTCCTAGTTCCTGATCAGGTCAGACTCCAAGGCCCTTGGATCAAGCCTGGCCTGCCCTTGTGATGAGGATATCCGTAGAGACACTCTCAAATGGGACTCCTTGCAATGGAGGATTCTGGGAAAACTGTCAAGACACTAGATTCAGTGAAAAAATCCAAACCAACAGGCCTTTTTGCAGGTGAAGCCAGGAGGAATGTGAGATCCAGCCTAAAGTCCCCACCAATGCAGCCTTTCCGAGCCAGACAAAAGACATCACCATGGTTAATCCATCTATGTCTTTTGTTAATTATTTGTAGATAAATGTTAAATGTGTTGCAAATTGTGTTATCTCTTTGTTCCAATAAGCGGCCGCTACTGATTAAATTGACTCAAATTAAAGGTGTTTCTCCTCATCCTTCTTAAATTATTATTTATTGTTAATGAGAAATTCATTAGCTGGTGCCCCGCGAACAGAAGAAGCCCTTGACCCACTGCTGAGGTACAGTGCCGTGAAAAAGTATTTGCCCCCTTCCTGATTTCCTCTGTTATTGAATATTTGTCACTCTGAATGGGTTCAGATCTTTAGACAAAATGTAGTATTAGGCAAAGTGAAACTGAGTATGCACAAAACATTTTTTAAAAATTATTTAATTAAAAAAAAAAAAAGGATTATGGGGAGTGGCAAGACGGAAACCACTGCTAGCCAAGAGAAACATCAGTGCTCGTCTCACGTGCAAAAAAGCACTTGGATGATCTTCAAGCCTTTTTGAATAATGATTTGACAGATGAGTCTAAAGTAGAACTTTGTGGACAACACAGGTCTGATTATGTCTGGTTTAAAGCAAATACAGCATGGTGGTGGTAGTGTGATGGTGTGGGGATGTCTTTCTGCCTTGGGACCTGCACGACTTGCCACTATTTTTAAATTAAATTTATTTCTTTATTTGAAAAGGGACAATGTACATTAATCAACATTTAAACAAATGTAAATGTACACGAGTTAGCCAAAAGGCGTAGTTTTCATCGGCAGTCATTTCTAATGGAGAATGTTTGGTCATCTGTCAACAAGACAATGATCCAAAACACAAAAGCAAGATCACATCTGAATGGCTGAAAGAAAACAAAATTTAAGTTTTGGAGTGGCCAAGTCAAAGTCCTGGCTTGAACCTGACAAATATGCTGTGGCAGAACCTGAAACAAAGCAGTTCATGCTCGAAAAACCTACAATTTTGTCTGAATTAAAGCAGTTCTGCGAAGAAGAGTGGGCTAAAATTCCTCCACAGCGATGAGAATGACTGATATGAAATCATAGGAGGCATTTGGTTGCAGTCATCGCTGCCAAAGGTGCTACGACTCGTTATTAAGTTTAAGGGGACAATAACTTTTTCATATGGGTGATATGGGTGTTTGATAACTTTTTTCATTAAATAAATAAAATAATTTAAAAAAATGTGTTGTGTATTTATTCAGGTTGCCTTTGTCTAATATTACATTTTGTCTAAAGGTCTGAAAACCATTCAGTGTGACGTATATGTTATAATAGAAGAAATTAGGCAGCAGTGTAGTATAATGGGTTGAACACTGCCCGTTGTACCCTTGAGCAAGGTGCTTAACCTGCCTTGCTTCAGTATATTTCCAGCTGTATAAATGGACGCAATGTAAATGCTGTGTAAAAAGTTATGTAAGTTGGTTTGGATAAGCGCGGGCTAAATGCCCGTAACGTAATGTAACAAAATCAGGACGGGGGGCAAATACTTTTTTACGGCACTTTAGGTAACTCAGATGGGAAGATTGATAAGATGTCACTACAACATCACTACATAACTTGGTGCACTATGTGAGGGCAGTCAAGACTTTATTCTCAAACCAAATCAAACTACATTACGTAACCAAGGCCAGATTTAAGGCCACCTCCGCTTCTAATCCAAGTGTGAATACCACTTGGAGAGATGAGGTCCATGTGCTCGTATGAACATTAATTTCCTCGCACATTTCAGGCAGGTGACGTATGGTAGACGAGCCATCCGCCATCAAAATAAGCGCCCTGTGCAGCTGTCAAACATCAGAGCGTGAAATAAGCCGAGCTCAAGGCCATTTTTTATGATTTAAATGTACTTCACAGGCCTATAGATCAGGACCTGTGGCTCCACACAAGGGTTGCTACGGGACGGGTTTACGAATGCGGGGGCCCGTTCCCCCGGGAAGGCCTCCGAATCCCCGGGCGCCGTGGCGGGGTGTTTTTTTTTGGGCCGGGCCGGGCCGGCCGCTTCCGCGCTCCGCTCGTTCCCAGCTGAGACTCCGGCTCGGGGCGAAGCGCTTGGGCGTGATGCAGGAAGTGAAGGGCCCAGGTGCGTCTGATCCTCTCTCTCAAGTTGCCGCTGGCAACGGTGTCACTGCAGGAATGAGCTCAGGGGTGGAGTGCAGTTGACTCAGCTGGTGCCACGCCCGGATTGGGGGCCGTGTTGTCTGTCTGTGTCGAGGCACAAGCATGTATTTTGGCGGGGGTTGGACACACCCTGTCCTTACCTGCATAAACAGATCTGTCACTGGCTGGGTTTAGGGATAACCGGTCCCCCAGACACTCCTGTCCCAACAGGGTTCGAGAGACAAACATGATATGCTGGTACGGACACGTTTCCGACACCGAGCTTGTTTCAAACATGCGAAGTAGCCCAATGAGTCACTTTGCAGTGTAGAGGAAACAACTGCAGCACACAAACCTTTAAATTCACAGTCCTGTGACCGCAAAGGTATGGATTATTTGAACACACAACTGCCTCGACTACTAATGAGATCATCTTCCCATTAAGGGAGAGGTAGAAGGAGAGGAAAGGAGAGGAAAAGGAAGAAGCAGAGTGGTAGAGAGAGATTTAGAGGTAGAGAATGAGCGAGAGAAGAGAGGTGGAGAGATTAACGTGAGCGAAAACCTGCTCTCCCTCATGCTGGGTGTGTCTACTGATCAGGAACCGCAGAACACCAAAAAAAGCTGCAAGAGGTGTTCCTTCCTCCTTCCTCTAAATCCGATAAATACTTAGCTGAAAGAGAAAGGGCGAGAGAGAGAGAGAGAGAGAGAGAGAGGGAGAGAGAGCGGGAGAGAGAGCGGGGGGAGAGAGAGAGGCAGAGACAGTGGGGGGAGAGAGAGAGAGAGAGAGAGGCAGAGACAGTGGGGGACAGAGAGAGCAAGAGAGAGAGAGAGAGATTGAGAGAGCGTAAGTGTATGTGTGTGTGTGTGTGTGTGTGACAGTGTTTTTTTTAGCCCAGTGTTTGGGGTTGACACAGTCAGCAGAACACCGAATGTGACACGTATATAACAGAATGTTGGTTGTTTGTCCAAATGATTAGTTCAGGCCAGTTTTATCAATGTGCACACAAATCATTGTTTATTCATACAAAGAGTAAACAATAAAATAAAAAAAAAGATTTTGGGTAGAAAAATCTTGAAGAATCACTAAAGTGTGAAGATACACAGTCCTAGGGGTCAGGAAAAGGGCACAGAGGCACAGCCTGAAAAGCAAATCCACAGCAAAAATGCTGAGTGTAAAATGTGTATTGTTAACACCAACATAAGACATTTTATTGAGGTGATTTAACTCTAAGGAAATACGCTGCGTGGGTTTCCTTTCTCATCTTCGGTGGAAGTTGCACTGTGGAGAACAGATAAAAGACGACAAGTTCCGGGACTACCAGCAAGCTGCAACCCACGTGAGAAAAGGGTGTATATCCTTGCCGTTGAATCTTCAAGACTGGGTTCGCTCCAAAAAAGGCAGTGGGGTTCGGATCGTGAACGTGAATTGAATAGCCATTCCAATTTGGGGTGGGAATCATAGGCACTGGATGCCAGTTTGGGGCGGGAATCAGAGAAGCTGGGTGACATACTGGGTGCCAAATTAAAAAAAAAAAAAAAGAAGAAGAAAAAAAAGATTTAGAAAAAAAAAAAAGAAAAAAAAGGTTTACAAAGAAACGGCATTTGGCGGTTCAAAGTCACCCGCCATGAAGGTCACCCCCTCATAGATTTGGCGGGGGACAGTAAAAAGGCATTTCCAGGGAGAATGAGATGCCCCGTCTTGTCGTAGTTGTGCTTGAGGTGATGGGCAGATGTCCAGACTCAGATGCCTGCCAGAAACACTGATTTATGTGTCGCCACCTATGCGTCAGAAGAAGGGAAGCAGAGAAAGGGCTGCATCGAGACACAGACCTTCTTCCGTATCTCCCTCATCCGTGGTCTTGGCTTACTGTGTGGAGCAGTATGTGCTTACTGAGCACAATGCACTCATGTGAGATGCTATGGCCTATCACGTCTCTGCTAAACGATTAAGTTGCAAATATTCACTGAGAGAGAACGAGGGAGAAAAAGAGAGAGAGAGAGAGAAAGAACAAAGAAAAGGACAGAGAGGATAAGGAGAAAAAGAGAGATCATGTACTTCAGATCTCTTATATAACCTTGTATATATACATATATATATATATATAAACTTTCAAGTGAACTAGTCTGAGATTTTCTTTTAAAGCTGTAATTAGTGGCAGCTGTTTTGAGTGGCGCATACCTGGCAGGGAAGGTCTGTAGTTGTACACCAGGTGTAGTGCATGCAGGTGGGTGTGGCCGGTCAGCAGGAGGACACACTTCTCAGTCAGGCAGTTGTTGGTGAGGTAGAGCTCCTGCAGGATGTTTGGGGTATATATTGTAAGGGGTACCTTGCTAAATTACAAATTTCTATGAGCACACGTGTGTGTGTATGGTGCAGTTTTGTCATAATAAGGGACTCGCATTGAAAATAAAGTTAAAAGAAAAATAAATTTTCCATGACAAAAGTAGGGTGGGGCGAATGAGGGTGTGAATGAAAGGGGGGGGGGGGGGGGAATGTAAGTTTACTCGTGTCTTATTAATTTTTTTCTGTTGTGAGGTGTTAATATCACAATGTATTTACTTGTTAAACAGCACAAGGTCTGTTGTCATACAAATAAAGCATTCTTTATTTGAATACACATTTTAAGAGAGAGAGAGAGAGAGAGAGAGAGAGAGAGAGAAATGGTGGGACAAAGTGACAATGTGTCTGTTTTGTACCTATTCCTGCAACGCCTGCACATTCCAGTACTTTCTGTCTTCCGAACAATAGCGTTCCCTGAAATATTTGTGCCTGTATCCATGCTGTTCACCTTGGAAAAGGGTAGAATAAGATGGCGGGGAAATTTGAATGTTCTTTATTTAATTTTGCCTGTCACACGGTGTTTCAGCTCTCCCCATTTCTCAAGGGTGTGACTGCACTTGTGTCATCAGTAATGCATCACTGTCACACTCAATTTATTGCAACATCTCTTTGAAAAAACCATAAATCAAAATCACCTCAATGGGCAGTGGTTCAAAACACCGAGCCACCAATCACCTCTCACTTCACAAAAACAGCGTAAATAAACATTGTGAGTTGCTACGACTGACAGACTATTTTACAAACAACACAGATCCACCGTATGCAGGTTCCATAAAACACCAATAACAATAAAAACAGACGCTTTGCCCCTTCAACAATTAGAAACACAGCTCATGCATACCTGAAAATAATACACCACAAACAGAAAGCGCAATAAATAAATAAATAAATATGAAAGGAAGGATTCGGGTGGGGCATTATGACATCATCAGACACGCCCAGCCTAGAAGAGAGCAGGTTTCACTTGCATTACTCTCTCTCTCTCTCTCTCTCTCTCTGTCTATGTCTCTCTCTCTCTCACTCGCTCTCTCTCTCCAGTCTAGTTTTCCATAATTGAAGTGCACAATAGAAAGTAATACTGTAATTGCTATGACAACCACTTAACTGAAATGACGGAAACCAGTTTTCCTCCTCACTCCCCGTGTCCAAAAGGTTTTGTTTATTGATTTAAAAAAAAAAAAAAAAAAATTGTTTGGCAAAACACAACAGAATAATTTCCCACTGTTTCATTACTGAGTTTCATTACTGTCAGTAATTTTTTGCTATTTAGTATATGATTTTGATTGGCCCAGACAGTTTTTTGCGCGTTGTGAAGGAAATTTAGAAATTTTTTAGAAGCTTCTGACAACCTGCTGGATTTACAATGGCAGGTGTTTAGGCATTTGGGGGGGGGGGGGGGGGGGGGGGGGGTAGGGGGGAGGGGGGAGGGTGTCATCAAAAACAAAATAAATAAATAAATACATTTAAAAAAAATAAAATAAAATACAAAAAAAAAAAAAAACACAGAAAGTGAACTATGCCTTTAAGAATTTGGTATGTATTCTAAACCTCAAAACCACTGGTTACTGTGAGGCTAATGCCTTACACACACACACACACACACACACACAAAGACATTTACCTGTCAGTACGTACACATCAGCGTACATTCACACATGCATAAGCATTAGAAATTCATGGGATTAGTAGGAAATAGAAAATATGGGCGCATTGCACAATGTGTTGTTGAATGCAAGCGCACGAGAGGTTGATTGACAAGCCCTGCTAATTACGACAACAGAGTGCTCGATTCTCACGATGCCGCTTCAAACAGTCAAATAATGAGATAAGGACACACAGCCGACGGGGATAAGGCAGCGCTATAGCTTTAGATTTATTAATGCATTTATTTATTCATTTATTTACTCACTTACTTAGTCATATACTATGTTTTGCAAATTATTCCCAGTTTCGAGATTTTTTTTCTGGCTTAGTAAGAAAAAGAGAGAGAGAGGATCATGAATCATAACTATGAATCACAATTAAGCGAGAAACAGATGGGAATAGACCGTGGGGCAAGTGGTGTTGGAATTTGAGGTCAGGGATCTGATAGCTGAAAGGACCTTCCCAGAAAAAAAGGTGAAGAGGGGAACTTTTCCGAAAATGCGACCGAGGTCCCGAGGCTCCAGCGTTTCATTTAGCGCCGTACATGCCTGGGCACAGCTACACACCGTGTGCGTCAGCTTCCAACAAATGTAAATGGTAAATGGACTGCATTTATATAGCGCTTTTATCCAAAGCACTTTACAATTGATGCCTCTCATTCACCCATTCACACACGCACACTCACACACCAACGGTGAAAGGCTGCCATGCAAGGTACCAATCAGCTCGTCGAGAGCAATTAGGGGTTAGGTGTCTTGCTCAGGGACACTTCGACACGCCCAGGGCGGGGGATCGAACTGGCAACCCTCCGACTGCCAGACAACCGCTCTTACCTCCTGAGCTATGTCGCCCCCCCCATTGTGCCGCTGAAGGGCCCCTACATTACAACGAACACGCTCTCTAGAAGCAAAGTGAGATATTTTGCATTTGATAGTGATTACAGGACGGTGAACTGATGATACTCCTCTCTCCCATATATGGGCATGTCAGGTGACACTTGGTCAGGTGACCAGGCTAACTGGCTATAGGGCTGTGACCCTTGGGCTGTGTACCACGGTATGCCATAGGCTTCGAGTGAGAATCACAGTCAGTAAATACAAGAACAAGGCGCTTCCGGGGACCTAGTATTTTTCAGGTAAATTATGCCATTTCAAAAGCCCATTACTGTCAAGGATTCAAAAGGGCTTGTTGCACAAATTATGATTGTACCAGATGGGGAACTTTAAATCATTTTTAACAGGCACAGATGTGAAAAAAGACACCTATGGGTTTTTTTTTTTTACTGTTGTTTTCACTCTTTTCTGATCCCCTGTACCTGTACATTGTAAACATCAGGACGTTTATGGACTACAGATTCTGTAAAGGTCCCCTTCTGTAAAGTTCAATTAGACAGCATCTTAGTTTTGTGCAACCTCTGCTGGCCGCCACACTTCAGAAATAGTCAGACGGGCTTGGACAACAGTCGGATAAGTGCAAATCCGTTATAATAGCTATGTACAGGTACATTTATATAATGCTCGGTAATAAGTGTTTTTTTATTTATTTTTGGTGGTAATCACATAGGGCGTCACCACACAGCCACTTGAAGGCTCACAAAAGCTCACAAAAGCAGTCACTGCAGGTTTAACAGTCAGTGTATGAAGTGCCATGTAGATTTTATAGAAAAAAATATCAGCCCTGGTCTTATATTTCCTGGTCTTGCCTTCCATGCGATTTTACAACATTATTATTATACATCTGAAGAGGTGAACTGTGATGCTCTAGCAAATGCTTGCATGAAACAAAATGAAAAAGTCTATACCACTACAGTACTGGTAGGGGCAGCAGTGTGTTGCAGTTAGTAAAACCAGTGGATTGACCGATTGAATGCTGTGGGTTTAGATTCCAGCGGGACTCTTCCAGCTGTGCTTGAGAGCTGAACCTCATTCAACCTCCTAAATATTCTGTGTGAAGGAATGTGAATGATGTCAGCAGAGATATGTGGCTTGCATACAAGTGTGTGCTAGCAAAAGAAAAAAAAAAGAAAAAAAGTGAAAATCAAGAACCATTAAGAGAAATGACTTCTATGTATGAACTGCATAATGTTTGGGATGAGGACTTTTTATTTATTTATTTGGCTCTATACTTCACCATTTTAGATTTGAATTCAAACAATTTTCATGTGATTCTCAGCTTTTTTTAAAAGGGTGTTTTTATTCACCATGTAGAAATTCCAGCACTTTTTATTAATAGAACCCCCATTTCAGGACACCATAATGTTTTGTGACAAATGGCTGCTCCCACTCCCACTCCTTCATGAGTCACAACTTTAGGAGATTTAGTTTTTAATTAATTTATTTATTACATCTGACAACAGAACAAGTGTCATTTTACAATACGGAAGACAGGCTGCTGTCTTTTGTATTGTAAAACATAAAAGTTGAACTGTGAGTGACATGAAAACAGATAGTCACCACTCGTATAAAATAAAAGTCACCACTCGTATGAGATAAAACAGACAGTCACCATAGAATGAGCTGAAACATACAGTCACCACTTGTATGAGCTAAAACATACAGTCACCACTCGTATGAGCTAGCATCTTTCCCATATGTTCATTGTCTCATGGTAATTATTCACCCGAGCAGTGACAATGTTAATGACTGTTAACACTGAAAGATGTGCTCCACCCTCTTAAATAGACGATGACTAATCCTGCTTTGATTAAAGTCGTGAGAAAGTGGTGACTTAAGTGCCAGGTGAAACTTTGCTTCTACACACACCTTGTGTCGTCCATCTGTTTGCTATTGCCCCCTAGCAAAATCACAGCAAAGCTCTCTATAAAATCCGAAGTGTTCAATCTAACTTAAGAGTGTACATGAGTCCCATTTATATTATTAATGTATTAAGTATTCAAACCATTTAAAAAAAAAAAAAAATACTTGTTTAATTAAAATGCTTAAAATAATTTTATAATTTTGGTTATCTTGACTTCTGCACTGACAAGGCAAGCAGAACTTGAGTCTTTGAGTATTTATTTAACCCTGTGGCTCTCCAGGACCCGGATTGAGAACCACTGAATCAAAGATTGTCTTTGATTCAGCAACCAAATATAGTATTCTCAGAAGACTGCTGGTCTTAGGTATTTGGTTGCTAAGAATGTGCCTAGTTACACTCAAGTAATTCATGCTCCATAACAGAAACTGAAAGAGGTGCAATGGAAAATTACATAAGCTCAGAGCACACAGCACAAGGTGTATATTTGAACTAATGGTACCAGCTGTGAAACTCCATGAGATGTTCAGACAACTGTGTACCTGAATTAAAAAAGATGGCTCAAATTATACAAATGAATGACCATATCATATATAAGTATATAATATTTTGTTTAAGCATGTCACATACAGTTATAATAATAAATTAAAATATCTTTATGAAACACATCTTCAGAAACAGAATGTACAATGCTTCTGAGTACAAAATAACTCCATACATCTCAATGGCAAGATATAACATCAATGTTCTTGAATTCCTAAATCTTGTAATGATTTACTACCCGGAAGATGGTCAGGAAAATGGCGAGCACTGTTGGGCTGAATGACATGTTTTCGTCATGTTATGTTATAATAATGTTATGCTGTGTTACCATCTAAGGTTAAAATTCTGGCCGATTCACCGCTATTGTTATTTATTTATTTATTTGATTATGAACAAACAGGCCCTACATCCAAGATCTGGTGTGAAAAGTGTGTCAGATACAGTGAAAGTCAGTGATCTGTGCGCTGTAAGTACCGGCTACTGCACTTCCTGTCTACTCAGAAGGCACTTCCTGTCTACTCAGAAGGCTTGACGGGAAAGTAGGCCGTGTCACGTGGGGTGTGTCGATACTGTGCCCTAAATGGCCTTACTGGTAAATGCGAAAACAAGTAAGGGGTGGGAAGGCAGATGGGAGGCAAAAGGTCTGGTGAGCTCGCCTGTAGGACAGCATAAATACTTGGATGTCCATGCTAGTAGTATTACTATTAGTAATAGTACTGCTAGTAGTATTATAGTTGTAGTAGTATTCGTAACAGTAGTAATATAATCAGTCAGTAGCTGGGCTGGCAGGTAAAAATATATCATTATATTATTCCTGGGCCCAAAAAAAAAAAAAAAAAAAACATAATTATACAGATCGTTGCCCCCCCCCCCCCGCCCCCCCACTCAGCCCCACCCCGGTGTCAGGCCTGGTCATTATTTACATGATGCCTGTACTCAGCTGTGTGCTAGCTTAGCGACGGTAAGCGCATGCCAGCCAGGCAGTGCTGCTGCTGCAGTAGTGTGCCTTTCGCTCGAGCGTGTGAACGCTCTCTCTCTCTCTCGCTCTCTCTCTATCTCACAGGGAGAGAGACAGAGAGAGAGAGAGAGCTGCGGGGCATGTGTGTGTGTGTGTGTGTGTGTGTGTGTGTGTGCGCGCTGCAGAAAAAAAAAAGCTCGCCATACCGCCACACCCTCTGACAAGGCCACGCCACATTCCACACGCAGCCCTCCAATCAAACCCAGATTCTGCGAGCGAGGCACTTTTCCCACAGCGGGTCCTCTCCCTCCCAGCGCTGAGAAGCCGCCCTCCTTTCGGGTGACATCACAGCGGTCACTAAAGATCACCTAATCATCAGCCGCACGGCCATGCAATCCCTCAGATTCCACACCTCTCCAGTTTACTGTGGACATTATGGCATTAAAAATACTAAATTCTCCTTTGACACGTCTGGTTATATGGCTGAATAATAATATTAATATTAATAATAACAATAATAATAATAATAATAATAATAATAATAATAATAATAATAATAATACCAATTATGATTATTACAGCTGTTATGCTCATACAGTGTATTGTTTACATGGTCACTATTTTTATTATTTTTCCACAGCATAATGTTCAATGTTAAATCAACTCTGTACTCAGTTGTCAACTGAGCAAAATCTGCTCTGATCGAGGACGCTTGATGCATTTTCATTCATATAAACCCGGACTTGATTAAACACAGAACAATTTATTTTGTATTGTAATTATATAAATGCCAAACAAGGTCTTATATTTTCAACTACTAACTAGGCTTTCAATTTTTTTTTTTTCAGTTTACATTTGAAGCATACTCTAAATTGCACCTTTTTTAAAATAAAGAAACCGCATTTTCCCCCCTGTGTAGGGGTGTCAACCAAATAAATAGCAGTTAAATAAAAACATTTTACATGTATATTTAAGATATATACTGAAAAAGTTAAAGATCTCCTGTTCTGAACAGACAGTGGCATGGACAGTGTTACTACCCACATTCCTAGCTTAACCTCTACCTTAACCTCTCCAAAGCACCGGTTCTAATCGCATAGCTCTCATAGCATCTGCATTCAAAGCTATGGAGAATGTAATATTTGGACTCCTATACTGAATATTAGCATGTGCTTTTAAATAATTCATTGAGGTATTGTGAATGAAGCCAAAAAAAAGCTAAATATAAATAACTGTCTGTGAAATATGCAGCGTGGTGGAGTGCTTATGATTAGTCAGCCAGTGTGCTGGCTCCTGACTTAGTCACCAATCCGTGAAGAAAGAGATGCTGGCTGATTCATGTCTGGTGGCAAATTGAGGTATTATTATTTTTTATGACAGCGATTAAGTGGCACACCAATGATACATGGGCTGAATAATTCGGATGCAGGCCTACTTATAATGACTTAATAACGGAAATGTACGCGCTTTCATCAAAACTCGCTCCAATAGCCTATATTTTCGCCATATACAATTACTGTCATGTAATGTGACACCTGTGTTCTACAAAACCATAAGTTCGTGTTGAAATTAAAATTAACATTGGTTTCTTCAATTGTATTTTGAATTCTATTTAAAGAAATAAAAAATAAAAAATCTGGTGCAGAATTTCTGGAAAAAAACGACAACCAAAAAACAAAAACTGTAAGTAGTTTTACAGTTTTAACAGCCTTGTGAATTGTGTAAATAATAGATTACAGCAGCCATATCACCATGCACCCTGGTCCTGCCAAATGGCTGAAGCTAAGCATCCCATCATGCACCCTGCTCCTGCCAAATGGCTGAAGCTAAGCAGGTGTTGGCTTGGTTAGTAATTGGAGGGGAGCCCTCTTGGGAAAAATAAGCTGCTGCTGGAAGTGGTGTTGGCAGGCAAGTAGAAGGTGATCTTCCCCCTGGTTGAATAAACCCCAATGCCCTAGTGCAGTGATGGGGACACTGTGCTGTAGGAGACGCCATCTTTCGGATGAGACGTTAAACCGAGGTCCTGACTCACTGCGGTCATTAAAGACCCCGTGATACTCATTGCAAAGACTAGGGGGTTCCCCTATGTCCTTGCTAAAATACTAATGCCTAAATCCCCTGATTTAAGTGGATAAAAATGGTTCTGTCCCTCTCAACCTCACCTGATGAATAGTGAGCATTCTGATGCAAAATGACTGCTGTACATCACCGTGCTACACATTGGTGGTGGTTAAGGTGAGTTCCCCCCGCATCACTGTAAATCACTTTAAGCATCTGAGAAAAAAAAAAAAAAAAAATATATATATATATATGGATGCAATATGTCATTACTATAAGTGAAATTACATAATTAGGCTAGTGAGTATATACATACAGCCTATACTTCAATATTACATGCAGCAAAAACCAACCAACAAACAAAGAAGCTCTACATATGTAGCATATACCCATGATCTTCAGTAGACTTTATCCCATCGATAGGGACGAATGGGCTTTCGTGTGCAGAAAAAAAGCTACAGTACACCTTAAGTGGCGTGTTTCTATCGCTTTTCGACAGCCCGTTTCACAATGTTCTCACACACACACGCACACACACGAAACGCGATAGGGGGGTGGAGTCGAAACAGGGTACAACTGAGAACAAATTTGTTATGTCCCAATCCTCTCAGGTAGCCTGAACACACGGTGTGGCTTCGTGGATTTTGTGCCTTAACCCTAAAACGAACAATATAACCGACACACCTTGGAACGGGACGCGCATTTAATACAGCCGCCTCCCTTCTACCGCGCCCAGTATGGTCCTGTCATCTAATATATGTTAACGACCGCTGGTTCCGCCGGATAGCCAGGGATTAACTCGGTTCCCTATTGTCGCCCCAAGCGCCGAAACATGGCTCGAGGCTTATTTTACTTCGGCTGTGTCCTTTGTATGGTAAGTAATATACAATTCATTTAAATGCTTCATGAACATTTCAGTTTTGCACGTAAAAAAAACTGCGTTTTGGCAATATCTATGCAACGGTAAAGTCCAATTAAAAGTATTAAAGTAACTAGTCAATATTCTTGAGGTTAGTTAATAGCGAAACAGGCATGCACTTAACTTACTAGAATAATGCTTGAAATAGCAGAATTAAATTTAACATTTAATGTGGCCTACCTTAACAAATGCAAATATAAAACCGTTACTATTGTAAAGTTAGTTTACACTGGGTGCAGACTTCTGCCGAGCCTGCAGGCTTTGCCGTTAAGCGTTATCCATCCAGTTTTGTTTTTGTATTTGGTGCTTGTTAATTATTAGCTCAAAGAACATGTCCAGGAGTGGCGATATTTTGAGAAAACTTGGTGTGAAGTTGTCATTATTTTATAAGCAATTGTTCTATAGCCTATCGCCTTGAAAGTAGCCTACCAATACTGTAATTTGATTGTCCTTGCTTGTTCTCTTCAAGACTGTTTATTAACCCGTAGTACAGTTTAAAACACATATTGCCGATCAAGGAGTAGGCTACCAATCGCATTTATTCATTCAACAATTCTCCTTAACTTTGACTAACAAGCAAATGCAACTGTTACATACTTAGGCTGTTTCATTAACTCAGTTTATCGAGGCAGTGCTAGTGACTGCCGAACGTGCAAAACTGTGTTTGTGAAGAACAGACATAAATAAACAAATTAAAAATTGGTTTTAATTGTTAGTCAAGGTTAAGGACACATGGTGATTGAGTTCCAACTATTGTGTCAAATAGTTTTATTTTGTTCCTGAGCTCTTAATTAATTGGGGTTTTATAGAGCTTCCCGTTGTTGTGTGGTCTGTGTTGCACATCTATGGGAAATTAGCCTGCTTTTTTCATATAAAGCACAGTAGGAAAAAAAAAAACATCTTGGAATATATCTGTGCCAGTTTATGTTTCCTTGTAAAGTTTTTTTTTTTTTTTTTAATGTGTGGCCCTTGTTTGAAAACAAAAATGTTATAAAAATGCAAATGGATTTGAAACATCTGAATTCCAGTACTGAACTGAATCACTATCATTCCTACATCAATTCGATTTTAAATCAGAAGTTAACTGATGCAATGAAGTTTATTCACATATTATTTATTAGCATGAACACATGCACAGCCAAGCATTTATTTTATTCAGCGATAGCCTACATCCCGAAACCCTGAAGAAACTGTCAGGAGTGTACTGGAGGCCCAAGGTGGCTTCGATGAGAGAGACAACCGCATTATTCGTTGTTGCATCTTAAACAAATCATACACATAATTAGGCCTGCCGGTCATGAAAAAAAAAAAAGGATAAACATAAATCAGCTGTTCGGGTGGTTGACAACAAAGACAAGAAAGGATGTTGTTTCGCTCAACTGGTATACATACATCTTTCCTTTCCGTTCAGGTGCTCTGTGGATCTGCAGGGTCTTGTATCCAACATTCCATACAGGCTGAAACGGCCGAGCTGTCTGGGGCTGGGAAGGACCCCTCAAAAGGTACAGGAACGCTGAACAGCTTTACCTAATTAGTTACTCAGCCCTACAGACCCCCTTTGTCGCCACAGAAATCTATCCGGTCTCACTGATGTGCGTCACTGTGGTCAGACGTGAGTCAATGCAAAGGGCGCAAGACCAGGTTGATAACAAGTCTGACCATTAAACTGCAGGAGTGACCAAGCCAGTTTTTACAGTCCAGTTCTACTCGAAGTGGAGTTTGCTATGTAATTTTTGTTTGTTTTGGGGGGGGGGGGGGGGGGGGGTTCTGGTATGTGACCTGGTCTGTGTCTGTTGCCCTTCATGTTGCCAGGTAAGATTTCAAAACACTCCCACGGTTTCGTGAGAATTTTCAAACCAAACTGTACAGCCATATGAAAGAATTTTGTTCTGAACATTTGTAAAAGCAGACGTTTCTCTTAAATTTATCAGCGATCTGCAGGCATTTTTACTGCCATTCTAAGCTAGGAATTTTAATAGATGATATGCCCCAGGTGTGTGTGTGTGTCTGGCCACTGAAGCTCAAAGGCTGGTCACACACATCATTTTCCACAAAAACCAGGATTAACAAACCCCGTTTAGAACCAGACCCCCTGACGGGACCGAAACCTACAAACCCTGTGGTTCACAAGCCTGGGTTTTCCTGACCTCTGCTACACACCGTAGCTCCCAGTTAATGTGGCAATCAGTCAGAATTACTGCCATCTGCTAACAGTACCTGTTGGGGCACTACCGCGTAGTAACTCTCCCATTGTCGTGGTGATGTCCCAAGATAAGGGATAAGGGCGTGTGTGGGCAGCTCTTCCGCGCTCACTCAGGTGTGATGCGGTGCTGGGTTCTCCTCCTCCCCTTTACCTGGCTGCCAGGTATGCCTCGAGACCTGGTAACCTCGATCTGCTTTTGTACCGCTTCTTTTTTTTTTTTTTTTTAGCTGCTGACAGAATGCTAAATTGTAGAATTGCTGAGCCACACAGTAAGACGTGAGGCGTATGCGATTTGTCTAATGACAGCATCGACGTCGGGAGTCCATGCCGCAATCGGTGGCGAAGAAGTCGTAAAAAAAAAGTGTCGTTTGTTTTTTTGGAATTTTAAAAAAAATCCAGGCTTCGCGGCGGGGTCGGCCCTGGCGGGATCCTCGGCTTTGAGAAGGGACCGGAGTAAGAGAACGAAAGCGGATGATGTCCTTTCTCACGGAGGTGAAGAGGTAAAATGGCCTCCACCAGCTGAGCCGGACCTTAAAATGCCTTCGTTTCCTGCAGTGATGCCTTAGGGCAGGGGTGTCCATTCTTGTCCGAAAATTGGCTGACGCGGGTGCAGGTTTTTGTTTTAGCCCAGCACTAAGACGCCTGATTCTACTCATCAAGGTCTTGATTGAAGACCACAATTAGTTAGTTAGTTGAATCAGGGGTCAAAGTGCCGGACTAGAATGAAACAAAAAAAAAAAACAACAAAAAAAAACGGCACCCAAAATGGGCCATTTTTGGGATAAGACTACGCACCCCTGCCTTAGAACCTTCATTCAGCTGTACTGCCCTGCTTTATCTTGATCCTCGTGCTTTTTAAGGCTGAACTCGTTCTCCATTTCCCTTTTAAGCTCAAAGTCCTGAGGCGCACAAAGAGACGCTGGAGTCCCTTGCCCTTCAACATAAAAGAAAACGACCCGCCTCCTTTTCCAAAGGAAGTCGAAATTGTAAGTTTTCACGCACCCAGACGTGGGGCTACGTTCATGTAATAACCGGAATAAATAATCGTCTTATCTACACTTGGCAAAGGCTGGTGAATTCTCTGATTAGCTCAACCCAGTCTGTTGAATGTGGCATTTGTGTTAGGCAGGCATTAGTTCTAAATATAGTGCCTGGAGTGCTCTCATCTATTTGAAAATACATTTGCAATTTACAATGATGATACATCGCCACCGAATGCCAGTGACACATTACTCCACTGTATGCTAGCCATCATGAAGTATTAGCACAATATGGCTACTGGTAGGCGGTGGTCACCCTTATATCCGTAAAGTAAAACACTTTTATAATAATAATAATTATTATTTTTTTCAGGTTGGGTCAGACAGCTCGGCGAATTACACGGTCTTCTACCGGATCGAAGGCCCGGGAGCCACGGAGCCGCCCGTCGGCCTGTTCTCGGTCGACCCGAACACAGGAATGCTGAGAGTGCACCACTCCGTTAACCGGGAGGATTACAAACAGTTCATAGTGAGTGCCAAACGCTCGTTTTTTTTTTTTTTTTTTTTTAAATCAGTGGCGGACTGAGCGGCACGTCAGGGCGAATCGCGGCCGTTCTGCCGGTCGGCAAAAATTCCCGATCCGAAATGGGCGCCGTGATGAACGCCGAACTGGCGTGGAGCCGAGAATGAATGGGGCTACAGGCTCGGATTGGCCCAACCCAAATTTGGGTGAATAACAATAATAATAATAATTAAAAAAAGGGTGATTGATTTTGTCGATTAAATTTAGCGGCGACCCGATTTGCTCAGGGCATGGTTCACCTCATTTTGTTTTTTTGTTTTTTTTTTTTTTTCTTCATTTTTTTGTTAGTTTAAAGCGAGGGTGTTCGACAAAAGGACGCAGATGGAGACCGACGATCCGCTCCCGATCACGGTCAACGTGAACGACGTGAACGACAACGCTCCGAAATTCGTGGGCTCCCTCGTGGTTTCCGTGCTGGAGCACTCCAGCGCAGGTGAGCGGAACAACAGGTGGACCCGCTTTGCGGTCACAGCCACACGTTTTTCTGCGTGCTCTTTCCCGACGAGGCGGAATCTCAGGTATTCGTGTGTAACTCTGACCCCCCGAAGCAGCCGTGGCATCAATTAACTGTGTTGTTCAGTGTAGACGCAGACAAATGTTTTGACTTTCTCTGACATTTGTGTTTGTTTTTTTTTTTTTTTTTTTTTTTTGTAAAACCCAAGAATATAACATCCTGGTTGTTACGTTTTCCTACGGTGTTTTAGCTCCTGTTTCACTGCAGATAAGCAAACGTTACCCACTGTTTGCGACACTGGAACATTTTGAGACGTATTCCTTTCCTGAATTCCTAAATTCACTTTGGTTACTCTTTATGTTTTCCACTACAGGAACATTAATTGGGAAAATAAATGCTACTGATGACGATGAACCAGAGACACTTCACACAAAGATCCGGTACTCAATCCTCAACGGGACACAACTGTTTCGCATCCACCCTGAAACTGGGGTACTTTATACAAAAACAGCTACTCTTGACAGGGAGGTAAGGGTATTATTTCATATGTATATATCATTCTACCCTTGTATGTATGTGTAAATACTGCTTTGACCAAAGAAAATTTTTACCTGATAGGTGATTAATAGGGATTTTTAAAACATTGTTTTTTTTGTTGTCTTTCTCAGTGTATATTGTGAAATGGGGAAGGTTGGGGAAGAGCAATATTGCAAACTGGTGGGGGTGGGGGCAGTAGAGTGATTGTGGACTGGGTGAAATAGCTAAATTGCCCTTGAAAAATAGTAACCATAAATGTGGGAGGAAAAACCAAGGCCCAAAAGGCCACAACTTGGAGAAGAAACAAGCCCAGGGTCACATAGTTTAAGCGGTCTTGGCACATCCACTGGTTATGAGTAAGGCTGGGTGTTTGTCACAGAAAACATTGGCTAAAGTCACGGAGAGGTCATGGCAAAGTTGTCGAAAATCATGGAAAACTGAAAAAATGCAGCAGAAATCAGTGTTAAAAAAAAAATGAATTAATGTATCTCATGTGCGGCAGTGGGAAATTATTCAAATAACATCCAAACTGCAACAGCACTGCAACGTGCTTCATGTTTAAAAAAAAAAAAAAAAAAAAAACCAGTAGGCAGTTGTCGCTAGGTACAAATACGTGTAAAATGCATTGATAATCCGGTTGCATTTAATTGCTTGCAATCCATCATGGAAAGAAAGAAGCAGAAGGCTGACAGCGCATGTTTTGGGAGGAGAACCACGAGTTGTCTCTCTCGAGCAGCAGGTGTGTATATGTGCGCGCTTGTACACAGTCCATGAATTGAACATTCCAAATTTGGGTGGGATTGCAGATACCAAAGCACTGAAAAAGGGGGGTGGGGGGGGGGGGGGGGGGGGGGGGGGGGCGTGGTAGTTGGAATGGTAAAAAAAAATGGGGAGCTTATGGAATTTCCAAAAAATGGCAAAAATGACAGAATCAGTGACACCCTGTGACTTCCGTGACAAACACCAAGCCATAGTTATTTGTTTGGAGATGACGTTATGAAACTCAGTGAATCTGAATGAAAAACAGGCTCATAATGACCAGCTCATATGGCTGATATGGTTGATTGGCACACAGAAATTCAGGAATGGAAAGGGTATGTGTTTAACATTGTAAAATCCAGTATTTTTTTTTCCTGGTGGTACGCATACCACACTTTGGGAACCGCTCTCTTTGCACAGTGGGTTGTGCACCCCCGCAGAATGAGCAGAATGGATTACTACAGTCTGACAGGTGTAATTCTGTTCAGGCTGAAGCTTGTGCACCTTGTGCCGACCACCCCCCCCCCCCCCCCCCCCCCCCCCCCCCCCCCCCCGCAAACTCTCAATCAACCAATAAGAATCTCGGTTGACCGCAAGAATTTTGACTAAACTATCGATTAGTTGAGTGAATATATATATATATATATATATATATATATATATATATATATGGACACTGTCTGTTTATTGTGTTGCAGGTGCAAGACAAGCATTTCATTAGTGTGAAACTACAAGACATGGATGGTGCACCCGATGGACTTTCCACAGTGGGAACGGTCACCGTCTTGTTGATTGACATTAACGACAACCCGCCTACTTTCAGAGAGAAAATGGTACGTCGTCATCTTCATCTTCTTCTTCTTCTTCTTCTTTTTCTAGACATTGGAGTCCTGGCCTCTACATTGGCCTGAATGTGGTAAACCACTTGTCCGAATGTGGCGTTTCAGTACTCCATAGTATTTGATGTAACTTGATGTAACTTGTCAACTTGAGAACCCTCAAGGAATTAAGTAGTTGTTTGTATAGCCTTCACACAATTATTATTATTATTATTATTACTATTATTACTATTATTATTATTGTTTTTAAGCCATTTCACTGTACAGTAATACACGTACCACTCTTTAACTCTTTAATTTATAGTGATGTAATTTATTGTAAAAATGCTCATTTCTAGTTTTTATCTCGTAGATAAGAACACTTATAAATGATAGAAACCCCTATTATCAGAGGCTGTGGTAATGGGGGAAATAGTATATTTTGCTTACACCTCAGTTGTTGGTACATAAGAACACTCGGTTGCCCCTGCAGTGTTTGAGCAGCTGAGGGGCCAGAACGGCAAACTGAGTTCAGAGCCTCGAGATGCTTCACCGTGCACATGCACAACCAATTCCTATCAGTTTTATCCGCTCGCGTGAAGTCCAGTAATAACACAAAAGAACAAGACTCGTCAACATGCGCGTGTGGGTCTCTGTACGGAACACAGCTGGAGTTCAGTTGTCAAACTTTCACGTTCGGACTGAGTACAGGACAGGAATGGATAGCTCCGGGGGTTTTGGGGAGCCTAGTCGTTCAGGTTTTTCGATTTTACCCGAGTGAAATAAGCGATGTATTTCGCTTGGGGCGTGAATTTACCCGAGACTCGTTTTTGGCGAATCGCTGTTGCAGACCGGTCGTAAGAGTTCTTTCTATCTGATCTCGTGTTGCCGAACATAAAGACAGGTGAATGGAACCGAGGTTTTGTGGCGGTAACCTGTTGATCCTCTCACCTGTGGAATGCCACAGGACGGCCAGGGGATCCTGTATGCGCCTTACGCAACCGGCATTGGCTGACGGCTAATGAACAAAACAGGCTTTGTCCCCTGCTGTCCGGGGTGCTCACATCCGGCATAACTTGTCGCCCTGAACGATGGATGGCTCAAACGTGTAATCAACATCCCACATCTGTGTGCTTTATTGTTCTCAAAGCAAACATAAGAGGATCTTTGCACTACAGGGCGACATAGCTCAGGAGGGTAAGAGCGGTTGTCTGGCAGTCGGAGGGTTGCCAGTTCGATCCCCCGCCCTGGGCGTGTCAAAGTGTCCCTGAGCAAGACACCTAACCCCTAAATGCTCCCAACGAGTTGATTGGTACCTTGCATGGCAGCCTTTCACCGTTGGTGTGTGAGTGTGTGTGTGTGTGAATGGGTGAAGGAGAGGCATCGATTGTAAAGCGCTATATAAATGCACTCCATTTACCACGCACTTATTTATTTTTAAGATCTGACGTTTTTTTTTTTTTGCCCGCGGTGGTTTTATGACGTTTGGCAATCGGGTGTGGCTGCGCACCCCAACGCAAGCGGCGGGTCTTCACCTTTTATGTGTGTGTGGTTTTTTTTTTTTTTTTTTTTTCATGCAGCACACTGGAAAGATCGAAGAGAACAAAGCGGACGTCCTGCTCCTCAGGATCCCGGTGGATGATAAGGACCTGGAGAAGACCCCAAACTGGAAGGCGGTGTACGTGATCAAAAAGGGGAACGAGAACGGGAATTTCAGGATTGAAACAGACCCGGTAACCAACGAGGGACTTCTCTACGTTATTAAGGTGACCGAAAACCCCTCAGCGACGTACTGCAAAGCACTTCAGTAATGTACCTGCATTGTCATTTTTTTATTTACACTGATGAGATACTTTTATTTATTTATTTTTTTAGCATGTACTTGATTACAAAACACACTGATATCACCGAGCTATTTTCTTTTTTCATGAAGCTGTCTGTTTTTTCTTCATTTTCCAGTCTCCATTGTCCGACCAATTGAAATCATTCACACTCATTGCTGTAAATAATTTGGAGGTCATTCCAATAGCTCTACCAAGCATCTACATGTACTACGTGCAACTGAATGTGAAATTTTACCATGGAGCTCCTGGCCTTGCTATCTCTGCAGGGAACCGATAAAGCAGGAGGGGCGCTATTAATAGCGACCTGAAGCACTGCTTATTTCATTCTCTTGCTCACCGTCAAACTTTTGATTATGGTGCAGGCAGCAAAAAACGAGGACAGAGTGGAATGATTTAAATGCGATTTCCTACATTTCTGTCCTGAAATCATTTCTGGTATGAGAGTACTAGCTAAAAATTAAATTCTTCTTCTTCTTCTTCTTCTTCTTCTTGTCTAACTGTCACCTGTTCAGCCTTTGGATTACGAGGCGACTCCGAACGTCAAGCTGGAGGTGGAGGCCGAGAACGAAGCCAAGCTCGTCGGCACCAAATCCTCGTGGTCTTCCATCCCGGTGGACATAGCGGTGATAAACGTGGACGAAGGCCCGGAGTTCTCCGCCCCGATCCTGTCCCTCCGGGTGAAGGAGGACGTGCCGAATGGAACGCTCATTGGGACCTACAAGGCCACCGACCCGGAAACGAAAAGCAGCGACGGCATTAAGTACGTCAGCGTTTTTTTTTTTTTTTTTTTTTGTTGTAATTTCGTGTAATTTGCACGGCCATTCTGTCCTTTTCCATGAACAGGTAAAGCCAAAGAAGAAGATTTCCACAGGTGGAAAAGCTGATGTATATGTTTCAATCAAAGCATAGAAAGTTTTTTTTTTTTTTTTAATAGACATGTATGTATGAATGAATACAACACCCAGTTTCAAAGCAGCAACTCTCTTTAGGTGTAGTAAGGGAGTGCTGGAAGTCTTGCTGAAAGATCAACTGGAAGTGGCTTCAGTGAAGGCCGCGACACTGTACGACTAAAAGCATCTGGACACCCCTTGGTCTGGGGCTGTTTTTTTCTTGCTTTGGGCTAGTCCTCTTAGTTCCGGTGGAGGCATATCTTATGCTAGGGCATACAATCACATTCTAGACGACTCTGTGCTTCCCCAACGGTTTGGGGAAGGCCCTTCCCTGCTACAGCATGACAGTGCCCCTCGGGCACTCGGCGAGGTCCATACAGAAATGGTTTTTGTTGACAATGGTGTGTAAGAACTTGACTGGCCTGCACAGATCCCTGGCCTCAACCCCAACCAACACCTTTGGGATCAAAAAATGGGATGAATGTTCTTCTGGCTGAATGGAAACAATCCCTGCAGCAATGGTCCAAAATCTAGTATATAGCCTTCCCAGAAGAGTGGAGGTTATAACAGCGGCAAAACGATGGACCAACTTCATATTAATGCCCATAATTTTGGATGAGATGTTGGATGTCAGGTGTCCACATACTTTTGGCCATGTGGTGTAGTTTCCAAAGAAGATGAGACAGTAAAGGACATCCGCACACCAGCAAATGCGCCCTTGTGGTTTACTCAGAGTGCAACATTTCGGGCTCTAAACGAATAAATTTCGCTCTACTGTCCCCGTACTTTTGGAGGGTACTCTACAGTATATAGCATACAAAGTGACAGCGATGAATTTCTAAGCTACTTCCTTTGTGAACGCCTGTTTTTGATTTTGACGGGTGACAGGTACAGCCGTGGTGAAAATCTGTAAAAGCCTTTGATCTGCCCCGTATTCCGCTTCCTTCGGTCAGGTACTACAAGATGACGGACGTCGCCTCCTGGATCGATGTCGACGAAGCTACAGGACGCCTCAACACCAGGATGGCTTTGGACAGGGAGTCTCCGTTCGTTATAAAGAATCTGTACAACATCACAGTGCACGCCGTCGACGCGAGTAAGTTTCACAGAAACCTCTTAGGCAACAGTAGAAGTAGTAGCGGTGCTAATAGTGGTTGTGGTACTAGTCGCAGTATTGCTAGTGGTAGCATTGGTGATAGGCACAGTAGCAGTTGTTTTACTAGTAGCAGCAGCAGCAGCAGCAGTAGTAGCAGTAGTATTAATAGTAGCAGCAGTAGTAGCAGTAGTATTAATAGTAGCAGCAGTAGTAGTAGTAGTAGTATTAATGGTAGCAGTAGCAGCAGTAGTAGTAGTAGTAGTATTAATGGTAGCAGTAGCAGCAGTAGTAGTAGTAGTAGCAGTAGTAGTAGTAGTAGTAGTAGTATTAATAGTAGCAGTAGCAGCAGTAGTAGTAGTAGTAGTAGTAGTAGTAGTAGTAATACTTTATAAATCCCAAAAGTGTGACTAATCACCAAGAATCACAGCATGACCACACACAGCACATGTACACAAAGTGGCGGGAGGCATGGATGTAAGCAATCAGGCCCTGCGTACGCCACGTACGGAGGCAGAGGGTCACATAAACACCCTCCGTCTGTCACCTCTCCCGCGTAACATGCATTAAAAAGAAGCGACTGAATCAAATCACAGTGCGTGTATGCGCACACGGACACACACCCTTAGGCGCGCGCGCACACACACACACACACACACCTTTCTCCGTAAATTTACCCTACCCTCTTCTGGGATAAAGCGAGCTGGTTGCCTTAAGCTGGGGTGTGTGCGCCGTGCAGTAGCAGGTAGGGTGTGGGGCTCAATCCTGTTTTTGCACAATATGTTTGCGGAGGTGGGGGGGTCCTCAGAGCACTTTGTAAACATGAAATGTGTTATGAATAAAGCATAAATACACGCACGCGCACTCACACACACACAAACGCACGCACGCACACGCCCACACTCACACGCACGTGCACACACACACACGCACGCGGACACACTCACACACTTTTCTCACATTGATCAGCGCTTAATTAAGTGGCTTGTTAAGCACTAAATCTGAAAAATCTGACAGTGTGGTTAATTGTGGACTGTGGAATAGACCGTCGAGTTCTGTCGAAACTCACGGGCGGCCCCCCTGCTGCCTGCCGTTAGATCGTTTGTGAAATTTAAAATGACGATATCACTTTTCCTTTGGGATTTATTATTATTATTATTTATTTATTTATTTAAAAAACATTTTTCTTTTTCTTTGAAAAAAAAAAATGTATTTCCTAAAAAGGCTCGAAGACAGGCACAGGGACCGTCCTGATGCTGATCGAAGACGTCAATGACAACACGCCGACCATCCCGGCAAAAGAAATGGTCCTGTGCGAGAACGAAGGAGCGCCCTCGGTGCTGCTGCAGGCGGAGGACAAAGACGATCACCCCTTCTCCGACCCCTTCACCTTTCAGCTCGGTGAAGGGCATGATGGGAAATGGAAGCTCACAGATGTGACAGGTTCCGCACTTTCCTGTTGGTGGTTTGAGGGTGGGGTGCGGGGGAACATCGTAGGTAGCTCCATTTGAGGAGCCCACGTGGTATTTTGTTGCAAAAGAGGGGGGCGTGGATTCCTTTTTTAATTGAACCCCTGGAGGTTATGCTATACAAAAAGGTATAAGCTACCTTTATACCCTTTTGTCTTCACCCTTTGTAATCTATAATCACTCCCATTAAAAAAGCAATGCAGAACTCCTGCAAATCGTTGCCTGTGATTCAGAAGAGAGTGTAGTGGTTGGATTTAGTTAATCCTGTAATCTTAATCCTGTAAGAACTGAAAAAATGTGCTTTTACATAAATTATTTATTGGCAGAATGATCAGTGTTGGTTAACTTAACCTTTCCAAAACTTCTCAAATTTTTTCAAATGAAGGAATTCAAGATTACATTTGTGTTCAGATCATGGAAGTCTTTGAATGCTTTTTTTTTTTTTTTTTTTTTTTTTTTTTGACTTCTTTTGCCTAAGGCTCCACACTTAAGGTGGATTAGCGAGTGTTTTTTTTTTACCTTTTACTTTCTGTCAGCTTTGGAAATCCTACAATTTAACACATTCTCCCATGCAGGAAAAATGTTAAGGGGAAAATCAACTCTTAACCCATGAATACCCGTACACAGTAAATTGTTCAGTATTAAAACAGCTCCTAGAGAGTACGTACGGTCCAAGCTGGACTCATACGTACTCCGCTAAGAGTTGAATTAACACTGTACCGGACTGTATTAACATTGTACTGCGTGCATGTTGTCCCTGTAGTTCTCAGAGTCGGACTTGACCCAACACTGATAAACTCCTCCGTGCTCTCTCCTGACCCCTGACCCCTGACCCCCTTCCCCAGCGACCTCGGCCAGGCTGCAGCCGGCCCAGGACCTCCCGACGGGGCTGTACCACGTCCCGGTGCTGGTGGAGGACCTGCAGAGTTTCGGGGTGGTGCAGACGGTGACGGTGAGGATCTGCGAGTGCCGCAGGGGGGAGTGCCCCGCCCAGAAGAGGTCCGCGGCCCTGGGCGTGTGGGGCGTGCTGGCCATGCTGCTGGCGCTGGCCTTACTTCTGCTGCTCTGTAAGTGCCTGCTACCCCCCCCCCCCGCCCCCTTCCCCCCCTTCCCCCTCTCTCCTCCTGCTACCCCCCCTCCCTCCCACCTCCAGCTGAATGCCCCCCCCAACACCTCCTCCCC
The DNA here is from genome assembly GCA_025169545.1 of Anguilla japonica. NCBI lineage: Eukaryota > Metazoa > Chordata > Actinopteri > Anguilliformes > Anguillidae > Anguilla > Anguilla japonica. Next base: position 66,040,827 of record CM045886.1, on the reverse strand, counting down.
CCCTTATCCCTCTCTCCTCCTGCTCCCTTCTCCCTCTCTCCTCCTGATGCCCCCCTTCTCCCTCTCGCCTCCTGCTGCCCCCTGCCCTCCCTCACTCTTCTCCCTCTCCTCCTGCTACCCCCTGCTTCTCTCTACCCTCTGCTGCCCTCCTTCTATCTCCTCCTGCTGAATGACCCCCTGATGCCTCCCCCCTCTCCCCCCCTTCCTCCTCCTGCTGTCCCCCTTCTCCCTCTCTCCTTCTGCTGCCCCCCGACACCTCCTCCAAGCACCATTCCCGTCCCTTTTCCCGCTCCCAGCCTTCGGCGCGACTCCTTCCCGCGGCGTCATGGCAACAAAGCCTCGTGCTTCCGCGTAGCAGACGCCGTGAATGGGATGGCCGAGCTGTCGCTGGCCAGGTTGTTGTAGGATATACGGTGGCGATGGTGTTGACAGGAAAACATGCCATACCCTTGGCACTCAAGTAAAAGCGTGTTTGTGTGGCGACGGTTGCCTTTGTTTGCATTAATTTAACATTAATGCTTACTTAGTCAACATGGCTAATGCCAGAAGCCTAGCTGTCACCTCAACTGTCACTTTGTTGTTGGCGTTCTGCCAGCTGATGAATTCGCTCAGGGGAGAAATGTCAATATTAGGGTCAGATAAGCACTTGCTACAAAACGTCTGAGGTTCATGTCAACTAACCATTAGGAGGAAATGGGCTGAAATCTAATGATTTGATCGTGTCAATCTCTCAACTGTAAACAATATTAACTGCACAGCACACTGAAAGAATGCTGCCAGTGCATTATTAGCCTTGCTAACGCTCACCTTCCCTTGCCTTACAGAGCAGCGGTTTCGACTGGAAATAATTTCGTCCTGTTCTTTTTTTTCCTTCCTCTCTCTCTTTTCCTTTTCCTCCAAAGGCATCTGCTGCGTGTCCATTTGCACGACGCAGAAGGATAAAATTTACATCGACGACGTGAGCACGGGCATGCTGCTGAAGTCCAACACCGAGGCGCCGGGAGAGGAGGTGGTGAGGGCCGCTGCTATGCTAATGCTAACCCAAACGCTAACAATCCCTCGCATTCACATTCAGGCACAATTATGCTAACTCTAGCTATCCCCCGCATTCACATTCAGGCATAATTATGCTAATGCTAACCCTAACGCTAACCCTCCCCCGCATTCACATTCAGGCAAATTACGCTAACGCTAACCCCAACGCTAAACATCCCCCGCATTCGCATTCATGCACAATTATGCTAATGCTGACGCTAACCATAACCCTCTCCACACTGCCTGAGTGTAGCAGTGATATGAAGCAACTTGATGTTTTACTGAAGCAACCAACTGTAGGACACGCTATATGCTAACTGTATTTAGGACATGCTAAGCGTAGAACATGCTATATGCTAACTGTATTTAGGACATGCTAAGTCTAGAACATGCTATATGCTAACTGTATTTAGGACATGCTATATGCTAACTATATTAGATGGACAAATGTAATGTTTTCTGGTTTTTAATTTATCTTTTTTTTTAAATCGCCCCGTGGCGCGTCCCCCCCCCAGAACTCGGGGATCATCATCCTCCCGTCGTCAGCGGTGGACGGGTCGGTGAAGCTGGGCCACATGGACCGGCTGGCCACCCTCAGCTCCAGCAGCATGGGCGGCAAGCTGAACCAGAACCACGCGAACCACGTGTTCCAGGAGAGCATGCAGGACGGCGTGTACCAGGCGGCCGCCGTCGCCGCCGGCAACGAGGTGTCCGCGGCGGACGCCCGAAATCTTTTCGGCTCGGGGCGCCGCGGCTCGGGACACTACGGCTCGGCGCACTACGGGTCGGCGCACTACGGCTCGGCGCACTACAGTTTGGGGAGGTTCAACTCGGGACATTTTGGCGGCACGATGCGGTCGACTTACGGCGAGGGGACCCTTCAAAAATACGCGGAGTTTTCCTCTTTGGACACGTGGAGGACAAACGAAGTGTATCTAGAAAAGGTGAGGCAGGCGCACCAGCCTAGACTCGTTAAACTCGCTGGATATTCTGTTTTTTTAGTCTTGGATAAGTGCCAAGTTTGGATAAATGCCAACCACTTTGTTCTTTGACAAATTCCACTTTTCTTATCAATAGAATTATTTGCATGAAACGTGAAATTTATAAGGCACTGTTTGAGGGGCCCAAAATATATTACGGCATATAATAAGACTGCAGTACGCGAGACACAAAACCCATGGAAATTTTCATTTTTATTTATTTATGTATGCTTTATTTATAAATGTATGGGTTTTGTGTCTCATGTTTTAGCTGTCCAGTGTCATGCCTGTGCCTATTTTTTGAGGTTTTGCCACTCCTGTCTTCCCAGAAACTGGTGTTCTTTGCGACGGAGGACGACGACCGGTACGCGGACGACCAGCCGCGGGAGTACGAGTACGAGGGTCAGGGCTCCCCCGCCGGGTCGGTGGGGTGCTGCAGCGACCAGGCGAACGAGGACGGCCTGGAGTTCTTGGACGCGCTCGAACCCAAGTTCAAAACGCTGGCGGAACTCTGCACTCCGAAGTGAGGCCGTTCACTGACTGTGGCTGCTAATAGTGCTGAATGGGCAAAAACCAGCCTACTCAGAGTCAGCTGTTACACTGTTTTAACACTGTACTATGAGTAAAAACACTACTCAGAGTCAACCGATACACTGTTTTAACACTGTACTATGAGTAAAAACACTACTCAGAGTCAACCGATACACTGTTTAACACTGTACTATGAGTAAAAACACTACTCAGAGTCAACCGATACACTGTTTTAACACTGTACTCTGGGTAAAAACACTACTCAAAGTCCACCATTACACTGTTTTAACACTGTACTATGAGTAAAAACACTACTCAAAGTCAACCATTACACTGTTTTAACACTGTACTATGAGTTAAAACACTACTCAAAGTCCACCGTTACACTGTTTTAACACTGAACTCTGGGTAAAATCCGACTCAAAGTCAACCATTAGTTTGTGTTAACACTGTACTCTGGGTAAAATCCCACCTACTCAAAGTCAATTGTTACACTGTATTAACACTGTACTCTGAGAAAAAATTATACTCAGAGGCTAATATATTAATGCTGTATTATAGGAAAAACCCTACTCAAATTCAGCTTTTATGCTGGTGTATTAACACTACTCAAAAAACCCTGCTACAAGTCAATTGTTACACTGTACTAAGAACGTACACTGTATGCTTCGCAAAGGCAAGTACTACACTGGAGTATTAATAAGGTATTATAAGAGGAACCCTACTCAAAGCCAGCTATTAGACTGTATGAACACTTTGCTGAAAAGCAGCAGCTATGCTGTTGCATCATGGGAAAAAAGTCTTTGCTCCAGTATAATAACTGCATTGTAGCAATGCTGTACCCTGGATAGAACACCCCACCCAAAGACAGCTACTCAGATAACAGTATTAATACTATATCCAGGGGTATGCAGATGACTCACAGACAATGATTACATTCTTGTTCTAATGATAGACCCAGGGCCAAAACCCCTCATTTTCACAACTCATGGTTATACTCTGCTGGACTAACACTGTACTCTGGGTACCCAATTGAATGTGCTGCGATTTTGTATGAATGAATTTGTAACAAGGCTAGAAAATTTTGATATTGAATTTTGACATGTGTGTAAATTAATATTTCTCGTTTCTAAAGTGAAAACAAACTAAAAAGATTCACACAATCTGGATTTTTAAAAAAAAATATGGTTATATTGTGTACAGTGTGTAGTCATATTACTTTTAAACACACAAGGCCTACTGTACAAGTGAGAACAAGAACTCAGTAAAATAGTATAATTTGTGGAAATGTATAGTTCATTGCATTTAATAACAAAGCATTTTTCTACTTTGTCTTACTTTTGCATCACAACTGCTTATTCTCTTAATATATATTTTTTATATATTTTTTTTTTTTGGATGAAATGTGACTGCATATCAAAATGGTAAAGTAAAAAACGGTGAAAAACAGGCTTGCTTAACTGACAGCTAATAGGTGCATCGATACACTAAGTTCCTGCATTCTCTTTCAGGAATTGGCTAAGGAGGTTGATTATGTTTCATTATATTTTCTTATGGTTGCAGAATGGATTGAAGTGAAGGAATTTGGGGAATGTTTGTATTTTTTTTTTTTTCAAACAACAGTGATTGTAAAAGATTCAATTCTAGCACGCTTTTAATAGTAAAAAAAAAATTTCTAAAATTTTAAATGCTAAATCTTCCTTCTTATGGGTTGGTGCTGAACAAAGGTTTATTTCATACTTTATGCAAAATATGCTACAGCCTGAATAAAATTACAATGTACCTCTACCTATAATTCATGGCATTCCCAAAAATTCACTCATGATTGTGAACAAAACAGAAAACGAAATGCTTTGATTTATTTGGTTGTCAAAATTGATGTGTAAAACATGTTTGTTGTGCAAAAAATCTGGTTCTGTTTCTCACGTGTCACGTCCTAAAATCTGTCAAATAAAGTGATTTTGCTTTCCAAATTCCTTCTTCCAGGTGGCATTATTATAGGAGTTACATCTTAGAACACGGCCTGCAAATTTTTTGGCATAATGTTTGAAGCAAGTAGTGGTGGTGACCTTAGCTCGGCTAGCTCACTAGCGAAGCACACTCGGGCGCGTTAAAGCGAGTTGTCACACATTGCCATGACAGCAACTCTCCGGCTACGCATCCCTCAGACTCAAAATAAGGGCATTGCCCTTGGCTAAGGGGCGATGTCGCCTTTAGCTGACTGGCAACACGTTTACTTACGGAATCTTTTTCGCGAGTGAGAGGCTCGGGTTCGAAAATCCCACCTCAGGCCTCGGCACGTTGCTTAACTCGTTACACTGAGGAGCGGGGGGGGGGGGGGGGGGGGGGGGGGGGGGGGGGGGGGGGGGGGGGGGGGGGGGGGGCGGCAGATATGACTGCACTGTACTGCAGGGTCAAGTAAACAAGTACAGCAATGCTGCGTGGCGTAGGAATGTGGCAGAATGTGGAAAAATCCCCCTCCCGTTCAACAGTCAACACTTATCACTCATTTCTGCACATTCTTTGCATCGTGCTTTTGTTCCCTGCAGCCCGGACGGAAGCTGACGTCCCGTGCTTTCACCGGCCAGCCAGGTGCGACGCCAGCCGTCCTCAGCCGATTGATTTACGCTCGCGTGTGATGCGAGAGGTGAAAGAGCGTCCTTCAAAAGTAAATATTGTTGAAAGGACCGGCGAGCGTTGAGGTTCAGTCTCAGAACGAGAAACCGGTTTGAACGCCAGCCCGCGTGCGTTCAGGTACACTGGTTTCAGGCGGGCAGTGCCACACATTCACGCGGGCAGTGCCACACGTTCACGCGCACGTCCTCTCTCTCGCACACGCATGCACGCTTTCATCCGCGCTACATTTAGTTTTTTTTTTTTTTATTTTAATGTTTATTTGATAGGGACAGACACATTTAAACATAGATTACTGTCAAACAAATATCCAATGCAATGCATCACAGCATTTATAGCATATGCTATTTTCCGATGCTTGTCCCTGATGGGTTTTTCAGACACACACACGTACAGCACATGTTACGTGGTCTTGTTGTACATACGCTGCAAGTAACTAAAATAAATGGCTGGAAACATACGAAATAAGGAAACCTCCAGTTACGCTTATCTTTTCATACACATACACACAGCAGAAAGCAAAAATGATATACGTGTGTGTGTGTGTGTGTGTGCACCTTTTGTTCAAAACATACACTCACAACTAATTGTGTCATTATTATCTTATTAAAAAGCTTGAAAGTTGTGAAGTGTTTGTAAAATCCCTTAAAACGACTTTGCCGACTCAACATTTAGCCGTGGACCCTAAACGTAAACCTGGTCAAAATTCTGGTCCCGTATTTTAAGCGGCATGTCTCGTCACGTCTTGCCCCCCCCCCGAACAACCCCCCAACGGCTAACAGATGAACAGGTCTCCGCCCCCCCCCCCCCCCCATTTCCTTCGTTTCCCGTCACTTTGCCTGAATGCAAACCTGAGAGTGGAGAGGAATGCACTGTTCCTGTTTCATTTGTATGTTTTAAGGCAGTGTTTCTCAGTGGTGATCATCAGTGCCCAGATGATATAAGAATCCCACACGCATGCTCGAGAAACTCATTTAAGAAAAAAAAAAAAAAAAAACCCCTCTCTTCTACGCCTGAAGTCTTTAGTAAGTTCTGTATGTTTACATAAAATATATATTTTTTTTCCCCCGCCATTTTTTTTCTCCTCTGGAATGGAACGAGCCCAACCCTGCGAAGGTGAGCAAAGGGGCGTGGCCACGTTGGAGCGAGATGGAATTTTCGGGCTGTGACTCCTGAGGTAAAGCATCCGTGCACCCCCCCTGTCCCCCCCCCCCCCCCCCCCCATACCCGAAGTGAAATGTAGCGTCTAAGTGACTAATAAACCTGGGGGGGGTGACATTCCGGGCACTTTCAGTGAAGAGAGAGTGCTAAGCTACGATGACTGATACACTGTAGAGGACTTAGGTGGGATACAATTAAACTTCAAATAATTAAATAAATCTTAGCAACAAAGGAAAAAATGACATTGTAAATTTAATTACCCCCCCCCCCCCCCCCCCCAACCCCTCTCATCATTCTTTAAGTCAGTTCATTTCAAACGGTGACATAAAGTTCATTTACGGCTTGTAATCAACTGAGATTTTTTTTTGGCGGCGAAGGTTTGAAAGAAAAGCAGCACGGACGGATGGACAGCGCTCCTTCCTCGCCGTCTGGCAGATACGCCCTTATTCAGCGCGTTCTCCCGCACGCCCGGGCACCCCACAGACACGGGACTTACCCCCACGGGAAAAAATGCCCCTAAGAGCGCTGCCCCGGTGCTTATCTTACCCCCTGGTGACTGCCCCAGAGGCTGTGTGCAGAGGGCAGCCTCAGGCAAGCGCAGGGAACTCCAGACCAGACTTGTTTTTAAAAAAACAAAAAAAAAAAAAAAAACTGATACCGCGCAAAAGCCCCAGGGGGACAATAGAGCCGCGTTTGCATATAACTTCGTTCTAAATATAGTACAGCGGTTAAGTCCCAGTTTCAACCGACATTTTTCAAGTTCATTTCAGCTATACTGCGCATCTTAATTAAATGTACAGATCTATTTGCTTCTACAATTAAGTTATTTTGATTTATTGTGTGGCTGTTTGCTGATCTGTTATTCTCAGTCTCTATTAATCCGTCCATTATCTATACCCGCTTATCCTGGGCAGGGTCGCGGGGGGGGGGTGCTGGAGCCTATCCCAGCGTGCATTGGGTGAGAGGCAGGAATACACCCTGGACAGTGCCGCCAATCTATCGCAGGGCACGCACACACCATTCACTCACACACTCATACCTATGGGCAAATTCAGAGTCTCCAGTTAACCTAACCTGCATGTCTTTGGGCTGTGGGAGGAAATCGGAGTACCCGGAGGAAACCCACGCGGACACGAGGAGAACATGCAAACTCCACACAGAAAGGCCCAGGCCAGAAATCCCTATTCATGTTTTTTTGAAAATAATAACAGTAAAAAAAATTAAGTAATCGAAATAGTGTGGTAAATAAGAAAAATTAGAAAATAATGCTTGTACTTAATGGAGAACTGTTAAGGATGAGCACTGATTGAATACAGGCTTACTGGAAAAGTTGGATGTGCCATTTGCATTCCAAAAGATACGGCAACACTTTTTCATCTTTATGCCATTTATGTAGGTTTTGTCTCTGTTTCGAAATTGCCTACTCACTATATTAAAAACATGTTTACCAAGTCTTAATTGCTTGGAGACTGGGACTAAAGACATCGTTACAATAATCCACCAAGTTCAGCTCAATTTCAGATGTTGTGCAGCGCGCAATGCGTTCTGGGATTTTACTTTCAAAACCTTATATTTCTCGCTCATTAAAAAACACTTTTTATATGCAGTATTCAATTACTAATTCCTAAAAAGTTTCAATCTTCATGATTACAGTTTTTATCAATTGTTTACACACTAAAATTGGTGTTATGACCCCCAAATGAGCATAAACTTTAAGTTCATGTGCAAAAATAAAAATAATATCCTCAAAACTATAAGCAAATAGTTTCACTTGTTTTCACACAGACTCCAGTCACATTTAAAATTTCACACAAGTCTCCTCTTTAGACGCAGTTTTCATAAAGTAAATCTCTCTTGTGTTCGCATGGAAAATGTTGCCATTAAAAATAATAAACTTCACTTACTAACTGAACACACCACACCCACTTTTCACAGGTCAAACACTATCTGCTTTGTTTATTCAATTAGTGACTGCTGCTTTAGCACGGATAAAAAGACGTGAGGTGAACACCTGTGTGGGAGGATAATGGCTGACGTTACGAGTGGCAGAAAGAGTAGGATCCGAAGGAGGAGGAGGAGGAGGAGGATGAGGAAGAACAAGGAGGGAAAATATCTCAGAGGAGATCCGAGCGACTCTGGTCGGCCTCGAGGTCAACCGCGGTTTGACGCTGAGGGCAGCCGGGCAGACAGTTCAGCTGAAGCTCAGCCTCAATCACGTCAACATTTAGAAACGAGAATAGATTGGTCTGCCCTGTAACGTAGCAACACAACACTACAGCGTTTACTGGGAGGCAGAGTAGCCAATGGAGGCTACTTACAAGAGGGACCAGAGCACCAATGTTTCATGCGTCTTGTTGAAAATTAAAACTTGTGTTTATATGTGGTCAGTTGTGTATTTATTCCTTTTGCAGAATTGAAGGATGACCATGTGGTGGTCGACGAGGACTGTTCACAGACATGGTCCAGGAAAACAATGCAATTTGACTACTGTGAGAGATCCAAAGTTGCACTGAAGAGGACAATATCATGCTTCCAGGCATTGGCAGAGTGGGCCTGTCTACAGTTGCCCACATCCTAAAAAGAAACAGTGTTGGGATGAAGCAGGTGTACCTGGTGCCTTTTCAGAATCAGTAAAGTCTTTGGACGACGTTAAAACATTGAAAAGACGGTAGAATGCCGGCCTGTATTTTACCTGTGCATCACTAGGGGTCACTCTTGCATCTCCTGAGAACCAGATCAGTTAGGACAAATGGGGATGACTAAACTGTGACAGCATCATGTGACCATCAATGACGCTGCAGTCCATAGTGTAAATAATTTCAAAAGTAATAATAATAATAAAAAGACCTAAACTAGAGGCAAACATGTTTACTCACTGCTGGCATTTATACTTGGACAAATCCCTCTTTATTTTACATTTGAAAATCATGATTTGGCTATTTTGAAGGATCTTATAGGATACCCTATTAACTGACACAAACTCCAATACCCAGGTCTGTTTATATTTTCATGTATTATACATCAGTAGATATAAATATTAACTGAACCATTTAAGGTCAAGCATCAAGCTCAAGGGTACAAAGCAGGTATCTCACCCCCCCACCCCCCCCACCAGCACCCCAGCCCATCCAACTCCAAACTCAAGACGCTGTAAATAATTTATAATGTAATGGGGTGTATATAACAGCACAGAAGTCTCTTCCACCTCACTCTAATCTTAACTCAGACGGATTGAGAGTTTGTCTTCCGAACTTAATTATGCATGGCATTCAGCTGACTTTCCTGATTTGGGGGGGGGGGGGGGGGGGTGGTGATGGGGGGGGGGGGCGTTAGACACAAAAATAAACAATGCTTCCCTACAATTGTATGCAATGAGATTGTATGTTTAAAATAGGGAACAGTCATATCCATGACTCGAACTACCCTCTTCCTAAATATGTTGCTGCAGGAATTAGCAAGTAGGCCTACGCCACCAGTTATTACGGTTAACAGAAGAGGTCAAAACGATGGGATTAGCACGGTGGAGGGCCGGCCTGTAAATATTTTCGGGAAGCTCTTTGTGTTGGAAACAGACAGCAGGGAGTGATCTGTGGCGTGCACGTGTTTGGTGTTCACTTTTCGGGTCACAGAGGTCATCTGTTCCCCATGCTGGGCGCACAAAAGAGAACAGGTGAGACAGAGAAAAAGAAACGACAAACAGAGGGGTCGGCCAGCGACAAAAACGACAACACGACCCCCCCCCCCCCCACGTTGAAAGAGACGTCTGCCTGCTGCCTGCCCCCCCCCCCCCCCCCTCCGGCCCATCATACGCAAGGCCACATCAGCCTTTTACTAAACAAAAAAAAAAAAGCGTCCGTTAAAAATGCGCGAATGATCGCGATCGCCCTGCGCGAGCTCTGCTTTCATCCCAGCATGCATTGCTAATCGACAGGGAGCGTGTATCGCATTCGGCTGAACGGACAAATAACAGGAGCCATAATTGCATATTGGCTCCATCGACACCAAGGGGCCGTGGAGAAGAGAGGAGGAGGAGGAGAAGAAGGAGAAAGGGTGGGGGATGCCCTAAATATTTAATCGCGGCAAAACACTAAAAAACAGAGGAAGCAATTATTTAAACTCAAGTTTATGTTCATGTTTGTTGATTACTTGTAGCAGTTAGCAGGAAACAGAGTTGTGACTTGGTGTTCACCGCATTCCTGGTTGGGTCACACGGAACGTTTCGAGGCTTCATAAGGGCGTCGTGTGCGTGCTGCATCGGTTTGTGTGATATTACACACTGACACCCATCGCAGTTAGCCTCCAGACAGGCAGGGGCAGTCATCACGAAAATGTCTCACAGAAGCAGAGATCACGGCAAAAGGAAACAGGAAACGGGCATCAGCCGTGTGACAGGAATGCATCAGACAGGCTTCCGAACGGGAAGATTCGTTCCGATTTTTTGTCATCCTCTGGGCTTCGACGGCGATGTTTTTGCAGAGATCCACTTCCAGGTCAGAGGGCACAGAAACATTCGCTGTCCCCACAGGTACCCGTTTCATACACATCACACAACGGACATGACGTTACAAAACAGTTTGTGTGTGTGTGTGTGTGTGTGTGTGCGTGTGTGTGTGTGTGTGTGTTTGTGTGTTTAATGAGGTGGGACCCGCAGCAGAGTTAATGAGTGAACAGATTAACATAACGTCATTAACTGAACACAACCAGCTTCCAGTAAAAAGATATGTGTGTGCGTGTATATATATATATATATATATATACTTAAATAGGGATTAATGGTTACTAAAAAGCTATTGTTTATTGTGAATAGAGCATGTGTACAGTATAATTTTTAAACCCCTGCGCACATGCTCAGTTTAATCACTCTCTCTCCCCGTTGCGTACTCCAATCTGCAGTACCTTAAGCAGAACAATGGCCTGCGAAATGAAATGTGCGGTAAACAAGTAAACTTAATGAAAATCTCTTATCACAGGCACAGTGGCTGCCATTAGGGACAACACATCCTTAATATAGCAATTAATTTTTTTGCAAATTAATTATGCCAGGCGATGTTTTCCTCCATTAGTGCCGCGCTCGAGCCATTATGTCTCCCCGACAACAGCGATGCAAGCGGCACGCGGCCTCCTGCGAAAAGCCACGATGTGCCTCATCCGCGCTAATCCGTTTCCCTTCGACCTGTAACGGAAGGTCAATTAGGGAAATCGCCCGGAGAAAACGCCCTGGAGAGATCGATTTCCACACGATCTGGGAGACGAGTGCGTCGAGACGAGTGTGGAGTGATCATCTTAGCGACGTTTTAACGAATGCCATTCAGGGAAGTGAAAAGGTTTCCTACACAGAGGTCTGTGCATAACGCATTTGCCATGATGTACAGTATGCGTTGTACATACTGCGTGACTTCACTGACTGGGGTCATTAAAATTTAAAAAGTATCAACTTTGGTGTCCTGGACTAATTCCCAGCAAAGAGTTGGCTCTCTACACCTGGACAAGTCATCACCCTTTACCTACAGTTAGCCACACAATCGCTTGTATTAACTATCCAATTAAATTCCCCGGGTCATCGATGCAAAAGAGTTATCAGTTGACCGACCAGGTTAGATAGATGCAAAAAAAAAAAAAAAAAGGAAATAAAATTTGATGCAGCTCCAGAATTAGAATTCGCAGCAGCTGCCCATGCATAGTGAAAGGTGGCTGGCGCCATGTACTGGCCACCTCTGTGATTAGGTGCCACTGACTAATTAAGTGCTGGTTTCTGCAAAAGACGCTCGCGTGCCCAGGGCTTGAGTTTTTGGCATTTTAACAAGACAGATGTTGTTTGTTTGTTTGTTTGTTTTTGTCCAGGATTGTCCAAACTGACCACTGCTGAACAGAGAGGACAGGACACCGGATTATTTGGAACAAGGTCAGAAGACCACGGCAATAATACAAACAGAAAATGAAATTAATTAAAAACAACGTATTTGCAAATAGGGGACAAATATGCACACAGGAGTGACCTATGGCTTTAGGGTTTTATTCTATGAAATCTATGCAGTGTATACAGGCATGCATTCAGAATTTGTGTTCATGTTCATTCTAACTATAGTTAATTATATATTATATTACACACACACACACACACTGGAGTGGGAATGTGGTAAGCCAAGTCTGGCATGATTATAAATAATATAAATCAGGTGAATGCTGCTAAATTAATGTTTTATATATCATTATACAAAAAAAAATTCATTGGTATCACCGCTTCAATATTTCATATGCCGTTACAACTGCAACTGCAGTCTTGTTGTGCAGTCAACAATAATCAGCATCCCAAAAAAAGGGCTTTTCTGAACTGCCTGTTTCAGCTCCTGCTCCTCCACACACGTCCAGTCACGGACCTCAGCCTTGGTCTCGCCGAACCACAAGGAATGTTCTTTTTTGTTGTTATTCTTCACCAAACTTTATCAAACTGCTGATTACAGCACACCGAGAACTCGCCTCACCTGCTGATTGTCGTAGCGAAAACACTGTCTGGCAGACCCCACTCCTCACCAACGTTTCGACCTCACTTCCAAAATAGGCCTCTCTGCGTGATTTTCATGTTGGCCACAAGGTGGCAGCAGCACACAAGCATACGGGCTTTCGGCCCCGCACTCAAGAGCAAGCGGGATTGAAGATGCATGTGTATCCGATACAGCCTTAAGCAACTTGAACAAATCTTTGCCAAACAAGATGCAGGAGCAAGGGGTGCACACCATATGGTGCCAAGATCTTAACGTACGTTTTGAACAGAAAGAAGTGAAACAGATGAACCACTAATACTGTATGTTCCATAGACAGACACAATGCTGCTGTATTTTATGGCAACGTACAGTATGTTGCCATGCCATTAAATTGTCTACTAAAATAGTTATGCTGGGGGAGTACAATTTGAACTGTTTTTCATTTTTTATTCTTACAAATGAATCAGGCCATTTGTTTCTGCTGTAATTTGACTTAATTATGTTCCCTGCAATTATCTTAATTGTTATATCAGACTAAATGCAGAGGAAGCACTTTGCTCTTGTAATAAGATAACTTGTAAGTATGCTGCATTTTCCAGAACGGTGTTGCATTTTCATCGATTTGCAGTAGATCACAACTCATGCTTGTTACGTATAGGTGAAATAGAATCCCCTTTCAGAATCACACCATGTGTCTCTGTAGTTTTACGTTGCCGTAAAATTTCTTCTAACCGCGAAGAATGACTTTAATTAACCTCTGCCCACTTCATCTTGTTGTCGATCACGACGCATATGCACGCACTGCCTCTTGGTTGTTGCCGTCAGTTGCCCCACAAGATCCATCCGGACCAGTGAGCAGCCACAAAAGATGTATTAGTGGACACTGAAATATTGGTAACTTCATATACAAATGCGGTATGGATACACAAGCTTACTTGAACTGGGATGTATTTTGTTTGTGTTTTTTCCCCACGGCGCGCAGGAACTGCCGCCGTGGGCTACGCATGGCAAATTGTGGTCACTCACTCACTCATCACTCATGGATGACCTTTGAGGGACGTTTTGTGGGACGCACGCACAGGAGGTGCCAGCTAAAATGTGTCTGCGGTAGTGAGCTGCGCCAAGGGTCTGGACGGTTACGTGCTTGTTTAATGTTCTAGTCACTGAGTGGAGTTCAGGAACAGAGTGCTGTCCCATTGTCCTGCATTTTCAATGGTTTCTCTGTCGTGACATCTTAGTGACGTCAGCTCAGGAGGCAGACGGTCGTCTGGCAACAGAAAGGTTTGTCGGTTCGATCCACAGTCCTCTGAGCGTGTCGAAGCGTCCTTGAGCAAGACACCTAACCCCCAACTGCTCCTAACGAGCATGGCTGCCTCACCGTCGGTGTGTGTGTGTGTGTGTGTGTGTGTGTGTGTGTGTGTGCGAATGGATGAATGAGAGGCATTTAATGTAAAGCCCTCTGTGCAGCTGTTGCTGGAAAATGTGCCCTACAAATGCAGCCCGTTTGCCATTTTGCCTGTGCAGTCAGATTCATTAACCTCAAACATGGCTGAGGCTCACTTCAGTTTTCTTACGTATGGATTCTTCCCTGAATAGTTCATGAGTAGCCCACTGTTATTCTTTTCTTTTTCCTTTTTGTTTGTAACAGGGTGCAGCGCTATATATGATTTGAAACACTCCACGCTACGATGGCATTATAAACAGATTGAGCGGGCGACCGACAAGTGGTTTTTTTTTTTTTAATGCATGGCAGGCTTGATCTAAATGCAGTTACAGCATGTAGCCTTTTCTCCCCCAAAGAGGGTCGGCCTATTTCTCGATTTAATTTCGCCGCCGTGGTCACACATTTCTATGCTTGGCACTCTGTCAGACACTCGTCTTGGTAAGGAGAAACTTCAGGACAGCGCCTCCAATATTGCTTGTGTCAAAAGTGCTGCGATGGAAACTGCGATAGGTTTGCTTTGCAGGCACATCCGTCCAGAATGTTAAAAAAGTCAGGCATTCTTCACAGTGAGAAGAAATTTTACGACAATGTACCAATAACTGTCGAAACTGAAATGTCCGAAGGCTGAAACGATCTCAATGTTGTCAATGGCCCAAACAGATGCACATGCCATCCGCCATAATCACCATTTTTTTTTCTTATCCCAAATGATTCCACTGAAACTCGAGCTAGAATCACCGACACTTAATGTCAAAGAAAACACCTGCAAAAATGGCTCAGCACAATAATATTATCCACGGCCAATCAGCCGCTATCAGACACTCTCAGAGTGAGATTTAATTGGTTCTTGTCAGGGTAAACGCTGATTTATGCACCCATCTGTTCATCTGCACCACTCTATCAGTCCGCGTATAATCTACCATGATTTATCTGCTAATGTTCGAGAGAGTTCAAGGTCAGTCTTAAACTCCTTCCCCAGGCGCAGACTGCGCATATCTCCAGACTATAAAGTTTCTTTTCTACCGGCGTTCTCTCCCAATTCCGCTTCTGTATTAAATATTCAGTTGCTAAGTCACACACCGTGGAAACTCAAATCTGGCCCTCGAGGCCACTGCTGGCTTTTCTTTTCTACCTGATAGTTAATCGATTGATTAATGCTGCTGATTGGCCATGTCTCCCATGTTATTTTTTTCCGCCATTTTTCTCCCATTTTCTCCCCAATTTAGTTGTTATACCAATTCCCCGTGTGTATCACGGTCCTGGTCGATGCGCTATCCTCTGTTGGTCTGGGGAGGGTGCAGACTACCACAAGCCTCCTCCGATACATGTGGAGTCGCCATCCACTTCTTTTCACCTGACAGCGAGGAGTTTCACTGGGAGAGCGTAACGTGTGCGGAGGTTCACGCTATCTCCCCCAGATCCCCTCCCCGATAAACAGGCGCACCGACCAACCAGGAGTCGCTAATGCAACGATCAGGACTCGTACCCTCACCGGCTTCCCACCCGCGAACACAGCCAATTGCGTTCCTAGGAACGTCTGACCAACCCGGAAGTACCACTGCCGAGGATTGAACCCGGGCGTCTGCGGTGGTAGGCGAGTGCTTATACCTCTACACTACCCAGACGGCCACGTCTCCCATGTTCAAGTCAGTCCCGATTAGAGGAGAAGAATGAAAACCAGTGCACTGCAAGCCCAGATTTTCGGATGTCCCCATCATACACTCAAACACGCCAAGGCACATTAAGTCATGCAGTTAAATCGTACTCCAGTTTAGGTTTCTGAAAAATCTCGCAAACGACACTCACGACAATTGCAGGTCGTTGTGCCGCCTAATACGTCCTAGAGTCTAGCGGCGCCATCACCTGGCATTTGTTTCTGTTAAAGAACGCTCTCTTCCTAACGTTTCACTAACGCGGCCTCTCTTAAAACGAATCGCATATTCCGAGCGGACCCACGTGACTTCGGGGCACAAAAGAGGGCACTGGAGCACGGAAAATAAATAGAGCGCTATTTTATGCCGCACGGTTTATTCACAGCGGCCTTGAAAGCATTTAACCACTTAATTCTGCCGCGTGAAGGAAGGAGCTGCAACCCTGAAGGTCATTTCAGCATGGAAATGTTTTCTGAAGTTCACTCAAAGCCCGTCCAGCGGTACAATAAACAAACCGCACGTTCTGCACCTTGAATTAGTTTGTATCGCCCACATTGACAGCAAACAGTGGTTTATGAACTGCCTTTGTGAGGAGCACGAGCATTGGTCCATAGGCGGTACCGCGACTGAAACGAATTTGAAAAGACCCAGGTACGGAAAACCGAGAACAGGCAGAAGATACTTAGGAAGAGCCACGACTGTATGTGAAATGTGTTCACGCGTAGTGGCCTTGCCAGCGATATTTTCCTGAAAGTTTCCTGAAAAGCTCAGTGTAAGATAAGATGAACTTTACTGCCCCCAGTGCGAAAACTCTAGGACGCAAATTCAGTAATAAAACCTATGATTTTATTTCTGTATTCAGATATATAAAACGTTGATTGGAATGTACGCAATGTCTGTTTTAACCAGTTGGTAAAGGCACTATAGACACACACACACACACACACACACACAGTGAGTATTATATTGCTTGGGACAAAGACATATTTTTCTATATTTGGCTCTGTACTCCCAAATGGAGTCTGTTGTTGGTCTTTGTCAACACAAGGACCAGAGTTGAACCAATGAAAGTCAAGGAAGCCATTATGAGGCTGGGAAATAAGAAACAACTGTCAGAGACACACAGAATGCCAAACCTTAGGCTTATCAAAACCAACTGTTTGGAACATCATTAAGAAGAAAGAGAGCACTGGGCAGCCTGGTAGGCCGAGGAAGAACTCGACAGTTGATGACTGAAGAATTCTAACCCTAATGAACAAAAACCCCCAAGCACCTGTCCGACGGATCAGAAACACTCTTCAGGAGGCAGGCGTGGATGTGTCAGTGACTACTGTCCACAGGAGACTTCACAGACAGAACTACAGGCTACACTGCCAGATGCAGACCACTAAGTTCGCTGCAATAACAGGGTAGCCAGGTCACAGTTTGCTTAGGAGCACCTAAAAGAGCCTGCAGAGTTCTGGAAAAGTGGACAGATAAGACACAAGTATCAGAGTAAAGGCAAGAGCAAAGAACCAAAGCACCCCCCCCCCCCCCACCCCCCCGTCATCTGTGAAACATGGTGGCGGGGGTGTCATTTGTCTTCATTGATGATGTAACCGCTGACAGCAGCAGCAGAATTAAGTCTGAAGTGTGCAGAAAGTTTACGCAAATGCCTCCAAACTCATTGGATGGCACTTCATCCCACAGCAAGACAATGATCGCAAACATACTGCTAAAGCAACAAAGAAAGTTTTTCAAAGCCAAAAACTACAAAATACTGGTCAAGTCAGTCATCCGACCCAAATCCAACTGAACGTGCGTTTCATATGCTGAAGAGGCATAAAGGCGACTTGCCCCCGAAACAAACTGAAGAAATTTGAAAGAGCTGAAGATGGCCACAGTACGGGCCTGGCAGAGCATCACCAGAGAAGACACTCAGCACCTGGGGAGGTGTACGGCTCACAGACTTCAAGCAGCCATCGCATGCAAAACGACGTGCGACAAAGTGCAAAACAGGCTGTGATTTCTACACGGTAAGACCAAAAATGTATAATAACACCCTAATAAAAGCTTAGAATCTGCACTTCTAACCATGCGTGAATTGTCTGAATACAAATCTGAAACTGTGGAGTACAGAGCCAAATCAAGAAGAAAAAAAAAAAATAGTATTCATCCAAAACACTATGGAGCTCACTGTATACACTCACATAATGTACAACTGTGATTTAACACCGTCCTGGAATCAGGTGAACCTACATCGTTCTGGACTCGGAAATCAGCCTGGTAGAATGTAACCCCCCCCCCCCCCCTCCCCCCCCCCCCCCCCCACCCCACTCACTCCTTCACTGCAGAGATTAATTGAACATCCAGTTGCAGGGTGCTCACAGCATTGCACCAGAGTGTACTTGCCTTCCGTGTGTTGACCCCATCTATACAGAGTAGAGTAAATTATATATGAGCTACAACTACACACCGCACGTAGGCTATGGCTGCAGGGTAAACTGGAGCGCTGCATAAGCAGCCACAAATGCAGGATATAAATAGCTAGTGCGCACATGACAGACGTGGTGTAAACTTTCCTTGATTCCGGATAATTATGTGGCGCAGTCGAAACACCTTCTGGTGTCTCTTTGCTTAATTAGTGCGTTACCGTGGTTGCTGAGACAAGGGGCCAAACTCCTCTGCTTGCTCGACAAATGCTCGCAGAACTACAGACGAGCGCAAGGGTGCCCTGTGTTGGCATGTTCTTGACGTGGCATGTACGGAGCCCAGATACAGCCTTTTAAAAAAAAAAAAAAAGCAGTCAATGAAAGAAGCTTCCGGAACAATCAGCTCAACAGTCACCAGCAGTCTCCTGCTTCCTTCATTGGATATTGCGGTTCTTTGTCTGAGCGCACGCACCACAAAAAAAGGCACCGTGCCACGGTCACGTGACACAGTTAGTTTTTCAGAAAGGAAACGCGCGTCAAGTTCCCACGGAAACGGCCGACGGCGGGAAGTTAACCGCTTCCCCGCCGTCGTCCCAGGCAGCGCCGCGACTTCTGACGATCTGCGGCTAGGCTACGTCGGAAAAAGCAAACAGGACCTGGTCAAAGTCGCCTGGCGCCGCTGTACGCCAGACTCCATCATGCAGTGGGTAGCGCCCATCCCCCCCCCCCCCCCCCCCCCCCCCGCCGGGCCGCACCTTCCCGATATAGAGCGGCGCTGAGCGTCTCGGCAGAGCGCGAGAGAGGGGTCTGCTCGCGGTCGCACACGTGCACTAATCTGCCTGCTGGAGAGCACTACAGGCGTATCGTACAAGAGCAAAAAAGAAAACAACTGACAAAGCACACAGGCCAGTGCCCACTCCTAACTGCCACTCCAAACACAACAAAAAAAAGGGAATAGCATCCTGCATCCATTTAGAGAAGAGCAAACTCTTTTGAACCCTGATGCTGGAAATGCCAGCAATTGCTGGAAATGAGCCCCCATGTGAAGACTGCAAATACCAGCAAATAAAATGGCATCATTCACAGGCACACGACACACACAAAAAAAACAGCAAAGCACGCCGGCCATGAAACGAGAGAGACCCCTGGCGGACCGTTGAGTCGGCGGACCGCGGAGAAAGACGGCAGGCGCGGGACGGCAGCGACGGGGTGCAGAGCCGGGGAGCCGCGGTCTGGCCGCGCGGAATACCGCCGCTCGCCAAGGCGACCCGGCCGCGCGGACAAGACGAGCGACGCTCTGCGCTCGCTCCGTCAGTTACCAGCGGCCCGAGGCCGAGCTTCGCCCCCTCACGAAAATGTGGGGGGGGGGGGGGGGCACCGTAGCAGCGGGAGCCAGGAGCCCTCCGCTTGCCAAACCCCCCCCCCCCCCCCAAAAAAAAAAAAAAAACGAAGAAAAGCCACCTTCATTTCGAGAGCTGCTCGGAGAGGCAGGCAAGCAGGCTGCCGTTTACCCTTGGGTGGGGGGGGGTGTGAGCGACTGTGTGACACTGGCTGCCACTTGCGACAACCTGCAAATAATTGAAAAAAAAAAGTTCTATTTGTCAAGTGTTATTTCAAATAATGCTTTGACACCGTGTATGTGTGAGATATATATATATATATATATATATATACACATATATATGCCTATATATATATATATATATATATATATATATATATATATATATATATATATATATACATCTTCTATTAATAATTCTATTACTGTTTGTCCTCTGATGCTTCACATGTTCCTTGTCATGCTTTGGTAAAACAAACTCAAATTTTGTCATGCCAATAAAGCACATTAAATTTAAATTTGAGAGAAAGAGACAAGAGAGAGAGAAAGAAACAATCTGTAAGGTAATACAAAGGAAAGTCCAATAAAATCTCAGAGGCTGGAAAAAACTCAGCCATGAATGGTGAAGACAGGGGTACACAGGAAATAACCGTGGTTGCTAAGGGCCCTTCTCCAAAACAACAACAACAACAACAAAAAAAAACATATTCCAGAAGTGTACTCCTAAATAATATTGCTGAAGTGTGCTGTTCATTAAGGACCGTTCCCTTTCTGGGGGTTTTCCATTTATAAATTTCATTTCGTGGTTATGATTGGGCCAGGTTCGTGAGTGTGACGCAGGAGCTTTTAAGTGCTTACAAGAGGTACTGTTCCTGTTCCTGTCCCTTGGAAAACATGCTAGCGCACAGCCATGTGGATTTCCTGCTACTGGCCATTATAAAGTGGACATTTCATTAGCATCTCCTGTAAGCGCTTCAATGGTAAATGGACTGCATTTATATAGCGCTTTTATCCAAAGCGCTTTACAATTGATGCCTCTCATTCACCCATTCACACACACACACACACACACACTCACACACCAACGGTGAAAGGCTGCCATGCAAGGTACCAATCAGCTCGTTGGGAGCAATTAGGGGTTAGGTGTCTTGCTCAGGGACACTTCGACACGCCCAGGGCGGGGGATCGAACCGGCAACCCTCCGACTGCCAGACAACCGCCCTTACCTCCTGAGCTATGTCGCCCCCATTAATTATCCTTCAGAACAAAAACTATTTGGGCTGCTGAACCCCTCAATTCCCCGATATCCAGCTGTAAAGCTGGAAGAACTTCTTTAAGCATCTAAAGACAGGCCTGAACCCCCCAAAAAAGCAAGCAGGAAGAAAAAAAATCCTGGTGGTGAGAAACAACTCCCAGAAGGGAATAAATCTCAGGAGGAACCCAGCTATTTAGGGGGGGGGGGCATCCTCCACTGACAGGCCTAGTGTGAAGTAGTGGTAGAATGGATGTAGCAGGAATGTAATAAGGGATCTATCACAGCAAATAAAATGGATCGGGCTGGTTACAGTCGAGGTAATAAATAAACTAGCTGGAAAAGTAGGAAGTCCAAATGAAGGGAAGTATAGTGTGCGGTTTAGAGCTGTGGGGTGATGCATCTAGAGCTCCAGGCTGCATGGGGGGGGGGGGTGGGGGGGGGGGCTGAAGCAAACTCAGGGGAACCAGGGGGGGAGGGACAGGGCTGCAGCGGTCCCCAAGGGGAGAGAGACAGGGCTGGAGAGGTCCCCAAACTCAGGGGAGGGACAGGGCTGCAGTGGTCCCCAAACTCAGGGGAGGGACAGGGCTGGAGTGGTCCCCAAACTCAGGGGAGGGACAGGGCTGGAGCAGTCCCCAAACTCAGGGGAGAGACAGGGCTGGAGAGGTCCCCAAACTCAGGGGAGGGACAGGACTGCAGCAGTCCCCAAACTCAGGGGAGAGACATGGCTGGAGGCCCATGGAAATAGAAGGAGAGAGGGAGATAGGTGTGGTCAAAATTAGCAGAGTAACAATTGCCAATTTGGAGGTCAGAGTCTGACGTGGAATCAAGAATATCAGTTAAGAATATACCCTAAAACTGAAATACCACTTAAAAAAAGCAGAAAGTGAACCATCCCATTAAAGAGTGTCCCTAGACTGTGCTGTAGTGTACTCCAAAAGAACATTCTGAAAGGATGCCCTTACAACCTGCTCCTGATGTTCATAAGACATGCTTCTAAAAGCTTCCGCAACCCTTGTTCTGGAGACCCACAGGGTCTGTTTCTTTCTTCTTATTTTTTATTTCACACCTTAAAATCAGCCCCCAATTCATACCCAATTTGCCAGGCGAAATAATAATTGTGTAATGTGCTGCTATTATTGACCAATCAAGTTCTGAATGACAGCAAAATCAAGTAAGCCCAGTGGATGTTAAGGTTTAGGCATATCACACAATGGCTTCTAAGATAGAAAGAAAGAAAGAAAAAAAACCCCATTTGTTTCTGAAAATTACAAATCACTACAACGTTCAGGAACTCATGAGTTCTGTTGCTGAAACAGTCGTCTGAAATACATGCCGATGGCAAAAGATAAATAAACAAATAAATTAAACAGAGAAGAACAAAACAGCTTCCCAACAGGAAACTACTCATTCTGTTATAAAAGGAAACAACATACAGCAAGAGAACATAACAGGAGGCAGGAAAAGGTTTCGTTTCGATTGCTCAGAGATTGGTTTTTAGTTCTCACCAACTCCTCCCCTTAGCCAATAGATATCCAAAAAGAAAATTGATTCTGTTTGCTTGCCTGCCGCCGAATCCATGTTCTACACAGTACACTGTTTTCACAACGGCTTATTCGATATTACAGAATGATCACCAGTCCAAAACGCAAACACATACATGCACATCTCTCCACACATGTACACACACACAAATCTGTCTTAGTAAGTGTTTTGGTCTTGAAATTAGTCTCCCTCTCTCTTGAAGAAAACTCCATTGGCAAATCTTGAAATAATGAAATAAGTTTTTGGTTTTTGCAGCCAGTGCATGTGTGCATTCATTCCACCCAAATACAATTATACGCAATTAAGCCAGTTCTGGAACTAGGGATGCGGTTTCAGAGCATCTTACCGGGGTTCTGGGTCTTTACAGGAACTCTCCGTGGGTGGATTAAATTATTATTATTATTATTATTTAATTAGCATGGCTTTGAGAAAGCGACTAACATGAACAGTAGGTTACTGCTTTAAACAGCGCGGGTGATGCGTAGCCTAAATGCGCGTTTCTATAACATGGAAATCTTGAGACACTCGGCTTCTCCATGGCTGAGCTTGGCTTCACTGCCACCGCCCCTGCTGGTTCCTTGGCCGTTCGTCCGCCCAAGCTTCTCCTTGTCTTAGCGAGTGATTCTCCTCTAACTCGCTAACTGTTGTGCTACCAGCAGTTGCACTCAGTAAGTACTCAAGCTTTCTCTTTGTATTTATTTAGCTGGGGGGTGCTGTGGTACGCTAGTTCTTCTACATGCGGTATTGTATCTTGGCGTTTTTGGTGAATGTGTTTTTCTTGCTGATCCTAGTGCTCAGGGCGCCTGCACTGTGTTTAATTACACGCTTTATCTTCTCAATCTCTCCGAGTCTGCACGTCTGCAATATCATGACTCTGAAACTCGGTTTGGCGCTCGTGTTCGGACTCCTGCTGGCCCACCTCTTGTCTGGCGGCTTTTCCCGCGCGCGGCTGTTTGGGGGAAAGTGGTAGTCTACAATTTAACGAAACTCGCGGGACTTCCGTGATTTACGCTCATCAGCTGACTTCAAGCACTTCCCCTCAAGCGCTCCTGCCTCTCAAGTTCGGAAACCTAGGAAAACCTCTTTTCGCTGTGTGTTTGGCTCTTCCACTGCCTCTGAAGCTATGTGATATAAAAAAAATCCTTTGCAATACAGCCCCAGTCTGTTCCTGGACCCGATGTTTCAAAAAGTGATAGTTCTGTACAAACTTATTATTCTCTTCCTTTCACTTTCTGGTTATATTAAAGAAAATCCTTGGTCTGATTAAAGGTCTAGATACACCTGGTTATTTAAGATAAGAAATGGCCTTGGTCTTGTGCATATGAATGTTAGAAGTTTCATTACTAAATTGGAGTTAATTAATGTTTGGCTCCGGGATGCTGAGCCTGATGTTCTGGTCCTGCCTGAATCCTAGCTCAATAAATCTAAGATAATGTTTTGGGGAAGGGGGCGTCTCTGTGTTCCCTAGTGACGGCCGTGACTCACTTGCCAATAACCGAAATAATCCAAAATGCTTGCAACTCCTAACATGGTCTCTTCTCATCTTCAACAAACTGTAATGGAGTCAGAAAACTGATAAGGATAATATCTCCAGTTCTTTTTAATATGCTTTTTATACATGCTGGGCATCATTTTACTCAAAATAAGACATCCACTGGCATCTCTAAGGCCTGAAACTTCACTGTGTTCACCAACAATTCAGTTGGAATTTTGGCATTTGCCTTTAATGATAACCCGCATAGTCAGCCAAATCGTTTAGCAGTCGTGCAGTATCGGGAAGTTTTGTGGGTTATGCAAAGGTGGGAAATTGTGCTATTTGAATCTATCTCTTCTGTACCTTTTATCCCTTTATCACTGTTACCTGAAAAGTGCTCACATTGATATTAATGAGAAGAAATATATATATATATGGAATATAGAATTTTCTGCAGCTTTAAAAGATATCAAGCGCCCTCCTTTTGGGTTTTATGGGCTGAAACGGGTCTCCGCCGCTGAAGGCGGTTTATGCCTGGGGCCGTGCGTGAGGAAAGGGACGGGCGCGGGTTTTGGGCGGGTCTGCGGCCCCCGTTACGCCACCTGCCTGCCCCCCCCCCCCCCCCCCGTGAAATAATCCCAGCGCCCCGCCCCGCACGGTCCTCACCCTCCTCACAGCCCTCTCAGCGCGAGCGTGTTTGTTTATGGATTTATTTATTTTTTTATTTATTTATTTATTATCTCCGCGGACAGGATAAGTGACAGTAATGCGCCAGGCCGTTGATGATTGCAGGCCAGCTTGCTTGTTTTTTTTTTTTTTTGTTTTGCGTTTGTGCATTTTTTTTTTTTTTCGTTGTTTAAAATATTTTGATTTGGACGTGGTGGCTGGTGAGGCGTCGCTCCCACTGAGATGAAAGGCTGTTTGGATCGAGGGCCTCCGTTGTGCTCCTGTCATGGGGGCGTGGGGTAATGGGGGTGGGGGGGGGGGGGAGCAGTGACTCTCCATGGCAAACAAGAAAACTAGCAGAAGCTCCTGCCCTACACCCACTCCCTTAAACCCCCCCCCACCTCTCCAACCCACACCGCCCCTTCAATTGCATCTGTCAAAATGTGGAACAAAGAGAAGCGTGCTGGTATATGTCCCTCAGTTATCAGAATCAAAACACAGGACTCTCTCTCTCTCTCTTTCTCTTGCTCTCTCTTGCTCTTTTTCTCTATCTTCTTGTACAGTGTTTTTTTTGTTTTTGTTGAAACAGACAGGGAACCATTCAAGCTGTGTCCAGCTCTGTATCCAGTTCTCTCAGAAGCCCGGCAAAAAGACAGGGCTCTGTACTTTGAACACATTCAGCGTGTCGGCACGCTGCCTGGGGGGCTTTGATATTAATGAGGGGGGCTGCAGGGGATAAAGACAGACACCCCCCCCCCCCAAAAGCTTCTGTGTGTAATGCGTATATACTGCTGTAAAGCCAAGAGTCTTCTGTGTTCATTCAACAACAACAACAACAAAAACATTGATTTAAAAAAAAGAAAAGGAATGAGCTTTACAAATGGGAAATCTGGGCTGATGCTAAACTCTAATTATGGATTTTTAAATTAGTTTTTTTGTTGTTGTTGTTGCCTTAAATTAACACATGAATATTATGTCCTGTATCATTTTTTTTTTTAAAGTTGGCAGGTTATTAGAAATCAAATCTTTTAATTTTAAGTTCAGCCTTGGAGCTGCTGTGAGTCTCTAACGAGGGAATGTGGGCGGAGCCCCTTCCCTCAGTCTGACAGGAGATGTCTGACAGTTGTGAGCCGTTGGCTGTCGGGCTGTGCCCGGCTCTCCTCTTTGTCCCTGGCACCCGAGGAGCGGAACCGAGCTCCACACACACAGCTGTGCCACTGGGATGGCGAGGTGTCGGATCGACCCGCCAGCGTCGCCCCGTAAGGGGAATTTTCGGGCTGCTGTTGTTTGCTCTCAGCGCTCCGAATTGAACAGAACTCTCGTGTTACAGCCCCCCCCCCCCCCCCACCCCCCAGCAGCCTTCCTCCTCCTACCTTTCCTCCCTGATCCATTCTTTCTTCTAAAATACTGAAGCTAGTCGAAGTACCTTGGGAGGTGTTTGCATATCAGCTGAGACAGGTGTACACCGTGAGGGAAAGGAGTTCTTAGCCAGGGTGCTTGGGCGCTAACGGAGGGCGGCAGTGAAGGTCAATCGGCTTCAATTCAATTCTGCGGCTAAAAAACAAACTCTCCTGTCGGAACGGAGCGGAACTCTGCGTGGCGATCTGTCAGAATGTAGGGAGATCTGGGAAAGGAATGGAAGGAGAGCACGTCGCTCTCGTTGCATTTTGCGAGTCGTCCATCAACACTCAGAACAATTGCTGACGGAATGTTTTGGTTCACTTATTGGCCCCGTGACTAATGATCCAAAAATCCGGACTACATGACCGACTTAATTCTCTTAATCTTCTCATAAAATCATTACTCCTCATAGCGACTCGCCCCTCCCCGATCTAAAAACACAGCGAAATTACTCACATCCATGCTTAGGGTGTGAACAGCTAACGGCTTCCATCCTTCAACGAAAATTCCCCGTCAGCTCTCGAAAGCTCAGCTCAGCCCCGCTGGTTCGCACTCCTCGCTTTCCTCACGCGCACTTGTAAAGAGTTCCAAATATAGACGCGTACCCGCCGACGCCCGCCTGCTCGCTTCGCATAGCATATGCGCCGACGCGAAAACAAGTTCTTTCGGGCGAAACGCCGCACGAAGCTCTGAATCGTTCGCCAGTTGCGCTATTAAAAATACCCGCGCGCCGTCAACAGAATTGCCATTCAGTGTGTATGGCAGACGTGGTATCCACTGTTGGTAATTTCACACGCGAACATTTTACATTATTGAACGATTGATTTTTGGGGCTCGTTCTGGCCACATTTGTACTCCAGATTTGAGGAGAAGGTACAAAAAAAAAAGTGTGTGATTTCACTTTTTCATATTATGCACCACCGTTATATTCCAGACAGTGTATAAACATTTAACAAAAGGCAATATGTTTCAGATATGTTTGTGATATCAAACTCATTTGTCACACATTAAATATAGTGTCATATCATCCTAAGGCAATTCATTTTTGTCCCTATGAGCCTCTGGTCCTAATGTCCAGAAGCATGTATTCAACTTGGTATACAGTAGGTACAGTTTAGTCAGGAAATTGGCAAGCATTGTTGGGCTGAATGGCCTATTCTCGTCATATGTTATTTTAATGTTACGTTAGGTGACTATACTGCAACCTACATTACAAGGGACATTCAGTAAAAAATAATTAATGGCATGATATTTTTTTTAAATTTTGAAAATATTTTCACTGCAACATAGTTTTTTGTCATCAAAGAAACTTGCATTATGTCAAAAAAAATAATAATAAAAAAAATAAATACTTTAACTTCTTTTCCACCCAGTCTCGGGAGGATATTTTATTCTCATTTCTAAAGAGCGGATTCATTTTTCAACATCCTCTGACTTCGAGTGTGTCGAGTGCAAACCTCGAGCATCATCGCCTGACATGTCGGTATTCACACGTTTTCAGCTGCCTCTCTCCTCAAGTCTTTCTTTTCTCCTCTTTTTCTCCTCAGATTCATTCAATTAAAATCCCTGACTTTTAGATAGATTTTTTTTTCCCCCTTCACAAATTCACATTAAAAACGCGCATCGTAGCCATGCCCTCAGCTTCAGAGGAATCCGAAGCGCAGCGCGCCATTATTGTGAAATATATCATTCCCGTGGGGAGGAAGCAGGGGATCGATAAGGCAAAGTAACAAAGCTTTCTAACCTCACCGAATGCTTTCTTGTTTATTTATATAAATCCCAGAGAGCCCGGGCCCCTCGGACGGACTTTTGATCCTGTGCTCTTTTCGAGGGGGGAGCCGAACGAGAGGTAGAAACAAGACATTTTATATCTGCCAACACACCGATACTCAGATAATGCATTTTATCGATTTGCTGTCACTGCGTTATCATCTGCGAAGTCCCTTGTTAGTTTTGTGTCACGAGGAGTCCGGCGCGACTACATCCTTATCAACACAGCACCTCAGCGGTGAATAACGCACTCATTTTGTTCCTAGTCAATCAGTGTCCTGTTACCGGGAGACACTGTGAATTTGTACCCTAAGTTATCTTCATAAAGACTGAGATTATTTTTCTCCTCCCTCTGTGATTTCCTTCTATCTAGTTTTTTATTTTTATTTATTTTTTTTTACTTTTCAGCCATGGTTCCTGTTGGAATTTCATCCCCACCACTGATTTTCAAAGACATCTCTCCTACCTACAGTAAGTCTCATACGGAACTTTTCTGACAATTCTGACATGAAGATTTCTCCGGTTTCTGGTTTGCTCTCAGCTTCTCTTAGCAAATGAGATTTTGGGGCGACAGGGTAGCCTAGTGGTCAACTGGCAACTGTATGGCTATATAGGTGTTCATATAGGGATGAAGACTTGTATCTGGAGCGATGAAGTTGGGTCCCTACGAGATATAACTCTGCCATTGGGCCCTTGAGCAAGGCCCTTAAACGAATCAGCTGCTCCAGGGGCATTGCCCCTGTTCTCTCTTTCTGGCTCATGCCCCGACGAAGGTCTTGTACCGAAAGCTTGCCATTAAAAAACACATTCTTTGCAATACCCTCAGTGTGCCCTCAGTCTTTCATTGCATTGCTGTCTTTCTGGCTCTCCAATTACAACTGTTGTCACTGGCGTTTTCTTCCAGGGTGTCCTTGAAAAAGATAAACATGTTCTCATTGGACCTTCCCTGGTTAAATAAAGGATTAAAAAAAAAAAAAAATTCACACACTAAGCAAGGATCCTTACCCTTGCACTCCCATTACATCCACACCGTTTCCAATACAAGCTGCAATGCATTCAAGGGACTCACTACACTAATCTTCTGATAACAACTTTTTTTTTCTCACAATCTGGCCACACCACACTTATGATTTATGACTATGCGTCTGATGTAGTAGTTGGCAGAGACCACCGCAAATAAATCGCCCCCCCCCCCCATCTGCACCAGAAAGCTGTTTCTCCCATTAAAAAAAAAAAAAAAAAAAAAAAAAAAAAAAAAAAAGACTCCAACCTGGACTCGCACCTTGTCAGCTCTGTGCCCCTGCATGCATACCCAATCACAACATGGTACTCGGCGGTCAACATTTCCTGTGATGTAGACCCACGCAGCGTCACATGGGTGCTAATGGGAACTGAATGAGACTGAGACTGGGGTGAGATCTGTCAGCCTGTGGATCCCTGCTTAATGCAGTGGCAACCCAGGCAACACTAGCGAACTTAAACATGACCAAACCCTCGGGCGTAAAGACTGCACAAACCAGGGCCATAGTCCAGGTCATCACTGGTTCAAAACCTACCACATCTAGGCTGTAAGGTTCATCTGTCATTTGCGGTTAGCCTCTCGACTGAAAACGGCGTTTGAACGCCCGTAAAAGTCCCAAAACTTTCTGATGGTGAAAGTTGAGGCTTTTCACAGTAGCCAGTGCTGCCGGTAAGCGCTAGCCCTGCTTTAAATGCATGGAGACCTTTTGTATTTAGACCCCGGTTGAGCTCAGCAATCAGCGGCCCTGTGAAAGAACACACGGGCTACCGACGTTCGCCGCATCGACCTGGCCGGCGCTGCTCAGCGCTCCGCACCGGAAACATCACGGCAACGCACCGGAAACGTCACGGCAACGCATCCTCACATTTAAAATAATTGAGAGGGACAGGCAGGTGCGTTTACTCCTTAGAGCAGCGCGCCGCGTGCACATCGAAACGCCTTTTTCCCGTTTCCTTTACCTCAACGCACCTCGCCACGGCGACGGCGGTTACTCTGACTCGGGGAGTAGTCTCTCGGCAATCAGCGCCAGCGCGGCCTGTCAGACGAACGCGGAGGTGGTAATCAATCGGGACTGAAATCAGTCGGCGTTTGATCGCGGGAAATCTCCGCTCACGTAACCGCTCCCCCCCTCCGCGGCTCTGTCCCACTCCGCGGCTCGACGTGTCCAGACTTGTTTTTGTCTTTTTATTTTTGGAAAGTTCAGCTTGGATTCAAACAACTCTCTTATTCGTCCTCTTCTTTTTAAATTCCCAGATCGTGAGTTCAAGCTAAAATAAAAGATAACGCAGTTTCCTTTTGTCTAATATTACATTTTGTCTAAAGATCTGAAACTGTTCAGTGTGACAAATATGCAGTAATAGAGGAAATCAAGGAGGGAAAATACTTTTTCAATCAATTCAAATACTGTTCTACACTCAACTGATCTTGTCTGGTGAATTGGAACCAATGAAATACTCTCAAAAAGTGAAAACCCCACTTCTGATCATATTGGCAGGCTCAATTACACCAGGCAAGATCAATAGAGCACAGAAAAGTATTTGATTCCAAAACAAAAACGTAGTTGACCCAGGTCTGCACTGTATATCTTTTTTTTACTGTGGTAATTCACATGAATCACCTTTGCAGATGGTATAATGGCATCACTCAGATGGTATAACTGAGGAATGAACATGTAGCCTTTCAAATAGACTAGTTCTATAACCGCAGTGCTACACTGCTGGTGTGTATGAGATCAGAAAAGGATGGGCTTGCCCAAACTTTGCTACTCCCAAAGTTTCTCCCTATATGCACCCCCAGGGAGTTTTCCTTTGACGACGTTGCCCCTGCTTTTGTTTGTGTGGATTATAGACTGAAGGTGCTGTGAAGCATATTGGGACAAATAAAATACATTACCTAAATAAATTTTGTTTTGATCTTTTATAATGTACAGTAACTTAAAATATAAAATTACAAAAAAAAAAAAAAAAAAAAAACATTTGGCATCTGTCACCAGAGCTTCTGCAATAAAAATGCATCAATCTGAATTCTATCTGCGCCATTATAGGAACTGCGTTTATGCCAATAATCCAAAGGCTTCCGGGAGTAAAGAGTCTCTGCTGGGAGTACGTAATCGATGCCTGGGGAAATTTCGCTTAACGCACGTCGGATTGCGCTCCCGCCACCGGGCCGGGCTTTACGAGCGTTTGGCAGAGCGTCCCGTTAACTGGGACGGTCCCTTCCCAGCATGCAACTGCAACCCACGGAGGAACTAAACGAGTTTGGCTGAGAGCGCACATCAACCAGTCAGGGTGAGGAGAAAAAAAAAAAAAAAAAAAAAAAAAAACACACACTGGGCTCACGCGTTGTTTTTCAAGCATGAAAATGAAACGAACAAACAAGCAAATGAGGCGCACGGCTTTGAAGCCCCAGCTTTCCCTCTCCAAAGTGTACATGCTTCATGCTGACACTAGTGAAGTATTTTTTTTCCATTCATATTTTCAGGCCTGCAATTATAATTGTGTGCTTTTTTTTGAACTGATGTCTCTGACACATATGAAGCAACACAATAGCGTGGAATTGTTTTATTTCGTCATGTTCATTCCTTAGAATCAACGTGATTGCCTGTGATTACCTCCATGCACTTATCGAGCGGTAAATACAACTGTAAGCAAATGGGACAGCGTGGGACGTGCGCTTTTGTTCTGAGAAACTCGCTTTGTATTGAACCCACCGCGAAATGATGAAGCTTTGTGCGATCACGTGTGATTATTTTTTCTGAGCGGAAAAAGTCGATGACAAGGCGGGCGGCACGGTGGTGCAGCGAGCCGCGCTGTAGTCTGTAGAGGAAGTAGTGAGCTGCGAAATCCTGGCCGAGGGCCTGCCTGATTCTCCCCGTGGGCTTCCTCCGGGTACTCTGGTTTCCTCCCGCAGTCCACAGACCTGCCGGGTTAGGTTAACTGCAGAGTTTCGGTTGTCGGGGTTGTGAATGCGTGAGTGAATGGTACTGTACGCGGGACCTGCAGTTTGACTTGTTACCTGTTCTGGGTGTGTTCCTGCCCTTTGCCCAGTGCATGCTGGGATAGGCTCCAGTGCCCCTGCGACCCCGACCCGGAGTAAGAAGATGGATGGATAGATAGCTTCTGAAACATCTTGCAGCCTAGTTTGTTTCATTTGTTGTATTAATGTCACTTCTGCACTTTGTTTAGCACATCAGTGCCATTGCTTGAATGTAACATTTAAACTGCACATGCTTTCAAAGATGGCAGCTATTGTCTAATTTATGATGTATGGCATTTAGAAGGAACTAACGGTTTCCGGATTCGGGGAGAGGTTGCAATCCGCGCTGTTGCTGCTGTATGAACTTCCATCTCAACAACAGATCTTTAACTTTGAACCAACAATGAAAAATGTAATGCTGATGGATCTTTGGCAAGTCCTGATGTTTGCTGTCTCTTGCGCCAGACTTTATAATAATAACCACAGTTATTTGACTGAGCCATTCTGATGGGGGGAGGGCTGGTTATGAACAGTACTACACTTCTCATCAACGTGAAGTCACGGCTTGAGGACGAAAAGCTGTCCTGTTATTGAGTAAAAAGCTACTGCACATGAACAGTAACCTTCAAACTAACTGTACAGTCTCATGGGTACAACCAGCTTTGTGTGTGGCGGGGGGGGGGGGGGGGGGGGGGAGGAAGCTATTGTTTTCCAGGCAGAGATTACGCTTGCTCTCTAGTGAAGGACAGTTATAATCAAATCCCTGTTCTCTTGTAGTGTTTCGCACACTCTAATAGAGCTGCAGTCAGTAATATCCGTCCAACAGTGTGTGCCAGGGACAGAGCTGAAAGCACTGTCCCCTGTGCAATAAGAGAAAAAGAGTCTTGATTGCTCGACTGTTCAATGCAGCGTGGAAGAGATGAACAAGCAGAAAGGACAATTGAGGAGAATCAGCAAAAAAAACGTGATTCACTGAGGGTTGGGTCATAAAAAATGACTAAGAAATGGAAAAAAAAAACCCCAAAAAGAAATGAAATTGCCCTTTGGTGACAACAACAAAAAAAAAAAGAAGAAGAAGAAAAAAAAAAAGCTTCCTGTGCGGTTTCTAATAGACACAGGCGGTCACAAGCCATTTGCAGCTTTTGAAATGCCGTTAGTGTGATTCTGTTTCTCTCCCCCGGGAACCCCCCCCACCCCCCCCCCCCCCCCCCCCCACCTCACCGAACGTCCCGCTCGCTACCAAGTCAAGAATCTGCTCTGTCTGGAAATGGGATGTGAGCGTTCGCCACCAACGGCGAGGTACACAGTCACACAGCTTTTCACCTCGCGGTAAACAGAAAGCCACGTTTTTTTGGGCTGGACACATCACGAACCGCTCTCTGGTGTTCTGTACTCACCTGCAAAAAAGCTCTTAGCAGCAGTGCTCCAGTCCCTGAAAGCTCGTTCTTGAAGCTCAGGTTCTCAGTCGGCGAGTTCTTGGACGAAAGAACAAGGAGACGAATAGATCGGAAGAGGAGGGAAGGCGTCTCCAACCACCCTAGGTATGCATTTTAAGACCAGGCCAGACACACACACACATGTGCCAGGAGAGCCCAGGACACTCCCTTAAACGGATCGGTCGCGGTTGAAGACGCTGCGAAGTGCAAGCAAGCGAAGGTCTGGCTACTACATCTCGGCCCGCGACCGTTTCTGCTTCAATTCGTACGAATGAATGCATTTTATGCAACGTTGCTTGGAAAAACCCACAAAGGCAGTGTGCGTCGCACAGGAAGATGGCCTCTCATCTGAGGCGCCGGGAGACGATATAAAAGTGGATATCCGAGCTGTCGACCTCTCGGTTCAGAGACCGGACCTTTTCCGTCTCCAGCTGCCTTCAGGGAGAAAACGGTGTCAGAAACACCTCGGGCGGCGTTGGCGTTGTTCCGCGATTTTTATGAACGGCTTAGCGCTCGGAAAAAGAGAAAGCAGAGCTGGTCCCCAGAGTTTCGGCCCTGGTCATTTTGTCTCCGTTAAGAACACATAAATGAATGAATAAGTCGTGTATAAGTTATACGGCTCCGTACGTAAGACCTTTCAGAGAGGGCGAATACCAATACCTGCCATAAACATGGCGGAAAAAAAAAGCAGTCGCTGGCGCTGAGGAGCTGGAGCGTTGTTTATTTATTTATTTGTTTAATTTTTTTTTTAAACCTTTTTTATTGTGAGGACTTTCTTGTGAGAGGACCATAATTCAGGAGTGTGCCTGAGCATCTTCCCTGTTTTCAGATTCCCAGGTGGATCTGCGATAAGCTCGGCAGCATCGATCCGGACCCCAGCGCCAACGCCGCCGCCGCCACTGCCGCCATCGCGGCCCGTAGAGGCTGAGCGGGCTCTGGACCGCCGCCATCTTCTCTGACCTCTCTCTCCAGCCGAGAGGCACTCTGCGGAAACAACGTCTCGGACGCGTCGGCTGTTTATGCGAGGGCATTCAGGCCTGTCTCTGGCCGTGCCTTTTTAATCACTTTATCCATTGCTCCTGGGCCGGGCACATTTTTTCAGTTTGAGTATCGAAAATTGAGAGGAAGTTTGTACTTCTGTGTGTGTGTGTGTGTGTCCACGTGTGAGTGTGTGTTTCTGAGTGTGTGTGTCTGACTGTGTCTGTCTGGATGTCTGTCTGTGTCTGTGTGCGTGCACATGTGTCTATATTGCTTCATTTTACATTGGCTCCCTGCGTCTGGATGTTTGTGTGTGTGTGTGTGTGTGTGTGCGCACGCACATGTGGTGTCTGTGTCTGCATGTGAGTGTGTGTTTCTGAGTGTGCGTGTCTGTACGTGTATGTGTCTGTGTGGGGCTCTGTCTGTGTTGGTGTCTGGATGTCTGTCTGTGTCTGTGTGGGGCTCTGTCTGTGTTGGTGTCTGGATGTCTGTGTTTATATGCATGCATGTGTGTCTATATGTCTGTGTGTCTGTGTGTAATCTTCAATTTACTTCGTTTCACATCGGCTCCCTGGACTGTGGCCTGTTCCCTCGTGTGTCCTTGGTGTCGTTTACCAGGCACGGCCGTTAAAACCGCACACACACTGCCGCGCCCTGCCCAAAATAAACGCTAATGATTTTGGGTTCTGTGTGGGGCTAATTACAATGCTATAAATAGGTGAGGTAATGGATGGGGGTGTCAGTTTGCCTCGAGGGTGGGAGGGGCGGGGGGGGGGGGGGGGGGGGGGGTCATCTGTGAGGCAGCGGTGATCAATGCTGAGCGGTGGAATCATGACACGGCATATTCAGTTAAGGAACCCCCGCTCTTTTATCTGCTAATTACAGCGCAGACCTTGAGCTAACGTTCGTTAAAAAAAACCAAAAAAAAAACCCACAGCGGACCAAACTTCGTACAGTCCTTGTCTTCTTGTCCGGTTTTTCTGCAGAACAAATTTGGAGGCGGGCCACAGTTTTTTTATTGCTGGCAGTGATAAAATTAAAGACCGACTGCAAGGCCTTTCGCGGAGTGCAGTCAAACCTAGTTTGGAAAGTTCAGCAGTCACCCAAACTTGCTGTCTCTACCCAGGGACAGAGAGTATCAGTGTTTATTTATGTAATCCGTGAATCTGTTATTAAATACACAAATATTCGCGTTTGTAGGGCTGGCCCCGCTGTTGCGGTCCAGCCAAAAACAGAAGACAGCACCACTACACACCCTGTTCAGCCAGAATCCCACACCTTGCCTGGGTCAACACTTTCTAATGTTAACTGTTGACTTAACTGGCGTAGTACTACTCAAAAGAAATCTATGAAACCTCCTCAAATACATATTCAGCACTGCCATTATGAGTTATAACAACAAAAGGGCAATTATCATGTGATGGCTTTTCTTTCTGTTGCGAGTGATTATTCACAATTAAAAACGCGTGATTAACCTCAATGATCCATATCTTTTGAGCATGTTTTAAAATGGTGGCGTCGTGAATTTAATTTACATTGTAAATTGGATTTGCCATCCAGTTGCATGCTTCAGTTCCATTACTGTATTGAGCCCAACGTGTTCTGGGGTGATTTTTTTTTTCAGTTTCCAGTAAATTAGACTGCAAAAACAGCCCCCGCCCCCCCCATACACCTAAACCATTGTCAGAAATACAATATTAGAAATATTATGTTTTCAGTTTTAGGACTAAATACAAATTGTGGTTTGTTTATAATGCAGTTCCAGTATTAGATATTAAATATTAAAAAAAGAAGAAATAAAAACATAAGCCCTCAAGCCAATCCCATATTGCTTCACAAGGCAATCTATTCATTCTTCTCCGCTCGAAGCCAACGTCAACATTATCAGATGTTTCCATTATAGCCTGTGCCCCTTAGAAAGTAAAAAAACAAAGGCCGTCGTCAGCTGTAAATCAGCCTAGTAAGGGCTCTCCGGTGGTTATCATCAAAGAGACTTCTAGCTGGAACGTTCCGGAAAGTTTTTCACACGCCAACATCGAGCCTTTCATCGCACAGTGGCCGTTACTTCTTAACGAACCGCTGCGGAATGCGTGGCTGTTTCAGCAGAGCCCTCTCGCGAAAATACAATAAAAATAACAACGGCAACAATACGAACAATTAATTAAATTGAATAGATAATTGAAATCCGGGTTTTTTTTTATCAGCACCGCCTTGCCAGACGCAAAGGCTCTGAAGAGAAAAAAGGCCCCGAACCTGGATCTTGTTCTGCCTGAATTCTGGTTCGGAGAGAATGAAGCAGAAGGATCCTGCTGCTTTTCAGTGCACTTCCTGCTTTGCCTCCCGCACAGATTTTAAAGAGAAGTACTCTAATGCCCAGTCAGTTTATTCCTCGGTTAATTAACTGCTATTTCTGTTCCTGATGTTGTATATTAAGAAAGAGGAACCATGCTGGATTATCATAATCTTCCCATTTAAAAAAAATATATGAAATGCGATTTTTTTAAAAACCTCCATTATTTGTGTGTTTGCATCATTTAATTTGAGTGGCCAACAATTGGCTTGTTTTTCCATTTCACAATGTCTTGACAGTCGCCTTCCCTGATTTAAAATGCAATCAAAATGTGTGTGGGGGGGGGGGGGGGGGGGGGGGGGTTGGGGGGGGTGTGTGTGTGGGTATCCTGAGAAATCCTTAAGAGATTTGTAATAATAAAGATGCTTAGGGGCTTGTTCACTAACATATGGAACACAATACCTGACAATCCGTATTTGCATTCAGCATTCGAAAGCTTATGATACAAAAGCTCATTACCGTCCTTTTAATTGACACGCAGATGTACGAAACGCACGACACCTTTTTTGCAGTTTTGCTATTGAACATGTGGCACGCAGGGAATGGCTCGCTCTGAAAATGGACTGAATCACTTATCTGACTCTTGCAGTGCGACGTCTTTTGATTTGCTGCAGCTCGCTCTGTGAGATTTCTGCGCACGGGCGGAACTGTTCTCCGTTAGTATTTGTTAAAAACAGGCGGGTGGTTCGGAGTCGGAGTCAGGGTCAGGGGCGAAGGGCGTTTGCTCATCTTGCTGGCACCTTTGACCCCTACCTCTCTCTCCTCTGTTACACATGCCTCATTCGCTCAGTTAGATATGACTCAAACAGGTGTGCTCGTATCCACACGACCGCAGAAAAAAAGATTGGTTATTTCTCCACGTTCAAAATATTAATAATTGAAATTTTCCGATCGCAGTTACAGTAAAAGAAAGAGCATAGGTTCACGGCTGTTTTTTTCACTATCATGTATTTGACCGTGACGATTGAAAAAATGAAAAATGTTAGGTCTTCTAGAAATGACTGAACAGGGTTGGAGGTGAAGAAAATTATAGCGATCCAAAAGTACTGTTATTACTACCCAAGATGGGGGTGCTTTGTAAAAGACAGAGCAGAAGGGCAAAAGCTCGCCTGATCTTGATTTTCAGACTGAATACAGACTGTGAAAGCGGGGTCTCACGATCCTTTCGACTTTTTGGGTCTTTCTGTGTTGGCAGGGCGGGGGGGGGGGGGGGGGGGGGGGGGGGGGGGGGGGCTTGGAGGGGGTTTGCAGATGGTCCAGCCCCTGAGACTAGGTCAGATTTGGGGTGGGTGAGGGTCGCAGCCTGGCACGCGCTTATTACTGACACAGGCAGTGGGTTTGTCTCACGGCAGTGCCCTTATGCGGAGCCAATGGGCTGTGGCTCCGCCTCCAGGGTGCACCTGAGGCACCTGTGGGCTCATTACATTACGTAACAGGCATAGAAACTGAATCAATAAGCCGTGCAATTGCACCTTCACTCATTTTTTTCTCTCTCTCGTTGGAATGATTTAATCGCACAGACAGTCAGTCAGTCAGAGCTTAATTGAACTCCAAAAGAGTGATCGCCTGCACTCTTAAATGCAGCCCGTTATAACATTTTACTGTGTCAGGCAGCTTTGGAGATGTTTGTGAATGGCACTTTTTTTTGGGGGGGGGGGGGGGGGGGGGGGGGGACCTGCATGAGTGCTTTGTCTGTACTGTATTATCAGGGGATCTGACCTGGCACGGACCCTGAAGTTAATGAGTTAAGAGTTTATAGTTATAGGGGGCACGTTTCCTGACCTGCTAGGCAGTGTGTGGGCTGTGCAAAATTCAGAATAAAAGCGTGAAAATGTCAACAAACAGAGTTTCCTCTAATGTGCCCCTGGAGATGCCAACACAAGTGATTTTATGGGTTAAAAAATAATAAAGAAAATCTGCTGCAAGTAGACTCTGAAGGTTCATTGAGTTATTTATCCATATTGCTAATTCACATTTCCGTTAAGATAAACTCATAAGCATCATTTGCGAACAATAAACTGTTGTCACATTTCCATAAATCAAATCAAATAAAAAAATTGTACAGTAAATTCATGTGGGAAGTGTAAAATCTAAAGACTGGAATTTAGTTGTTCAGATAGAACACAGTTTGGATTGTCGGCTTAATTGATCTGGGATTTAAAAACTCATCTTATCCTGCCATACTGCTTCAATCCAATTAAGCATCAATAAAATATGCCTGTAAAATCACACACTGTACTTGAGCTGAACACTAAACCCTCAGATCATTTTACAGATTTGAACTATAAAATGACTCCGATAAAAAGGAAGGTTTAATTCATCTGTGTTTCTGTGAAAATGCAGTTTATAAAATTTCCAACCAGAGCACTGAACTGATGAAGACACAAAAAGAATTAGATTTTTTTTTTTTAAAAAAAAAATTTTAAAGTTAATTTTCAAATAAAAATGCAGAATGATATCTGTTGATTAACTTGACCATGTAAGGCAAGATGTTCGACTTCTGGGGAAAAATCTCAGTATTACAGAAATATTCATTTCTGTTGAAGAATATAATAAACCACAGGCAGAGATTACCAAACACACAGTGGCCTGATAAAACGAGGTAATCAGAGTATTTAGACAAAAAAAGTTGTTTCACTTCCTTGTGGGTAAGAATTTGTTATATTTGTTGTAGAGTATTTCTTTTTTTCTGTTTTTACTGAAAGACCTTCCTAGGACTGTAAATGGTACAAATGTCTTGCTTCATTTAAGCCATTTTCAAGTCTCTGCGGTGCTCACATCAGGAGTTATAAAGCTTTAAATAGGGTACCCCCTAAATGAGCAAGGATTGGCCAAATTTGACCTGTGCATGAAAGGGTTAAACCCTCCTGTGATCCCTTTAAAGTCACTTTAAACTTTCAACCACACAAAAGAAGGGTGTTGTTCTGAAAAAACGAGTGAAAACGTTTTTTTTTTTTTCTTTTTTTTTTTTTTTTTTCTCAAGTTTTTGCAATATTCAGGAACTAGACAGGTCGCCGTACGGTTAAAATGCTGTCGGCTAAAACTGTGGAACTGACCTCAGTGAGACCAGAGGGAAGGCGGGGACATTAATTACTTCAACAAACTTGCAGTGAAAAAATTCTTTTTTGTCACAGTTTTTTTTTCTTGTTTCCACAGCACAGTGAACATAAGCAATAAATCACGTACGCCCTGGAAGGTTCG
The DNA here is from genome assembly GCA_025169545.1 of Anguilla japonica. Taxonomy (NCBI): domain Eukaryota; kingdom Metazoa; phylum Chordata; class Actinopteri; order Anguilliformes; family Anguillidae; genus Anguilla; species Anguilla japonica. Next base: position 66,001,085 of record CM045886.1, on the reverse strand, counting down.
GTCGCCCTTAGTTGCACTATGTGTGCACAGTGTATTGTACTGTAAATAATTATTTGACCCGTGTCTGGTGACAGTGGCCTACGGCACTGCAGATTTCACTCGAACAGCAGTTTGTACTTATGCCAGGAGGGATATTTTTTTTTGAGCTACAAAAAGGGGTAAAATCATTCAAGCCATGCAGATCATATGTACATACATTAGGACATACCTGTCCTAATATACTGTATATATATATATATATATATATATATATATATATATATATATATACCCATTATCTTGCCCAATGCACGCTGGGATAGGCTCCAGTGCCCCCCACGACCTTGCTCAGGTTAAGCAGGTATAGATAATGGATGGACCCTGCTCAGGATAAGCGGGTATAGATAATGGATGGACCCTGCCCAGGATAAGCGGGTATAGATAATGGATGGACCCTGCCCAGGATAAGCGAGTATAGATAATGGATGGACCCTGCTCAGGATAAGTGGGTATAGATAATGGATGGACCCTGCTCAGGATAAGCGGGTATAGATAACGGATGGATGGATGTATCATGTATCTGTCAATTGCGCACAGCAAAACTGACTTGTGAAAGTACTGTTTTTTTTCTTTTTCTGTTTAAACATGGGTGAAAATTCTGTGTATGCATGCATAACTCTCTGATGTGTAGGTGTTTGCAGTATCAACACCCTTTTCACAAAGAGTGTTAACTGCATGAATTCTGTCAGGTTAATGATCTTGTGTAATGTTGTACCGGGTGGGTGGGCGGATGTGGATTTCGAGTCGTGGTCCTCCTCACCTCCGGTGTTCGCGTGCTAATACGCAGCTGTGAAGTCCGCGGTATTCTCCTCTCTAAAAAAATCCCATAACAACCTCCCTCCAGCTGACTGTGAGTGACCTCAATAATATTACCAGGACCAGAGCACTGTTGTAATAGGGGTAGGCCTGTGGTGGGCTTTCAACCAAGGTTCTCATCAGCTGCACACTACAAGAGATACAGCCATGGCAATCTTGTTTTTTTTTCCATTTTTAGCTCGGTGTGCTAATTGAATTTCTTTTTTTTTTTTAAGCAGATTTTCACACGCTGACACATCTCTGAAATCCAGTGCGATACCACATCGAGATCGCAATGCTCGTGATTAATATTTTTTATGGTCCCGTAAGCAGCTGCGTGGTAGATTATCTCCTAATCCGCTCCAAAGCCTTGTGGGTTGTAATCTGTGCAGTATTTGTATTTGAAATTAATTTCCTCACCTGTCTATCACATGATAGCAAAGGCTTACTAAAGCCCAGAGCACAGGCAAATACCTGCACATGTAGCTGCCTAATCAATCAATCAATCGATCAATCAATCAATCAATCAAACAGTCAACCTTTATTTACATATCACATTTCGTACAGCTTAGTGAAACACAACAAGCGCTTCACATTGAATTTGAGAACAGATAAATTAAAGAACATATAAATGCGTTAAAAATTAGCAAAACAAATACAACAAATTGTAAATGTGATAAATGATGTGTTGAAATGATGCTTCCTCTAAATGAGCTTTCGCCTGTCATATGCACACTTCACTTAGCACTCCGTGCTGTCAGGATCATTGTAAACCAGCTATTCTAACTGCGTGTCCCTCAAACGCATACTGTGTGAGGAAGTTTCTCCTGTGTCTCTCTGCCGTGGCACTGCCACTCTCCAGGTCTGTAAAGACACCGAGTTTGAAACAAAGTTTTTATGACCCTCCAAAAGTCACAGGCACACCGAAAGTAGAGTAAAAAATAAAATAAATAAATAATAAATAAAAAATAGTGTCACGGTTGTATTTCAAAATGTTCAAACTATTTCAAAATGCTATTTTAAATTATTTTGAAACTCCAAGCTCTGTCGGAAGTATTCTGGACAGTTGTGAGAAGCATGCGCAACTAAGTAAATAAAAAAAAATGTGTGCATATATTTATGTGACACACACGCACAAACAAATAGTTTTTTCTTTTGCTGACATTCTTTGCGAGCTTCTGAGTCCTATAAATATTTGATTTCTGATTCTGACACGGAGGATCTCAAAGTTTGTTTGGGACAGGCATCATCGTTTGGATGCATCGCTGTGGCGTGAAATTGCCGTATAGGTTGAGTAGTATTGAAAGTATTGAAAAGAGTTTTTTTTAAATAATTTTTTTATTTTATTTTTTTTTTTTTTTTTGCTGGAGAAGTTTTGGAATGCTCCCAACCCGCCATCGCGTGGCACCGATCGAACGCTCACCAGTACGTTGCGGCGTGGGGGGGTGGAGGGGTTGGGGGGGTTGGGGGGGGGTTGAGCTTCGATGCAACCGTCTCTCTTCTTTCCGTTTTTCCCGCCAATTTGTCAAACGCGCCGCCGAGTCCGGGCTCTGATTGTGCTTCAGCCCGCTGCCGCTCCGCTGATCTGCTCCCAGGCCGCAATCCAACAGACGAGACGAGACGAGACGAGAAGAAGAAGAAAAAAAAAGAGGGTGATGGAGGGACGAAGGAGTGTGGAGCGCTTAATGTCGAATCTGCCCTCGAATCACCTTCCGCGAGCTTGAACAATCACTCGGGTGCGAAGGCGCTTGATTAGAAAAAGGCAGGGTTTCCTGGTTCTTCCTCTCTGAGCATAGCCTCTTATATATCTTGGCTCAGAGAATAGAAAATGGAGGTACAAAGCCACGTGTAATTAAAAAGGGTAGGCCTGCACCTGATTGATGTTTACAGTTCATGGATAGGCCATCCATCCTCGCTGCGGTTGGCACAGCCATCCTCATTATATCGACCCTCTCCCACCCCCGCCTCCCACCCCCTTCACCAACTGTTAAAGTTAAAGAAATGTTGGCTTTCCCACGTTCTTGCAGAAAGTGTAATAATAATACTTTGTTGAATTTATATAGCACTGTTCTCGCACTCAAGGTTCTTCACAGTGATGAGAGGGAAGGTCCTCACCTCAGCCATCACCGATGTGTAGCACCCAAGCAGGGGTGATGCACGGCAGCCATTTTGCACCGGAACACATCAGCTGAGGGAGAGAACCATTTTTAGCCAATTAAATGAGGGGATGATTAGGAGGCAGGTTGACAGAGCCAGGTTGGGAATTTAGCCAGGACACCCCCTAAACTTTGTGGGGTCTTTACCGACCATAGTGAGTCGGGACCTCATCTGAATAATGGCTGAAAGTGACTCCTAGTTATTTCCTACATAGTCTATACGACCCATATTGAAAAATAATATTTATGTGAAAATGAAATTACGATCAGACAGTCCATATAGTATCAGCAACCTAATTGTGGTTATGTTGTGCTTCACGGCAAGTTCAGTTTTTCTCCCCTAGGGGGCAGGTCTCTGGCACTTCTGTTCACTGGAAGCAGGATAAATTTGACCCTCAGCATTTCAGTCCCCCTGTTTGCATATTGCTATGTTTTACATAATGTGTAATTGTAGTCTGAATCTAAGCATTGATTGTCAACCAGGCAGAACTGTAAGCTTGTGCTTACTTATCACTGGCCTCGTGTTCTAGAACCTGTCCGTTTAGAACACCAAGGTGTGAAAACAAACTCAAATCAGTTAGATGACAGTTAGAAAAATAAAGCAAGGTAAATAATTATATGAAATTAATGATTGCCAGCTTCCTTGAATTATACTTAGCCAGCTTAGCCTATAATCAGCGCACTTCCGATATCAGTCCTAATTGCTCTAAATTAAGCCTGTCAATTCTGTGCTAATTAATGCAATCAGCAGGCCAGGATTACTCTATGTGTGGAGAGAAAGTGAGAGGGAGAGAGAGAGAGAGAGAGAGGGAGAGAGAGAGAGAGAGAGAGAGAGAGAGAGAGGGAGAGTGAGAAATTGAGAGAGAGCAAGGGGGAGAGAGAGAGAGAGAGGGAGAGAGCGAGAGAGAGAGAGAGAGAGTGAGGGAGAGATCGAGAGAGAGAGCGAGAGAGAGAGAGAGTGGGAGAGCGAGGGAGAGAGAGGGAGAGGGAGAGAGAGAGAGAGAGCGAGGGAGAGAGAGAGGGAGAGAGAGAAAGAGAGAGGGAGAGAATTAAGCGGAGCATAAATTTGCTATTAAGAGAAAAGGTCACAAGCTGATATCATCACAGAAGTTGATTAGAGCTAAGCGGGCTCTACGCCCAGTGAATCAGTGGCGCCTCGTCATCAACCCTCCGGGGGGGTGGTGGTGGTCATGGGCGTGCGTGCGTGTGCGCGTGCACATGTGCGTGTGCGTGTGCGTGCGCGTGTGCGTGAGTACGTGCGTGTCAGAGCAGTCTTCCTTCCGGAGTGTGTACAGAAAAATGAAGCAGAATGATCATTAGGAAGTAGGAACAGACTATCTTTCCAGATCAGTGACCCCCTGTTTGAGGTGCGAATGTGAAGGGGCTAATGCCGAAGCTTCACATTTGCCCCCCCAAACATGGAAAGCAAATTTCCCTCCGGGGACAATAAAAGTATTGATTGATTGATTGATTGATTGATTGACTGAAATTGTCTCTGACGACTGAGAAACGAAATCGTCACGTTAGGCAGAGTGACAAAAGAAATTTATCATCAGCTGACAAGGAGCCCACCAATCCCTTCGCTTGGCGAGCTAGAGCCATTTGTGACAATAGATCCAGATTTACTAACATGGATTAAATGGAACATCGCTGTGTACAATCAGCCTTGAATTCACTAAAAGGAGTTTTCTTCCATCGTGACCACCAGGGAGACGACGTAGTTCTGCAGATTCCCTGGAGGGCACGTGAAATTAACTGAAAACAAATTTTTTCATTATTTTTTTTTCCCACATTTTTTTAACGTGTTCCAGTATTGTTTGAGGGGGGTTGGCGGTATCTCTATAATGCTTTCATTTACAGGAGGAGAAAACGAAAGCGGCGGACTTTGTGAACTCCGCGGACTCCGCGCGGTCGACTCCTGGCGGCTCAGCGCGGCGGGATGGGGTTCCGAGCCGCTCGTTATTTCAGAGGCTTCCGGAGATTTAGAATTCATAAAGAGGGCCCGCGCGGAAAGCCCGAGATGATTTCCCAGGAACGTAATAGCCGCCTGAACATGAGGCGAAATATTGACTCTTTTGATGCCTCCGGGGCGAACGTCTTCGCCCTCGCAAAGAGGGCCAATCTCCCCCCCCCCCCCCCCGACCGCCCCCGACCGCCCCCGACCAACACCCCCTCCAACTTAAGGTTTGCTGAAAAAGAATGCTATGGCAATCTCGTGAATTTAGTTTTATTCTCGAGCAAATGTCTTTGCTGCGTTTTTTGTCTGTGCTTGGTGGCAACGTCACCTCAGCCACGTCGGACAACAACGTCTACAACGACGACGACGACGTAACGACTGCTTTTATCGGCAAGTCGGTACGTTTGGAGGGCGTCGGTAGCTCAGGAGCGGTTGGGGCGGTTGTCTGGCAACCGGAAGGTTGTCGATCCAATCCCCCCTGGTCTCCTGCGAGTGTGTTGAAGTGTCCTTCAGTGAGGGACCTAGCCCTGCATAGCTCCCAATGAGTTGGTTTTCACCTTGCACGGCGGCCTTGTTCGCCATCTATGTGAGTAAGTGTGTGTGTGTGTGTGTGTGAATGGGGGAATGAACAGGCATTCATTGTAAAGTGTTTTGTGAAGTTGTTCCTGGAAAACGTACTATATAAATGCAGTCCATTTGCTTTACTTTTGCTTATTTGTTATGTCATGCCAAACGTTTAAAAGGAAATACTGTGTGGCAAGTCCTAGTCCTTGAAAAAAGTGAAAGGCATGATTATTTCATGAATTTTCAGTATGAAGCAGGCAACACAACCATTATTATTCAATAATTTAACAATTCAGCATGTGTAGGGTACGTGATACAAATACACTCTGACCGGAAACTCATACCAATAATGATAACTGTAAAAAAAAAACACAAACTGAACCCCCTTCTTGTGTGTGGGCGGCTTGTCTAAACGTGAGGGCTCAGGAACACGCTTATACCCTAATACGCTTCCCCCCCCCCCCCTTCCCTGCCCTGATATGCTTCCCCCCCACCCCCTCCCCTGCTCTAATACACCCCCCCCCCCCCCCCCCGAGTCAGTCACTCCATAATTCTGTATACTGTAACTAATGTGTCGTGTCGTTAGCAGTATAAGTGGGTGCTCGAGCCACACAGAAAATGTGATGTGCTTTACACGTGTCGCAAAAACAGGCGGATGCCCAGAGCCACTGACCTGTAAACCAATAATGCGGCACAGCCTGCTTTTACTGAGCAATGAGCGATACTTAAAACCGCCCGTTTCAGAGAGAATAGCACCCGTTCGGAACAGATTCTTAAAAAAAAAATAAAAATAAAAAAATAAATAAGAAATGTAATTACGTGCCGGCAATGTGGTGCGATAGCGTTGACTTTGTGGTCTCGACATTAATTAATGTTAATCAGAATGAAAAATATGCAGCTAAATTGTTTCGTTTTGCTAGTGAATAGACAAGTGATTGGGTTTGAACTTTTTTTTTTTTTGTCATCAGAGCTAAAAGCCAAAACGAGTTTTCATGTGAAGCACACAATGGCAGCAATACCCCATTAGATGCAATCATGTATAAAGGAAACATCTGTTAACAGGCTTTTATAATTGAGAGAGAGAAAAAAAAAAAAAAACAATCAAAACAGGCTAATCAAAAAAAACATTTCTGTAACTTCAGCTCGATAATAGTGTTTATTAAACCAAGGAGGTTGATTCAGAAATCCATTCTCGTCTGCTATGGTGACCTGCAGAATTAAAGTCGAGAAGGATAGCGAGTGCAAAAGATTATGTATCCAATGAGATACAACGGGGACAAACAGGTGTCCAGATTTGGAGAGCCAACCTTTTTAGGAATTTGACCCGGACAGTGGGCCACCCCACCCTGTGTCTTCCAAAAAGCATTGCTGTTTCATCGAAAGAATTATACTGCTGTGGCAGGGTAGCGGATTTTAATTGATATCAGAGGCTCCCCACTGATCCACCAACACCTCCACCAGCAGAATCTTTGTTTTTTTTCAATACGCCTCCCATCCAGATACTAACAAAGCCCGTCCCCTGTTTTTCACTCCAACACGTTTGACGTTAGAATGTTAGGCAGTGGTGCGGCTGCTGTCAAACTAAGCGGTTGCTTAGCATCCCGGAAAGAACCGGTTCTGAAAAAAAGGACGCCTCTCCACCATTTATTTTTCCCGCCCACTGTCTGCTTCTCAGCTGAAAAGACACAAACAGCACAGTGCTGGGTGACTGTACCTACGCAGCTGACTGCCGGCGCAGTAGTCCAAAGTAGCTCCATAGCAGACTAAATTTGCTGAGTGAAGTTGCTGAAATCTGTTATCTAGAAAAAAAAAAAAAAAGACACTTTTTCGTCGAGAGCGTTCTGGCTGCGGGATGCAATTTGTCCAAAACGGATAAGTCCAAAATGCAGTGGAGTGAGTGCACGAGAGGTCGAGGCTACGCAGGGTGCACGCGGTCGAGGGCCGCACTTCCTCCAGACTGTCAGTGATGTCATTTCTGTTCGGCTGCCACGCATGTCAGAGAACAGAGCGGGGGATAGCGTTTACACGTTAATGCAGGATGGAAGCCGTTTCATAAAAATAAAAAAATAGCGTGTTTAAAAATAAAAAATATTCTCATACCAGCGCACCTAAGCAACACAGCGTTATATTTCAAATACCATTATTAGCTGCTGCCGGAGTGGAATTTGCCGGTGCGGAGTGTAATTGCGGGGGTTGAGCAGGCGGAGAGCGGCTCCCGCTTTATTTATTTACCCGGCGCCGCTCCGAGAGCTCGCGACCGCCGTCGCCTTTCGCTCCGTCGAACTGCGTTTACGTTCGTCCCCGTCGGTCCTTGGCCTGCTGTACGGTCTGCGCGCGGCCTCCCGAACGCGGGCTGGAAATGCCGTGAAAACGGCTCCGTTCTGACGACGTTCTGACGTTCCATCGCTCTCGCCGTTCTTTTAGAGCGATTTTACTCTATGTACTATATTTAAAATAAAATAAATTAAAAAAAAAAAAAAAAAAAAAAAAAAACGAGTGATTAATTCAGCCCGGCTTCTTTTTCCGTAAAGAAGGAGTTCTAAGCTCGCAGTCTCGTGCCACACATAAATCATACCATCACGTCTGCCTCTCATCTGGAACTATCATTTTTTTTAAATTTCATTTTATGCGGTACCTGTCTAGGGATTTCTAGGTTTTAATGTAACTTACGCTGCACAGAAAGCCTTATATGGGCGAAGGGGGACGGGGGACGTAACGCGGGTTCTTTTGGAAGGCCTTCTCAGAGTTGTTTTCATATCTGTCATCCAACTCCTCTCAATTGAACGTGACACCCAGCATCACGCTAATCTCCAACGCTTCCTCGGGCATCCAAAAATACCCCTAGCCCCGGACTCAATCAACATTCATCTTTGTCTTTAACTCACTGAGTGAATGCAAGGGTTTGCGTTTTTTTCTTCTTCACAATAACAGACCTCGGCGATCGCTGACATTAAAGAAAAAGAAAATTGAGTTTGGAATGAAAGGTTTGAATAATTAGATATATTTCCCAAAAAAAATTAAGCGTAAATGTGGTCGGCCTAAAATGTGCTACCCTCATAATGCTTTACAATGCTGCTGCTTCACAAAAAATATTTTATGAGATTCTCAACAAAAACAAAAACAAAACAGAAAAAAACAAAAAAAAAAGGAATAATGTGACTAATCGTAGGAAATAAGAGCTGCTCATTTCTCTGATCCTAAATGAGGATTGTCTCCTCCTTGCTGATTATGTGGGTGAGGTCATCTGGACGCAGCTGGGAACAGGCTGACAACACAAAGTTTCATGGATTTGCCACGGCGGCACTGAGCTCTGCGAAGCCATGGCCCTGTCTGAGAGGAGGCAAACACGCCCCCCGCTCCAGCTCCACATGTGGCCCCCCGGTCCCGTGGGGGGGGGGCCATCTGAAGACGGATCGCCCCTCACAACGGGCCGCCCGTCGCCATTCGGCAAGACCCCATAGACGGCCTCGTCGCCGCTGTTTCAGCACTCTTCGCTCTTTCGAAATGTCAGTATGTTTGAATCAATGGCGTCACTTGGGTTGGAGACACCCGGTGCGGGGGGAGGGGTGCTGTTGGAAGTTGTCGACCGGGGTGGGGGGGGGGGGGGGGGATTGCTGTTGGAAGTTGTCGACCGGGGAGGTGGGGGGGGGGGGGGTGCTGTTGGAAGTTGTCGACCGGGGTGGGGGGGGGGGGGGGGGATAAAGTGCTTCTGGTCACATTCATAGCACTAATTAAATCAACCGCCTCTGGTTTGAATTTCTGAATAAATCTTATCTAATATTCCAATTACATTTCAACTTTCCAATTACAGTACATTTCAGCTTTTCACTCATTTTTTACTTTTCAATTACTTTTTAACTTTTCAACGACTTTTTCAAAGAATGGATTTGAAGATTGAGGCTGATTTTTAGATAGAACCATCGACAGTAGCCATGCCTCAGCACATATAACAAAAAAGAAAAAGAACTTTTTTTTCAGTATTGAATAAAATGGTGCCGTTCGTATCCCTGCACCCTGGTATAATCCACTGAAGTGTTGATGGACAGGCGAGCTCCTGTCAGGCACTGGGAACAAGCACGGGAAGGTGTGGGTGTTGGAGAGGAGGCGGCGTCGGCCAATCGCATGCATGCTGTTTTCTTCCACGGAGATGGACGTGATTGCACGGATGTAAAAGCACGCCAAAACTTTTTTTTGAACTTTTTTTTTTGTCTTTTTTGAACTTCAAGAATAATTAGCATCCTTATGCAGCCTTTTCAAATATGATAATCTTTTACATTTTTTTTTTTTTTTTGAAAGTGTGCTTTCGTTGCAGTTAAGTTAATTTCTTCTTTTTTTGCGATAACCAGATTTCAATAAATGAATAATTCATTGTAAAACAATGCAATTTTATTTTGCCTAATTACTGTACTGTACTCAAAGATGCAGTATCTTTCTCACCGGCTTTGGTTTTTGTTTTTTTTTAGCACCCAACCTGTTCCAGATTGTGAATTCCTTGCATGATGGCTGATTGTAAGGGTATACTCTTTCTCGTAGCTTTACCATCTGTTTTATGCCAATTATGGATGTCTCCTTACATAACTAATCTCAAACTCCAAATAAATAAAATGACTTCACAGTAAATTATACACAAATATCTAGATTAGCCAATGGAAGCTTAACATTTAAATGAGTCATTTGAATGTGCATATATATATATATATATATATATATATATATATATATATACTGTATATATGGACACACTTTGACACCAATCAGCTGTAATTTACATGTATTTCTCTATAGAGAACTTTAACATAACTCTGTAAACTGTTTTAAGACAGTGTTTTGAACCTCTGTGAACTGCTGTAAACAAATACAGGATTTGAAACATCAAGTAAAAAATATTTTGCAAATGAGTATGAACCCTATGAAATTTTGTTCCCACATTGCATTGCAGACTGAATATAAAATACGTTTATTACCAATGCTCATGCCAGTACATATTACAGATGAGACCTCACCTCTAAGACACGATCCATGAGGAATATGAAACTGCTTAATCGTGAAGAAATTCTAGGTGATGACCGCTAAACATCCCATAATTACACACACCCAGAATGTTTTAAAAAAAAGAAAATGTCTCTCAGCCAGAGTGCATTGGGTGTGATGCAGGAATACACCCTGGACAGGCCGCCAATCTATCGCAGACCTGTCATACATAATTATGTACACTGGTAATATCAGAATCAAGGCTATTTTCATGCATTGCCACTATCGTTAATTGTTAAACATCCATCGGCAGAACCAAAGCCATCGTTTTTCTCTCTTTTGGAAATGAAAGCGCAAGTAAATTGAAATTATGGTTCAAGCCTGGGTATACTTGTATAAGTAGTGTAAGAAAATAAATAATAAATAAAAATACAATTCCAAGCTTAAGGGGAAGGGGGTGGTGCAGCAGCAATTACTGTGAATTAGTGATTCTCTTTTTCTTCTTTTGAATTGTAAACAAGCAGATGAAAGGAAGGTTTCCGGTTTGATCTTTTAATTCAGCCATTTGGACGGGAGTCTGAGTGCCACGCTGGTTTTGGCTTCACCCCAGCGCTCTGCTCCGGGCCTGACCACAGGGAGCGCTGTTTCTCTGAGAGACTCATTAGATCGGTTAATGAACAATGCGAAACAATGCACCTGGGCCGCTTAGCCAGCGTGTGTGTGTGTTGTTGTCTGTCGATGGGCTGAAAACAAAAGGCTGCAGCTTTTCATCGTTAAAAAAACAAACAAAAAAAAAAAACATTTCAGTTCATTTTAAATGATAAAGAAACATCGACATTCAATCTCTCTCTCTCTCTCTCTCTCTCTCTCTCTCTCTCTCTCTCTCTAATATATTACACACACACAAATATATATGTATATAGTGAGCTCCATATTGTTTGTGACAAAAACATTTTTTTTATTTATTTGGCACAGTACTCCACAATTTTAGATTTTTAATCAAATGCAGAGAGTTGAGAAAGTGCCAAATTGAATTAAAAATGTGCAACCCTGTTTACTACATTGCCCAGCACAGTCCAATACAGCACCTTTGGGATGCAGCGGAACACGAACTTTTGGCCAAAAACATCTGTAGGAACAGAACGATGCTAATGAGCCAGCATGGACCAAAATCCCAAAGGAATGTTTCCAGCACCTTGTTGATTCCATGTCGCAAAGAGTATGTATGTTTGTATGAGTGTGTGTGTGTGTGTGTGTGTGTGTGTGTGTGTGTGTCTGTGCACTTCGGTGTGCATGTGTCTGTGTCCTCATAATCTACATTATACAAATATCTTCAATTTTCCTGTGACAACAACAGCACGTACTTTCCCTCAGTTTAAATCTGCTGGTGCAATGAATCATTTTGTCACTCTGTGAAAAATGCACAACAGATCTGGTTTGATAGATGAAAGAATGGTGGTTGATGAGCTTTTACTGGAGGGGGTAGAAACCACACCCCTAAATTGATCATTGGCTTCATCCTGATTCTGTTTATTTTCCTTGATTAGCAATAAAGTAATTAATTATCTTAATGATCCATACCAATAGGTAGTGCCAATTCCTACCAAATTAATTTTGTGGTTGCAGTATTTTCTATATTTTCTACGTGTCACACAGTTGTGAATAACTTTTCTGCCTCCACAGACTGTCCATGCACAGTATGTTTGTTACAGACCGTTATATATGTTAGTAGAATATCGATGAGGATTTTGGCACCCCTTTTCTATGTATTATACTGTGTTGTGTGTGTTAATCACTTAAGTTTTTTTTTTTTTCGAACATCAGGCTCCAACCAAAACTGTCCTCAAAAACAGAAACTGGCCAAACGAATGTTTCACCATTTAACATATATTTAGAAAATGTTTCAATATGTACATGTTTCACATTGTAAAAAAAAATACTGTTTGGCAAGTAATGCTGATAATATATTTCTTCTATATTTTCTTCCACTTGTAATTTCTGTGTCAGTCTTGGTTACTGTGCTGTCATCTGATGAGCATTGTAGAAATATTGATAGCTATTTTAAGAATGAACAAAAATAAAATAAAAATCTGTTTGAAACAAGTCTGCAGTCTAGTTGGTCATGAAGAAAGCACAAACGTGCTTTAGTTCGCCAGCCTTAATTGCTCAAAGCTGGCGTGATGTCCTGTCAATTTGTGATTTACCTTTTATTAATCCATTCTTTGTAATTATTCAATTGATTTCACAGTATTGAACTGTCTCATCATTTACCTTCTCTAACTTGATGTGAGGTAAAAGACTGCTACAGCATGAAACCCAATTAAGAGAAAGCTTTGTAATTAATTGCCATGGATTTTTCATTTAATTGCCATGCAGGCTAATCAAGAGAAATAAGTGGAAACAGGTTGAGAGACCTATGACCAATTTAAAGGCAGGATCTCTGCCTCCTCTATGTTCAAGCTGGTACAAAAAGTAAACACACCTGCCAACCTCAAAAACACCTACTTTAACATTGATCAAAGGCTTGCCACTTTTAAAAGTGTATCTCAAGCACAAGCACTCTCCTGTCAATGGATGGTGTGCTCTATTCTGGAAAAATAAAGGGAGACAAACGATTCCATTCTTCATTACTATCATTAAATAAAGAGTATTCTGTAGGGGGGTGGATTACCTCATATTTGGAGTCATTCAGTATACACCCCCCTCTCCCATCTACAACCCCCAACCACCCCACCCTCTCCAAAAATTCAAAGCACCAATCGGACGCCACGTGTGCATGCGCTCAATTTTAAAATAAAGTTCACACTACGTTTGATCAACGAAGCCTGATGGCTGCTGTCATAATGAACAAAACCTTTCAGTGTTTGATCATTCCCTTGGAACTACAATGGTTTCATTTAATTAAAACGCATGCTAAACGGCCTATAATTGTCCATTCACAGGAAGCAGGATGTATTAATGTATGTAACGGTTAAAGCAGGCCATTTGAAGCAAGTGTTGTCGCACGTCTCAAGTTGTCCCGAGGAAATGTCTCTGTGGTCTCTCTCTTGTGTTGCGTGTCCTTGTCCATTTTAAATTATGGGTTTCATTTAGAGGAGGTGTTTATGAATGTAAAAGCAAAGGTGCCTGAGCAAAGAAAATAAATAAATAAATAAATAAAATACACTCCACACATGAATTATGCCTTTGATTTTGTTGAAGGCTATCGAGCAACTCCATATTCACGAGGACTTGAATTATGTAATTAAAAAAAAAAAAAAAAAGTTTAACAAAAGAAAATTATGAGATGCCATTTGGGAAATTATACATGGTTCCACTACACAGATCTTTGATTGAAGAAAAACACATTTGCCATGCGGTTCAGTTTTCACAAGATGCAGCAGCAGTCCTTAAATACTGCAGTTCTAAAAAGTTCAGCTTCAGTGTCATCTACTTTACAAAAAAAATTAGCATGCATATTATTTGTGCATAGCTTTTTGTTTAGGAAATTAATTGACGTCCAGCAACAGTATGTTTGCTACAGACTGATACATGATGTCAGTAGAATATTGATGAGGATTTTAGCACCCATTTTCTATTTATTGTACTGTGTTGGTTAACCTCACTTAATTGTTTTTCTAACATCAGGCTCCAACCAAAACTGTCCTCAAAAACAGAAACTGGCCAATCAGAGTGTTTCACCGTAACATATATTAACATATATTTAAAAAATGTTATGATTGGCATTGTAAAAAGTACTGTTCGTTATTCCATTTTGCAAGTAATGCTAATAATTATATTTCTTCTATGTTTTTCATTTTGTTTTTCACTTGTAATTTCTATGTCTTATGCGTCAGTAATTTGATGTTTCAATCCAGGTATTTGCAAATTATCTATCAAGAGAAATGGTTCATTTGCAGTTTGCAAAAACAGTTGTTAATTGCTACACCGCAGTTAATTTGAATCTGAATAATTGACTGAAATATAACCATCTCGTTCCTTTAGAGGAAAAGAAGGCTGTTTTTATACACAGAGAGCTACAGCTTTTATGAAAACAAAAATTCAACCATTATCTAGCTGCTCAAACATATTTGACAGAACTGGTGCAAATTGGTACACCTTTCTTGTGAAGAGTGCCTGAGACATTCAAAGAGCTGTTGTTTTTGTGTGCTTATTTGTGTGGAATAAAATGGGCTAGGGACACTTCAGGCGTAACAAGCAACTACCTGATGCCTTTCGTATAGCGTACAGCTTCAGGTGAGGCAAGGCATTTTCAATTCTGGTAAGAGGAAAACCACTGAGATTATGTTCGCACTAGCACAGTGTATCCTATGGGCAAATAAACCCCGATGCTACAGTGCAGTGATGGGGACACTGTGCCGTAGGAGACACCATCTTTCGGATGAGACATTGAACCGAGCTCACTGTGGTCATTCAAGATGTCATGGCATACTGTCATTGCAAAGAGTATCCTGGCTAAAGTCGCAACCTGGCTTTCCCAACCTGCCATCTACGGTAAGCATCCCTCCGTTTATGTGGCTAAAACATGTACTCTCCCTCTCCAACTCAGCTGATGTGTGGTGAGCGTTCTGGCATAAAATGGCTGCCGTGCCTCACATGTAACACCCACAGTGGTGGTTAAGGTGAGTTTCTCCCTAACCACTCTAAAGCACTTTGAGCGAGAGAAAAGCTATAAATAAATGCAAGAAATTATTATTCATTAATTATATTCATGACTTTATAATTTCACAAACATATTAATTATGCCACCAAGCATGTCCCATATTTCCTTCTCAAGGAACTACAAACATGATTTTATTTTTATTATTTGATCATCATTCAAACTTGAAAAAAAGTGCTTTCACGCAGTATACAGTGAGCACCATAATTCATTGGACAGTGACACATTTTTTGTTATTTTGGTTCTGTACTCTAGCACTCTAGCACTTTGAGTTTGTATCCTTTCAAACTCAAAGTGCTAGAGTACAGACCAACATAACAAAAAATGTGTCACTGTCCAATGAATTATGGTGCTCACTTTATATCAGGATGTGTTTTCCAAGCCGAAGTTTCCGGGCATCTTGGGCATAGGTGGGACAGGTGTGCAGGAATGGGGAGGCCTGGGGTGGTTGGAGCCCAAAGAGACATCTTTCAGAGGGGCCCAAAATGCTTGGCGGTGCCCCTGCGTTCACCAGAGGCGTCCCCGTTGCCCAGTGCACACGGTCCTCGTGTTCCACCCGGCTGCAGAACTCGACGGTGCCACGCCCAGATCCGCTCCTGCCCGACGAGGGGGTGGATGGGGAGTGAAGGCGTCCCGCTGCTCACACGTTGGGCGGCGCTCACCGCGTGGAAGAGCACCCCACTGTGGCCTCGCCGGAGCACGAGACCCGTCGTCAAGCACAGACGTCCGCTGTAGTCCATCGCCAGGTCAAGATTAGGCACGGAAGATGCACTGCGAGATTTTTTGAGCAATGTGTTTCGGGAGGAGACGAGCAGTCCGGACAGGAGGAAAAATGTTGTTGAACTGAACTCTCATAGAGTACATTTTACTCGGAGAAAGTAGATTTTATTTAACCTCGAATTGTTGAATTAACACCGAACATTGTAACTATGTGGGCCCATGGTGTAATTGCTACTGTTGAGGATGGAGGCTGCAGTACAATGTGAATAGCGATCAGTGTTAGTGTTGATTAGTGTTGATGACTATATAGTGCTATTGAGGTGATGCTCCCCCACCCCCACCACAATATTACCCCTCTCTCCCTGAGTTATGCATATCACTGATGAAGGACAAATGAAGGACACACATCATACTGAAATAATTTCTTCTTAAGGTGTGCCCTCTCTTTATGCGATGCCTTTTCAGTTCATCACTGTTCTGGTAATTAATATGTCATGAAGTACCCTAACATTATACCACTGCCCAGTTTCTTTTCCTGCTCAATATGAGAATTAATTTATATAATCTTGAAAGCATTGTACAGTGGTTGCAAGTAATGATTTTTTTAAGGATTTTAGTTGGTTTCCATTTTACAGAATTTTCACATAAAAATAGACTGTGGCCCAGATTTTACCACAGTGTGCGCAGCCCACAACATCAGTATTACATTTTTTAAAAGTTTAAGTTTTTATTTTGTGACTTATGCATACTCCAAAAATTAGTCTTTAGATGAATGTAATTTAATGAATTAAATTTACATTAAATTTATATGAGTAACTCCAACGGAAGGTGAGTGGTTTTATTAAATATCAGAAAATCTCATAAATCCAACATATTTGACGTATATAGCTCTATAATACAATGGCTGATTTTGTCTCATACAATTTAAATGGGTTACCTCAACCTATTCTTTTCATGTTTGTTTTACCCAATGCCATTATATTTACGACACATTTTCATCCAATTACACAAAGTGGCATTTGCAAATGTGATTAGTTTGAAAACGATGTACACAAACTAGTCACATTCATAATATTTAAACTAAAACAAGAATGAAAAGAACATGTTGGGACCCCAGCCATTTCATACTATAGCTATATACTTCAAATATGTCAGATTTATGTGATTTTATTATATTTAATGAAACCACTCACTTTTATTTGGAGTTACCTACTGTACAGTATATAAGCTGGATGTAAATCTGTCACGTAGTTAAATTCATCTGAAGGCTTTTTTTTTTTTTTTTAGCATAGCCATTTCTTGTGTAATGACAGTTTCCCTGAGAGTGATGAGAGAGACAAGACATGTTTTCACATTTCCCGTAATGAACATCATAACTTCACCCGGGTCTATCGGTTTTGCGTTAAAGGGTGTGTGAAAATATCGCCGGGAGAATAAACACTGTCATATTTCTCGCGGAACGTCAGCTTTATTTGTTTTTTTTTTTGTTTCTGCGGCTCAGAGAAAGGCATTAGCACGCGCGACGTAGCGCACGCACCTGTCTGAGCACCGGCTCAATTTTGAGAAAGAAATATGTCCCTTAATAAAAAAAAGCAGCTCAGAAATTCATCATGAATAATGAAAACTGCATTTAGAGACGCACGCCTCCAACGAGAAGGAGCACCGCCGCATTCCCTTTCAGATTAAACTGAGATTCATTTCAGAGAAACGTTATTATACGCTTACGTGTGTTGTCATGATAACCATAATTAATGACTACATAAGACTGAGCATTTACAGATGAAAACTATATATATATATATATATATATACTACTGTATATATTCCTGAAAATGTTCCTGAAGATATAAATATGGAAATTAATCAAAGAACCCTAAAACATTACATTTTGTCTCCATCCCCCTCCTGGGAAATCTAAACTTTGATTTATTTCCATATCTTAAGGGGGTATGAACGCATTTTAGAACTGATTTTTTTTTTTTTTTTGCATCTCATTTTTGCATTTTCATCACCAGACTCTCAGAACCAGGTTACGCAATAAGCTACGAGGTGCCGGGTCCAGCTTCGATGCGCCGCCGTCGTCCCGGGACCCCCCGCCAGGCCTTTCCAGGCCCCTGCGTGTCCCCAGACACATCGGCGTTAATTGAATACACGGGTCAGAAAAGCTAATCCGTTCATTTTCTCTCAAAGGCCCGGTGTCAGAGTTTGCTTCCATTAGACGGCGGGTCGGAGAGGCTGACAGCGGATCGCTGCCCACGCTCGGCGGTCAGAGAGATATAGATGTTTACCGACGCTTGTCACGACCTCGATGACTCCAATCCCCAAAATGTTTATAAAAAAAGCCCTGGCAGAAGACAAAGGAGTGAACCCTTACAGCTGTGTGTGAGCTGTGCGTATTGCCTGGTGTGTGTGTGTGTGTGTTTGTTGCCAGGTGTGTGTGTGTGTGTGTGTGTGTGTGTTTGCGCTGTGAGTGGATCAGGACACCATAGACCCCTGGGACCCAGCAGAAATAAAAGTATTAGTATTCAATTTTTGTTCAATGTAACACAAGTGTCTTGGATGACAAAATATGCTGCAGCAAAAATATTTTCAAAGATGTTATTTTATTTTTATTACTGTAGGTTACAGCACAGTGTAATATATGGTCCAACAGTTGGCTAACAGAATTTAATGGCAGGGTCTAAGGGTATGTTGAAAAGCAAAAAAGTGTACAAAGCCCAACAGTCGCATTACTGTACGTGTGATCCTGGTACAGATTCAGTCTTTCTGGCACCGTAGGCAAGACCACAGACCGTAGGGGGGGGGGGGGGGGGGGGGGATATAGCCAGTGTGAACCGGGGGGGCCACCAACTACATGGTCCATTCCCCCCAATATCCCCCCCCCCCCCCGCCTTTGTTTGAGTCCCTTCCCCAGACTATGCACAGAACCTGCCCAGTATGGATGACTCATGACTCAGGGAAATGCCAAGGGCCTGGACCTAAATTGCTTCCATCTATCCATTTTTGTAAAAATGTTTTTTTTTTTTTTTGTGTTTCGTAAATTGAAATAATGGAACACGAAACAAAACAAACATAAATGAGTGCAATGTCCAAGGTACGTCAAACCAAACCAAATGTTGATTTTGCCTCAAAACAAAACTATGGACAGTGTTTGGAGAGAAAAAAAAAGAATCTCCAAACTCAGCATTTTGTACTCGGTTGTAAGTTTAGTGTGCACAAATAGTTGCTCATTAAACTGACAGTGATGGGATGCATACTGTTTCATACACAAATCTGTCCCTTCAAGTGTCATACTCGCACAAAACGCATAAAACAGAATTCCAAAGTACACGTTTCCATGTGCGAAAAACACTGAAACAGCACAAAACACCGCAAACTGACAAAAAAAAAACCTCTCGGGTTTGAACCTCCCCCCCGCGCTAAACCCTTCCATCCTCCCTTTCGGCTGAATGAGCTCACTCTTGTCACTCCAGAAGGGAAAAGCCTGGGCCGCGTATTGACACTGAAACACGTGGCCCCCAAAAATATGCTCGTCGTTTGCATATGTGGCCCTAATCCTAACACGCTGTACGTATCAGATACAACAGATGCTGGCTGCAGGGGAACTGGTAAAGTTTTTTTTTTTTTTTTTTTTTGTTGAATGGAAAACACGTTTAATCTCGGGGACTCTCAGGGAAACGCACGAACCCGTTCACACCGGCACCCAGCGTCCCGCGGCAGCGACTCCTCTCCGGGTTAATGCCCTGACCGCAAGTCCCGAGGGCCAGGGACCCTCTTGCAGAGCGCGTGAGCGCCCCCTAGAGGCCGAATCTAACCGACCCCCATCGCTCAGCTGCCGAACGGGCGAACCCCCCAAAAAACCCGGGCCGCCGTTCGCTATTCTAGCGAAACCGCACCCCAAACGCAACGTTTCCGCGCTGGCGGTCACGGGCTGATCCCCCACGGCAGCCACCGCCGTTCCGTTTCCGCGACGTCCCGGTGCTCGGCCGTAGAGGACCGCCCGTGAGAGAACGGCGGCGGTGTAGGGAAAGGCCGCCGGGCTTAAATCTCAGGCGGTAAACGTAGCCGCTAACTCCACCTCGAGCAGGACACTTAACCTGGACCGCATTAGAAGCGCTCAGAATGTCTTGTGCAGGCAAACCGAAGCAGCTACACGGGGATAAGTGCACCGGAGGAATGAATCATATGAGTAGGTCGTCTTTGTGTGCCAAATGAAATCTTATGGGTAAAGCCCGGTGTCAGTAAGTCGTCTTAACGGGCGCTCCCGAGTAGCGCATCTTGCTGAGGATCTTTGATTTATGACACGATGTGTGACATTTATATGATGTTATATAATATATGATATAGTGATGTGCCTGATGGATTAACCCTGGCCAATGGCAGCGAAGACTGGCTGGGAGGCCGGAGTGGTGATGTATAAATGGTCGTAGTGTAGCCCAGGCAGGGAAGACTTTATCCAGGTTTATCCACTGGTGGGGCGGCACAGTGGTGCATGTTCTCCTCCGTGTCCGTGTGGGTTTTCTCCGGGTGCTTTGGTTTCCTCCAACATTCCAAAGACATGAAGGCAGGTTGATTGGAGACTCGAAATTGCCCATAGGTATGAGTGTGTGTGTGAGTGAATGATGTGTAGTGCCCTAAGATAGATTGGCAGCCTGTCCAGGGTGTATTCTGACCAGGATAAGTGGGTATAGATAATGGATGGATGGATGGACCCCTTAGTAGTGATTCCTACAGTAGATCAGGCACCGACAGCAAGATCTGCCTGTACAATTTTCCAGGATAAGTGAGAAATGTTAGCGTAAAGATCAATTGTTGATCTCCGAGTGCTTGTCGATCTCCGAGTCACGTCATCTTTAGCATAATCCACAATTTGGGCTCGGAAGAAAATGTTTGTGTGCCTACATTCACTTTACAGCACAACATGAGTTTGAGTTCACCGTGCTGTCCCATTTCACCTTTAAAATTCACCGAAGTGTTATGAGTTCATATGTCTTTATTCTCCCCGGAATTGTTTTTTTAATACAAAATTTCCAGGAAAATATATGAAACGCCATTATAAAAAGGTTACAGTGAACCAATGCTGAGAAACAGCACATATAACCGGCTTGGTGCTGTTACAGACTGCTTTCCAACATTTAAAAAAAAAAAAAAAAAAACTTTTTTAATATTCTAGTCACTGCAGGGAAATTAAAGTTTCTCCACTGAAGGTAGAATTGAGATATCATTAATGTTGCGTAATTATTTCTAACTTCCGGTCGTCACCAGGATGGAGATGAAACTAATCCATTATTTTATTACCCAGTTAACAACGTGAATTTCTTAGAGTTAGGTATGGTACAATGTTATGACTCCTTTGCAGACTGTGTTCATTTCTCCAGCTGTGTTTTAACCTATTTGAAGTTTTTAATACGGTGTTTTGCCGGTTCGGTCTGCGTGTTTATACGTTTTAAAATATGGATAACCACATTCAAACATGGAATCTATCCCACACAATACCTTCTATACAGACAGCCTTGCAATGGACGTTTTCTGTGGAAAAAGAATTGTTCGCCTCACGGTCATATTTATTCAAAATGATTTTTCTTCAGAATTTTTCACGGTATGCTTTTCAGCACACGATTGTGCAGACACATGTACAAATCTGTTCTTTAGTTTGCATCCTGGTCTTATTGTCCTCCCCATAACTCACCTATTTTTCTCTCTCTCTCTCGCTCTCTCTCTCTCTCTCTCTCTTCCACACTCCCTCTCTCTCTCTCGCTCTCTCACTCTACCACACTCCCTCTCTCTCGCTCTCTTTCACATTATTAATGCTTTTAATATGCTATTTTTTATGAGGTGCTATATATTTTTAAAAAAAGGCTTTGTAACGTGAAGTTTAATCAAAATTCCATCATAAACACGGAAACCTGCACAGTGGGAAGCAACACAGTTGGGGTGGCTGGACCACTATGAAGAATGCACAAGGCAAGGATGGGAATAATAACACCCCATTTCATTTCTCTTCTTAAAATATGATTTTTAGAGAGCAACTTCAGAACTCATGATTCACATATTAAAATTTTTCCCCTCATGTGTACTGGTTGGAGTTTCTCTCATTTGAACACTTCCTCGCTTAAAACGACAGTACACTCGTTTAATAACTGTGCATTACGTCGCATTAATAACCCTTGCTTTGATAGTGCTGTTTCAAAGAGGGGTGGAAAGAAAAATGTGCAAGTCGACCATCTCTTTCTGTAACGCTGATAAATTAGGTGCAGTTAAATAAACTTCAGTGTCGGTTGAAGACGCGTCCAGTGGTGAGAGCACCCCATCACCACAAAAGCCTCTTAAAGAGGCCATTTGCCTTGGAATGCCAGGACTACACTGTGACTATAATTGTTTAATACTCTGCAGTTACCCGTTTCGAAAATGGACATCAGAAGCAACATTGTCATGTGTCTTTGGTTTCGATGTCACGTGAGCAGACAGATGGACAGCACATGGCAGACAGAGCTTTGGTTGGTTTTCCTTCTCAAAGAAGGACTCTGCTTACAGATTCAGAGAAAGCTCTCAGAGGGGGTTCTGCAGGGACATGAATGGGTATGAAAGCTTTCGTAGGTAATTACTAAAAAAAATGCCTAGTCAAAATAAAAAAAAAACATATAAGCACATCAAAAATTCTCCTTCATATTTCTTTAACATTTTAGGTCTCTGATTTAAGTTAGTAAGCGGGAGGACTTGGGATGGCTCAGGATCCCTGATGTGGAGAATATTGAACTTATTATTTCTCAACCCATTTCAAAGCATTTAAGAGCCTTTCTCTCTACCCACATAATTATCAACTGCACCTGAACAGTGAGGATCTGTTGAATTTTCGTGAGCATAAGGTATGCTTAAGGCCTCAGGCGGCCATTTTAATTGGCCTCCTCTTGTGTCTAATCAGGTGCTGATTGCCACAGGTTTAGTGAAGATGTGTGGAAACGGTCAGGAGTTCTCTGAGGTCTGCTCTCTATTGTCTATGCGGGCATTTTACAGTGAACCTTTTTTTCCCCTACTTTTTTGTATAAATGCCAACAAATCCCCTTTTCATTTTTATTATTTTGCTGTTTTTGTAAAAAGTATATTCTACTAACATCCATCAATGTTTTTTTTCTCTATTATTGTGAGAACTGCAACAGACATTATTGTTACTGTGCCAGGGTTGCCAGATCCAAATTATAACCATAATTACAACATCACCCATTGTCACGCATTCAATGCTAATCTCAGTAATGTATATGGGGGGGGGGGGGGGGGGGATTTTCTGCCAACCCTGAGATCCAGGCAGGGTTAACATCAATTATGTCAAATTTGGTTTTTAATGGTTTGTTATGTATATATAACTTATAGAAGTGTTATAATGTGCTAACCTTCGTTTAAATATATTGTCTGGAGAGATGACAAGAAACTACTATGGTGTGTGGAAATGATCATAGATTTTAAATGCAGTGGTTGTGTGCTAAAAGGAGAGCACACAAGGTTAATGTGTTTTATATCACTGAATTACCCATGATGCAATTCCTTGCAGTACCGAACACAACTGGCTGTGCGGCCGGATGTATTGCTTTATTATCAGTGGTTTTTTTTTTTTTCATAGGCAATGTGTTTTATTCAGGTACACGGTAAGGGGAAAATGAAACAAGTCTTATGTGTCAAGAATCGAAGGATAATGCAATCCATTTAATTCACTGGGCCTGTCTTGTTTCTCACATTTCCTGGACACGGACATATTTGAGACAGTGCCTGTGTGTTTTCAATCTGACTATAACAGAAGTGAGGAGGGCCTGAGAGAAGTATGGCTGGTGGATATGTCACTGGGTTTACTGTCCCTTCCTGGTGCAGTGCAGTGTGCTAGTCTGCTGTGGAAAGCAGCCAATCAAATCCTTCCCTCCTTTTGGAGAAGCTACAACAAATGACACGCCACACTTGCAGGTCCGTCAGCCATAGTGTTTAATGTCCTGCTAAAAACTGGCAATTCATTTTTGTCCCCCTGTAGGGGAACATGAGTCTCTGGTCTTAATCTCAAGAACCATATTTTCTGCTACAAAGGACATTCAATAAAAATAAAATAAACAATATTTTTTGGGAAATATTTTCACTTTAACATTTCTTTGTCTTCCAAGACACATGTATTATGCAAAAAAATCAGCAGGATTCACGAGGATGTTAGTCTACGCCTGCCCCATCTTTTGAATGGTCTAAAATCCATCAGGGACAATTTTCTCTTTGTTGCTATGCTGTCATCATTTTTCCTAGCAGCTTGTTCCCCCCCCCCCCCCCCTCCCCTGGAGGATTGGTAACTCAAAAATTTTTTGAGGATATTGTCCTCTGATGTTTGCCAAATTTATGTAACCTGCAATCAGGTTTGCTTGCCCTGTGTGGACACTTCCTGATGTATTTTAACGACAGCTGTCCAAATGAGGCATTTCCATTTCCTAGTATACGTACAATACCCACTTCCCAGTGAGGGGAAAGAAAAAAAAAGTTTCCAAAAGGTTTTATTTATTTAAAAAAAATATATATCTTTGACATTTTGCCCTGAATGTGGATCCTTCAACTGCATGCTGAATGACATGCGTGTGACACGTGGAATTGTGAAGTGGTGGGAGTGTGAGCATTCTGCAGTTTTACCCAGAGAGAGACAGAGAGAGAGAGAGAGAGAGAAACTGAACAAACTCGGTGCTTCATTGATATGCTGAAACGAGTGCGTAAATCACATGCCTGGACCAGGTTCACTGCAACACAGGAAAAAAAGGTCTCCTTATTATTTCTCATTATTATATCCCCTTCTTATTATTTCTCCTTATTAGAGAACCCCATTTTATTTCAAAAAAGAAAAGAAAAAAGAAAAAAAGAACGTGAGCAGTTATTAAAGGGAGAACCGGAGCCCAGACCCCAGTCCAGCCCGTTTTCTGCAGCGCTGGTGAAGGCTGCCTCCTCCACAGCTGTGGCCTGCACACAGCGCTCTTCCACAACGGCTACAGCGTCCAATTATCGACAGATGTTCTCTTCACGGAAAAGTGACTTCCTCGCGCCCGTCTCTCGGCGGTAGTTCTCATTAAACGAATGGGATATAATCCTGTCGTCAAATGCAGTTTAACACCTCGTACGACAACATTTGTACTTTTATAATAAAAAAAGGGGCCTCCCTGCTTTGTAAAAATAAATAAATAAATATTTTTTTGAAGACCTGTTTGCCCTGGTCTGTCTCCTCCGAAAGGTTGTTAACTAAAAACGTGTTTGAAACTGGCTCTCTCGCACATACAAATGCACACACAGACGGCCACTGCACACACACACACACACACACATACACACTTATACACATACACGCACGTACATACAAACAGGAGGCATCTGAAGTTATACCAATATGCTATCTCTCATTATTAGTGGACTTATTTAGTGGATCAAATGCATTTTGAAAAGACTTTGATGCTGTAAATCTATTTTATTCTGGACCAATATTTTTGTAATAAACAACTTTTTTGCATTTCAAACAAAATCACTTCTTGTTTTGTCAGATGCCACCAGACTTTACCAACATATTATAAGAGTTACATGGAAACTGCACTAAAAATAAAATAATCACATCTTTTTCCATTGAAAATTCAGTTATTGGTTTCTAATGATAAATTTAAAATTCACTATTCATGATTAAGCCAGACCCTTCTACAAATATGCAACTATTGTCAAAGAAGAAAATACAAGTTGTAGCTCATCTACAGTTGAAATCAAATTGGAAACCGGCATCACAATGGAAGTCCAGTGATGACTGTAGATTATTGCTAGTCAGACTGTGCCTCTTAATTGCTAAATCGTTGTAGGTGGTAGGATTACTATGATGACAAGCACTCTTCAGGTGGTGTGTAGTTCCCACCCCCCCCCCCCCCCCCCCCCCCCCCCCCCCCCCATGAAGACAGGTTCTGAAAAAATGCTTCCTGCAACAAGGCACCATCTGTCGTGTCCAGCAGGTGGTGAATTATCTGTCTGAAGAAGTTCTGTAGCATCCCATTCTATTATCTAATTCCAGTAATACTTGACACAATTAGGATGAACAAATTATGCATTTTGAAAGATTGACATTTAGAGGATAGAAAAAAAAAAAAAAACAAACAAACAATCAAACAAGCAAAGAGTCCCGATTCATTATAGTTTTTTTTTTTTATAGTGCTGTCTAAATATTTTCTCATTTCCCAGCTTTTAACATGTTGGCTTGATAGGATAGGATTCTAAATTGCGTACTAATTTAATATCGAGATACAGTGCATTGCGTGTGAGAGGACTGTGGTTATGACAGATATAGACGCTAGACCAAGATGAGATTTTCAAGAGGACTGTGATCAAAATAGACCAGGGTCATGTCACACCCAGTGATGATTTTTTTCTACGTAATCCTGCACCAAGGATTGCGTCTGTCATGCAGTCCTATAATATGGCGTGTGGTCTATAAGCATGCCTGCATAGGAACGCAATTACAACAATACTTACTCAGTAAAACAACACTTTCAGTTGTGAATAAAACCCCATTTTCAACGATCAAACAGATCAAGAACGCTCTCCAGGATGCTGGCATAGACGTGTAGCCTCAGAGGGTTCACCTCAAGATGCAAACTGCTGGTAAACCTCAAGAACAGAATGGTAAAGGTACAGCAAAGGTACATTTTAAAACACCGTAGAGTTTTTGAACAAACAATTGGATAGATGAGATGAGTCTTAATCAAAGTGAAGTGAAATGTAGAGGAAGAAAGGAACTGATTATCCGAAGCATCCCCCCCCTGCCCTCATGTTTTGAAAAGCATGGTGGAGGCTGTGTCACGGCTTGGATATCTATGGCTGCCACTGGAACCGACTCACCTGTCTTCACTGATGGCAGCTGACAATGGCAGCAGGATGATTTCTGCAGTGTACAGAAACATCTGCTCATACCCAACCGAATGCCTCAAAACTCAATGGGCGGTGTTTCACCTTGCAGCAGGACAATGGCCCCGAGCACACTGCTGAAGCAAACAAGTGATCTTGACCTGCCAAGTCAATCACGCCCGACCTGAATCCAACTGAACATGCGCTTCACTCTCTGAAGACAAGACTAGGAACAAACCGGAATCCCCAAAAAACAAACAGGAACTGAGCATGGCCGCAGTTCAACCAAGTCTGACAAAGTACCACCAGGGAAGACGCCCAGCATCTGGTGATGTCTGTGGATCTCAGACTTCAGGCAGATATCGAATGCAAAGGATTTGCAACCAAGGACTAAATATCATGCCTTTATTTAAGGGCAGTTACAATCAAATTTGGTCCTAAAATGGGAGGGTGGGCTGTGCACAGCATTATAAGGGCTGCAATTCCTTATCTGGCTCATGGATATAAAGATGAAAATGCGCTCAGGTAAAGCATGTAATCAGAAAAAGCAGAGCAGTAATACGTGCACATATGCGAGTACTGGCTGAAAGAACCACCCAGCCGAGAGGTTAAAGAATACCAGTGTATTTATGAAGGCAGTTGTAATAACTCGATATTCAGAAAGTCGCCATTTTGATAAAATAATAACAAGAATAAAAGTAATATATGAAATAAGTGAGCTCGGAATGTGAGTTTAGAATTAGGATGCGTGGGAGGGAGGGAAATGTCCCGCAGCTGGTTATGGCTTTGTATGCAAATAGTGCCAAGAGTTAGCCGAGTTCTGTTATTGAATCTGTGAATAGATGAGTGTGGCCTTGCCGCACACGGGTGCAGTTTTATAATGTTATAATGTTAAGCTCCTGCATTTAGGCAGAGAGATTCGTCGCACAAATTTGAAGACCTGAATTCAGTACACCTCTTTGTCATTTGAATTGCATATGAAGTGTTATAGTTTGTCTGCAAATTCAAGTCTATCAGTAATTTCAATGACTGCTGAACTTGCCACGGTGAACTTGAAAAATGTGTTTTGTGAAAAAAAAAAAATTCACAAATGAATGTGGCTGCCATACACCTGGGTCTTTTTTCCCCAAAAGATTTTACAGACCTTAACAAGTAAGGAGGTTGGTATAAAGGGGCAGTTCACCCAAAAATAAAATTAATGTACGCTTCCGCTTACCCAGAGTACTATCTATCCCTCCAGCTTTGTGGAGATTTGATGAGTTCTGGACATCTGCTGCTGTGCACCCTGGTACAATGGTCCGCAACGCGCCCATATTTCTCTTGCACGTGGCTCAATGCGCCCACAATTCACATCTGCAAAGCCAAACAGCGATATCTCTTTCCAAATACGATGCCACTGTTACTCGCTAACATCCACAAAGCTTAGTTTATGCGCACTTCCATTTAGCACTCCTTTTTCGACCGAAGTACACCGACTGTGTGCGCCAACCAAAAGCTTCAACCAAAGCGCGCTAGCATAGAGTGTTACAGTTTGTTGACCAAAAAACCCAGAAGTGAACAATCCGTATTATTACTCTGGAGGACTAATACGCAATCAATGTTTAGGAGTTAAGGAACACTGTTTTAAAAATAGAAAACACGCCCACAAGGCCGATTGTGGGTGACGAGAAGGATTCCGGGTGATTTTGTCGGAGGATGTGTGGCTTTGCCCCAAAGTACTAATCAAGTACTGCGGCGTGCCTACTTAGCACTCGCTGTTGGATGTGATAAGGGTTCGGAACGGCTCTGCGGCTGAGAAAATCAGTGAACACAAACGGTTTTATTTCCGTGAACAGAAGGAACCCTCGTGGAAGTATGGGGAGGAAAATAAAATAAAATGTGTGAGGTCTGTCGGTAAAACAATACGGCGTGAACAAAAAAAAAAAAACGGCGGGAAAAAAAAAACACGAAAAGTATGTGTTGCATCTGGGCTTGAGAGGGGTGAGGGAGTTCTGCGATAATGAGACACCGACACCTCTAACGTTCAGCGCTAACAAATCTGAGAATTTACAGGAGGCTGCGGTTCTGCTTGTCTTGAGTGATCCACGAACGGCTTTCGCCTGAACGAGGTGAGGGCAGACCCGATCGGGCGCAATTTCGTGTCAAAGAGCTGCAAAATTATGGAGAAAACTCTTAAAACGAATTGTGTCGCCAAGTGAATTGCTGCAGGTAGTCATAGCACCTTCGGCTGAAGCGCACACACACACACACACACACACACACACACCTACACAGTACATGACATAGCTTGATATTTACAGCAGCGATTCAGAATAAGCACAGCATCCAGTAAAGTCTGCCGCGGATATGCTACGCCAGGGATTTGGCCCTTCTGCAGTCTGGTTAAAAGTTCCCCCACTGCACAAACACCTCTTGAGCCACGTCTCTTCCAAAGCTGTCCAATCACACTGTAACAAGAGTAATGTGAAAAGCCATGCATTTTGAAATGTCAGCACCAATAAGTAGCGATTTGGGTTAATGGATCAAACATGAGCGCGCATTTAAAAACAATGGGAGAAATTATCTATGAATCAGTGTTGAGAATGATGTCTCCTGTCTTTCTCTCTTTCTCTCTTTGTCTCTCTTTTCTCTTTCTTTCTTTCTCTGTCTCTCTCTCTCTGTATCTCTCTCTCACACGCACACGCACTCTCTGTGCGTCTTTGTCTCTCTGTATCTCTCGCTCACACACACACTCTCTCTCTTTCTGTATCTCTCCCTCTCTCTCCCCCCCCCCTCCTCTCTCTCGCTTGTTTTCAGGGGCTGACAGGTGAAGCAGATGCAGACACACTCACAACTGGGAGGTATTGCAGGGGTTCTGACACTCTCTACAGATGGAGATGTGCCACAGGAGATCAATCCCATACGCAGTCCACCAGCCCCCAATGTTTTAATTATAGAAAAAAAGAAAGGTATATTGATAATGTACAATAATTCAGGGGGTTTTCAACCTTTTCTGACCTAGGGACCTAGCTGTCCCGTCAGTTAATTGAAAAGGTTGACTTTCATTTCCACACTGGCATGCGTCAGCGTGTGAAGAATGAGCAGATCTCTTTGCGCATTTGCTGGACGGCGAATTCGGACTGAGTAATTGTGGCATTTCATCCAGGGGGCCATCGTGAACCTCGTCCTCATGAGATGAAGGGACTCGTGCCATTGGCTTTACGATGGATAGATAAAGTTAGGGACAGTGCTTACTGCATGCGCTGCCTGCCAAGGCTTCTGTGTGTTTGGCTGATATCCCAAATCAAATCTACTGGGGAGGGAGGACAATAAAAGGTTTCTCTTAATTGATTAAGACTGTAAAAATACTGTATGTTCATCCTCACACATGACAGGGACTTAAATAGCCTGATTAATTATCGCTGCCTATGCAATCAGAGCGTTATTATGAAAGCATTAGAAGCTGGGATGCAGATTTGCCTAGCGAAGGGAATCTGACTGGTAATGATTTACAAACTGTGTTTCTGTCTCAGATGGAAATGGGGGGGGGAAGGAAAAAAAACTGAAAACACATTCACAACATTTAATTATTCCAATGGAATACATTTAGCACCATCCCTTGTGGTGCATTATCCAAGAAGTGCTGTAAGTTTTTATTTGTTTATTTATTTATTTATTCTGGCAAATTGTGTTATTGAGAGAATAAAAGATGCGCATGTGTAATGACATAATTAAGAGATGTAATTTCGAAACACTGAGAAAATGTTTCCAGTATAAATATGCATATCTGACAGGGCTTCCAACCCCTCCCCCACAATTCACTTTTGATCTAATAAGGCTGTCAGCTTGTCTGCATCCTGATGCAATATCACTGCGCAGTTATGCGGTATGTCGTGGGGCGCGATTTAAACTGCACGTGATTATCGGAAGCTGATTGTGTGATTGCCTCGATGTGCTTTTAAAATTCTCGTTACGAGAACCCTGAAAGACTCTGCGACTTCGCGGGCCGCCCGTTAATTCCCTGACGGATTCTCAGAAGTAAAAACTCTCGACTTGACACAAGGTGTAAAACGGGCTTGGCCCGGGCACAAAATGATCACTCAACCCCCCCCCCCCCCCCCCACACACTCTCAGGAAAAAAAGGTACCATTCATTACCTAGAAAGGTACAATCGCTTGTCACTGTGGCAGTACCCCTCGAAGGTACAGAACTGTACCTTTACCAGAAAAAAAGGTAGCATTCAGTACCTAGAAAGGTACAATCGCTTGTCACTGGAACCTTTAGAGGTACAGTTTTGTCCTTGTACAGAATTTGTACCCTTGTGTACCTTTATTTCTGGGAGTGCACCCAAAAAAAAAAAAAAACAAAACCCTGGCACTATTTCTCCGGACACAAGAAGAAGCCGTACCTCCCTCAAAAACTGCTGATGCCGCGAACGTGTGTGTGTGTGGGGGGAGGATTGACCTTCCCGTAAATAAATGCCTAACAGCGCTGTCTTCATTATTCAAATCCTGCTTAAGCACTCTGCTCTGGCACTTCCCGAGGCCTGGCACTGACCGCTCGACACCGGGAGGTCCGCGGGTCCCGGGAGGACCACTGCCGCTACGTCCGCCCCGTCCTGTTTAATCCTAATATTGATCCGGTCTGGGGTAACCGAGCAACCGAGCAAAATGTGCTTGGGCCTCGGCCAGGGGGGGGACGGGCCCTCTGAGTGCCTCTCACTCCCCAGAGGAGACGCTCTCCCGACTCTTTCAGAAGCTCGCCGGGAAACTCTCTGGAGGTGTTCAACCCCTTCGGGCGTCTGCCGCGCACACACAGAGTTTATTAAACGGAAACAATAAAAGTGAATAATCTAAGATTACTCATTTATAGTCTAATTGGAATGTAACTGCTCATCGCCGCTGAATTGGATTGACTGTTTGGCTGTTTTCACTTATTACAATTCCGTTTGCAACGTTCCATTATTGTTTTATCAAGTTATGTTATTTAATATGAATTTAATTTGAAATTAAATTGGCCTCTTACCATTTTATGATCATTAAACGACCCTATCAGCTTACCATAAACGCATTATGTATCTGATTTCATTGTTTGCTGTGAGACTGATTCTTTTATGAATTTACTTTTTTGTTTGATTGTCTTCAGTTTCTCGTTTAGTTAACTGTTTACGCGGCAGTGTATAACTGACATCGCCATGGTAACGCTATGATTGCAACACTCCCCTATGTCAGACGCCCTCAAGCATTTCTCTCCCTTCATAACCCCATATTCATGGGCTTCCATCTCCTCAGCAGTTACAAATCTTGCACAATTGTGAAATTTTTTTGAAATTGTTGCTCCCGAAAACAAACAGTGTAAAGTCATGATAAAATGCCGTAGTTGGATTCGTTTCACCGACTTTCCTCTTTTCACCACAAACGCATTCACTGTGTCCCCCCTGAACTGAATCCACGTCTGAGCTTTTTCCGTGCCGTATGTATGTGTAAACATGCCAGCTGTGCTTTGGGTGCAGAATGCACATTTTCAGTCTGAGGAAATTTTAATGAGATATCTTCAATGCGGCGTATTGCTCTGTCCTTGGGGCCGGTTTCGGGAGGAACTGACGGATTACCCGGGCGCCTTTGACGAACCCGAACGCGTCGGCCTACGCTGCAACCCAGTCACGCGTTATCATCACATTTTTAACCGAGATCTTTATCCCGCCGTTCAATATTTTTTTTTATAGTCTGCAGGAGATGTGGGCGCACGACAGAGACAAATCTCCTCGCAGGATCGTTAGAAATCCACTGTATCACAGGATATGTTTGTAGTCCCAAACCCCGTGGAGTGCCCGCAGGCAGAAAAGGGTGGAACACAGGCTTAGATGGAGGAGAAAAGGACGATCCCGGTACATCAGAAGGTGAAGATAGCTTCTGGAAGAGAAGGCGCCCAGTTACATCATTAAAAAAATCATTGTGAGTGCAACACTGTCTCCTTTTATTGGGTTGTTTAGAATCGTCCGCGCTTACAACGTGATTGATCGAGCCATGTCAGAACGCACGGTTGGAAAATAAGGACTTGTGGAATTCTTACCTTGCATCAGAAAACAAAATGGCCGCCTTACAGGCCCAATGAATGTGGGCACAGGATAGGCCCCGTGGTTGCAGGTTCGTCTTGGCTATACTAGTAGCTGGCAGCAGGCAAAGCGCAGTTGGCTTCGTCCCGTAAGGGCCAGTTTTGCAGTTCTTCCCAAAAAAATAAAAATAAAAATAATAAAATGACAGGTGGCCGCAGGCTGGCCACCTGTCGCTACGGAGATACTATGCAGTACCTGTAGTACTGCGGGGGACAGTTCGCACAATACTCGCAGGCTCATTCCAAATTTGGGAAAAGGGTAAAGGAAAGAAGCACAAAACACACATATTATTATTTGAAAGGGAAGGGAAGTATGGGATACAGAAGATCCTCCTATATGCTATCAAAGCAATTTGGGGGAGGGGGGGCGGGTGAAGAGAGCTTGTTTCCTGACTGTCAGTTTGTCAGAATGATTAAACTTCCGCAGAAGAGCAGAAGCCTAAAAATACAAACGGTTTCAGACGGTCCTGGCAGCTGGCCCAACTCATGGAGCGGTTCCGTTGACTTGGCAGAACGGGAAGCAGCTGTCACACTACGGGCTGCAGTGTTTTGCTTAGCCTGAAGGGGTCCCCGTCTTCATTAGAACTGATCCGTTGTACAGGATGGCGCCTTTGTAACGAACGGTAAAAAAAAAAAAACATCGACACGCAAAACAACCCCTTCGTTTTTGCGCCCTAACTCTTGAAAGAGGCAACTGGTGAAGTCGTATCTTGCGCACAGCGCTAATCTGTTGCGTCTTGTCATTCCTGTTCTCACAAGCTTGCGCAATCAAACCGAACAAGAAACAACCATCTGCACGTATGTATGCTCGAATAAAATCAATTATTTCTAGGTACAGAGATGAACCCAACGACGCTGCAGACAACGTAACACAGCGCAGACGACAGGGATTGATGAGGATTGATGGGGGGTTGCCCTCTTTTCTCTCTCTCTTGCCCTGAATCATCCGGTTGAACACATGGCGTCTTCCCCGCGATGGCGGCGATCAGAACTCTCGCGCACGGCGAGCGGCGCGGCGGCAGCTGGAGGAACCGACTGTCTGATCTGCGGACTTAAATGCACCAAATCCCTGGATCCGGCTGGCCGTGCGCCGGGTAAGTCTGGCTAAACGGGGCGTTAAATCCGTTTGCCTCGATCCTCAGACCTACATGCCCCCGGCTCCGCCCCATCAGCGCCCCCCCCCCCCCCCCCCCCCTGGAGCTGCGGGGAAGACTGCACTCCCGCTGAAGATCCCGCAGAGTCTCAGGCTCACCTGGCTGAGCTCGCGATCCCCACACCACTGGGGGAAGAGCGGCCATTATTCACCCTGACCCACCCGGGCCCCCAAACGCCGCAAATGGGATTTTAAGGACGGACTCTCTGTGCGGAGTGATGAGGCGTTGGGAGTGGAGAGAATCGGCCGCCGCGCCCCCCCCCCCCCCCCCCCCGCCCCCCCCGTGATGGAGCGGGCTCCCGCCAGCATGAGATGCGCCATCTGGTCCGGTCTTCCTCTCTGGAAAGTGATTATTGTGATAAATAGCTCCGCTCCCCTATCGCCTTTTATTTTGTCATCACAGCAGGTGGGGGTGGTGTGGACTGGGGGGGGGGGGGGGTGTAGCTGTGTGGACTGGGGGGGGGGGGGCGGGGGTGCTAGCGGTAGCGGTCCCTTCTCGTACACAGACGGCTCTGACCTTTGAGCAACGCGTGGCGGCTTTGCATTTGACTCACGCGGCCTTCTGCGGCGACCGTCGTCGTCGTCGCCGTCGGGCGAACCCGTGCCAGAATCAACGGCGTCTTTTTTTTTTTGCGACGGGGGAGCCAATCCCCGTGGCTCCCCCCGCAGTCCCGGGCTGCTCCCTGTGAAAGGGCTCAAGTCCCAAAAACAGGCCGTGTGGATCCAGCAGCGCGATATCCAGGGAAGAGCACTTAATACACAGTTCTGCTGCTTCCTTTAATTAAGGCAGGAAAAATGAAGGAAATGAAGGATGGCTAATGATGCTTTATTTTAAAGCAGCCCTGTGGTTTATCTGGCCCGAAAGGCAAGACCGCAGCTTGGTTACTTAACCAAGAATACTGCTGGCAGTACCAGAAAATGAAGCACTCTCCACCAGTCAGCCACCACAGAGAACGACTAACAACTATTGTAAAAAAATAAATAAAAATTAAACGTAACACTTAAATCTGTTGAACTTAGTTAGTCAGTTATAGAAGAGCGCTGTGCCATCAAGGCTGAGACATTCCCAAATGCCTGCTATCCCACGTACGCGCGTAAACAGCACTGGAAAACACTGAGTGTTAATTCAGCACTGTTTATATGGGATCAGAAGCTGTTTTGAAGCAGCCTTGGACACAGACCAGTGGTAATGAATACATTATCATATGTAGCTTCCTTCAGTACGTTTCTAAAGTCAATTGTTTACTTTTTTCCTGCTCCTTTTCGAACATGAAATATTTTCTGAATTATATTTTAAAGTCATTTTCCGTATGTGTGTTTTTTTTTGTTGCTGTTTTCTTGCTCACTTTGGTTCTAGCCTTTATTGTTTGACGCGTGTTCGAAAGAAGCTCAATTTGATCGAGAAGTACGGAAGTACAGACGTGAGTTACACGGCAATAAAAACGATCACAGCATATCGTCAGTTACATCCTTTTAAGGGCCATTTAAGGGGTCGATATCTCTGAGAACCATCGGTGGCGATTTCAAACACGCATGTGGACATAAGTGGCCAAGAGCAGTGCCTTTTTTTTTTTTTTTTTTTTTTTTTGAGTGCCGGAGTCAGGTCCCCTTTGGCCCTAGACCCGCTAACGTCTATGGTGTGAAGGCAGGAACAAAGAGACAAACGCTACAGTCCCCTCTTTTATTTAGTCCCCGTGTCAGCTGACCTGTCCTTGGACGCTTCTCACACCACGGAACAACCTGGCTCCTCAGACCCATTGTTTTTTTTTTAATTTATTGAGACCAATCTTTAACACCGGAGACCGACGAGCGCAATCAAAACATCAGCGTAGGCGACCGAGCGTAGAGGGTCCGGCCTGCTCGACCAGCGCTCGATCGCGGCGAGCGACCTCGTGCCACAGCGCCGCCATTTAACGAGCCTTTCAACAGGCCCCTGCAATTACCCGCAACGGCGCATTCTAATGCGCCCAGCAAGTCTATGTCTACCCACAAGGCCATAGTGCACTTAGGCACCCCCCCCCCCCCCCCCCCCCCCCCGCCAAACATGTTTCCATGACCGTGTTCATCAGACCTTGTTGTGAGTAATTATTGCGCACATGCAAACCGTTATTAATGTATGTTGTTTTTTGTTTGTTGTGCGTTTTTCCCCCGGACACACAACACAGAAACACTGGCCTCTCTAATCTTAAATGAAACACTGGGAAATCGTACATACCAGTACTTAAGGAACATATTGTTTATATCACATGGAGAACATCTGATTTTTTTTTTTTTCGCTCTTGAGTTAAAATGCAGAGCACAAGAATGAAACCCAGATATGCATCTTAACGTACAATCAAATCCTTGCCATAATCCAAACCTGGAGTTTTCATAAAGATGGAGGTCTGATTTCATGAGGAATTCAGGAGGGTTCCAGCTGGTAGACATATGCAAACTGACACATGTGGACATTGTAGGAATGGCCTTACTGTAAAAGGCTCCAGTCAAGCGGCACTTGTTTTTATATTGATCGCCCGGTTGATATTACGTACCATGTGGACTTCAAGCTCTGGTTGGGACATTATTCATTACGTGAATTCTGTGGTAAGTTGGCCTTTCCTGCACAAACATTCCAAAGTGAACTCTTTTGTTTTTTGCTCTGTGTAAGCTGGGACCTCCTGTCTAAATAGACTCGACTGCAAAAATAGACTCTCAGCGTTTATTCATATGACCAGCGGCAGAGATTACAGCGAATATGTTTCAGAGCCCAGAACCCGAGCACTTTTAAGTGCTATGTAATGAGATGTCCTTTCCTGTGTACTGAACTTCCAGTTACTATGGATACAAATTGTTACTATATATGCAAATGCATAAAATTATGATAATTTAAAATAATTATTCAAAATTTGCTCAAGCAAATAGTGAAGAACAGCTCTAATATTGCACATATGTGTATGTGTGTGCTATATGCAGTATATGTGTATGTATGTGTGTGTGTGTATTTGTATGTATGTGTGTGCGAGCGTGCATACGTGTGTGTCTCTGCACGTGTGCACATGTGTGTGAGTGTGTTTGTGGATGCATGCATGTGTGTGTGAGTCTGTTTGTTTGTGTATACTGTATGTGTGATATCCACAGTATATGTGTGTTTATGTGCGCGCATGTGTACTTGTATTTGTGTGTGTGTCCGTATGTATGTATGTGTGTGTTTCTGTGTGTGTGTGTGTGTGTGTGTGTGTGTGTGCGAGCATGCGTGTACAAGTGTATTTGTGTGTGTGTGTGTGTGTGTGTTTGTGAGTGTGTGTGTTTGAAAAGGTGGGTGTAAGTGTTTTTCTCATGTGTGTTTTTCCATTGAGCTCCAGCACAGCAGGCATAATTCCTGTGCCTGGAATGTCTTATTATTCTTGAAAATAAACACACAACCACAGTGTTTTTCAAGGGTATCACCATCTGGCATGCATTAAGCAGGTATGAAAATTGATATTCTGCTCATTTTCCATTTGAAAGTTTTCAAAGGAGAAAACAACATTTGCCTTTATTTTTTACATTACTAAATTATGCGTTTAAAAATGGTTAGTTTTCAATGCAATCATCACCTTACTCCATAAACTCAGGTTGTGTACACTTTTACATTCATATAGAGGAATCATGCACCACTAAGTGTTGCATGTACATGTGTGTGCGTGCATTCATGCGTGTATGTGTGTGCGCACGCGCGCGTGTGTGTATGCGTGCGTGAGTGTTTGTGTGCATGTGTGTGCGTGCCTGTGTGGGTACGTGTGAGGGACGGAGTTGTGTTGTGTTAGTATCATAATCACAGTCAAGAGTATCAGCGATTCTGAGAAACACCTTCACATTGCACAGAATCGTATATAAAGGGATGGCCAGCCCGTAGCAGGGAAGTGCACTATATTAAAATTGCGCTATATTAAAAGTGCACTATGTTATAAGTGGGCTATATTAAAAGTGTGCCATATTAAAAGTGCACTATATTATAAGTGCACTATATTAAAAGTGCACTATGTTATAAGTAGGCTATATTAAAAGTGTGCCATATTAAAAGTGCACTATATTATAAGTGCACTATATTAAAAGTGCACTATGTTATAAGTGCACTATATTAGAAGTGCACTATGTTATAAGTGCACTATATTAAAAGTGCGCTATATCAAAAGCTAATGCCTGGAGCCTGAGTCTCACGCTGTCCGTGCAGAATCAGGCCAGAGAATATTGCGAGTCTCGGCTTTTACGTCTGAGAGATGGTGGGTCTGTTCCTCTGAGCAGGCCCTGTCTGAAAATGAGTCGTGGTGACGGACTGAGGCCTGTCTGGAGGAATCTTAAATCTCTGATCGCGAGGAACATGTCAGCACGGGGACACGGGGTGGGGTGTGGGTGGCAGAGATGAAAGGACAGCCTTGCATATTTACTATTGATGCCTAGATTATCAATAATATTTTCATTATTATTATTATTATTATTATTGTTATCATCATTTTAAATCCCCCTTTGCATATCTGCTGATGTCCAGTATAGAAACACTCAGTCCATGTAGGAATGGAAATCATCTGAATTATACGAGTTGTCTTTTTAAAAAAAGAAAATGATGTTTTATTCATCATGGCGCGACTTTAATGCAACAGCTTGAATGCACCTACCTGTCAAAACACAATCGGTGGAAGAGAGAGGAGATTTTGGTCTCAGAATAACATTATTATGATTTGTTTGAGCTTTCAAGATTAACTGAGGGCCATTTGTAAGATTTCCGACTGCAATGATTGAAAGGCTAAATTAAGCAGAGAAAGCTATAGCCCATAAAAAATGTCCCATGTCATTTTGAGTAAATGAATGAGTAGCCAGCAAAAGCCATTTTTCTGTCTCTAGGCTTCCGCATATAATTGCGTCACTGTGTGTGTTTTTAAAAAAACATTTTTTTGCCTGATATAAATGAGCACTAACTCATTAATATGAGCACTGTAACCATAAGAATAAACAAAATCCCAGATCTGATCTACGTAGTAGGATTTCATTCAATGACAATCTGCGGGGGAATTGCTCCCATACAGACAAGTGGCATTTACCAAAACGTGCATTTAAAAAAAAAAAATCTCTGTATAAGAGCTGCCCCAGTTCATCCAAAATGAACAATTTGAGCTACCTTAACTAAGCTTATCAAAGCCGTGCCCTCAAAATCAACGAAACCAGAAAAAGCAGCCCACCGCCATTCTCCTTTTGTTATAGAACATTGGCTCTGTTGTTCTGCAGCCAGGGGTATCTCAAATCTCCAGGGATTTTGGTCCATGAAAAGCTCTCACTTTGGGCCCCACAAGGCCAGAAAATCTTCTAATGTGTTTCTGTGTGAAATTTTTCTTGTGTGGGAAGGGGGGTCGGGGGCGGGGGGGGGGGGGGGGGGGGGGGGGGGGGGGGGGGGGGGGGGGTTCGTAGAGGGTAAGGTGTGATTTGTGCCTCTTTCGTTGTGGGTCATACACATGAGTGTGTTCTCCGAATTTAACTGAGGGTAAAAGTGCGTGGTGAGGGGTCTGCTCACTGGGGGGGAAATAGGGCAGCTCATAGCCCCTGACAAGTACCCCCAAAAGACCCCACCGAAGGAAAATACTCCCAGAAGCACTTAGGAACCACCTGAACCATTACTTGAGTATTGTTTCCCATATATGTTATTTTATTTTATGGAACTACCTGTGACAACCGCATGCAGAAACCTCAACGCCGATCATGCCAGTCCTCATTAACACAAAGCGCGTTCAGCGCAGGGCTAACCTACGCGATGCCCGCGCATTTCGGACGTCAGCCATTGCCGCCGCGCGGAGTGTAGCGGAGCGCTACGCTAAGCTAGCCGCTAAGCAGAGAGGCTCTGAATCCGTAGCTGTGACGAGGGCAAGGAGTCACACTCATTATCGCGCTGCGAGAGATACTTAGCGAATATTAAGGACAGCGCTGAAAAAGCCACACTTAGCAGTCTGTGTTTAAGCGAGAGGAGTAAGCCACAGCTTTATCAGGCGGCGGCGTGCGCTAAATTAAAACCGCGGCGACAGCCAGGAGCAACGCAGCTGTACTGCTAACAACAGACGCGATGCATCGTAACCTAGGCTATGATTTTGGAACATATTGCTTTTTGCTTTGCATAGCATTGCTGCGACCATAAAAGTTTAAATAATTAATTATCCATTAATATAGATTCGTTTTTTTTGTTTTAACTGCTATGCACTAATTAAAACTAAAGGCCATCAGTACACACACCATTTAACTTTAGTAATTCCTCTAATTATATATTAGAGAAAATGTGCCCTCCTTATTCAAAATTGGAGCATGTGATCAGTGAAATAATCAGATGTTCTGTGACGGTTTGGGGACTTGCTCAGGATAACAAGAGATGAGAAAAACAAACCCTATTCACTCAATATTCAAATCCAACAGAGGTAACAGTTATAAACAAGCCATTTACCCCAATAAAAAAAAACATCTGCCGCTCACCTTAGAGAATCTGATAACAGTTCGCCAATTATCAAAAGAAATATGTTGCCTCGTCTGTGTGACACCCAATTAGCATTGGTAGAAAAATGTTGCCGTTTGCAGATGGAAACAGTGAGCAGGTTTAAACGCAGTTTGTGAATGAGGTGAACATAAAATTTAAAGTATATCACTATTTGTAGGCTATGACAAAGTTCTGCTAACCCGTTGCTGTTAAAAAAAAAAAAAAAAAAAAAAAAAATCCACGTGTGTGCGTACAGCACATAATGCATATACAGTTCATAATTAAATTAAGTGAAGCTATTTTGTGTTCGCGCTCTTTCTTTCTTTACATGACTCTATGGAAAAAAATAACTGAACTCAACCGCGCAATTCAGCAAAGCTTCAATTTATTCAACGTTTCAATTAACACAGGCTGTAATTATTGGCTATTGGCTATGACATAATTTTTTAAAAAGCCGCCGCTGAATTGAATGATATGCCAATCCAATCTGGCGTCCGCTGGGACGAAAACTGCAGACTCCTTTATTTGCAAAAATGCAAATGAAAGGCTGATTAATTGATTTTAAATGTTCTGGCGCCGATCGTACGTGGGAGTAGTTTGCAGGCGCTGCATTTCGATGTGTTAGGAGGAGCGGGCGGGGTTGAAGGGGGGGGGGGGGGGGTTCGAGGGGAAGGTTTTAGAGCAGATGGAAATGAGGGGTTCACCGCCAGCAAGGTGAAGAGGAAAAAGAGGACTCACTCATCACGAATCGGCTGGATTGGATATCCCTGTTCCTCTTTTCACCCGTTCACGCAGGTGGCAAGACCCCTGATACGGTCTGGCCACCTCTCCACCTGACTTACCGAAACTCTTTTAATGACCCGCCACCAGGTGGCACTGTTTAGCCCTGCCTGGTCTTCACCTTATCCATTCGGGCGCGCTTGCTTTGTTGGCTGAGGCTTTGATTTGTTTTTATAATCCCATTCACGCAGGCTAATTGATTCAAACGTGAAGAATGATGCCGCGATGATGGTTTATTTAATTTCTGTGAGCTCTGGGCTACTGTTCCACTGGTTTCCCTGGCTGTGTCGAGGCTGACTGATGTCGAGTGGGAAGTGGCTCTGCAGTTGAATCAGGAGCAGAAAATCTCAGCTGTCTCACAAACAACCCAGAGGTGGGCTGTGTTAAAGATGTATGTTTATAAAACAGCATTATTTGCAAAACACAGCCATGGAAAAAAAAAAATCTACCCGAGGTTCAGTTTGCCCCTTTGTGGATTTGGACAAGTTCAAATACGACTTGCCAAATAAACTGCAGGTGTACACCTGCCCCATCCACTTCCAGTCATGCCTAGTCATTTCCGCACCTGGCATCAGTGCAGTAGAACACAATATCTGCATCTATAGCCTACCAAGGTACACTCACAGAGGGACTGTCACTGGGCTGGAGATTATTCAGCGATTAAAGATGAAATTTAGAATCGGGGAGAACATAAACACCCTCTTTGCAAATATTTCACAGAGAAGCTCCCAGGCTCCTAGGCTGGGGGGGGGGGGGGGGGGGGGGGGGGGGTCAGGGAACCTGTGTAGAGGGCTGTGATTGCTTTTCATTGCACAGCTAGCTGTGCTAATTTGTTACTTTTGCATATCACTGAAAAAAAAAACCAAAACAACATAAAAAAACAATAAAAAAAGAGGAACCGTTCGTGGGGTCTGTAGGGCTGGTTTAATTACCATTGATGAAGTCATCATCTCCGCTTTCTTATGCGAATGAGCCACTTTGCAGAGCCCTAATTAATCTAATGAAGGGCGTCGTGTGAAACGCGGGGTGCTGTTGACCCGACGCAGTCCGGGAGAATTCGACGGCTGTTTTGGGGGGGGGGGGGGGGGGGGTTGGGGGGGCGGAGAGCGGCAAGAAGCGGAGCGGAGAAGGGGAGGGAGCAGGCCACGAGAGCAGTGCATCGTGGGACAGCGATAATACTAATGGCTTTGAACGCGAAAGTTACTGCTGGTGTGTAGGAGGACCTCCTCCGGTGGCTCAGCCATCGAGTAACGGCGAACACACACGCACTCGCACAGACACTCAAACTCACACACCCACAGTGTTTGTGTGGACTTGAGTAGGGCACAATGCTTTTGATCTGCTTTCCTTTTCATTTGTTTTTTTTTTTTTTTTTTTTTTTTTTAAGCAATGGTTGGATTTTTTTTTCCAGCCCAGTCATTTTAATTGGCTTTTTTCTGCACATAGTGGCATGAATCATGTTTTTTTTTTTTAGTTGTCATAAAACTTTTGTTCAAAGACTATTGTCTTGTTATCCGTAGACATATTCAGGTGCAGGAGGGGAGTTCAGTGTAGGTTCACAGTTGTTCAGGATTGTTGATTACAATTTTTAAAATGAACAACCAATGTGACTCAGAGTGTTTATAGCAGGTTGTAATCAGCCTTCAGTGAGAGTTATTATGATATCACACATAACTCTACGTTATAATCGATCGTGGGGGGCTGTGTCCCAAAGGTTTGTTGCTCTGCAACCCTGCTAATTTTGCCGGTCCACGCTCTCTGTTGATTGTATTATCTTGGAAATGACAGCGAGTAGCTGATTCCAACTTCTCAACTGCTGACTGTGCAGCCTTTTTGCTGTGCATCTACCATCAGTACC
This sequence comes from Anguilla japonica, assembly GCA_025169545.1. Lineage (NCBI taxonomy): Eukaryota > Metazoa > Chordata > Actinopteri > Anguilliformes > Anguillidae > Anguilla > Anguilla japonica. The sequence continues at coordinate 65,957,989 of CM045886.1, read as the reverse complement.
CAAATACAGCTGCCGTTCACACACACACAAGGCCACACTCATTAGCATATGAACTGGACTAAACAAGTGATTTAATTTTGCTTCCTGCTGACTAGTCTGTTTGCCCCTGTCTTCCAGAAGCCTGCTGAGTGTCACGTAACTTGACAGTATTTAGAACGTATTTAAAAGTATTTAAAAGGAATCACAAATATAATATTCAGCATTAGTGTGAATATACCCTTTGAAATACATGCAAAGCTAGCTGTTTGTACTTTTTTGAAACACATTCTATAAATTGTGATGTCACAATGAAGAGGCTCGTAATTCTTTGGCACTCATTGGCCAAATTTAGCATCGTATAGGTGAAGGAGTCAATGCGGAATGGCCTAAGGCAACCTCCTTTCCAGAATACAAGTGTGATCCAGCTTTTATCTAGGTGTAGGGAGACATTTTTGCACTTCATTTGCACCCTGTGCTGGGGAAAGGGGAAGGGGGAAGGGGGGGTCTATTTTTGGAAATGTGAAATGTTTGCACATCAAAAATCAACTTGACTCTACTTTTCAGGTCTCATGAACAAAAAAAGAGTGTGTGCATTTTTTTGACTGACAAAAACACTGCCACGGATTGGCATGTATGTTCATTAGATTAAGTCAATTACAGACAACCCTGTCAATGAATCCAGGTGAAAGTCCTGAAGCATATTGACCCCTCCACCATCGGTCCCGATACGGTCGGAAGTCACTTATGCTTAACAGCTGTGAGCACACGGACCTACTGGTCTCCCCGTACCACTTACACAACGCACGTTTATAGCCTGGACAGAGTTCACTAAAATCTGCCTGTTTTCCCCGACAGCTGCAGCCTCCTCGTGTCACAGTGGAGGAAGGGAGTTTTATTCATGTGTTTTATTTTCAGAATGCTGACCATATTATTCCATATTTATCTGTCGCATTCAGGGTTTTTTTTTTTTTTTTTTTTTTTGGATACCGCCCGTGAGCCTTTTCGTTTGGCCCCTGTTGTGCGCCGAAATGTGTACGTCCCAGCTGACGAGGCTTCCTAACGGAGGTGAGACCCAGTCGTTGTTTTGCAAGTCACAAGTAAGTTTCGAGCCTTGCCGTTCAAGTCCAAGCGAAGCCGCGAGTCACTGGTGTGGAAGTCAAAGTCGAGTCGCGAGCCGTTCGTGATGTCGTCAAGCCGAGTCTAAAGTCGTCGAATCTGTGACTCGAGTTCAAGTCATGTGACTCGAGTCTGACTCCAGTCCAAGTCATGTGACCCGAGTCCACATCTGCGCCTCCTAACGATGACTGGACCGCCGGGGGAACGGGGGGCCGGGCCGAGGCGGCCCTGCCGCCACGCCGCGGAGCGAGCGTCGGGCGGAGCGAGCGTCCGGACGGAGCGCTGAGAATGTGCAGACGGAGCGTTAGAGCTCGCGGGCCCGGGAGCTCTAGAAGCCGTCCGAACATTCCGCCGCGTTCCGCACCACCTGGAAACCGCCGCTCCCATCATCCCAACATCGCTCTCGACCGCTGAGCACAAAAAAAAGAAAAAAGAAAAAAAAGATGATTCTGGGTTTTTAAAAAATTTATTTTGTTTTAAATTATTTCCCTTCTTTCACTCCGCTATTTATTTTTATAAAATAAGTTTCCTGAAGCGCCCGGCTAAGTGGAACACGGCTGGAGTGCATCTTTGCCAGATGGGCCGCGGGACTGAGGAGGGAGGAGCGATGGGGTGGAGCGAGGGGGTCTTTCGCGCGCCTCAGACCGGGGCTCGTTTCGCGGGAGCGTCACTGGGACGAGCGGCGGGGACCGGGCGTGGCCGAGCGGCATCGCCGTGGCAACAAACAGCGTTTTTTTTTTTTTTTTTTTTCTTACTGACATTTGTCAAGTCATCGTCTGACAGGAAAGGGGCAGGTCCGTTAACGGTCTAAATTTAAACAAGTGGGGTGGGGCCAGGGGAGCCTTTGAGGGCGTCCCGCGTGTGTTACCTCTACAGAGGAGCGGCCTGGGAACAGGGAGAGTGGGCGCTCATGAAAATAAAGAGTTTATATTTACCTCAACCTGCCAGGGTCTGCTGGCCAGATGTTCCTGTCTCTCTTTCATCTCAATGGTGGAAAAAAACCTTTTTATGGGATCGGGGAACTGTGGCGGAGGGTGGGTGGGTGGTTGGGGGTGGGGGGCTGTCTGGGGGTAGGGGACTTGGGGAAGGAAGGTTGTTTATTTTAACATTAGCTGTGTGCCGAGGGAAAAGAAAACAATAATGTAACTGCTGTTCTGGAATGATACAAAACAATTCCAATATTAGATATTTGAGCCTTACAGCTTCACTCTCTCTCTCTCTCTCTCTCTCTCTCTCTCTCTCTCTCTCCTCACTTACAGTCCACCCCTCCCTCTTGCTCTCACTCACTCACCCTTGATCTCTTCCACTCCTTCTTTCTCTCTCTCCCTTCTTCCTCTCACTCCCACTCTCACATATTTTCTCCCCACCCCCCCCCCCCCCCCCCCCCCCTCCTCTGCTTTATTTACAGTACCTATCCCATTGTGAAAGGGGGGGGGGGAGGGAACACTCTGTCATGTTTGTGGTGATGTTGGATTGTCCCCCAGCCAGCCCTCAGCTTCTCCATGGTCTATCATTGTGGTGGGGGGGTGGGGGGGGGGGGATTGGGGATGGAGGGGGGATGGGGGGCTCAGGCTGAACATATCTTTCATCTCCTCGGCTTTATCATTCGTACAGGTGCTCTGTGACATCTTACAGCCCGTCACAATCTCGCTGAACGTCCCTCCTGGAGCTCGCTCTGTGTGAGGGGGCACCAGGCAGCGTCTGCTGCTGGAGGTTGGGTGCCGTACCGCGATGCAGGAGGGCGTCGTGCTTCCCCCAGCGCTACGTCGGGGGGGGGGGGGGGGGGGGTTGCACCCGGAGACAACCAGACAGCCGCTTCTCTGAGATACCGCAGCATTATCTGGATCAATCTGCGATTTCCCCACAGGCTCAGAGCTAATCACATCACTCCCCCGCAATGGAGCGCAGGCCCAGACACCCTGCACAGCCTCTCTCTGAACTCGCAAATAAGCGTGTGCGCGTGTGTGTGCGTGTGTGTGTGTGTGTGTGTGTGTGTGTGTGTCTGCATGCCTGTGTATGTGTGTGTGAGTGTGAGTGTCTGTGCATGTGTGTATGTGTGTGTGTGCTTGTGTGTGTGTGTCTGCTTGCCTGCCAGCTTGCATGTATGCCTATGTGTGTGTGTGTGTCTGTGCATGCCTGTGTGTGTGTGTGTGTGTGTGTGTGCATACCTGTGTGTGTGTGTGTGTGTGTGTGTATTCTAAAAAAGGCTTTTATTATTTCCTCTCTGATGAAAAAAGAACAGAAACAGTGCGGAGCAGAGCACACCATAGAGAGTGCTCTCCGCCTCCTTCTGCGATGACACAGGAATTAATGCTCCTGCTGGAATTGTATACTGACAGAGGCTGAGTGAAGAAAAAACGCTTTCTATGGTTTTTATCACCCATTTTCAACCACGCTGTTTGAGCCCGGGCTCCTCACAACCTTTCAGAGAGCTGTGCGGAGAGGATACGCTCACAAACCCCGGATAGGCCCATTTTCCTGCATCACCGACAATGACGTCCGTGAACCAATCAAAAGGCTGCGATTGAGTTCAAGCAGCGAGGAACGGGTGGCAAAGAGAAATGCAACCGTGTGAAGTGCAGCATCACGCAGGAGAAGCGGATCTGTGATTTGAATGTTCGTCAGTTGGGATTGTCCAACCTTGCTATCGGTTGTTTTGCTCCCAAACTGAGACAATTTTTTTTTTTTTTTTGAATGATTGATTTGTTATGTCAAATGAAAATGCAAATGCGACAGTAAATCAATTTCGTAAAAAAAAAAAAAAAAAACTGTTTTTATGTGACACTACCCCTGGTACTTTCGCTTGCATATTTATGACATGGGTTTTTACATTTGTTAGTACTTTATAATTTGGAAATTACATTGTAAGATTAAACAACATAATGAACTGAATTGGATAATGTAATGTAAATGTTCTTTTACGACTAACAAGCAGAGTATCCAGGTTGCTAGCTTGCTTTTGGGCTAATTCTCAAGATTGGAGTTTTTCTTAATGTCCATTTTCTACTTGAATATGCATGCAAATATTCATATATTAACACTGTGCAGTTTCCATTAAGTTAATGTTTATTAAGTTCCCTGGCAGACTACCTCCTGAAAACCTGCAGTCTCCATTCATTGTAGTCTTCCATTATAAACGCATGTACAGTATCTATTTACTTCCACCCGAGCCACTGACCACAACCAGTGTAAAGAAATAAAAAAATAAAAAAAATGTTTTTCTGAGAAACGACGATGAGTTACACTCGCAGGTCAGCAAAGCGCTGTGACGCAGTCTGACCGTACATTCTTATTAATGAAAATGTCAAAAAGCCACCCGCACAAACAACGCGGCGGACGTGACGATCATGTCAGGCCCGCGTTCGGGGCGAGACTAAATGACGCATGCGTGGCTTCGCTCGAAGGCCCCCGCTGCATATCTTCGGCTGGTAGGAGGGCCTCTGACATGCCGTGCCCCAGCTCTGTCCATTAATCCTGTTGCAGTTGGAGCGCCAGACATTTTATATTAAAAAAAGAAAAGAAAAAAAAAAAGTATTGATTTTCATGACACGAAGAAAATATAGATGGTAGATTCTTTTAGGGCGGAACAGAGCCGGGCTTCTTACGGAGTATATTGGTGCAATAAAATCTGGTGGAATCCACAAGGAGCACTCTGCTTCATAACGTGTTGACGCGTTGAAATGTAGAATCCTATTTTGAGCATAAATTATTTACATGTACCAGGTTATGACTGTGTGAGTAATAAAATATTAAGATACAATTTAATTTTTTTCCCCCTCCCCCTTTGTCCCAACCAAACCCAGACACTATTATTCTTAATATATATATATATATATATATATATATATATATATATATATATATATATATATATAAAATTTTTTTTATCATTGACTCTCCGATTTATTTGAAGTTCTAAACTGTGCCTTTCAAAGGCTTGGGGTTGCATTTCATGATTCTCATGAATGTTTTAGAGCTGTTTTGATTGCTGCAGATTGCATTTAATATGCATAACAAGCAGGCCTACTCTTTAAGCAAATGCAATCTGACTAAATGTGTGTGTGAAGATGCCCTTTGAGTGTCTGTTGGAGGTTTATCTCGCCAGATGGATTGCTTTTTTTTCTTTTTCTTTTTTTTTTAACATATAGGATTGACAAACTGAAGTGTAATCATTTCCAGTGCCAGTTAGTTTCTTATGTTGAAGTTTCCTGTATCGGAAGCACAGGTAATCAGATTTGGTTTCCCTTGTGCTGTGAAAAAAAAAAAGAAAAAAAAAAAAAAAAAAGAACCACCGCGTTATGGAAGCAGGTATCTGTGCGAATCGATATTGCATTAAACTTGTTTCAGAGTGTCCCGAGTTCAGCCAAGGATGAGATAAAGGAGGGTATTATTCAAAACAGCGCCGACATTCTAAATAAAAAGCGCAGCGACTGTGCCCATTCATTTTAGGCTGTGCTGAAAATCGGGTCCATGCAGCGTATTCGGCAAATTTATAACAGACAGATGGGATAAGTGATAGGTTTTTTTTTTTTTTGCCCCCTAAGAGTGTTTTGGGAACTGATACCGGGCGATAAAGTTTTCTTGCTCCGATGGCACGGATGCTATGAGAATAAAAGCCCTAAATGGTGGGTGATCTTTAATGGTTCGAGTCAGCTAGGCTCAACCTTTTACACGTGCATCGCGTTAAAAAAAAAAAAAAAAAATGAAAGCTGTTCGAAAAAATTTCAGCTCTCTTTGGTCTTCGCCATTAAATTTAAAACCGTGACTTTTCTTTCTGGCTCTTATTGGTGGAGTTGTAAATGTCCCTCGCTGGCTCGGGGTGCTGAAGCTGAAGTCTGGTGTCTGGAAGTCACAACAGGGTGACTCCTCACCAAAAAAAAAAAAAAAAAAAAAAAAAAAAAATGAACATGGAGGACTGTGTGCTTGCTTTCTCTTGTCCATTGATTAAAAAGGAATCCATTTAGTCCCATGAGTAAAAGCTTGGCTTGCTTGGGTGGGGTCAGTGAAAGATATAGCACTCATGTGCTTGTCCTCACTACCTGTCCGCTGGTAGATGCTGAAAACGGCACAAATGCACAATTTCACAGGTGTCCACTGGGGGCGGTAGAGAGCAGCGATGGTGCGCCCTGCTCAGACTGATATTTGCATAAGTATCCAGAGGTGCAATGGAAGAGCAGTGATTAAGCAGCCCGTTTAGATAGATATTATTAAAAATGAAGAAAGGTGGCAAGAAGAGCATTGGCGATGAGACCTGTCCAGAAGCAGTTAATTTTAAACTGGACGCACCCTATCCAGTTACATTTCACTGCTATGATGAAAGGTGCCAAAATATTTAAAATAAAAACAGTGTGACGTGAATACCGCACAATGGGCAACTGCAACTCGAGAAATAACCCGACTGCCTACAATTCCCACAATGCTTCACTCTCTGTTTCCTCATATCCACAAACCCTTGTGTTGCTCATTCGTTTCCCCAAAGCCATTCTTTTTGTTATGCTTGAGGAAACTACAAATAAAAAACAAAAAAAAAAAAAAAAAAAAAACACTCAGATCCATGGTAGCAACTGGTATTGAACAATGTCACATTTCCATTTTCAGTTGTTTCTTGGGCTCTCATCAACAGAACTGAAACCTTGCTGTTAATTGAGTCTCAGAGGCAACAAACCTGCATTTAATAATTCATCAACACCAATGAATTTAGCTTCTGCCTGTGAAAATACATCTGGATGGTTTTTACAAGCATTGCACAAACAAGGTTTTTTATCCCCCCCCAACGTAGGTATCAGGATATTAAGATTGTGCCAGCAGATAGCATTGAAGTTCATTTCACAAAGACACCCACGCGTGCATTATTGGTGGTAAAAACTGAATGCGTTTTTCCTGCAGATGCGAGGGGGTGGGGGATGGGGGGGGGGGGGGGTGCAGAGGAATCGCATTCATATCCACGGACCAGTGTAATTAACTCACTCGCGCGACGACATAACGCAGCGGACTCCATAAGAGCGGGGTCAGTGTGAGCCACGACGTCCCTTATAGCTCGGCCCCCGATGTGGTGATAAATCGCCCCGTTTATTACCGTTGTGAACGCCACGGCCTCTCTAAACGAACGCCTAGCGTCTAGGGTCAGCTTTAAAACAGGACGAACCATATCGCACGTAATTACTTTCACTGCCCGCTGGTCTGCAGCGCTGAAAAGAATGCAGTGTGGTTTTTCGTCGTAAATCTATAATATTCTACCCTTTCCAGAATGCACTTAAAACTATATGTGCTTGGCCTTTTTCTCTACAGTTCCACAGAATCATTGAATGAATGTAGTATGTACCTGTACTCAAAACACGGTTAGAATTAGTGCATAGTATGCATCTGGGCACCAGGAAATGTTATAATGTGTATCAGTGTTTCCCTCGGCCTTCATATGTGCAGTGGTGTAACAGGAAATTGTACTGTAGGCAAATGGACAACATATAAACAACAAAAAAGATCTAAAATTGTACAGAAATACATTAGATTCTCTCTCAATTAGACAAGAATAACAGTCACCTTGGGTCTGAAATCGCATAACACAGCCTTTGTGATGTTTTGATGTCCTTCACAATCAGTATGTGCTTCCTTGCAGTCCACAGAGACATTTCTCAACACCCTTAGCATCTAATGCAAGAAAGATAAACCATACAGAACTCCCCCCCCCCCCCAGTTCCATTATTTATACATACCCATTTGTTTCAGTTGAAAGTGATTTTCTTTTTCAAAAGCTTGTTTGATTTGCTGCAAAGGCCTTGCTGATATATCCATGCTTTATGATGTGATATAGCATGCATCTGTTCATACAGTAACGTCATGCTTATTGAAGGTATGCACCTGCTCAACACTGGAATAATAAAGCACGCAAGAATGGAAGGGATTGAAGAGAGACTCTGGTCAGCGAACATTCTCATTTTCACAGACAAAGTTTTCTTTCCAACTGTTTGCCTCGTCCCTTGAAACTCCGAAACTTAAACTCAACCGTAGGAGGAGAGATCACAGGTTTCATATCAATCTTAAAGCACTTCAGAAATACACCGTTCGTTATTTTTGTATAATGAGCATTTATGTATATACTGTCATGTTTTGCACTGCTGCTTTGATTAGTAGATGGCCACATTGTGGAAAAGGCAGCACTGCACAGATTATGGTTTCACACTTTACCAATTTCTATAGTTGAATTTTAATTTTTTAAAATTTCCTTAGCAGATGGCCTTACCAGCACAACACAGTTCACCTTTTCCACATACTATCCATTTATATACAGTGGCATTTATACATGGTGATACCACAATGTATAAAACCGCCCTTTAATGAAAGTGAAGAATTTGCACTTCATTCACATGTGAACTGTTTAATTGCAGTACAGAGCCAAAACAAGAAACAAAGTGCCTTTGCCCCATCGAGGGCACTGTATAAACAAAGCAGTGGAGGTTCAATGCCACGCTTACGGGTACAAGAACAACGTCCCCGTATCGGATTTGAACCCGCAATCGCTCAGTCACCAGAACAGGTTACCCAGTCACAACACCGCACTGCTGTGATTTAAGAGTACGATGCCAATGCACCTGAATCAATTTTTAAACGCGCTGGTAATGAGTTGGTAAAGTGCCCTAAACGACTCCTCCACACGCCAGACTCCGGGCGAATGCAAGCGCAATGCGGTCGGTTGGTACAATGGGCAAATTGTGGGTGCTGTAATCACCCAGTATAGAGTGGGTAAAAAAAAATGGTGGTTATGAGACTGACAGCATCTGGTTTCCACTTCACGGGTAGAGGGGGTGTTATGTATAACGCTGGCTTCACCAGCTTATGCATTTTAGTTCTTTATTTATTTTACATCTTTATTTATTTTCCATTTCAAAGCCTTTGTGACAGACCAAGAGGCTCAGTCCTCTATCTTTATGTCCCAGATGAATCTGCTATCCTGGTGCACCTTACTTACCTTACTCAGCATTAAAAAAAGTAAAAATAAATAAATAAATAAATAACTGTTATATAGAGATGATACATTATGTTTATATGATTTTAATCCAGGCTAATGTCGTGCATTAGCACTTTGTGTCTTGTGTTTCATATAAAAAAACACAGGTGAGCGTGACTCATTATATAAACACGCTCTTGCAGGAGAACGGCGAAGGCTCATTTCTTCCTCAGATTGCAGGCCTTAAAATGCCTAATGACTCTCTCAAGAGGGGCCCAGTTAATACTAGTCAAACACTTTGAGCCGGTGTTATGTTTTTGAAATATCACGGACAATCAGAGCAGGAAATTGCTGTTGTGTCCCTGGAAACTGGCCTAGATTTGAGGAGGGATTCTTCCCACTTGAATTAAAATAGAATAATTAAAGGTTTTGGGGGGGGGGGGGGGGGGGGTTTGGGACAGGGGGATTCTGGTTCAGGCCATCAGGCACAGTTGAGGCTTCCACCAAAAGGTCTGTGAAGGCATGAATGGGATGGATCGCACAGTCTGCAGGCTCCTTCACAGGCTGAAATCGCCGTTATTTCACCTCTACAGCCCACAGCACGCACAGTTTAAAGGAAGCAAATAATTTCCACACGGTACATGAAAGTAAAAACGTTTATTTATTTGTTTATTTATTTATTGTTTTCTCTCTGCGGTTACCATTGGGTGGTGAGGAAGTGAAGCTCCAGCTCACTCACAGAGGACAAAATGATACTGTATGTTGATGAGCGTTGAAAATGATACAGAATGTGCCAGCGCATAGCAACTGTTACTAATGGAAAAATCCACCACGGCAGCCATTTTGTTTGTGTGACCTGTGTGTTCCGTTAATTGTTTTTTTTTATTTTCATAAAGCCCACGCAATGCGAAGACTTCTCAGAACATGAAAACAAAGAGCCCTCCGGTGTTGTGGAAGTGCGTGTGGTATCGCTGTTCCTGTGCTGGCCTCCACGATGTGACACAAAAGCCACTTAACATCCGCACAAACTACGGCTCGGATGAGCGGGCGGCAGAGAGTCGTCTTGTTTTAATTGTGATTTCTTTCTTTGTTTTTACGATTTGTGTACTGTATTTATTTAGTATGTATTTACTTATAAAACTTTTTTGCCGTAGATGTAATGCTTTTTGAATGCACCTTCTCTTAACTTCACTTCCTGTCTAAATGCGACCACGAGTAGGCTGATGTGGGCCTCCTTTCTTCCATCGCCACGGCGACAAAGCGATGTGATTGCGCCACAATCCCTCGTCCCTCGCACAAAAGAAGAGCAGTTTTTTTGTGTTAAATTGCAGGCCCCCCCCCCCCCCCCCACCCCAGGTGTGGATGCTACTGGTGATGTCACACTGGTAGTCTCAGAACAAGTGCCTGCCTTTCAGAGTTTTAGAGAAGTGTAGAGTGTGAGGTCATACTGTGTTTTATTGTCTTTATAGGCACGACGTGCAAAAATCATTCTTCCCTTCCTCCGTTTCCTTTGTCATTCTTTGCTGTTTTTGTTCATTTGCATTATTTATAATATTTGGATAAAAACAGTAAAGTGTTGTGAAGTATCCATCAAATTTCAAGCACATCATACACTCAAGATGTGAAATGCTTTGTCCTCATTTCCCTGTGAATGTTGACAAGCTTCTACAGAATGGCCTTGTTTTTAGTTTTTTTTTTTCTTCTTCTGAAGAGCCATCGATTGTCACGTCGCATTTCTTGCCTACACAGCTTGCATTCTGCACCGGCTGAATGCCATGTGCTTTGAATGAATGATGATGAGAGATATGGGAAATGAAAACAGTGCAGGCAATCAACTATAATTCAAAGGTTTTTTTTTTTTTTTTTTTTTCCCAGAGCGAACACAGGCCAGAAAGGAACCCAGCGCCGGGGAATAAAATAAAACCGTCTCATTTCCATTCTAAAGCGCTGAGATACGTTTAATGCCGAGCACTTCTCTTCTCCTTCAGCGCGGAGGGAAGAAAGTCCTTGGCGTTGGCTTTGTGCTGTCCGATCACCTGCTGATCAAAAAAAAAAGAAGCTTCCTCGTCTGAAGAAACCTTATCCGGCGTCTCTAATTGAACAGATCGTTTTACCGGGGCTTTTAGAAGATGTGGTGGAACTCCATGAGCTGGGGGAAGGGGGGGGGGGGCAGGCTCCCCCACCCCCGACGACATCGTCAAATTCAGGGGTCAGAATCAAAGCAGGGATAATCCCACTACTCAGCTGCTGCTGCCCGGAAGCCAGGGCACCCCCCCTACATCCCCCCCCCCCCCCCTTAAATGCCTGGAGGGGAAATGTAAGAATCGGGACGTGGGGATCCTTGGGAGATAATTCGGAGGGTTCCGGGGGCGGGGTGGTGGGGGCGGGGGGCTGCGGGGTCCAAACCCTGCTCTGGCCCGGTCGCTTTATCGGTGGGAGAGCAGCAGCGGCGGAGGAGATTAGCTTAAGCCTATTTTCAGCCGCAGAGCGCTCGCCCAGAGAGAAGGTCCCTATCTCCCCACCCCAGGGAGGGGGCGACGCGCTGGCTTTGACCGAGAGGGGGGGGATGGGGGTGGGGGGGGGGGGATCTCACTGTGCACCGCGCCCTCGCGTCCGAAAGACAGCGGGGACGACCGTCGCAGGGGAAGGGGGCAGATCAGACCCCAAACGCTACAGCGGGAAGGCCAAGAGTATATATTCCTGAGAGAGAGAGAGAAGGGAGGGGAGCAGGAAGGCAGAGAGAGAGAGAGAGAGAGAGAGAGAGAGAAGTAGGGAGAGAGAGGAAGAGACAGAGGGGGAGAGATTCATCTTTGAAGTGGTAGGCAGTACCATATACTTATCCATTCCCCCAGGCAGTGAATTTGCTGTAGATCAGAGGCAATTAATCAATAATGCAAGTTTAGGTTCTTGAATGCTGGAGACTCAGGACCGGACCCTCTCTCTGACCTTCTTCTCATCAACAAACCCAAAAGCAGCCTACACAGCAAAATGCCCAGTGTTAGTTCTCAGCAAGTCGATTTAACGCTGAACATTTCACAACGTGCGTGTGTGTCTTCTTCCGAAGTGTGCCTGTGTTGACGCGAAAATAATACCCAAAGTCAAAAACGCCTCTTTTTTTAAAAAAAAACATTTTTTTTTTTTTACACTACCGTTGGACCTCCCTTCCCAGTTAGAGCGGTGTCTCAGAGAGAGGCAATAATGTGCGTTTAGGAATGCACGGCGCATGACGGATGGTTGAACGCACAGAAAACACTGAAGGAAATTTACACCCACGAACGAGGGTAACGAACGACAGACAAAAGGCTGACTTGATGTTTTTTTTTTTTCTCGTCTCGTTTTTTTTTCCTCGGATAACTGATATGAGTGAGTCAACCAACTGTTTACCGGTTTGATTATTTTCCGTCACGTGTGTCTCCCCGCTGAGACATATCGTCCTGGAGTTCAGGGGTTCTGCCCCTCAGTACCTGGGCTCCCCAAAACAAAACACCCCACAGTGTTACATAATTACACGGGAGACTGAAAGTAATTTATTACAACTCACAGAAAGCACAAAGTGAACTACAGAGCTATTCACAGAGACAATTTATTTCCTCAGACGCCCACACAGTGGAAAGCAAACAAAAGATGTAATGTCTTGAAAATGTTTGCTATTGAAAACACATTGACAGAAAAGCCACGCATTTAAAATGGTCTGAAAATATTCAGATTTGCATCAGACATCTGAAACATTGTGGAAGAGCTACGGTAGGTCAGGTAAACAGAAGCACTAACGCTTTTTTTTAAAAGGTACAGAATTTTTTTGTTTTTTGCCAGGAACAAATTATCTAGATGGTTGAGAAAAAATGCACCCACACAATTCTCTTTCCTGCTTTTGATAGATCACAGGAAGCAGGGAAGAAGTTTACCTGCATGCTTACAATTCCAATTTACAATTTATTCATTTGTCAAATTCTGTCCAGCCAGAGTGCCACAACAAAAGTTTTTGGAAAGAATTTAAATGTTAAAACAGAAGGAATGTGTCATCAGCCGTTGAAAATACGTATACGTTTTAATGAAACTGAATAATGAAATATGAAAGTAATAAAAACAGTGTTAGCACATTGCCACAGGGTGTATAGGTGGTGACATACACATATGGCTGATTTCCATTTCACCTTGGTGCCTGGTAATCAACACCTGAGCTGGAGAACTATCACTCACTTTTTCTTTTCTTCTTTTTTTTTTACAATTTACATAAATTGCGTAGATTTTTACTTCACGAGATACGAAGTGTGATTTGGCACCTAGCCGTTGTCTGTTGCAGATGTGTGCTATGGGAGGGAACATTCTCCGTTCTCTCTCCCTCTGTTCTTCAGTTTGAAAATTTTTTCACGCAAACAGGCTTGAAATTTGTTCTTTCCAATTTGGTATTTTTTTATTTAATTAATTCATCTAGCCATTTAACAAACACCCTTTTCCAGAGTAGCTTTCCCTTTAATACAGCATGCATTTATACAGCTGGATATATATTGAAGCAATTCAGGTTAATTACCTTACTCAAGGATTCAACATCGATAGAATTTAACTGACCTGTCACTCTGATGAAGCCTCTTCTTTCAGACTGCCGTGTGACTGATTGAGCTTAAATAGATCTTTTACCAAACTTAATGCATCAGTTCCTCCTTCTCTCTCCTGTACCCTTCCAATGCTCTTCATCAAAGCACTGCTGTCAGACTTCACTCTCATACGAATGATTAAGGGTATACAAAAAGCCCGTGATTCAAACGGCCGATGAAAAGGAAGGCGAGCTGGACACGTCGGAAAAGAAACCGACTCGAATGAATCTGCAGCACAAAAAATAAATTAAAAAAAATTTTTATATCATACTTTACGTACTAGCTTGCCAGGCGATAATTTAAAATACATCACACACGTGTCTGTGAACCCGCCCTCTAAGAATTTGACCGATGACCTCTAACCGCCTCTCCGGTATGGCAGTAGCCGAAACTGAAAGTGTTACCCCCGGACAGCGAGTCAGGACCGTCCCGAGGTCTGATCGCCCGGGGTTTCCGAAACTATAAAGTTTACAAGTGCTACGGCGTGCTTTACAGTACCAGAGTGTCATGAAGCGTTACGACCGAGATAACTAACATAAAGTGTGACCGCAAGGGGAACGAAAGTTGTTTCAGAAATTTAGTGAACAGGTTTTTCTTTTTCTCAGGTAAAAGACACCCGGGGACCATTTTCCTGGACTGTAAAAAATCTTCAGCGACAATGTTCCCAGCAGTTATGGCTCATCTGACATGATGTAATGCCCGCTCCTTGCACAAACGTGCAGTGTCAGCAGATGCTATGTCCACGGTGCTGTAAAGCTGTGCACATCGTCTGACGTTACTACCTTCAGTAACAGGAACTCTCTAATTCTGTGTGCAGCAGTAACACACAAAGGAACTCACAGTCTTTATTGCGTTTGCAGGTGGAAGCAGATCCAGAAGGCATCGGGGGCAGAGTAAAGGTATCAGAAGGCAGCACAAATTATTATTTTCTATATAATCCTTCTATAATCCTCATGCTTTAATACCTAAAGAAAATTCTGCTCTGTAGTCAGAGCATTTGATTTAGATTCCGTGTTGGGAAGACACAGAACACCATCATTTAAAATAAGTCTAGGGCACGATCGGTCATGGTGTGTGCCGCTTATTTCACAAAATGATGGGTGCAATTGAGATATATTTTTTATCTCGCTGAGAGTGCATGAAGAGTCTGAAAGCTTTGAAATTCACTGATGGATCCACGTGGAGGCGAATGAGAGAGGCCAACAACCTCGATGATGCCATCTCTCCACTCCTGGCATCGTCAAGCCTTAGTCTCTGTGCTGAACCGAGACAAGAAGCATCCGGTTATAAAAGGTCATGCGTGATTAACAGCACTGAGAAGACACCATGTTTCCCCAGTGAAGGAAGACAACTGCACGTGTATGCAAAGGCCAAAAGTGCATTTAAATGTCAGTTTAATTTCAAACATCAATTTTAGGTTAGAGTGGCACGCCATGAAAGAGATTTGTACTGCATTTTGTGTTTTGAAAAACTACAGCAAAAACTATGAATATCTTATAGGCTCTGACAGATCAAGAGGCCGAGGGTTAGAATTTTAAAATAATGCACAATGTGTCCGTGGAGGTATGGCTGTTTGACGCTGAGATTAATCAAAATGTCTGTCGCCTCTATTAGTTTTTGTTTGTCTGTTTTTCCCCCACTTATAAACGACCATTACTGTAATTCACTTATGGGCTGATAGATGATTATGACTGCAGCAGTGTTCTGACTGTTGACTAACATTCCTGTTCAAAATATAGTTTGGGTAATGGAACCTGACAGGGTATGTGTGTGTGTGGGAGTTGGCTAATTGCTCACTTGTTTTTCCAAATAAGCTCATTGACAGATAGCGGCGGTTCTGCACAACATCACGTAAATGGTTCACAGGAATAGAAGCTCTATAGCCCCTTAACCTTATTTGAGCTGTACTTTTTTTTTTTTCTCTCCCCCTTATGCAGCTCGTCATTGGCTCACTGGCCTGATGACTGTGCGCAGTGCTGCTTCCTGTGTTTTAATGTGATGTGCGTCAAAGCAGGAAACCTTCACAGATGATCATGTCCAGACTGCTGTCGCAGGCTTATCAGGGTGGGTTGATGGAGTCCAGAAGGAGTGCGATGCAATTGCTGTTTCTTAGTTAATGGACTACACAATAAGCAGCAGATTATTTAAAAAACTAAATAAATACTTCAAAAACCAAAAACAAAAAAATAAAAAAATAAACTGAACATAGCAAAACAACAAAAAAAAACCCCCTAACACCAGACCTGGGTCAAATACAGATACTAACTAAATATTTTATTATTTAGTGTTATTATGAGACACTCTACTCAGGCCACCACCATTGCGTCGCAACCACCTGGGGGGATGCAGGGCAGCCATTTTGCGCCAGGACCCTCAGCCGTGGTGGAGACGAAGAGAACGAATTCAGCCAATTAAACTGGGGGATGATTAGGGTGGCAGGTTGAGAGAGCCAGCTAGGGGATTCAACCAGGAGAGCGGCTCACAGACCCACAGCCGAGCGAGCTCCTGGAGGCTGTACGTGGTCATACTGAGCCGTGGGTGTGTGTGTGTGTGTGTGTGTGTGTGTGTGTGTGTGAAAGTGACCGCACACACAGCTTTGGAATGCAGCGGAGTGTAGCTGGGCGAGGAGGCGTTGCTGTGAGCATCACCGCTAGGTCCAGCTCCAGAGAGGGAGAGTCAGTCAGTCAGTCAATCAGTCAGTCAGTCAGTCAGTCAGTCAGTCAGTCAGTCAGTCAGTCAGTCAGTCAGTCAGTCCCACACACTGCCCACGCCTTCACTTCGTGTGCAGTTAGAGAGCACACAGGTCAGACAGGTGAGTACAGTACTGGCAAGATTCAATTCGTCTTCTTCATCTTCATCTTCGTCTTCTTCTTCAAGCTGCGCTCAAAACTCAGGCAAAAGGCACGTCGACTGGACGTCCCACCTCCTGTCTCCAAACCGATAAACATTCCGATATTTTTCAAAAATCCAATCAAGCCGCACAGCATGCCAACAGCGGCTGTTAAAATTTAATTTCATGACAAGCATTATACCTTGACAAAAATGTTTTTTCCACTATTATTTACAAAATGAATAGATAAATAAAACCCTGACAAGATGGTCTGTTTGCTTATTGCCGTACAGCTACATACCTTAAAAAGATACGTGACTTATGGGATCTTTTTGTGGCCACAGAACTGGCCCGGACAAAGATGAAGTCAGCTTGTGGCAGTTGCGAGCTGAGATTGAGTTTTTAAAAAGTGCTTGGCTCTGGCTTTTCCTCCCACTGTGTAATTCCTCGGGGGATCTGACACACAGTTTTCTTTTTTTTTTATGAGTTTGATGTTCTCCAGCGATCTTTGTTTTTCGCTTGTCGGGCCCGAGCAGATACAATACGGACATGGTTAAGAAATGTCAATTTGTCACTGTCTCCGTTGCTCCGCTTTGTCTTCCGTGTTTGTCCTGCTACGGGTTTTTTCTTTTTCTTTTTACTGCTTGCTAAGCACAGCTCGCCGGGCCAAGCGCTTTTCGGGTCTGTTGCTCTTGGACCCCGCTGGCCCCGTACGCTGGGACACCGCCTGGCGTTTTGACTCGGAGGGAATAACTCCTGCGCTACGCAAACCAGCAGGCCTCTTGGGAGGGAGGGACGGACGAAGGGCAAGAAAGAAAGATTTAACCGACCGAAATTATTCATCTTTTCGATGAAAAACTGATTTCGTATTCTGTGCGACAACGGTGACAACATGAAAAATAATTTTTCTGTGGATGGGCTCCAGTACCTTTATTTACACAGCCCGCAGTTTATGTATTTATTTATACATTTATTTGTTTATTTGTTTGGTCGCAAATGAAAATGAAAACTCCAAGGTCTTGCATGGGACATACCGTCTATCGTGGGTTTCCCTTTAGCATCCGCTATCCTCTCTCGTCTCAAATCCACTTGCGTTAGACGGATACACGTTTCAAAATCGAATAGTGTCGCGTCCCACGTTTGTACGCCGCGTCGTCGGGAGGGTAATATGCGGTGGTAAGCGGTTGGAAATGCCAATCTCCCGCCAGCCATAACTCAGTGACCATCACGATTTTTTCCCGTCCCCCATCTCCGATGGAGGGAGAGCTAAGCCGCTAAAGCTTCTGTGGATTTACACTCAGTGGGTTGCTAGGGGTAACATCTTTATTGTGAGCTTCCGAAAGCCGCGGATGAGCACTGCTGGGCTTTTGCCGTTGAGCCAACTACAGCCCCGGCTCCGGCTATAACCCAGTGTTCTGCCAGAGGAAGTGATGTAACAATCGAACTTGTGATGTAACAATGTGACCTGTCTGAACAACACGGAATTAAAGGGGCACAGAGGGGCCTAGAACCTGAGAACAGGGTTTAGGTTTGAGGGTTCCGTGTGCACATGCAGTCGGTTGATGCTGTATTGGAGTGTTTTGGTGGCACATGGAGCAAAAAAAAGAACTAAAAATAAAAAATAAAAAAGAAGAAAAATGACAGGTTTGCCTGGGCTGCTATTTTACTATTTAAATCCTCAGTTTTTAAGATCATGACTTTGGGTGGTAATAGAAGTGTTCTTGGGCTTAATGCCTTAATTCACACAGTTTTTGCTGGTAAAGTACATAGCAAGCCATAATGAAAATTTTATTTGGGGGGCTGGACTATTATTTGTGGTTGAAGTGAGCCCAATCGGGACTTCTGTGTTTCGTTCAGTGCTTTTGTGCTTCTGACTGTGTACCGATACAAAAATGCTACTTCTACCATTACTACTTTTACTTCGGCTACTTCTACGACTACTTCTACTTCTACTACTACTACTACTAATAATAATAATAATGTTCAAAAAAAAAAAAAAATGATGCTGCTGCTGCTTGCCAGCTATTGAAATAACGCGGCCGCTATCTTCCAAGAGTCTCCACTCTCCAAAGCGTTTGCGTCGATCTTACCGTTTTAAGCCATCATTATTATATACGTCTAGCGACGTCCCACGGACGACGTGGCGATGTTGCTCGTAAGCCGATCGGACGCGACGTCGCTCGATTGGATTCGTTTGATTCCGCGCCTTTTCGGCCCACGTCCACGCTGCGCTCACACCTCCACGCAGCTGCCGTAGAGGAGACGGACCACGGACACGCTTCGAAACGGCGCTGTTGTGATGGCGAAGGAGTGAACAAAACGGACGCCTGACGCTACCCAGCATTTGCACGCGATAACAAATGACAGAAACAGTGTGACGATCTGTGTTTGGTAAATGTCAAGGTATAATTTAACGCCGGTGTATCGTCGGAATCGAGAGTGCCGAGAGAACACTAGGTGGGGATGAAATGAATAATGAATAAAAGATGAATATAAGATGACTAATATCTATACTAAAAAAAATCCCAGGGGATCCATTTATATTTATAAATGGATCTGGGGGAACATTCATATTCACACAAATGACACGTAATGACATGTGTTTAATTTAAGTCGGGCCTTAACATTTCTCTTTCCCTGCTTGAGGCTCAGCAGATTTTTTTATTTTTTTATTTTTTTATTTTAATTTCTAAATTTGTTCTGCATTGGAACGCTCGCCTTCATTAATTTTGCGGTTATGTCATCTGGAATGATGTGGAGTTAAATCATTTCATTTGAAGTGCGTTTTGCTTATTTATTTATTTATTTGCTTATGGAACTTCAGGAGATACGCATCCTGTGGATACGGTCTATTAAAGCTCTCTAATAAATGCCATGTGCATAAATATTCAATAAGCTGTTAAACACCGTAGAGTCCAATTGCTCATCTTTCCATATAGATAGTCTCAGCACTTTCAAGACAAGAACACACTGCCGGTGATATGCAAACCATATTTCACTGTTTCTATCTGCCGAAGCAAAATCAAAGCATGCTAACCATGTGTGGCGCTGCTAATCCACGTAGCCATTTTCAAGCTAAACCAGATCAAGCGCATGCAATGTATCGATGCCACTTTTTCTCTTTAAATATTCTTATATGTGTTGATTTGGTTTTTAGCTATAGAAGACGAACGTCAATTTTCTGTTTTTACAAGGTTCGCACTTTGTCATATGCTCGCATGCAAATACACACACACACACACACACACACACACACACACAATTCCAGTAGGCCATTTGCAACTGACGCGCTGACTGGCATTTTTTACACGATGGTCATTGTAAATCTGTAAATGCAGTTCAACTAACAAGTTCCATTTTAAACAAACCTATATGAACATGTCAAATTGCTACCTGATGAATGTTCACAACTATTTTTTTTATTTATTTTTTTTAACCATTTTTTTTCTTTTCCACGGCATTCTCTTTACAACCTTCGGCGATTTCGATTTCCTCGTTACTCTGCACTGGACCAAGCCTGCTTGGTGTCTTCCAGGGGGTTTCAGTGAAGATGAAAGTCGCTAAAAGATAAATTATTAATGGATTCATAATTCCATCGCCACACTTGACTACTCAGACATCATTGTGTATATAATTGATTAGCCTCCCACAGTGTTTTCTCATTTAGGAGCATCTGAGATACACGTCACGCCTGTAATCCTGGCTTCTCCCCTAGTCAGATACTGCCTTAGTTTTTTTCTCCTTGAAAACAAATTGTAAACTTTAAAAAAAAAAGAAAGAAAGAAAGAAAGAAAAAAAGAAAAGGCGAACAGCTTTTCGGGACACGTTAGTCACCAGACTGGCTTCTCAACTGCTCGCCTGTCTGTGATCAGCGACTCAAAGGGAGTTTGCATCTTTTTAAGTTTAAAGTTTTGAGTGCAAAGCTTCAGTATGTTTAAATCAATAGCATGTCCCGTTCATAAAGCATAAATGACATTTTTAGAGTCCAGGCTCGCTGTCAAGGAGCTCTGAGCACGAGGTTGGTCACTCACGTTCAGCAAGCGCCATTGCCATGGTGACCGGTGGCCGTTCTTTCATTCGCCATTTGGAGAAACAAGATTTAATTTCATTGGTCAGCCAAAGTGTTAACTGGCCCATTGGGGAACCGGGTGAGACTGCGGGGGAACTCTCTTTTCCTTCGCAATATGTGTCATGGGAATGCTGAGAGCAACAGTCAGTCCAGGCCCTCGCCTGGATACAGTACTTCTCCTGGAGTACAGTGTCCCCATCACTGTACCTGGGCATTGCCCCCCCCCCCCCCCCCTTCTAGTCTGGAGAAAAGACTGCCCTTCACAGTAACTAAGCTTGCCCCTGATTAGCTTAAGCCACAATTGCGAGGGCTTAAACACAAGGTGGTTAGGCTGCCAGCCAACATTTCCATTTTTTAAAATAACGTGAACAAAAAAGGTGCATTATACTAGCAGTCTTGACTATGGATGAAAGCACTTGTGGATTTGGGTTTTGCAGAGTGTATGACATGATAAAACGGCCCCAAGGCAAGAAAGTCCCATTTTTCAGTTGTCTATTGAGCTGCCTGGACAGATAAATGGTAACATGCTAATTAAAAAGGATAAATACAAGCACAGTTAAAAAATAAATAAATACCACATTCACCTCTCACTGCAAACCACTACCATAAGCTTCAATATTTATATTGTAGATGACAATAACATGAAAACAAAAGCCTGCAAAAGTTGTTTTCACCATCTTTCCGGGGGCGTTTGGGGTGATTTCTCGAGATCATTTCTGGGGGAAAAGCTCTAGCAGGCACTGCGAGGCGATAGGCTGAGCTAAATCCATTAGAACGTTTCGGGTATCTTATCGACGAATCAGAGCCAGAACCTGAACGGAGGGCAGACGTAATGGGATCGGAACAGATGGCGCGGTGTTCCGTCTCCACTCCCCCAGCCCGGGCTAAAGATAGCCAAGTGTTCTGTTTGTCTAAAGGTGAAGGTAATATCAGGTGCGACGGCCTCATTACGAGGAACTGGCCAATGTAACAAGACGAAGACATCTGGCCTGTCAATTAAAAGGAGACCTGAAAATGCTTGTGATCATGTTTATATGTGTGTGTGTGTGTGTGTGTGTTGGTGCTAGTGTGTGTGGGCGTGTGTGTGTGTGTGTGTCTGCACGCGTGTGTTTGTGTGTGCGTGAGTGTGTTTGTGTGTGTGTGTGAGTGAATGTGTGTATGTGTGTGTCTGCATGTGTGTGTTTGTGTGTGTGTGAGTGTGTTTGTGTGCGTGTGTGTGAGTGAATGAGTGTGCGTGTGTGTGTCTGCAAGTGTGTGTGTGTGTGTGTGAGTGTGTAAGTGTGCGTGCGTGTGCGTGTATGTACGTGTGACACACAGAGAGACCATGTTCCTAATTCACTCTGCCTTCATATAAGCCTCACACAGGCAGTGGGAGAGACAGCGCTGATGAAAGAATGTGCCAGATAGGCAGGTTCCAGGTTCCCTCATATTAAGCGTCCGCCCAAATAGAGCTCACCGCGGCGGCTGTGGCTCAAGGTCCTCCCTGGCCTCGTCGAGCGGCGCCGATCGCTCTCCCGCCAACACTCCCAGGAATAATTGAAACGGTCCGCGTCTCATTTTCGCCGTCCCTAATAACACGTATCTTCGTGTCATCATCTCATTACGCCGGACTGGACGCGTTTTAATTTGCCGACATAACGGAGGGGGGAGAAAAAAAAAAGCTGCGGATTTGAAAGGTGTCTTTACAGTTCCCAGGTGCTCTTGGAATACCTGACAAGAAGCATTTGACTCCTGCAGCTACCCATTAAGGGAAAAATCCAGCGCCCAGGTCCCCTTTAATGTTTAACGATTCCTGCTGATGTAGACATGCAGTATTTTGTCTCATTAAAAAATATGAAGATTTTTCTTTTTTTTTTAACAGACATATGGATTCCATGTTTAACGTTATATTAATAGTTAATATAACTTTTGTGTTTATGTAAAGGCTAAACTTAACCATGAGGATGAATGAAATATATATTCTAATAAAAATTATGTAAGAGATGGATCATTCATCAAATTCTTTAAAATGTGAAAGGCAAAACAAAAAATAGAAAGGCCTACATGTCACATTTATAATCCACCATTCATTTCTTTCATCCCTTCTTATATGTTCATTTGAAGAAAGCAAAGGACCACCCCTCTCCAAGGGCCACCCCTGAGCTTTTGCAGTCCCTTTGCAAAATTTTATTTGCCCCTAGCCTCCCCCTTTGGAGGCAGTTGGAGTGGAGCCCAGCAGGTGGGTGTGCAGAACACCTCTGATCTACAAGCGGAGATCGCCGGTGCGTAATTGATTGATTGATTGAAATTCTTTATTGATCATTAAAATAGCCAGAGATGCCCCAGATACAGAAATCATCAAAAGGATAAAAACACAATAAAGCCCAAAGGCTTATTTACATTGTGGTCCCTTTTTGGGGGGTGGGGGGTCGGGGGCGGGGTATGGAGGTGTTGAAGGGGCATCATGATGATCCGGTAATGAGACCGGATCAGCTGAAACACTCCCGTCTTTTTCAACGACGCCACAGCCAGCTGCATGTTACCCTGCGGATGCTGCCGGTCCACATCAAACACTAGTGCAGCCTGAATTCCACCATCAGACCGTGGGGCCCATCCACACGCTGAAACGCATACTGGCCTTAACGGGGTGCGACACTCAGCAGTCCTGTATAATACATGTCTCATAGTCTGCACATTTTCTCCAGTACGCCCACGACTGGGACTGGACTGGGACTGTGACAACGGTTCCGGGCATGATTTTACCACATTACAGCTAAAGCAAACTTCATTTTCAAATCCTTATTTCAAATTTATTTTTTAGCGCAGTTCCTGTGCACAACCCACTTTTGATATACTGTGTACATGCTCTCATGTTATTTGGCTGAATTAGGCGAGTCCTACAGGCTATGACAGGATTGGAAGGTGCAGAGTTGAATGGAAAATCTGCAGAGCTCTTCTGTCCTGGGTATTTTATTTATTTATTTATTTTATTTTTTTGCAAATTGCAGCTTGAGTGCACGGCTGGTCCTTTTCTCAGATGAAGAAGTAATTTGCCAGGGAGTTTTTTTTTTTTTTGTCAAATCAATTCAGGTCTCTCTGATTCAGTTTCCTTTTGATACGTCTTCAGGGAAACAGTCACAGAAACAGCCAAGATAAGACCGAGGCAGTTTCTGTTTGATGTCAGTGATCAGGTCAGGGTGATCCTTCAATTATTTCTTACTTAGAATAAATGAACAGCCTAGAGTAATGAATATTGTGTTTTTGTAATTATAAAGAGAAGCCCACTACCAACCAACACTGCCCCCCACCAACCCCCTCCTCCCTGTCTGTCCTTGCCTAAAACACCCCATCCCCCGTCCAACACACATATGAGTTTCCTTGTGGGTTATAATTGTTAACAAAGAGTTATTCAGTTGCCTTGTAAGGTAGTCTCTTTCCCCATGCAGAAGGTTTGGCGATCCCAAGAGATCTAATTATAATTGATCTGTTCGGATCACGGGAATGTGCCTTTTATTTTTACAAACAAAAATTCAAATGATGAGAAACATTTATTTTCCACCTCTGCATTTTGCGGTCCAAGAGATTAATGGCTGACAGTGTAATTATTAAAAATAAAAATGTTCTTTAAAATAAATTGGATTTATTATCCCGCCCGCATAAATATTAATGTAGTTGGTTCCATTATTTTGTTGCCCCTGGCTAAATGAAAGATACTGTCTTGTACTTATATAGGTTTATTGACATTATAATGGCTGCACCTTTATATGGTTTGCTCCCCTAAGATTTTGAATCAAAATTGTTTCATGAAAGCAAGATTACTAAATGCAAAAAAAAAGAAAGAAAAAAGGACAGCAGTACACTTCACCCTCCAATCATATGCTCTATTGTTCTCCTTTGTTCCTACACGTAGACAGCAGAGAGTATGACAGCTAGAGACAAGGCCACAGCTGAAAAAGTTTGGTGGGGAGGGAACCAACACCCATGGGGTGGGGAGTGGGGGGTGGGGGGGGGGAGTACACAGACAGCCAGCTGCCAACAGACTGCATCACATACTTGCCAACACCACAAAGCTCTCTTAACAGTGCAAAAAAAAAAAAATAAATAAATAAATAAATCTCTATCGGTCTATCTAGCTCTCTGTCCGTCCGTCTGCCCATCTGTACAATATATAGATGATAGACAGATACAGTAGATAGATAGACATAAATAGATAATGTGCAAATGTTAGCTATGGGATGTGCAAATATGTGAGCACATCATCAGAAACTGTCTCCTTGGTTTAAGTGAGTATCTCGATGACAGGCCGTGAGTTTGACAATGCCAAGGAGAAAGGTTACATGAAAAAAAAAAAAATATTTTAAGCCCCAGTGCTGTCTGAACTGCGATGGCTCCTTACTGAGTCGTTATGTGACATTAATGAGATCCTCCAATCATCAAAGGGCAATGCGTGAGATTCAGTTCCTCTGGAAGGTACTTTTTTTGTTGGGAGTTTTTATGGTCTCTCATCGATATTAATTTTGGCATGTGCTGATGGAGGCATTTCCTTTCAACTCCGCGCTGCTTATTAATATGAGAACTGTCCGTTCTCTGATATGCTAACATATGCTAAGCGCCCAAAAGCGTACAGTGTGTGTTAAATGTCCTTGAATAGTGTTGCTGAATGTCTGAATGCTGCGCACTGTTTAGAAATATTGTACCATTGGCTTCAGGAAAAATATGTCATGTATCAAGTAAGAGATATTGATAATAATATATATTGTATATATCTGTCCTTTATGTTTTCTTTAAATCATAATAATAATAATAATAATAATAATAATAATATTCTTTGTCTTAATAATAATAATAATAATAATAATAATAATAATAATAAGAATAATAATAATATTGTTCTTTGTCTTAATAATAATAATAATAATAATAATAATAATAATAATGATAATAATAATATTGTTCTTTGTCTTATTATTATTTATTATTATTATTATTTGAAGAAAATATGAAGGACAGATATATATATATATAAGCTAAAGTGGGGGTCAGTTGCAGTCACTCATTTCAGGCTATTTCTGGTGGGCAATTTGTTGAGCTCCTCATTTTATCTCTGGAAGAAGAGAGACGTATGGAATGACGTCCTGGAAAGGAATGATCAAAGCGTCGTACGTTTCCCCGTATTTTTTTTCCCCCCGTTCGCCAGCGGACGATAACGGAAAGCGAATAACGGACGATAACGGAAAGCGAATAACGGACGATAACGGAAAGCGAACGCACGTTCCAGGCTGAAGCGCTAACAAAGAGCTGTTGGTTTATAAACAACAAAAAGAGCGGGAAGAGGAATCCTCAGACACCTTCTGCTCCCACGGGGATCATCACACCTTCCCCACCTCATCTTCCTCAGCGGCTCTCCGGCTGGGGAGATGGGAGTATTTTCCTCTCTTTAAGACACTTACTGTTTATTTTCTCTTCTCTTTGACTAGAGAGAGGGAGAGCGACAGAGAGAGAGAGAGAGAGAGAGAGAGAGAGAATGAGAGAGAGAGAGAGAGAGAGGCGAGGAGAAAGAAGAAGAGAGGGAAGGAGAGAGGGAGAGGGAGAGACAGGCATTCTCTCTAGAGCAATGTAGAGTGGGGAAAAAAAAGAATTAATTTCTGAAATGGTCTGTATTCTTTTCCCCAGAGCAACAAAGGCAATACTCGCGGAGAGATAACGACAGTCCCCACAGCCGAAGAGAGGTCAGGGGTCATCTTTCACAGTGACTCAGTAAAAAAAAAGGATTATCACGAGAATTAAAAACGTTTCTTGGCAAATGCCATGGACACTCGCTCTCGGCTTAGCCCTAGCGACCCCACGGGAAAATCCATTCACAACGAGCAATTATCGATTTTACAATTAGTTATGAGGGTCGGCCGGACGGCTCCGCGGCGATCGGTGATGTCACGGCGTACTGGCGCGAATTTAATTGCGGGCGAAGGCGCCGGATCACGCCCTTTAATAACTCCCCGGGCCGTTTTAACAACCCGGAAAAGTCCGTAAATCTGACTCGCGTGTGTAAAGGACACGGTGTAATTGAACGGCCCTTTCTAGTTCCGATAACCCGCGCTCACACGCATTACCAGCGCGCGTCTGTTTTAATCTGGCTGTCAATGCGCCGGCGAGACAGTAAGTACATGCAATGTGACTGACAACGAGAGAATGTGTGACAGGATGCGATTTCTGCAGTTCTGCCTTTAGGACTAAGTCTACGCTGGCAACATGGGGCATCAGCAAAAACAACAACAACACACACGTATGGAATGGGAGATAGTAAAGACTGTTAAAAATCCTGAAATAGTAAACTGATGAAAGTATGTGTACCCATTGTGTGGTGCGGGGAAGGGGGGGGGGGGTTGCCTATTCCTCTGCCTATTAGCCGAAGTCAGGGGATATCTCCATTGAAACAAGTGAAAAATTAAGGTTGAAGAGAATGTTTATAACGTCATAAGTGCATAACATAATAAATCCGACCTGGACTGATGAAATACCACAGGGTCCATTTAGCCAAAACATATCAGTAAAATATTGTGTTCTATCTGCGTTATGGATACCAATTCAATATTTCAAACAGATAATTATGTCAGGCGTCACATTTTAATAGACCAGACAGGATCTGAACCGGCATTTCAACCACTTCATTTTTATTCAGTCTCTAAACCACACATAACAAACTGAGGAGGCCATGCAAACATTATGAGAGTATTGTCCAATCACAAAGCTGGCTTGTATTCGTTATAGAACTAAATGGGTTATCACAGTCAGCCAAAGTCTTTTATTTTTCTCTGCACCAGTATGACAGTTTTTATGCCCAGGAGGGTGACACGTGATTGTGGGTTGCCATGGCGAGGTGTGGAGAGAAAGGTTTCAGTTGGTAGGGTTCTCTCTGCCTCCAAATGCAGTGATTGGCTCCTCCGGATGACGGGCATGATTCTGTCGCTCCTGTCTCCTCTGATGTGTCTAATTTCAACATTTGAATTAAATCCATAGTCTCTTTCTCTCTCTCTCTCTCTCTCTCTCTCTCTCTCTCTCTCTCTTTCTCTCATACACACATCGCCGCACACACACACACACAAACACACAGAGAAGGCACAAGAGATAGATCATGTGCACTGCAGTAAAGTGGCTTAGAAGTTTTAACTCGTTAGACGTGAATTACTGTATTTTTTCATTTCCGCACAGTGTGATGCAATATCTCGCATTAGACTGAAAATGATTCCTTTTAAAGAGCTCGTTGAACTCAATCAGGGATGAACGTAAATCCTGCAGGCTCTTAATTACAAGCGCAGGAGTCAGCTTCAGTCAGGGAGGGAAGCAGGAGGGACCAGAGCGACACTTGGCCGAAGTCCTTCGCGAATGGCTCGGCCTTAACTAGATCTGTGACACTTATTTCCACGTAGCTCAGGCAACATTTTATCGATATTTCATAGCTAAAATAACACTGGGGGAAAAAAAAACTTTGTGTGGAGACATGTAAAGCAAAGGACAATCGGTTTAACGTGTTCTGTTAAAACCCAAAGTGTCCTATTCGTTCGAACACCCTTCGATTGAACCAATACTCACCCGATTTCACCTTGGCGATTGCCGTTAATGTTTGAATTTCTTTAAAATCTATATACGTGCATGTAACCTGTCCCCATATGCATATAAATCGTATACATGTTACAGCTCCTGCTTAGGCATTTAAAAGCAAATACGCAAGAGAGAATCAGAGAGTCCTCATCAGCAGGACGATGCTGAAGAAGAACCAGACTTATAACTCACTGCTGTAAATATTGATTCCCGTCTTCCAGCCACGGAGAAGGTAATACCTGCGCCAATGCCCTACGCACAACATCGTTACGTCTGTAACTAGAACATAACACTCCTTGTCAAGGTTTGAGAACAGAAGACAGTATCCATAGTAACCGAAAGCTCGTACTGTACTTCGTGCTCCGCGAGTTTAAGCACGGTTGCCTGGAGAATATAAATCGAGCCGTTAATGCATGATGAAGATGCTATCCGCCTCGGGCACGGTGGTGGGCTGCATCAAAAGCTTCGGCTAACGGGTCTTCGCTTTATTCGCGAACGCAACATCCCCCCCCCCTCCCCCTCCCCCTCCCCCTCCCCCCACTCTCGACGGTAAACAGAAAAATGAAACTGACCAGTTAGGAGCCGCGTCGATAAAGGCTATGAATCACACAGCGTTCTGTGGGCCGTAAATCAGTGATCATTTCTGCGAATTGCTTTCGGTGTTCCTCTCCCTTCAGCAACACCAGCTATTTTACAAGCCGACCTCTTTGTTTTGTTTTTTTTCGACGGCGATATTTTCCAAGTAATTGGTCACGGCCCCCGTGCATAATATTAAATCCGTTTGCCACCTACGGCTTTTTGTTTCCAGATATTTGATTATTTGATGACACGTTAGCTCACAATGTGCTCACAAAATCTGTTTGGACTCTGAAGCCAGTAAATAAGTGTTCTGGGCTGAGAGGAAGGCAAACCAACTTCACTGCAATTGAAATAAAACATTTCTCATAACATCATGCTTGGAAGTTTGGGATAAGTTTTATCCTCACGGGCGCACACACACACACACACACACACGTGTTCACATACATACATACATACATGCGTATAACACTACTCACATTGCCCGCGTGTTAAGCACAAGATGGCATACTAAATTAGTGATAATAATAACAGCAAGATCTTCTGCATTCGATCAAAGGACATTATGTGAACAGTAAGCATATTCTAATTGTATTAAATTTCCTTCAGACATGCCCGCAGCTTACACACACACACACACACACACACACACACACACACACACACAGTGCCTAGTTGAAAGCAGAGTTGAGTGGTCCGTACATTTACCTCCTTAGTGAGGACATGACGAGTGTTTGGGTTTGCCTGGGGAATAACACCATTACTTTGATACTAATTGCATTGTCCTCTCGGAAAGCAAAGTCCACATCATTAGAGCCATTAACTGTAATCATCTTCAATTATAAACAGGGCCAGTGCACACATGGGCTTATTTGGAGCCATAACTGTGGACGCAGTTAACCATCTTTGCTGTAATTTACTGAGATGCGCTCATCTTTCCTGACACGAAACACTCGCGTGAACAATTATGGATTATTTTTAATTGCCAAGTTGATGCGTAAAAAATTGTTCCCATAATTGCATCAGGCATTTAGCACTGACACAACATTGCATTATTGGTAAAATGAATAATGTATTTTTCTTTGTTGTAGACGGTTTTATGTACATCGTTTGTAATGGCTTGTTTGATTCTGAAAGCACAAACTTGCTCAAGTCTGTTATATCGAATTTAACATAATTGTGTTACAATATACTGATGATTTGTATAATGATGTGTATAATATACAGGCTTTTTTTCATCAGTTGTACACTGTATGACAAAAAAGTATGTGTACACCCCTTGGTCTGAGGCTGTTTTTCATGGTTTGGGCTAGGCCTCTTAGTTCCAAGGAAGGCCAATCTTAATCTTAATGCTACAGCACACAATCACATCACCAATAGTTTGGGGAAGACCCTTTCCTGTTTCAGCATGAGGTCCAAATAGAAATGGGTTTGTCGAGAATGGTGTGGAAGAACTTGACTGGCTGACACAGAGTCCTGTCCTCAACACCATTCAACACCTTCGGGATCAACTGGAAAGCCAACTGCGAGCCAGGCCTAATCGTCCAATCAGTGCTCGTTCTCACTAATGCTCTTCTGGCTGAATGGAAACAAATCCCTGCAGCAATGCTCCAACATCCGGTATAAAGCCTTCCCAGAAGAGGTTAGTACAGCAGCAAACTGTAGACCAACTCCATAACTAGTGCCCATAATTCGGGATGAGATGCTGGAAGTCACGTGTCAACACACTTTTGGCCGTGCGGTGCAATAAAGCTCGGATCACAACTGTTGTTATTTGTTTCCCCCCTTCATTTCATTCCTCATGCAGGAAAAAGATGTTCTCTGTGATATGCACGCTGCACGCAAACTTCAGCATGTTCCTGGTCCTGCTTTTCATCGCGAAAAACCTTCAGTGTGCTTCTCAAATGCACGCGTTCCCCTCCTCCCACCGCAAGGAGAGCGTCACCTTGGACAGCATTATCCCACGCCCTTCATGTCGATAAGATCAAAGAGACAGCTCTGGCTCACCTGTCATGCCCGTGCTCCACTTTGGTTAACAACGTACACCGAGGAGAGCCTCACATCGCCCCCGGGCATGAATGTGTGAGTGAATGGTGTGTGTGCCATGCGATGGACTGGCGACCAGTCCCGGGCACAGACAGTATATTTAAAATGGACGACAAGACGTAGAAAGCCTAGCCTCCTGGTCCAGGGTGTATTTCTGCCTCTCACCCAATGCATGCTGGGATTGGCTCCAGCCTCCCACATCGACAGTCCCCTTCCCCTCCCCGACCCATGACCCTGACCAGAAATAAGAGGGTCAGCTAATGGATTGGATAGATGGATACGCTGAGGATACAGAAGGTTTTTAAGGACTTCTTACACACGCTGGCCTCCATGACCGCGTGGCTGCAGGGATACTGTGCGGACTGCATCACTATTTCACTCAGAAACGTACTGTAAGGTGCCTCATCGGCCCACCCACTCTAAGGCCACGGCCCTTCCCGCCTGTAAGCCAGCGGTAACGGCAGCTGAACTTTGACCCTGGGTTGCACAGACGACAAGCCCAGAGCCCTATATATATATAAAAATATATATATATAAAAAGTCCAAAGGGGGATGAACAAATACAAGCGGCCGCCTTGGTAAAGATTGCGGCTTAATTATTGGTGTTGGTCAGGCAGAGAAACGCACACATGAATGGAATGATACCGAGGTTTAAAAGACAAAATGTCAGGAGCGTTCAGCCATAGAGATGCTGCTGGGCAATGCTGTGTTGGACAGGCGTCCATAAATCTGCACCTTCTGTGTCCATTACGCACCTGTTTTGGATGTCACGCTGTCCGATTTCCAATAACGAAAATGACGGTTCCTTTTTCTCGTTGTAAAATTTTACGATAAGACAATAGCTTGAATGCGCCGTGCGCAGGGGATTGCGACATGGAGAAGAGAAGAAGATGGAGCAGGAGAACTCAGGAGTGTGCTGGTTCTTATCCATTTGATCATATTCATTTTTAAAGCTGCGACCCAAAAACATCTTTTCAGGCCTTAACGCGGTGAATGAATACGGCTTCATATTTGTAGCGGGAAACGTGGTCTTTCTGTAAAGGATCGATTAATACAGCACACATTTTACATTTGAGGGCCAGAAGTGCAAAACATACAAGGTTCGGTGCTTCTGGAAATACAGAGGCTGTTTTTTTCTCTTCAGAAGTGGGTGAAAAAAACCCCCTCCCAAAAAAAAAAAACCCACAGGATCTGCCGTTAAAAGCTTTGCCGTTGTGCGTACCACGAATTCCTCATCAGACGGCTCGACGGGGGTCAGAGGTGAGAACCCTTTACGTTCCCCTCTTCCGCCTCCGTGAAATACGCTCAGGATGGGTTTGAGAAGCAGTGCAGAAAAATCCAACGTTCGCACTGCAGCGCACGGCCTGTGAAATCACAATCATACCTGTACATTAAAAAAAAATTAAAAAAAATCATAATAAAAACAAATGCATCATGTTATGTTTTCATTCATG
This sequence comes from Anguilla japonica, assembly GCA_025169545.1. Lineage (NCBI taxonomy): Eukaryota > Metazoa > Chordata > Actinopteri > Anguilliformes > Anguillidae > Anguilla > Anguilla japonica. The sequence continues at coordinate 65,925,798 of CM045886.1, read as the reverse complement.
ACCTGCCAAGATTCAGGTCAAAGGTTACACAAGCTAAGCCATCGGCTCATCAGCTTATGGTGGGGGGGAGGTTGTGTGCTACTCCCATCGTCTGTGTAACCTACACGGTTTAACTTTATGTGTCAAATGCAGTCCTGTGGTTTCTCTTATTAGGGTATAACCAGACAAGCGCATCTCGCTTTTTTATTACAGTACTGGGAAACCTGTAACTAAATGTTACTATATGAACATAGAATGAATGCCAAATTGGCTCATCGGTAAGCACTGCGCCATGTTTACTCAGTTTAGAGTACAATTCTTTCTATTCTCAGATTCATTTCCACGATTCAATCAATTCTCCAGCATAGGTGGTCCCAAATGGTTTGGTCTGAAAAAAAGCATAAACTTTTCATTCACTTTACTCAGTTGAATATATCTTCTATTTATTTTATGAACATGTTTTTTGTGAATGAACCTATGTGCCCAAGGTGAATACGTTTTGGTTTTCACTGAATTGCTCTATGCATTGGCACACCCCTTCCACTGAATGACTCTGAGCTTCGCATCGCTGCACATTTAGGAAAATGTATCTTTGCACATTTTAAACGCTTTAAGTAACGTGCACATAAAGAGCCCCAAATTTCATAACGACAAAAAAAAAAAACCCTCGGTTTCTAGTTTGATACAGCACACTGCAAATCTCTTTAAGTAAAGTACTTATCGCCTTCAGGAAATGTTCCTTCTCTCTTTCACTTCTTTTTTTTTTTTTTTTTTTGGTCTGGTACAAAGCGAAGTGCAAGATGCGGCCGAGGCTTAAGGGCTGTGATGTGGCGTACAGAAGGGAGAGAGCTGATATAGCTGCCCGGAGGGGGGGAGAGAGAGAGAGAGAGAGAGAGAGAGAAACAAGAGCAATCTATCACAGCGCTGGAGCCAGAGAGGGATTCAGTGCCGGAGGAGCCCTGTTCCTCGCCAGTGTTATTGAGACTAGGGTTCTCCTGAGACCTTCTGGGGAAGGGGGGGGGGGGGGGCGGGGGGGCAGGGGGGGGGGGGGAGGGGGGTAGGTGGGTTGAGGTGGGGGGGGGGGGGTTGCTTAGCACTAAAAAAAAAAAAGAAGAAAAAAGACAAAGGCGAATTATCTAAGCAGTACCATTTAAAAAAAAAAAAAAAAAAAATCCAAGCAATAGTGAGCAGCTGTTTAAGAAGGCGTCGTGTTTCCTCAGCCAGAGGAACTGTCTCCGTCGTCGTCTGCCGCTGCAGTTTGTCCAGGAAATTGAGAGAGGCGCGTAGCGGAGCCGCCAGCACGCGCTCGCTCCGTCCCGCGCCGCCCTACCTGGCGCTAACGTGCTGCACGCGCTCGCTCCGTCCCGCGCCGCCCTACCTGGCGCTAACGTGCTGCACGCGCTCGCTCCGTCCCGCGCCGCCCTACCTGGCGCTAACGTGCTGCACGCGCTCGCTCCGTCCCGCGCCGCCCTACCTGGCGCTAACGTGCTGCACGCGCTCGCTCCGTCCCGCGCCGCCCTACCTGGCGCTAACGTGCTGCACGCGCTCGCTCCGTCCCGCGCCGCCCTACCTGGCGCTAACGTGCTGCACGCGCTCGCTCCGTCCCGCGCCGCCCTACCTGGCGCTAACGTGCTGCACGCGCTCGCTCCGTCCCGCGCCGCCCTACCTGGCGCTAACGTGCTGCACGCGCTCGCTCCGTCCCGCGCCGCCCTACCTGGCGCTAACGTGCTGCACGCGTTCGCTCCGTCCCGCGCCGCCCTACCTGGCGCTAACGTGCTGCACGCGCTCCGGCGCGCGCCGCCCTACCTGGCGCTAACGTGCTACACGCGCTCCGGCGCGCGAGCCGATAAAACCGGCTCGTGAAAACACAAGTCCTCAGACGAGCGCGAGGCGAGGGACGGCTTCTGTAAACTACAAACCGCTCGCAGTAAAAAAGCAGCGTTTTTTTTTTCTTTTCTTTTTTTTCTTGTTGCATGGGCTCTGGAATTTATGATGGATGGTGGAGATAATTGAGTCAGATAATCAGAATTCCCTCCAGGTCTCTGCCTCTGAGCTCTGCAGAGACCCACGGAATAGCCTGACCAGATTCTCCTCGCATGATTGGTGTCATATGTTCAGACTGACATCTTTTTTTTTTTCCTTTTTTTTTTTTTTTTTTTTTTTTTTTTTTTTGCATGTGCTGAGGGGTGGTGCAGCATCCTACTAAAGTAATCCCTGGCTCGGTATTCAGCGAAGCTTGTAATCGATCATTACGACCTCTGGCAGCTCAGTCTCCACCACTTTTCATTTTCTGGAGGAAAGAAATTAAACAGATTTTATCCATCAATTCCATCTTGTCATTTTGTGTCCCCGATATTTGAAATGCAAAACAACATTAGAGATGCATTGAACTATACTGCCATTTGAAATTGACTCTGAGCTGTTTGAATAGGTTATTGAAGATTTGTCTCTGTGATCAGTCTGGCATTAGACACCTAATTTGTCATTGACAAGATAGAGAAGCTTCTGTCGTGCAATATGTCATGTGTTTTTAGTGTCTTCGTACCACTTGATGTACTCCATTATTGCAATATTCCCTCTTAAAAATGCGTGTTTCAAGTCACAGATAGACAGATCTTATGAAGGTATTGCATCTTACTCTTTTGTGAACAACGGTTTATTGATTTTCCAAGAACGAACAAATATAAAAAAGGGAAAGCATATGCTATATATGCAACAACACAAAAAAAGGTGGGGGGTGGGGGGGTGGGGGTAATGGTTTCAACCTGCTAGGGTAGTGGATGTATCTTATGTAACTCTTTATGACTATTTAAAGCTTGCAATTCTAGCAATGCGAAGTCGGAATATTATCCTCTTTTAATTAAATGAACGTCTTGCATCGGTTCAAATAATCTGGCACCATTTCAAACGAGGGCTCGTACATGAACGTTGGTTCCTCAGGACGAAGACGGTTTTTTTTTCCAGTTTTTTTTTTTTTTTTATGGCGTGAGGAACGTGAAAATTAACGGCGAAAGGAGAAAATGGCAGAAATCGCAATCGTGTTAAAAGGAGGCATCTGGAGCCTGTCGGCGGCTGGCCGGCGGGCCGGCGGCGAGGAGACTACACCTGCTGAGGGCAGGAACGCAGTGACATGCTAATCAGCACCCTGCGGGGGGGGACGGAGGGAGGCGCAAAACAAAAAAGGTGTCAATACTTTCAGTGCTATCGTCTACCAGAGGAGCATCGAATTCAACTCTAGAGGGACATGCCTGTGTGCATGCGTGCGTGTGTGCATGCGTGGGTGCGTTTGTGTGCGTGTGTGTGTTTATGTGTTTGAGTGTGTTTGTGTGTGTGCATGTGTATGCATGTGTGTATGTGCGTGCATGTGTATGCATGTGTGTGTGTGTGTGTGTGTGTGTGTGCATGTTTTTGTGTACTGAAAGTGTGACTGTGCACAAGCAGCAGTTTCCATTAATTTGCCTAATTAGTGTAACAGTGTAACTACAGATAGGAATGTTGACCTCTGGCTCCCCGACCTCTGCTGAGTCACGTTCACCATTAACCTTTCGTGCCTGTACCCTTCCTCCTGTGATCCTGCAATAAACTCACTCACTCAATTGAGTTAGACTCCCAGGAAAAGTAGGATATTAAAAAACACAAACATTAATATTCCAAACATGAAGATATTCAGTCGAGTATTACATTTTGAAATAATCCAGTAAAGATCCATCTCAATCTGTAGGCTTGGCAAATAGGAATATAAATGAACATAATCACTCTGGGTAGAAGTATTTGCTCTGAAAATACATAAATACTGTATGCACTCTCTTCTCCACATTGTAAGTTTCCACGAAAAGGAGGGGGGAAAAAAGATTTTTAAACATTAAGTGACTTCACACCAGGCAAATAAGAAAGGCTGGAACCTGTCAGCGGAGTTTGTACTTGGGAAATTCGGGTTAAATGACTTGTTCTGGAGGGGTACAGAGGGGGCAGCCAAAGCCACAGTTTTCTGGGCTCAACTCCAGTTTCAGAATCAGTGGGCCACTGCTGCTATACACTTGAGTAAGGTGCTTAACCCTAGCGCCTTCAGCAAGTATCCAGCTGTATAAATGGGCAGTACAGTGCGTACAAAGTTTAAGTTTCTCTGGATAAACGTGTCTCCTAAATGTGAAACACAACACACATATATATATATACTGTATGTTGCAAAATGTAAAACAGCGAGGGTATTTCACAGTTCAACCCGCGTATCTGCGCGATCCATCCTACGGCATCGCGGGTTTTCCTTTTCTTTTTTTTTTTTTTTCTCCGTGTTTCACTTGTAAATGCTTCTTTTTATTTTCCCCCAGTGCCAGACTCCACCGCTTCCGTGAATGAGACCACTGGGGGCACTTCCCCGGCAAAAGCAGTCATTGGAATTCAGTGGCCGACTACTTAAAATCTGACACGGGATATATAAATTTCATTACTCTCAATTCGCCGGCCCAGGCTCCCTGTCACTGAGCAATGGAGAAATATCGCACGGATTTGGAGCCTGTTTGAATGCCCCGACCGCAGTACATCTGAAAAACGACGCGACTCCTTTTCATACACAGAGAGGTAAACTGCCCCCCCCCCCCCCCACCCACCCAGCCAGCCCCCCTCCAGGAGCCCAAGCTGTGCTTTTCTGAGCTACTGTAGACCTAATATGGTTAGGCAAGGACAGGAGATCTCTCCCATACAGAGTTGCATGTGTCCATGATCACCATCAGTAGCAAGCTAATCATCACAAATCGGACCAATTATTAAGTCATAAGCCCGTTAGAATAATAACTGTTCGGGATTCAGACGTGTAATCAACACTAATTTTTTCGCCACCATCCAATCAAGACCTGATATTTTGGCGCAGGAATGAGGAATAGCTTGAGATGCAGATGAATTTAAAATGAGGAAGTAGGGAGTATGTTGTATGTTGTGATACCTGTTAATTTTTTTTTGAAAACGTTTTCACAATAAAAATCTGTCAGCTGATAGGTAGCCATGGCGATGAACGTGGCCGAGATACAAATGGAGATTTGGTGAATTATTATTACAGAATCTGAAAAAAGGTGAGTAAAGATATCTTGTGCACAAGGGTATAAATTTACTTGGGGGGGGGGGGGGGGGGGGGGGGGGGGGGGGGGGGGGGGGGGGGGGGGTGGGGGGGGGGGAATCTATAGACACTGAAAACTGCAACCCCGGAAGAACTTTTCTTTTTTTTTTTTAAAACAACAGCTGTGACATGATCATTCCTGGTGAATTCTAAGGAGAAAATACAGACTACTGATTAGCATATCCCAATCACAACATGAAATACCCATTGTTATTATAGTATATAATATTATTTTTGTCATAATCATAATATATTATGGGGGGTGGAGGGGGGGGGGTGGGGGGGGTGGGGGGGTGTCAAGGGTTATTTGGCCAGTTGCAGTAATTGGGGGGGGGGGGACTGTAACCCCCTACCGCCTCACTTCATGATTAATCATAATTGTATTACCCGTGTAACACAATTATAATTTCAACATTAAGGAAAGGGTTTCAAACTCAAACTTTAATACTTTATTGCAAGACAGAGAGAGGTCATAGCCTTAGTATTACTCACCTTGATTGGTTGTTACCTATTTCAATAGCAAGATGTTCTACATTCTATTAAAAACGAGCTTTCCGGGGCACATCTTTAAAAAAAAAAAAAATAGAAGCAGCAAATTCTGATTAAGAGTCATAGACTCAATGAGGAATTAATTTCTCACATGATTACACTTCCTGTAATCCTCTTCAAGGGGGCATTTGCATTTTGAGGTTCGATGTGGGGGGATGGTGGTGGGCTAGTTGGGGGCGGGGTAGGTTCTTTTGCGATCAGCTTCCACACGTTTTACTTCTCGTGTCAGGCTGTGGTACATCCGGCTCAACCACTGTTTCATAAGGAAGGGACATCTTTGTCAGTTAAGTCCTCACAATGCACAATGCCATGCCTCTTAGTAACTCCAGGTTGGCCCACTGCTGTGCTTCCATGACAACGGCCTTCTCTCTGGCCCATGGCTCCCATTGGCTGACGTGCCATCCGTCTGTGACGCTGCCCTTCATTTGACTCGCCTCGTCGACGAAAAAAAGAGCGGGAAAACTTCGCCGCAGACTCGCCGATAGCCTCGTACATTTCAGCCGGTAAACCTTTCGGAGAGAGCCAACGGTGCAGGATTCGATTTGGCGTTGCTGCCAGAGGAAAACAGGGACACAGAAATGCATTTACGGAACGATGCTGTGCTTGTGCAGGATGATGTCTTGATCAGAGTACATGAGAAGGAAGGGTTTTTTTTTTTTTTAGGGGGGAGGGGGGGGGGGGGGTGTGGTTGGACAGAATTTAGGACGCAGATGGCTCCCTCAGCTTTTAGAGCCAAAGAGATGTGAAAGGATGTTTATCAGGAAGGGGAAAATATCGGCACTGCCTCAGCGAATCAGGGCCTTTGTCTCAATGCTCGATGAGTCCGTTGAGTGAGGCTTGTATGGCACCATAAACATATGGGGTGTAGTGATGAGCTCTGCTTAGTGCCAAGTGCACCCCCCCCCCCCAATACTAACCCCCCCCCAGCTGACAGGAACTACCCATCTCTTAACCCCACTTCACACCCCCCCCCCCCCCCCCACCCCACTTATAGGAAATACCCCCCCCCCATAACCCCACTCCACACACCCCCACTCATTGGAAACACTCTTCTTATCTCAATCAAACACCCCCCCCCCCCCCCAACTCATCGAAAATATCCCCCTAACCCCACTCCACCCATGCCCCCCCCCCCACAAAAACTCATAGGAAATACCCCCCTAACTCCAATCCACACCCCCTTCTCTACTCATAGGAAATACCCCCCTAACCCCCCTAACCCCACTCCACACACCCCCTCTCTACACATAGGACACACCCCCATTCTAATCCCAGTCCACATCCCACCTGGTCACTGGCACCTCCTGCACACGAGCAGTGCTTAATCAGCGATGACACCCCCATTATGGGCCCAGGGGTGTACCCGCGGGGGGGGGGGGGGGGGGGGGGGGGGGGGGGGGGGTCAGGCCTCGGAACCATCCGGTCTGCGTAAGAGCCATTCCTCACAGCGAGCGATGAGCAAGTGGCAGGCCCGGAGCAAGCAATGTGCTGCCCCCCCTCCACGAGCTGCTTCCTTTTTTTTTTTTTTACGCCGCCAACTTCCTGTGACAGCTGGGCGAATTAGATCAACGGCCAGCGCCGTTTGCAAATGGCAGCAGCAGAGGAGGAGGAGGAGGAGGAGGAGGAGGACGAAGGAGTGCGCCGAGCTTATAACCCTCGTTCAGATTTGATCGCCCTTCTTCGACCCGCGTTTCGGAAGGCACGACCGGGGGCAATTCCAGCGTATCGCGGGCGACGGGACGCAAGGGGAGACGAGGCAACTGAAATGCGTTCGGGACGTCCCCCTGATTGATTGAAAACAGGGCGCAGATTGATGTCGTTAGGAGCACCTGTCATTTCGTCCTGATAGGACCTTTAAGGGCGTCCTGATAAAAACGGGCAAACGCGTTTTTTTACCGCCGGAACTCGGTAATGGCAACATAACGTCTCCATTTTGGACAGTGTTTGGTTCTGATGGGGCTGGCGCAAGAGAGTTAAATGTAATTATCATCAATAAGAAAACAGCAAAACTATACTATGCAATTGGAAAGGGCCTTCCAATGATAAATTGTGTCATGATAACATGTGAGATTTTTATACCCATTGCTATTGTTGGCTTAGCTGTTATACCATTGCTTAACAAGTAACTTTCTGTTCTGTTCAGGCAGTCTTGTGATACACACTATATATATCATATCTTGATGGCCATGTGATTCACACTATATGACAACACCTGCAACGACTAAAATTACACCAATAACACTATATTATCATCTTTACAACATATATTCCCATGGAAGTATACATATCCCTTATTTGATTCTGATTATATATAGAACATAACATTAAAAGACAGCTATACATCTGTACACTTTTTATGTTTTTTTCTTTCTTTGCTGTATCTAAGGCATTTTGGCAAAAAGTCCATAGACATTGTTGAAATTCCATGTCAATTGCACAATAATTCGTGAGACATATGAAATCATAATGGGAAGGGGGGTGGGGGCAGAGAGACAAGACCACAATTCAATTCTAGGTATGGAATTCAGCCTCTACAGTATGTCAGTTATTAGATTAAATGCTCATCCATTCAATACTTTTCACCAAGGTTAAATTGTACTGTTCTGAAAAGAAAGACTGGCTTCAACCTTAAGCTGGCGCAGCAGACATTTTTTTTTTTTGTGTGTGACAGCTTTCCTTTTCCTCCTCAAAGTTTCTACTGCGGGGGCCAACAAAAGGAAGTTGAAGCGACATTCCTTTGACATTTTATGAAACGGCGCAAGACGAAAACCTTGGAGGGCTAGTGAACTCAGCGGGCCAGGCTGTGTGTGTGTGTGTGTGTGTGTGTGTGTGTGTGTGTGTTCTGACTGGATGCTTGTTACAGTCCAATCAACGGCTGAAGCAGTAGCATCATCATCATCATCATCATCACGCTGTTTCTTTCTCGATTGAGGCCGGGCAATTCGGTTTCGCACAATTTACCGAAGACCCCTTATGCTAATCTGGGTATGCCGTAGCCACGCTTTGCTAATCCTTGCTCTTAAAGCTTCCTTAAAACGTCCTCAGGCGTAAATACATCGAATGCATTAGCGGACGTCGATTAAGATCATCATCCGCTTTAATCGGGCCGCTCCTTCGCTGCAGTTTACTGCACTGGTCCAGAGTCTTTGGCGTGTAGACTTTACTGCAGTGCAATGGGGAGGGGGGGGGGGGGGGTTGAAAGTGGAAAGCCCTTTTTTTTCCTGGGCAGCCACTAAGTTTCTCACTTCAAATGAGTCGTCGGGCATCGCCCGCCATCACCCTGGAGAAAAAAAAGTGCTTTTGATTCCTGCACGAGTTCTTTCTTTGTTTCGTTGGAAATTGTCGAGGGATTAATTTTGCCAGCCCGCAGAGTGCACGGCACGGGAAGCGAGGGGCGTGCGATCTGCGCAGTGCACTGTAGACCCTGCTCTCTGTTCTGGCGCACTCCTGTGAAAATCCCACTTTCTTCACTGCTGATCACAGATGTTCACCCTGAGTGCGTGTGCGTGTGTGTGTGTGTGTGTGTTATACGTCTGTCTTGTAATTATTTTACTGTGCACATATTTTGACATGTATGTTTGCTTCAAAGATGTTTTAAAGACATTTTAAATATTTAGGTGTGGATCGAAGCTTGTGGATGGAAGGGATGAAATCATTGCGTGTTTGTATTCTCACCACTCTGATAACTGAAATGGATCTTTAAATGTTTTCTTCTTTTTTTTCCCCCATAACAATAGATTTTTTGGGCACATTTTTGTTCCATATACTCTCTCTTTGTCCTTTCATCTCTGTCAGCTTCCCAAGTGAAATAGCAGCATAATTCTATGCTTATTAATATTAGAAATATTATGCTTTGTTACTATATGACATTTTCAATAAATTATATTTAATTTAAATTTAAAAAAATTTTGATAGATGTATTTCTGAAAATCTTTATCTTTCTGTTGGTTACAGCTATTCTGGAGTTCGAGGAGTCATTCAGAATATTTTGCAAGGGGCAGTTTTATACTGAAGATACAAAAGGGGCTTTAAGAAAAGCAAAACATTTCTGAAAAATAACACAGGCGATTTGTCCATTGTTAGCTTAGATTGATCACATGGCATATCACGGCCAATCAGAAAGATGGACATTGTAGGGCAGGAAAACAGGCTACTTGAAAGGAGAAAATGGGGAAAAACAGCTGAAACTGTACAGTTTTTTTCCACAAAGCTCGCTGCTGCTGTAAAATCCTTATGCAAAACAATTCTGAAATGAAATCAGCTCTGCGCTGAACTGAGGTTAAAAAAGGGCCCTTGTTCAGAAACACAGATACTTTTAAAGAGGAAAGCAAAAGAACGACAAACTGATGTGCTGATGTACATTTGGGAGATGCATGGAAAGGCCATTAGGAGTTTACTGTATGTTGAGCTTGTGGTTTCATTGCATGAGGGCAATTGGAAATAATATAAAATGTGTCTCAGAAAAGGCATTGTTCATTATTTGTGGTTGTTTAGTTCCAAAAATACCCCAAGGGAATTAAATGGTAATTAAAGTTTGATTAAATCATGTACATGTTGATTTGTTAGCGCTGTATTGTGTCATTCTCATTGTTTTTAAATGACACTTAATTTCTGAATTAATTGTCCCACGTCTGTAATGAGTTCAATTCCACCCACAAGTCATTAAAAAAAAAAAAAATCTCTGAAGCAAGTTTTTTAACATTTCATTTTTTTTTAACTTTTGTTACACACTGCCTTAGGAATGGAAATTAACAACATAAGCAGCAATAAGATAAGGATGTGACAACAATTTTAAAAAACATGCTATTTGCCTTTGTTTCAAAACACTGACTGCCAGTTATCTCTCTGTGTTGTGTACACGACCAGGTTCCTTCATTCAGAAGTTAGCGACTCGCTTTGGCATACCGTCGAACCCGCCTGTTTGTATTTGCTGACAGTGTTGACAGAATGCAGCCATTGGAGGGCTGAGGCTGTGTGAAACCCAATGTGTGTCTTCCTTCTGTTGACCAATCGCTGCGTTTTCCTGTGAAGAGACGATTGTTTTTGTCGCTTGAGCAGGTAAGTACCAACAGCTCATGTCCAGCCCATGGAACCTCATGATTTTACATTATTTCTTATTTTATTTTTCTTTTTTTTTTTTTACTTTTTTTATTGTTGCCTTCTGTAAAGCACTTTGAGATCATCTCTGTATGATGAAAAGCGCTATATAAATAAAATGTATTACTATTATTCAGGACGAAGTACGATTCAGTCTATCCATATGTACATAAATAATAAATACGTGTTGCCGTGGTTATTTATTTCTGGTGGCATGGCGGGAGAGGAGAGGGGGTGGAGGGGTGGAGGGCAGAGAGTGCACTTAGGGTGGAAAATATGTCCCTAATACCAGCTGTAAGGAGTAACAGGAGATCTTCTGGACCACACTCTGTGTCCTGCATTGGGACCTCACTGCTGAAGACTACATTGTGCTGTTGAAGTGGACCGTGCAGTGTACTGGGGGTTCTGTAATCCCTACTGGATTTCCTTGACCAGAGAAACAATGATAGCGGAAGAGCCTGGTATATTGGACATCATGAGACAGTGTTTCCCAATCCTGTTCCTGGAGATCTACCGTCCTGTAGGGTTTCACTCCAACCCTAACACAGCACACCTTATGCACCAGCTAGAGATCTACTGTCCTGTAGGGTTTCACTCCAACCCTAACAGAGCCACACCTCATTCACCAGCTAGAGATCTACCGTCCTGTAGGTTTTCACTCTGTCCCGAACACAGCACACCTCATTCAACAGCTAGAGAGCTCAATGAGCTGCTAATTAGCAGAATCAGGTATGCCAATTAGGGTTGGAATGTAAACTTACAAGATGGTCGATCTCCAAAAAGAGCTGGGAACCACTGTCCTATAAGGATACTACAAATTCAACTGGAAATATAGCAGGTCTTATATGAGAGATAGTAGGGTCCTCCATTGTAATCTGGCTTCTTTGTCAGACACGCTTTGGGTTTATTATACATAATGAAAATTTTGTCTGAATTTCACTGACGTGTTAATAATAACACGTCAAATAAATACGAAGTCTTCCGTGTCCATTTTTTCCCCGCTTGTAATTGCACATAGATAAGGACTGTATCTGTTAAAGTGAAGAAACAGGATGTGTACTAATGGAAAAAAAACATTAATATGTTATTCGTGCAGCCCCCATGATAACAAATATAATAAAAGCAGTCCAGAGGCCCAAACTGTGCTCCTGGAATGTGCTGTTCTTACCCCGAGGCTGCTATAATTTCTCCTCTAACAGAAAAATAGTCCAAGCGGGTCGCGCTGGCTGCCTCATCTTCCTGTGCACTTTGCGGCCGGCGAACTTCCATCCAGGAAAGTAATTATTTAGTGTGTTTCTCCTCTTTCTTTTTCGGCAGCATTTCAAAGCGTTTCTCCTTATTAATAGGGCCGACACTGTTTTTCTTTTCATTTACAGTTTTTTTTTTTTTTTTTTTTTTCTGTAAACACTTCGGGAAAAAAAACTGAAATGTATTTTCTTTTCGGCATTGTGAATCGTGGCTGCCACGTAAAAAGAAAGAGAACATTATTTATTATCATTATTATTATAATTATTATTATTATTATTATTATTATTATTATTATTATTATTATTATTATGACAATTCAAATTTTTGCTTGAATGCATCTTGTTGCACAGCCGTAGTGCACCATTTGACCCATCATTAAAGGTAACATAGAACAGCAAGGGGCCACACAAACCAGGCATTTTGGTTCAATTTGTCTTCTAACCACATGGCTCCAAACGTGCAACATACAGTTTTTATTTTTTTCCCCATTCAGATCTGGCTTCAACGAGAGGAGAAGTGCGTGACGTGCAATAAATGAATGAATGAATGAATGAATGAATGAATGAATAAATGAATAAAAATACTGTCAGGAAGTGTCGAAACACACGCACACAAGCCCGCCCACCTGTGGGCTTCTGTTTCGTTGTCACGGGGACATCCAGAATAATCAGACGACTCTCTCGCCGGTTCGCACCTTCATTTCTGAGAGCGAGTTTGCTACCCGGCGGAAGATGGCGAGTCAGGAATTTGGGATCCGATCCGCGGGACTGTCCCAAAGCTCTCAGAAAGGGGCTCGGCCCGGACCTGCCATCACATGAGGGAGGGGCGCCCCGATTCGCCGAAACCCTGCGGTGCACTTCCACGTATGGGACACGGAATGGTGTGAATTTAAAAAAAAAAAAAAAACAAAACAAAAAACCAAAAAAAAAAAACCAACAGAATTACCCTGATGGTAGAGAAATGAGAGGAAGACTACCGAGTTCTCATCCCTCCATCTTTCCCACTGGCCTCTCCTGCCTGTCGCCACAACTGCCCGCCAACAGAAAAGCTCGATTTTTTACACTTCTTTTACATTTTTACCGGTGCCCATAATGCTTACCTTGCCGGTATATCCTACATGGGTACCGACCTACACTTACAGTAACTCACACTATTCGCTACTCAGCATTTTCCTTTCAAAAAAGCCAATATTTACACAAGCTGTGATCTCAGCAACCTGCAAGCTCATTGCTGCCTCTAGCCATCTGGCATGCTAAAGTAAAAAGAGAGTTGCATGAAAGAACAAGAGCATTGTGGTTATGAAATCCCGTTTTGCCTCATAACGAACATCACCGTTGTGGCATGCAATTGTCGCCAAGCAGAGTACGCGGTGACGTCGCCACTGTGTGATTTGAGGCGTGTTCCGCATATTACTGCGAGAGCTTCCGTTAATCTGTTAGGGCGGGCGCTCGGCAACGGAGGTTCTAATCTCTTTGTTCCGATTCACCTTGGTTAAGTAGATGAAGGGAACTGTCAAGGACAAAATGAGAAGAAAAAAATATAAAAATAACTTCTATAAATTCCTAGCAGCTTAAAACTTTTAATTAGAATAAACCTTTTAAAAAAAACAAAAAAAAAAAAACAGTGTAATAAACAAATAAGAAGCTAATTAGTGAACAGCCGTATACCGGTTGCCAAAGACACCATAAAACTAATTACTGTTGGCTGACAGATGGTTTGAAGAGAGCGGGTTGGGTTGGGTTGGGGTGGGTTGGGGTGGGTGGGGGGGGGGTGGGGGGGGGGTGATAAGTCTTTCCATTTGAAACCGAAATGTAGTCTTGAAGGTACACCCAGGAAGGGCACGAGTCATCATACAGTTGCTTGTCCTTCATTTGGCTGATATATATAAAGGATTTCTCACCAGGCACACGGTGAGAACGAAGGTGAGGGAAACGTTGATTCAATTATATTTGAAATTACAGCCCTTTATCAGCACTGTTGCCTTTACTTAATACGTGGCTGACCCGGGATTCCTGAATCTACGTGCGCTTCATTACTAGGGCACATAGTACCCTTTCAGTTTTATAAAAGGCTACCAAAGAATTTAAATCATTTAGGCACTTCAGCACTCTCATAAAGTCATCTTCTAATGTATTGCGGGACGATAAAACTATGGGCAAAAGTCCTTTTCTTCAGCTGCGGGAGAGTTAGAATTCAACATGACTGACAGGGCTCGTATTGGTCCGCGAATTCTTCGAAATTTAGCCTCATAAAATAAAAGACAGGTCCCGTATTTCATACATTAGTTGTTACGCGAGATTTATGAAGGACGCATAACGATAAACAGAAGAGGAGCGATTCTCGGAGGCGAAGAACACGATATGAGCGTTCATTAGTTTAATTCCAGTCTGAGGATCTCAACCTTAAGTGTCGGCAGCAGAGGATACTTCTTGAAACGTGCTCGACTGGGACTTGATTCTTCCTTTAATTGGAATAATAATTCAACCAAAACAGGTTCCAGGGTCGGTTGCACAATTAGTCAGGATGTTTGAGCATGCAACTCACATCAAGAAGTCCTTAAGATAGAATAATATGTAAGTAAAATCTGTGAGCAGTTGCTCACAAATGCAGCTGTTTTTTTTTGTTGTTGTTTTTTTTAAAAACACAAATTAACACATGAATATGGTTCATATTTATTTCAGTCTCTGCACTAAAGAATAGGTTTGCTACTTTGCATGTAATTTTAGGACAATCATAGTTAAACAAGTCATCGTGTACTCTAGAGATTTCATTAATGTCCAATTAGAATATATAAATCATTTTTAACTAGTGAGCAAAGTTTAATTTAGGACAAGCACTGTCATATAAAAAAATGCTAATAATTAATAGTGTGTGTGTGTGTGTGCGCGTGTGTGCAGGCATGATTATGTGTGTTTTTGGAAGTCCTTGGATGTTGCCTGATTTTTAAAAAGTCATGTAAGTTATAAATTAAAAGTTAGAAGGCTTTTTTAGACTCTAAACCGCCATATTCATGCATAATCTGCTGACTGGCATAAGTTAAAGGAAAGGATACTTTAAAAAAGAATATCTGCGTCTATTGCACACAAAATATCAAGGAGCTGAATTTTGGGATGAAATCCCTCTGATGTATTTTCGTGTCAGCACTTAAAGCTGGGAATGGGACGGTTTTTTGACTCGCTCCTCTTGACAATCCAGAAGTTTCCGCACGTCTTCTCGGGCCTCTGTTGCGCGGACAT
The DNA here is from genome assembly GCA_025169545.1 of Anguilla japonica. Classification (NCBI taxonomy): domain Eukaryota; kingdom Metazoa; phylum Chordata; class Actinopteri; order Anguilliformes; family Anguillidae; genus Anguilla; species Anguilla japonica. Next base: position 65,910,579 of record CM045886.1, on the reverse strand, counting down.
CAGCTCTCTGCCGGCACTGTGTTCTGTCAGCCGTACGGCTGAGAGAGAGAGAGAGAGAGAGAGAGAGAGAAGGAGAGGGAGAGAGAAAGAGAGAGATAGAGAGAGAGCACCAATGGCGATGAGACCATTTGTGATGTGATGGCTTAAAGACATTTTTACGACCCAAAAGTATCGAGAGAACAACTTTTGAACAGCCTTCCTCGATGGAGAAAACGATTTTTTAATGTTATTACGGTTGTAATTTAACGAGGAAAAAAAAAAAAAAAAAAAAAAAAACTCATTTTCTTTTGGAAATGAACGCGAGTATCATGTTCCAGCCCGAAACACACATGAACAGTTTGTAATTGGATTTGCTGCGCGGGAGTCCGTCTTTCTTTACTCACCTGGAGCCAGCTGTAATATCATCAGTGATTACGGGAAGCGCCCGTAGCATGAGCTAGCTTTAAGTGCACGTGGTGCATGGCACGTGTCCCTAGACCAAACACAATTAACTCTCATAGCTGGAATCCTGTTTGTGAAACTCTGTGAGAGTCAAGTTCACTCTCCTTTTCAGTTACTGACTAATGTGACCGTCGCCTCCCAGAATTATTCCAAAAACTGCTGGGCGAACCTTTGTGGCGGCTTTTTTCAATGACTTTTAAAACGGACGGAACCCGCCGACTGAGTTAGAAAATTTCGGTTCATGAATTACACATAGAAAGGGAAGAATCTGCATATTTCAGATGACACGGGCTACCCTTGGAGTATGACAGCATTAGCATTATAAAGTGTGAGGAGCAAAAAAAAAAAAGAAAAAAAAAAGAAAAAGCTTGTTATTGAGATCAGGTAGTTGGTGAAACTACATTTGCGCCATTGAAACAAAATGTCCTTGGCGGGCCACTGTGAAACCTGCTGAGCACTGAAACCAACTAAAACAGGGGAAACAGAATACAGGCTACAGACCTCAACTGACCATATTTCCACGGCAACTTTTTAACAGTTCGTAGAGACTCGGTTCCAGCGCACGGGAAGGTAATCACGGGTGTCAAGGAAACACAAGGAATTCCACGAGGGCTCAAGGAGTCCTCCTTTCGCTGAAGTGTTGATTCTGCAGGCTATTTTATACACATTCATATTTAACAAAAAAAAAAAAAAATTGGGAAACATTAACCAACGACGGCCTTCGGAAATGTCAAAACGGTTCTGTCTCCCAGGGATATCAGCAGGATTTGCCCTTGGCAGGAAATTTCTATTTCCTCAAACAGGTCATCCCCCCAGTGGCCATATGTTGGGTTCCGGCTGATGTCACCGATTGGTACACGCCCTTCAGACTGACCTTCAGCCTCTACAGTTGTCATGTCACTGTCAGCGACACACTGGTAAACCATTTACAACAGGGATCATCAACTCTGGCCCTCGAATCCAAATCCAGCCCTGGTTTTCTTTTCTCCCGGGTAATTAGCGCTACTGATTGGCCAGACTGTCTTCACACCTGAGTCCCAGGCAAAGGGAGGGTGGAAAACCAGCAGTTCTCGGCCCTCGAGGACCGTGAGTTGCTGATCCCTGATTTACAATCTATCAGTAGTTTTTCCTTGGTTTTTTTATAGATGAAGACATGTATACTTTATCTGTGCATTAGCCAATTTAGAACGTAGAATCGACATTCTAGGCCAGTCTCATTGCGCAAACACCACTATTTTTTCCCAATAAAATCCAGGGCTCAAGTGTGTGTGTGTGAATGGCAGGTGTCCAAAACCCAAAAAGGAGCAGACTCAGAAAAAAAAGCCGGCTTCCCACAAGGCACCTGCAGTCTGAATGGCAACTGGCTTTAAATTCCTTGGCACGCGTCAAACATCAAACTATGGTTCGGTGTGTAAATGAAGATGCAGAAATCTATTTTAAATTACTATTTTCCAATTTTATTTCTGGGCTCGAATTTCTCTCCCTTCATTATGCACCGGCAGTTTATTGAACCGGTCTTTGATTTCATTTTTTTTGTTTTTTTTTTTTATGAGCAATTTGAAAAGTGTCTCTTTACAAGCACGCTTTTCCAGAAAATGCATATGCAAAGAACTGGCATCATAAGAGAAAGGCCTGCATTCAATCAACATTCGTCCTTAACTTTAACTTAAAAGTAAGCCCTTTTTTCATTTCTTCTTCACAAAACACGCACGTTAGTAAGTGATTGACTGTATATATTTGTATGAAAATTTGCAGATATGCATTTAAATTCAAAGTCAAGGACAAATGTTCTAGGCCAGCAATTTTAAAAAATATGTATAGGAATTAAAGAAACTGTAATTCTACACTTCAACCTCCTTGTCTTTACTTCAACCAGAAAAATGCTTCAATAAAGCACCAGCTTAGCAAACACTCAGAAACATACCACAAGGTTTCCACAATATTCACCTTTTCACAATATATGCTTTATGAAGTTAAAAGTTGAATAAGTTCATGTTTCTTCATCTTGCTTCTCATTGGCCACATATTAAATTTGTGGAACGAGCAGTCTTCCTGTTGTGGGGAAATGAATATCTACTAATCTATGCCCTGTTCCAAAACAAACAAGACCAGGTTAAAACCTAGTATATGGCTGGACCTAACACACATGCCGACCCGCTGACCAATGGTGTAACTTCATAACTCGGCCGACCAATGGTGTAACTTCATCACTCAGTCAGTCAGTCAGTCAGTCACTCACAGACATTCACGTTTGTAGGGCTGGCCCCGCTGTTGCGGTCCAGCCAAAAATATGCACTTTGTGATGACTGTCACAATCAATGGCCTTAAGACTGCTGGCTCTCTTTCAGACAGTTAATGCAATTTAACTCTATACTTTTCAATCTGAATGTTTGACTTGGCAAAGTGTTTAATTGAGCTTGAGTTTGAGGGGGAAAAATACTAAGCAATGGCTCTTTAAATTTTTTTCTGATGATATCGCACACGTGATAGCTTTTAGTTTTTAAGGAATTGTAAAAAATAAAATTGGTTTGAGTATATTGTAGCATGTTGTTTCCTCCCCCACACACACAGAATAACAGATTTCTACCCGTAGGGCAGAATAAATAGTGCATGTTTCGGAGCTGGTGGATACTCTGCTCTGAGTCTTCTGGTTCTCATTACAGTTTGATAGACCTCAACTTATCTTCAAATCTGCAAACCGACTCTGGGGTTTGATGTGCTTATCTTTCTGTCAAGATCTGTGGTAAAGATATGCTTTATTGCGGACAGAAAAATCCCGTGTCTGGATTCGTCTGGACACAGCACCGTGGAAAAAAAAAAAAAAAAAAAAAAAACAGCCATCTGTGATACTGCATTCTGCCCACGTCCAAGCAATGTTCACACGTTACCGTACGTCCTGAGAAAATAAATCAAGAATGGCGAAACAAAACGAGAAATGAGGACTAATAAACAAATAACGTTGTTCCTTTCTTTTTTAATTTAGTCGTGTAATAGCAAGACTCTGAGCCAAACGCCAAGCTCCTCAATTAAAACAATGGTGACATTTACCACACATATAAATGCCCAGGGCGTTTTTTTCTCTCCAGAGTTGTTTGGACAAGATTTTTTTCGGGATATGCATTACTCCGTCAGGAAGCGTTTGTGTTCAAGTTAATTAGGTTAACGTACCGGCCCCCATGCACCCATGGGCTCGGTCGGAGTTTAACACACACAGGTGCTCGGCACGGGAACCCGGGCCCCCGGATTCGCCCACGACAACGGATTCCATCGCGCGGAAAAACAAATCGGCTGTTTTTCCGATTTCGTCTTGCGCGGCTTCGACGAATCGTTCGTCGAAAACCAGCGCGACCATGTGACCGCACCGGCGAACCTGGCAGGGCAGCCACCCCTCCCCTGGTCACATGACACCGAGCAGAAGGCCCAGACATGGTCAAGGTGTGAAGCGGAAATGGCGGCTCCAGCGTGCGATTAATCCTCGGCTCTCGTTGATTGGCTGCCTTGTAGTTCGGGTGTCGGGTGACATGGGAACATTAATCCAAGGGGGGGCCTGTGTACCTCGTTCTGCAGATCCAGCCGGAAATGTGCGTTCGCTTCGTGTCCCAGTTACCTTGTCACGGGCTTCCGAACACGACCCAGAAAATGAGAGCATTTTCTGCATCTCACTACACATGAAAAATGCAGCCCAGCATATGCTCAAATAAAAATTGCATGCGTCGCCATTGGCCACACATGTTCATCGCAGTGCAGAGGTTAGAATTGATGGTGCCGATATCTCTGGAAGTGGCATGGTGTGTTGCGAGCATGCATCTCACAAGCTGTGGCTACCCCTCTTCCAACGGCGGGTTCCTCACCCACAGATTAGGAACCCCTGACCTGACTTGACATGGATCGCTATGTGCGGTGATGGAGTTCATTTTCGTCTTTGGTACTAAGAGTTTTGTATTGCAGGCAGAAGATCCTCCTGTACCTCTATTCAGGTATGTAAGATGGGGGAAGGGGGGTGGGGGTGGGGAGTGGACCTCCTGGTTCTTCTTCCTGCTCGGCCAGATCCCAAAATAATCAGCTGACTCGCAACAACGGGGTTTATTTGTGCTTGAATACTTTTCACCTTCGCCGCAACCTTTTTTTCCCAAATCACAAGGGGGTCACCTGCAACAAACCAATGTGAAGCCAAACCCCAGACCCCCCCCCCCACCCACCCCCACCCCTCCAATCATTGATCACAGAATGACCAACTCCATTAAGAAAAACCAGTGTGGTACCCACATGTGCTCCAGCACTGGAAATGGCAGGTGCGTGAGTTCACTTCTCCACCTCTCATTTGCCCCGGCCGCTCCAGGTGCATCGGACGGATGGTGCGATCAGCGGCCTCAGATTACCGGCCCTATTTCAAAATGAGGCTTGTCAGTCATCATCATCTCTGTCACCCGTGCTGATGTACGGTTTTCCCCGAGCCCGCCGCGCCCGCTGCATTATCCAGCCGCGCCTCTTTATATTCCTTCGTTCCCCCGTGTGTGCCTTACAAACCGACCGAAGGGGACAATAAAAAAAATAATCAGCCACAGGACCGCGCCCCCGGACCTTTCACCGCTCCGCTGCATGCATAATGCACCGGGTGTCTATCAAAATTTAAGCGCAGAGTTCGCGGAGCAAATTCTTTTCTTTTTCTTTTCTGTTGTGGAACAATGCCAGGAGCGGAGGAAGGAAGGAAGGAAGGAAAAAAAAAAAAACAAGTTCAGAATCGTCGCGAAACTTTCTATGAAACCTTGCACGCCCTCATACTGTATAATTTTTCTTCGGTTTGATTAAAATGAAGTTGTTCAAGGTAATATGCTTTGTATATTGATGAAAAGAACATTTAAATTGCCTCGATGTAATATTGCAGTATTGCTAGTCGAGGAAATATGGATCCTGGTAGCTGTGATCAGACGAAGAGAGGTGGGTTATTTTGCTCATCTTTTCTTCCATGCTAGAAAAGCACGGAAATGAATTTGCCCAAAAATTATTCAGAATGATTCAATGAATCAGAGGAAAGTTCCCTTTCTGGAGGACCCTGACAAACAAACAAACACAACACACACACACACACACCACACCCGACCCATCCACACACACACACGTTTACCGAATTAGTTTCTGCATTCTGTACGAGAATAGAAAGAGGTTGCAGTGCCCTCGTCATATTGAAATTTATAAGATGTGCTGCAGTGATTCACAACCTTTCAGCATTGCTGGGGAGGCGCGTGGTAACTCCCCCCCAGGAGCTCAGCTTGTGACCAGGAGCTCTGTGCTGGTTACCACGGTACCACCTCCCCCCACCGCTTGTGCGGCAGCTCCTGTGCCAAGCACACGTGAAGTGCGCTCCTCCAGCGCAGCGACTGCACAGCACCGCACAGCTGGCGGAGGACACAGACAGAGACAAAAGCAGCGGCGGCTAGCAGATTAGCCTTCGGAGCAGAGGCACTGCTGGTCTGTCCCCATCCCACCGATCGATGGAAGGCACTGTAACCTGGGAGACTGGCCTGCCAGCATGACCAGGCATTACAAACTGGAGGAAAAGGAGGAAAACAGGAGAATAAAATTTTGGTTAAAAAAATAAAAATAAAAATTGCACTGTTATACATAAAAGACGTTTGACAGCGTTTAAAAGATGTATACGGGATATATAAAAGATGTGATAGGAATCAATATTAAACCTCTCAATTAAATGAACAGATGTTAAATGCAAAAGTCTAATGCTCAGGGAGCTTTTTTCTTGTTCCATTTTTTTCCATTTTCATACAAAGTTTTCAACATGATTGTATAAGCCACTAAAATAAAATTCTGCCACAGTTGCTATGGTTTATTAAACTAATTTACAATATTAGATGCCAATTTCTTCATTTTCACTGTGGTAAGCTCATCGAAAAGTTTTATTTTCTGTTTGTTGTGTATGTAAAATAAGATGGTGGTAACCAATTTGGATTTATTATTAAAATATTTTTCTTAAGCCAAATTGTTACCAATATGTTATGCTACAATGCATGGCTTCAATCAAAGTTGAAAAGGAAAAAAAAAAAATCATAATATATCAGTGATGGTGGTTTCATATTTTTGCATATCTTTTCACGTGATTTTTTTCACATAATAACATGATGATTTAATTATCTTGTATTGCCGCAATGGTTATCACTTTGTAATGTACCCTAATGCAATCTGAATTTTATTTTTTATTTCCTTTTTCCTTTCCAGAAATGCTTCCACAGCACACTGCGTGTGTCATTCTGCCAGAATTCTCAGAGAGTAATAACCCATTTTGCTGGTTCTGGTTGCCAGTCTGTCAATGCTAGTTTATCTCATAACATAAAATGGCTGCAAAGTCACAGATGTTCATCACAAACCTCTTATCTAACACCTCCTGGTGCCATTCACAGAGTCTGTGAAGCTGAAATGGCTACATATTAAGTAATATGTGTGCAAAGCATTGTAAAGACAATACAGAAAAAATACCAATTTTGGCCATTCATCAGGAAGATGATGAAAGCAATGCTCCAGACAGACATTTTTTTTGACAAAGGACTATTCCATAGATACCGACAGACTGAATGTCTGCTCCTGCAACTGTCTTACATACTGATCTGTGGAACATAATTCTGCTGTTATGCTAAGTGAAAAGTTTTTTTATGAACACCGTTGTATTAAATATAAATAACTGCATCGCTAACGGTTCACCGGGATAAAGCAAGGCGATGTACAATAAGACTTTCCAGATAAAAATAAATGAAGGAATAAATGAAATATTTAATGAACGGAGCCACCTTAGTCTTGGTAGAGATAAGGACCATTGTGTTCTCAACAATGTGGCTCGCTGTTCCTGCACACCCGAGGAATATTTTATCATCCAACGTGAGCAAACAAGAAATTAACCGTCTTGAAAAATGTTGTCGGTATTTCTGGATTCAACAACTTAATATCTTAATTTCAACACCTTTCAGATTCAGTGAGATGCAGAGGATGAATCTTTTTTTTATTTATTACAATATGCAAAAACACTCATTTCACAATAAAGACAGTAAAAGGGATAGGTTTAGCTTTTAAACACCGAGAGGGCAGAACAAGCCGCACAATTTCTTCTGTTCACTTTCAAGTCAACCTTTCACGTTTTCTATAAAAGCAGCAATTTAGAGTCCTCGGAGAGAACAACCCCCTTCATGTTTTAAATTAAATTGTCTCATTTACTCTTTCAGTCTTAGGCCTTTGGTGCAGGGTTTAAAAACATATTTCAGAAAGCCAAATGCTAAATGGCATTTTTTCCTTTCTGACAACATGATAAATGTTAGCTGAAAGCGCGTAAACAAAACACAAAGGTCCAGAATGTGAGCTACACACTTGACTATTCAGTTCATTGCGTTCATGGCAAATGCCACCAAACATTACCTACGTCATCTCAGTTGATAAATGGAAAATTTTCAAAAACATTTTTGCAGGAGCCTCTTTGTTAGGATTCTGGCCGCATTGCTTTTAGCCTGTTATTGTGTTCCCATAGACTCCCAGTCTTCAGCCATTGGCTGTGTTCTGTAGCTACCTTAGTGGAGGATTAAATTGTGTTTTCAAGTTGAACGACAGCCTCCGTTTGCTTCTGCCGGGAAACACGCTGGAGTGCTCTGGGATTGGGACTGCATCGGCCGCAGGAAACAGGACTGCCCCGCATTAACGCCGTGGTGCTGTGAGATGGAGGGGCAGGTGCCACACCTGCAATGGCCGACTGCAGGACTGCCCCGCATTAACGCCGTGGTGCTGTGAGATGGAGGGGCAGGTGCCACACCTGTAATGGCCGACTGCAGGATTGCTCCCCGCATTGACGCCGTGGTGCTGTGAGATGGAGGGGCAGGTGCCACACCTGTAATGGCCGACTGCAGCCAATGGCCGATCTCAGTTATTTTAACAGGTGACCGCGCCCCTGGGTGAAGTCTCATTCTGCAGTCCGACTGCCATTATGAATACCTGTAGCAGAGAAAATGGCAGCTCGGCAGCTCGTTTGATTTTTGTTTTTAATGAGGCCACTTCCATGCGCGCGACTCACCGCGTAATCATCTCCTTAAATATTTCTAATGACCAGCTTAAAGCGGCATTAAGCGCTGGTCTTTTGGGCTGCGTCTGAAGATTCAGCAGAGGAGCTGTGTGTACAAATTATGCATGAAAAAAAATAGAAAAAATTAAAATGAAAGTAGGCTGGGAATCAAAAAGGCATTTCAAATCTGGAGAATTTTGTCCCTTTTAATTAAAAAGTCGGTCCGTAATCTTGATTCATGACTTATTTTGTGAGGGGGGGGGGGGGGGGGGGGGAAATCTTTTCATCTTCCAATTAGAAGTTAAAAGTAGGCCTGTCAGGATATTCTCATGAATTAATTTCAAAAAATGCCACAGCTGTCATTTTCCAGAGGCAGAAAAATCGGAATACATTACAGAGCAATTTCTATCAGAGTATGATTCCTGAGTCCTCTTTCAGTTAGAGACAAGTAGAAAAGAAAGGAACATATTTCTGGTTTGGGGGGGGGGGGGGGGGGTCCACTGGATTTTTACAGTCTAAGTGATATGATATGAGACAGGACAACAACAATAAATGTAAACACTGAAACTTTGTTGATTGCTTAAACAAGTCTGTCTTTTTTAGTAGTTGTAATTGTTGTTTTTTTTTTTGGGGGGGGGGGGTTTGGGGGTCTTATTCACTACTAGTAATCAAGCTGTCAGTAAAAATTGTAGGCCCCACAACATATAAACAAAAAAACATTTGTAGACTAGGAGGAGAGGCTAGGCTACAGAGCCGAACATACTTGTGCTGATTTAATATCTAATAAAAAAAAAAAGTAATGAACCCTGAGAACTTCTAAAGGAGAACACTAAATCCCCAATTGCCCTACCCCCAGCCTCCTCATATATAAATACTGCATCGCTACACAGTGGGGAACCGCAGCCCTGACCTTCCAAAATGGCGGAAGCTTGCTGGGCTGCCGCTGGGATGCGGCGGGACCTGTCGCACCCGCCAAAAACTGCGCTGCGGTTGCCGTGGAGAGCGTACGCGCCTTGCTAGCCGAACTAAGCCATACTTAATAGAAAGGAAGTGTGGGTGTGGGATAAGGGATAAATAAAATGAAGCCAAGGCCTGGAGCCCATTGAAGCTGGCCCCGCCTGTCCTCTGCCCAGGCGCACACTAAAACCTACTGCCCTAAAGGGGGAAGGCTCGATGTGCGCGGACGGGGTGCCGAGCCTCGGTCCGGAACTCTCCGAAAAAAGAGACCGAAGCCCCGCCTCTCCGCGCCGTGCCCGGAAGGGGCAACACGACGCCATGTTTACACGCGGCGACATTCTCTCTGAGAGCGTTTTATCGAACGAAGCCCCCTCAAACATGAAATTCACACCACGGGAAAAAAATGCACCCCCCCCCCCCCCCAACCCCCCCCCCCCCCCCCCCCCCCCCCCCCCCCCCCCCCCCCACAGTAGCTGTGAGCCCTGTTGATTTGCATTACAGAGCGTAATATGATGACTTCCTGCTCAGGCGTGGGAGGAAGCTACAGGAAGCATTAGTGGGGGAAACAAAAAAGTCAATGGATGGCGGCGTACGATTACAAAGACATGTACCCTTCAGTGCGGAGTTTAAAATAGCGGCATCACAAAACCGCACGTCAGACAAAAAAAAAAAAAAAAAAAAAAATACTGAATCAATAGGTGGAGAGATCAATGCCGAGTCACATTGACGATACCGTTAATCTTATCTTCCGCCCAGTAGCTCGCAAGGCAATAGTCTCTTCTGTCCAAAATGCATACGACTCTGCTTGGATCTTCTCAATGCCTATAAAGTTACCTTCGTCACATGGACCTTGGTCCTGCCTGTTTCTGTCCGCTTCAGGTAGACAGTGGGGCAGTGTGCAGGACTGAGAATAAACAGAGAGGAAGTGGTCACCCTCACGACCCGTGAAAACCGAACTCAGCAGCATCCATGCGTGGACTTATAATTAAAATGACTGGATAGAAGAGAAGTAAGAAAGAACGCTATCATCCACAAAAATGCACAATCAGAGTCTGACAGCTGGAGGCGGATTTCACTGGGCTACGATGTTCTTACTGCTCTTACTTCTTTTTAAATAAAAAACATAATGAAAATTTTAAAAAATGATTAAAGAAAGAAATGTCCGGAACATTGTGCCCGGTCTATAATTATAATTTTCTCATTAATCCCCAGGATTCCCAAACAGCAGGGTATCAGTCACTCCTCTCTTCTTTGGGGTTTTGATGCCAGACGGCTGATATTCCTTTTAGCCTTATTCCTTCATCTGGGTGGCTTGCAACCGTCCTGCCACACATCTACTTTATATTCCTTTGTTTATTGCAGGGTTTTTGGTTTTCACTTTAAAAAAAAAAAAAAAAAAGAAAAAAAAAAAAAGTAAACCATATTATCATAATCTTCTTTCAAACTGAGCTGAAACTTGGATTGCAGAGCACATTATCGCAGGGCGCACTAAGACACACAAAGCAGTTCCCAGGAACTTGGTACTAGCTGGACATCTTCGTCTTGGCGAGCTGTGGATTCAGTCTAAATGGAATCACTCTGTGTACTGAAGGATTCAAACAAGTATTATCAAATATATTTTCCTAAGTCAATAAAGAATTAAGCTTGACGATGCATAGGTATTAAAATAGTAGGAAAACATTTTTTCGTGTGTATGTTCCAAAATGTATTTTTTATTTTAAATTTCATTTCTTTACACACAGTTGTGCCAGAGAGTAAACTGATTATTTCCAGCTGGAAAATTAGTCTTCAGCCAACAACAGCAGACTTGCGCATTAAAGGACTGGCTGATCGAACCACCACGCAATCTGTACACAGCACCGAATATTAGTTTAAGGAAGGGTTACTTTGCTCCTGACCAGAATGGCAATGGCACTGGTTTCACTGACCTTTGACCTTTTAGCAATGAAATAAAGCAATGCAGACACAAGGCAGTTTGATTTTATCGGCTTCTCTCTCTCTCTCTCTCTCTCATTCACTCATATTTATATACACAGATAGAGTACACACACACACACACACACACACACAAGCAGAGATGCTTGCTATCTTAATGGCTTTAAAGTGAACACGGACAGGATTAACGTCCAAGGCTCGAAAACACACGTCCTCACAAAATGAGTAAATTTAATGCATTTGATTTATTTAATAGTTTTTAATAGTCAGTGTAAGATTATTATTTAATGTGCACTTTCAAATAAAAATTTTAGAGGGAGCATAAGTATTGCAGTCTTATTATATTGTTAGCAAGATAAAAGGTTACACTACAGCATTTCAGCTTTTTTAGAAAGTGACAAGAATAACCTTTAGATAGTTCTTTGTACCTGGTGTGTAGGCCAACAGCACATTTAGAAAGGCTTTTAACATTTTTAATTGCACAGAAGAGAATGCCATTGTGATTTTCAGTTTTAAAATCACGAGTCACAAGTCCATATCAGTGTGGAATCTACCAGCGCCCTTATTAGGGGATAAAATCAAATGGAATTATGGGATAATTTTGATTAAGATTTCAATTTAAAGTTAATTAAAATAGACCGTTTGGGCAAACACAGCCAAGAGAGGCTCATATGTATATGTCACATGCCAGCATGATACCCCTGGAACATGCAGCAGTTCTGGGAACTACAGTTGGTTGCCGCATGGAGAGAGAGAGAGAGAGAGAGCGCGCACCCACACAAACACAAAATAAAATAAACGCCATCTTCCCCCTTCCCCCTCACGGGTTCCAGGCAAAAACAATAAACTAAAACAACAAGCTAAAATAAAGGCAAAAGAGAGTAAAACAGAGCAGGAAACTTTTCAGTTCCCCGCTTGTTGCTGGCCAGATTTTCACCTGACCAGCTCCTCCAACTTTTCAGTGGCAGATTTCTTTTTCTCTGTCTTGTTCAAAGAAACAAAACTGAAATTAACCGCAACTCAAATAAAGCAACGCGCTCTCGGTGTGAGCTCCCAGTCCAGGCCCTGAACTGTGGCGAGCAGCACACACCTTTAAGCACCTGGGCTGATTAGCTAACGCAGCCCAGGTGCGTGTGCCTCTCTCCACCGGCCGGCGCAGCTGAGACCAATCCGCCTCTCCGGCAGACCGAACGCCACACTATGCAAATGCAATGAGTAGTGGCACAGAAAGAGAGGCACAATAGTGATTCTGTGGTTAAAACTGGAAGCCCTTGCAAGGTATACATAAAAATGCATTAAAAAAAAAAAACAAACATTAAAAATATGTTTGTACAGGAAGCCAGAGTAAGCATGTTTTTTGATAATGAATTGCCTTTTCACCAGCTATAATGGCTGTGGTGTTAGCCATCAGTAAAATCTTATCCAGCTAAACGTTTATTAGCACGCACTCAAATAAAATAAAATGTTAGTTTTGTCAACGCATTCTAATATCAAACAGACTTTGATCCTTATTAAGACATCCTTGGAACGGAACATAAAATTCAATAATCATAAAAAAAAATAATAAAAATAATAAAATGGAACTCCAGCGAATTGCGCAGATGCTAATTTACGACAATGGCCCCGGTGCAATCTAATCACGGGGCACTTTGTCATTAATTTTAGGTAACAAAATTAGCAAAGCGTTTCATCAGCGCTCGCTGAAGCACCGGGAGCCCGTGATGACGAATGGCCAGGAGCCGATCCGCGCGCGGGGGGGGGGGGGAGTCATCAGCTTTCTGAACGAGTGCCCTTGCTGACTGTCCAGAACCCGATCAATCATTCGCAGCCAGCACAGTCATCCCGTGGTCACTGAGCTCCCAGACGAACTCGACGTCTTCGGCCATGTCAAACTCGAGCCCGCCTAGTGACATGACCGTTTATTACAATTATCATTACGCCCTGCTGTGATTTCAGTTTCCCCATCCACACGCACGGCGACTTGTTTCTTCCACAGCCGACAGGGGATTGGCTGAAGTTACTTCAGTGGCAGTTGGCAGTTGGCAGTTACCGTGCCCTCTGACGTTAGCGTGCTAGCAGTGCGTCTATAATTCTGTGATACTCACACATTTCCAAATGCTGTGCTCATGTCTATATGTGGTGTTGGGTTAAAGTGTTAAACGATCAGGCGTTGCCAAGAAGGCGGCGCATGATAAGCATGTTGTTGCATTGGACGACTACACATTTAATAAAACAACAAAACCTCTTACATATTGGCACATACGCTGTATTCCAGAGTGTGACGCTGACTCCATTTCAAAGTGCTGCATATGATCACCTGTATGATTTGAATGTGAGCAGTGTTGTTATCACCCTCGTCTCAACAAAAGTAGAGCTCTTGTTAAGAAAGATGTTCACAATACTTTTGGATGTTAGAAGTTATTTTTGACTTTTTTCACAGAGAAAGCTTGCGTTTTGTTTCCATTTTGTACTAGAGTTCACTTCAGTGTGTTTTTAACACCTTTGGAGAAGATGTGGAAGAGGTTCAAAGATAGATCGAAACTAAAAACACATGTATGAGAACAGCGAGGCAATGAAAGGTAAGGTAACATTCACCGATGCCTAAAGTGAGTCCAGATGAAATCAAGACTTCTTTGTCTACAGGAAAAGAAGCAATTTGACAGCAATAGCTTTTCAAGAGATTCGATTTCAGAATTATTATTTTTTTAATCATCAGGATAGGCAAGAAACTATGTTCTCTAAGAGGGAAACATTAACGCAGTGAGATACAGTTGCCCACCCTAAGCCCCTGTTTTGCCGGACCATTCTGAGAATGAAAATCACATTTGCGTAAGTGATAAAATATTATGGTCCTGCACAGGTTCTCTGCAGCGTAAGGCCTATCTGGAAGCAGCCCTTTTTAAAGGTGCATAGATTACTCAGTTCTCACGTGAGTGTGCCTGTGTCAAATCCTCCTATTTTGCTGAGGGAGCAACGTTGCACTTACGTTATAACACCAAACTACGGATTGCCTGTTACTGAATACCCAACCATTGATTTCACCGTGAGGACTGACTGACTGCAAAGGGGGCAATTTGAGTTTGCAAAGATGGCGGGTAAAGTCGGACGGCATTCCGCGTTCAACCCGCCCTCCAGCTGGCGGGAAAAGCCACGGCGAACCCCAACCGCCAAAGGGAACGAGACCCGCCTGACAAAACCCGAAATCAGAGTCCCACTTTAATGAGAAGTTTAATGTCATTAAAATACTCAAGTTTGGGCCTCCAGGTACAGAACGACTCGGGGGGGGGGAAGGTTAGCCTTATTCTCGGCACATTAATCATCGGAGAACGCCGCGGTCAAACAATTCGCCTCGCTCCGGGTTTGTAGGTCGCCCGCTAGGTTCCACGCCCCGTTGTTGGTTCACCGCCCCCGTTTCCCAGCAACAACGGTAATGTCGAGTCCCGCGTTTAAAAAAAAAGGTACGACGTGTGAACGTATTGTGCCCTATGTGTTATGTTCGCTTGGTTGTAGTAATGCTCGGTACGAAGCTGCACCTCTGTGCTTTGCTCCTCCGCCATTTTGTTTCCGCAGAATCATTACTTTTGCTCTTTTGTTTCTGCGCAATGATCCACGCACCCCTAAGCTCATATTCCGTCTTGATGTTGTTAAAGCTGCCACCGTTTTATTGTACCATCACCCCACCGTCCCAAAATGTGAAGTGAAGAGAGACTGAAACTGCCGTAGAAATAGGCTGTGTTTTTTTTTAGGATCTCAGATCCAGAGCTTGCCTTGTTTTTGGCGAGGCATGGTTTAAAATTCTTCACACGTGGGGAAGGTGAATTGCAAAGCGGCTTCAAAAATATCTACCATGCGAAGACCGACTTGTTTCCCTCTTGGCTCTCCTCACATTGCATTGTTAACCCTCTTTAACCTAGCCAGGTTTTCAGATCCTGCCAATAAGCACTCAGGTGAAGAGGCTTTGACTCCCGAATGAGTGCGCACTTGTGCACCGTTTAAAATGTTAATTCAAATAAATTCCTTCTGAATGCCTGCTTTAGAGTGACATGACTGGACCAGATCCAATCAATTTACCAGGTTTTCAAGTGCATTGTATAATTCTAAGCATCTATTTTATTATTATTTTGGCCATTTTAGATTTGCATGTTTCCTATCAACTCAATATTTCAGCATTTGGAGTACCCACCTATCAGTACATAAGCAAAAGTATTGGGACAGGACACAATCTTTGTTGTTTTGGCTCTGTACTCCTGAACAACAGATTTTAGTGCAGGCTGTCAGCTTTAATTTTAGGGTATTTACATCCATTTTGGGTGATCTGTGTAGGAATTGCAAACCTTTCTATTTTAGGGAAGAAAAAGTAATGGGACAATTGGCTGCTCAGCTGTTTCTTTGCAAGTTATGTGTCTTTGCATCATTAGTTCGTGAACAAGAAAGCTAACAAGGGTCTAGATTTGATTCTAGGTGTGGGATTTGCATTTGGAGTCTTTTGCTGTCTCTCAACATGAGGACCAAAAAAAACATCAATAAAGTTAGGCCATCATGGGTCCTGAAAAATCTGAATAAATCGATCGTAGACATTGGGTGTGTCAAAATCAACTCTGTGATACAGTGTCAGTGTATGGAAGCGTATGGAAGGGCACCTTTCATCAGATCAACAGTCATGCTATTTCAAGAGGTCACTACGGGTGCTACATTGTGCATCCACCATAAAAACAAATCTCCTCTAAAAATGTCAGCATACACCAGAGACAACGAACAACAGGAAGAACTTCTCATATTTGCAATTAAATGATCTCTTAGAGACTGAAAAATCCACTTGTCGTCCTGTTTTTCCACCACACCTGTTCAAAATAGCTCCGTTTCTGAGCTAACTAACTGGCTGCTGATGCCTTGCGGGTCTGTATGATGTTAGCACAGCCTCACATCAACGTCGTTCCACTGTGCACCTGGGGGGTGGGGGGCGGGGGGGGGGGGGGGGGGGTTTGGGGTGCTCTCTTTCCAGAACGGTGAATGAGAGGTGTTGTTGTGGTGGGGGAAGTGTGTCTTGGGTTCACGTCGCCATGACGAACTTCACAGTTCCGGAGGAAACAGTTGCGGGATGTGAAAATGAGCTTTGGAGAGATCTGTGAGAAAAAAAAAAAAAACCATCTCATTATCATACTTGAGTGGAAAATATATCTTGATGCAGATGTCACTGCAGACACACCCCCACAGAATTCAGCAAGAACCTGCAAAGAATGGAATGATATTTATTTAGAAGATTATTTTCATAATTATAATTACAGCCTGAAGCAATGTGCAACTCTATATATATATATATATATATATATATATATATATATATATATATATATATAAATATATTATGTATATACATACATACACACCCACCCACCCCACACCAATATGTGCCTTCACACATTAGAAACTTAATTAGGTGAAAAGCTTACAACATTCACCAATTAACTGAAGGTATATTAGTAGGTATTAGATTTTCAGTTCTCAAGTGTTGAAAAGGATTGACAGCCAACAGGAATTTCAAGTTTATTTGCAAAATGAAAGAAAATGTATTCTGCAATAATATCGTATGCATTTTTTTCTGAAAGCCAACATACCCATAACATTAGTTTTTCATAGGTCATGTAATGTGTAACATTTATTTTGGAAAAAATGCCTTTATTGCCAGAGTCGTTGATTACAACCTTTTTTGACATATGTATTGCTTATGAAAAGTATTTTCTTAGGCAGAGGAGAGATTTTTTATTCTGAAAAATATTTATTTTTTAAGTCTTTAGTTTAACATGTTAATTACAATATCAGCTCTAACAGGCATGCAAAAAAACTGAAATGCATTGCCATTGTATCATTTTGAAATGCGAGTTGGAAGCAAAGAAAACTGTCAAGACGTGACTTATATTAACTAGATTTCCAAGCTGTCTGAAAATGTAAGCTTCTTTTCCAGGAGTTTGAGATTACATTCTACGCTCAGCCGTGTCAACACAGTTCCGCGGAAGGTTTGATTGACGTCGAAAGATAAAGCCTTTCCTTTTTAACAAGCACAGTTGTCACATGTTGGTTTTCTGTGCTTTTACCTTTGCCGGATTGTTTTAATGCTAAGCCAGTATTAGCATTTAGCGCTGAAATGCAGTTCCGCTCGACAGTTGTTTGTGTAGATGTGCTAGTGCGCCTGCCTGTTAATGAAATGCTGTTTCTTGGTGGTGTTTCTCGGCCTTGCGGTTTTTTTTTAAACCAGTTGGCCCACAGTTTGCTTTCATAGCCGTATTAACAGTGATTTAAAAAAAAAAAGAAAATACAAAAAAGATTTCCCACCAAGCTTCTTTACCTAGAATGGGTTCAAAGGGGGGGCTGATCTTGTGAAGACTTGTGTGGAGATTCTTGTGCGGAGAGGGGATCCGGAGTCTGGTATCAACTCAAGCTTGGGCCGTCTGGGTAGTGTGGAGGTAAAAGCACTCGCCTACCACCGCAGAGACCCGGGTTCCATCCCCGGAAGCGGTATTCCGGCTTGGTCAGACGTTCCTACGAACACAATTGACAGTGTTCACGGGTGGGAAGCCGGTGAGGTATAGTCCTGATCGTTGCATTAGTGATCGGTCGGGATCGATAGTGATACTGGTTGGTCGGGGCACCTGTTCAGCAGGGAGGGGATGTGGGGGAGATAGCGTGAACCTCCGCGCGCGTTACGCTCTCCCAGTAAAGCTCCTCGCTGTCAGGAGAAAACGAAGCGGCTGGCGAATCCACGTGTATCGGAGGAGGCATGTGCTAGTCTACACCCTCCCCAGACCAACAGAGGGATTGCGCATCGACCAGGACCGTGATACACACAGGGAATTGGTATAACGACTAAATTGCGGAGAAAATGGAAGTAAAATGGCAAAAAAAAAAAAAAAACTTTCCCAAGCGTGGTCCAGGGAGGGGTTCAATGGGAGGGAAAGACAGCACACACCAGAGACCCCTGTCGGCCAATCCGGCACCCACAAGTTTGTCTGTTGAGCTGCGCGCGACAAGAGTCTTCCTCCAACTCATGTCTGTGCAGCACGCCTGTCCGGCGAGCTGTGGCGGGCAAAAGAGGAAAATGGCTGACATGATCACGTGTTCTGGAGCGACGCACGGGCTCGCCCAATCAGCAGCAGAGGTTCCCAGCGCATGCGAGCGTGACTTCCAAATCGGGGAGAAACGAGGACGCACAGCGTGTGACTGACGCCAAGCACCGTGAGTGCTAATAGCTCCCCAAGTGAACAATCTTCAGCTTGCTAAATGTGCGCGAGTGAGTGAGTGAGTGAGTGTGTGAATGAGTGAGTGACAAGTCAGGTTCATGAGGTGCTTTGCATCTAAAAAAAGAGGGTGGTGAGTGGGGGGGGGGCTAAGGATGAGAAAGAAACCCATCATTGCCATTGTTTATCAGAGCATTCTGTACTCTCTAATTTTATTCTCGAGCAGCATGCATGCATAATGAACTGGCAGAGCCGGCCGCTCATATTTGGACTGTTGGAACGAGCGGATCATGTGACTGCGGCCAACACGCGTGACCCACCAGAAGAACCCCCCCCCCCCCCCCCCCCAGCCTGCATTGGAACACTAAGCCTACCCTGGCCCTGCTGCCTGGGGATTGGACGACTGCACCCCTCACCGAGGCCCGTGGAAAATGGGTCGAAGCGGAGGATGACGCTAGCGGACGAAGAAGCGCTGCTTTCAGCTCCCGACCTGGCATTTGTGTGGAATGCTGGAACCATTTCAAACACTGCAGCACGTGTACCCCCGCTGGAGCCCGTCCCAAACAGAAGCCTCCCCCCCAACCCCGTGTTTGATGACTGTCAGATTGCCACCAAAGCATTTGGTGTACAGCACATCCAGGGACCACATGACCGTGTAGTGAGCTGGTCTACCAATCAATGCACTGGTGCTCTCCTGAACTGGTGAGACCTACGTAACCTTCAGTAGACATCACGGGTCGGCTCATGGTACCTGTGCGATGGAACTACCAGCGCTCACTTGGGCCTTACCTTGGAAGCAATTCCTTTGTGCCTTAATCATAAAATGCAGATGGGCCTACAGTCATAGTACAGGCCTAAACAGGCATCGTCTACCCATGAAAATTAAAAAGTCACGAACAAATGTTGAATAAAAAAAAAACGGACTACTAAAAGCGAATAATGAACACCGCTGATCGTATCAAAGACGGTGGGTGAAAGGTGAGTGTTGCCAGTCACCCGTGATGAGTACACAGATGCAGAAATCAATCGCAGCTGACATATGGACCCGTCAACCAAGAAAATAAAATAAATAAACAAAACCCTTCCTCAGCAGAATTTGTCCAAATAGCAATCTCCCTCCCCCCGTTGCACCATCAGCAACATTTGGGACAGATGACAGGGGGCCTTGGTTGCCGCGGACGCAGATGAGGATGAAATTGCCTCTTGGGTCCGCAGCCCTCGCGCGCGCACGACGGAAGAATTATCCCATCTGAGCACGCTCAGAAACGTGTCAGAGTCAGACAGGTTCATCATTCAGCTGGTGTCACTAGGCCCAGGGATCAGACCATTGCGTGTGTCAGCTGGCTGTCCCCAAAACACACGCCCCCCCAGTACCCTCATTTTGCTGAGACAGGACACCGCATTAAGACTCATAGTCAAAGCCTGGTGGACACACACACACACACACACACACACACATACACACACACACACACGTGTACGCATGCATGTATACACACAAACACAAATATACATCTATGTAAAAGAAAAAAAAAAAACACACATTGTCCTTGCCATAATGCCAAACCACATAACACCGAGTAACCATTGTTTTTCCTTCACTCTGGCTTACAGGTAAAGGCAAGTGTTACCCTTGTACTCTACACACTCGGTTTGGTATGTCTTAGGGATGACAGAGAAGCTGGAAGTTTGTAGAGAGGGCAAACAACCCCTAAAATTCTTTTAATTGTTTGTCAAAGTTAAGAACACAGAGTTTATTTCCGGCAAACCCAACCCACGACATGCCAGCTTTACCGGAATGGGGAAAATGAGAGCTTTGGGGTTCATCACAGGGTGGATCTGAGAGTGGGTCAGATTCAGAGAGTCAGACGCCATGGGCTCGCGTGTGGCGAGTTGACTTATCAGTTTCTGGGTTGTGATGTTTTGCGAATCTTCCTCCTCGGTTCCCCAATAGGAAGCTCGGGGGCCGAGCTCGTTAGCAGCGTTTTCGCCGGATGAAAACGGGCGGCAGGCCGTCCTGTGACGGAAGAACAAACGCCGAGAACAAACCCCGCGAGAACCGCCAAAGCCAGACGAAGCGGTCCCAAGTAATTACGAGCAACGGGGCCCGTGCGACACGCAGAGTTATTTGCTGATTCAACGCGTGCGGCGGTCTTGACAGGGATCCAAGGCGACGCACGGAACCGTCGGAGAGAGAATCACTGGTGTGACTAAATAACGTCCCCGTTAGACTGATGAAAGAAGGAGGTCGGCCATGTTTTTTTCGAACGGAGCTTTCAGCGGTTGGCGCGGGGGGGGGGGGGGGGGGGGGGGGGGGGGGGGGGGGGGGGGGAATCGTCTGAACCTTTAGACTCCACTTAGCTCTCGCGGGCCCTTCTCTTCACACCCCCGACAAAACAAGATTAATGACGGCGGCGCGAGCAGCCATGGCTCCGGCTCCTGCCAAGAATTTCAGACACGTGCGGAATTAAATTTCGCCGAAAACGTATCCGCTAATCTGCCCGGTGCGCGCTGAGGCCCGTCCCCATTGGTCGGGATGCATGCTGACGTCCGTCCCCATTGGTCGGGATGCACGGTGATGTCCATCCCCATTGGTCGAGATGCGCACTGACGGCCGTCGCCATTGGTCGGGATGCGCGCTGACGTCCGTCCCCATCAGTCGGGATGCGTGCGTACGGCTGGTCCTCATTGGTCAGGATGCCCGCTGACGTCCGTCCCCATTGGTCGGGAGGCGTGCGTACGGCTGGTCCTTGTTGGAACGCATATCCTAGTGATGAAAAAAATAAGCAGCTCTCAAACCAACGGTTTCTGACGCTTTCCAGGCTGAAGGTCCCAAATGTAAAATGACCTGAAACGACGCAATACAATGCAAAATAAATAATACATAATAGGAACGTTGAAATACTCCAGCGTATCTTTCTATTAAGTTCCATAATAGATCAAATGAGTGGTACAGTCTTTGAATATAATCTATTTAGCAGCACAAAACAGTTTAACGATACTTAATGGAACTGTGTCTGACGGTATTCGTACTTCATTAATGGATGCTTTCTATTGCGTCAGCTGGGAATCAAACAAGAAGGATTTTGTGCGCGTCTTAAGTACGCCAAAAAAAAAAAACACAAAAAAATTATGCCTAATTAGGTAATCAAATTCATATACTATTTATTGTTAGGTGGGTCCCCCAGCTCCAAACTGCAGTTATTGCTACCGTATGTGGGAATTTAAACCCTTGGTGTGACTGAGTTCTTTATTGCTTTGAATATGAATTTCTTTCCGTTCAAGAGAGGTTCTCAACGCAGCCACATCACGAGCCAAGCCCCAGTCTGCAGAGCTGCTGAGCACAGTTTCAAATGCTAATTCAAATGTTTTATGCTTTTTTTTTTTTTTTTCATTTTTACGAATATCTCTCCAACTGTATAGCTTGTCAAGATGAAATAATATCACATTCAATAAATGGTGAAATATCTTTTGGAGAAAAAATGTACCTTAAATTCAGCCATGATAAAACAAAGCTAAAGATGATTTTCATGTTGTTTTTTTTACCCTTTATTTTCTAGTCACTTTTTGTCTGAAGGACTAATGCTGGGAGAGCAGTAGAAAAAAAATTTAAGTTCTGTACAATAGTTCAAAATTATTTCACATCTTGTTAGTTTTTATAAGTCAGTTATTCATCCATTGGATCTGTTCATGGCTGTGTATAAAAATATGATATTAATAAACAATCTGCTCTGAGAAGGCCAAGTGAGAAACAAAGAAAACATAAACAACAATGATCACATTTTTCCGTCTTTGTATTTATTTCAAAGTATTCCTTCTTTTCTGACAGTATCCCGCATTAATTTCATATATAATTAATTGCCAAGATTGGAAACCAGATGGTTTCTGATTATTCAAATAAAAGCCGTACTTGTGAAATACACGTATTTTAATTAATCTCATTAAGGAGACATAATGATCATTTTGCATTCATTTGTCTGAGGATTGGCAGGAATAAATGATGCCACAGCCTTTTTTTTACAATAATACCATGTAGAGACTTTTCATTAAAAAGGCAGTTACATACCACTTACCAGCACCGGTTGACGGGGTCACTGTCGATTTTAAACACTGCATCATGTGGATGTTTGATTCTGATGTTTGACGTTTTTATTTCAACATATTTATTTATTTTTATTGTGTTGCTACTGCATTGTTGAGGAGTCCTTCAATCAAGTATTTCACTGACCTTTTATGCTTGGGTGAACTCTGAAGGTGACAAAAAAAAAAAAAAAAAAAACTTTACCTGATGATACTGGCCTACATAATAAAAGAACATGGCCAAAAGTGAAGCAATTACGCATGCAAACATTTGAAGACACATCCAGCTAAACACTTTGAGCCAATATCTCGATTTTTTTTTTCTTTTCACAAGACTAAAGACTAAAGTCTGTCTTCAACCATGACAGGCAGGTACGTCTATTGATATTGACTTCCTAATAAGCTCCTCGGTGAAGAATTTAACGTAGAGAGACCCCCCGTCGAGTTCTGGCCCTCACAGCGACTTTACTTCCTCGATTTTACTTATGGCCGCTTAGCATCAATCATTTTTCACAGCAGAAGTCCATAAATTCACTTAGCATCACACGGTCATATCCTTAACCATCCTCCCAGCGGCAGTAGGCAGTCGAGTGAGAGGCTAGTTCATTTTCCCGCCAAAAGAGCAAAACGCGCTCGTCTAGCTACCGCTGGTTATTTAAAGCACCACACCGCTACTGACAAGAAGGACAGCACGATTTTTAATACATGACGGCTAATTCAAACACGTCTTTAGAAACGACTGAAGAATTATTTCGATAATACACATATACGCATACGAATGTTCTGGATATTGATATGTGCCACAGAATAAGTGACAGGCGAGATGAGGGCGACTATCACTCGTCTAGCAAATGTTTGAGAAGCGCTACGCCTTGCTAAAGCACACTTCAAACGACGCCTGTCTCATAAATAATTCTTTTGTTTTACAAAGCAAATTGGTTGTGTTGATGGCTGAATCTTACCGTCTATTTTTTTTTTTTTTTTTTCCGGCACACAATCAGAAATGCAGCCTGGATTCCATCAATCCACGATGTGCTTTGCCTTTCTTTTTGAGTTACACGTTCAGTATAAGTGTTGCTTTGCCGTTTTCACTAGCTCAAGCTCACAGTGAAGTTACATCACACATTTTTAACACATATTTAGAAACTCCCCCATTTTTCCCAGTCCAACTAACCACAGAATACATTCTACTTCCACACTATAAAATTTCAGGCAGGACTTTTGAAAGCGATGGTTAAAAGTTTCTGACAAGAAAAAATAAAATATGTACTCAGTCAGCTGAATTCAGTTGTTGAAGTGATACAGTGCGCCGTTTATGGCAAGCTGAAGTTGTGTTGCTTCGACATTGGCCGGTGCAGGGAGTTCAAGGGGAGCGCTGCACTGCGGACCAATCAGAAGTCTCGCCTTGTGCGCACATCAACTTTGTACTGCAGAAAAAAAAACGGGCCAAGGCCGTGCCGCTGAGAGAGAGAGAGAGAGAGAGAGAGAGAGAGAGAGAGAGAGAGAGAGAGAGAGAGAGAGAGAGAGAGAGAGAGAGAGAGAGAGAGAGAGAGAGAGAGAGAGAGAGAGAGAGAGAGAGAGAGAGAGAGAGAGAGAGAGCTAACAGAAGGTACCGTTCCTACAGCATGGTCACAGAGAGGAGACAAGCCAATTGCCCGAGGGGGCTGGGGTGGGGGGTGGATGGGGGGGGTGGGGGTGGGTGGGGGGGGGGGGGCCACAGTTTAGCATAATTGTTAGGTAACTGGCTCGGAACTCCAAGGCTGCGGAATGGTTTCCCAGTTGGGGCGCTCGGCTTTTCGTACGTTACCCTTGAGCAGGGTACTTAACCTGAATCGCTTCGGCGAAATATCCAGCCGCCCACAAATGAATTGCATTAGCGGAGATGTTAGCTGTGCAGCGAGTCGCGCTGGATTAGCACATCCGCTAAGTACCGTCAATGAGAAAGATGGCGGCGGCCTGCATTATAAGCACTCCACACATTCACACGCTTTTGTTTTGTTTTTTTTTTTCTCGCTTACACAGTTTAAAATGCGTGGCGGCGTTGTTGGGCTGGACGGCCCGTTCTCGTCGTTATGCTGTTTCACGTAAATAACATATTTCATCTTCAAAAACGGGTTTAATCAGCCAGTGGACTCATAAGATAAGGAGCAGCCTAGCATTGTGCGAGGAGCCCCTGGGTAACTGTAAGCATTTCTCTCAGCAAACGCCCAACAATGATCATCGCCATGGTTACTGTACGAGCGACTCACTTACGAGACTTAAAAGCGTATACATTCCTATATTCTGTATATAAAAATATTATTTTTTCCCCTCTTTTCTAACGCCTCCTTACTTCCCTCTAATGTCCATTTTCTGCCTCTTTCCAGGCACAAATTGATCACCACTACATACCCGTGGACAGCCCTAGGGCAGGGCAGCTCTGCTTCTGTGCAGAGTATCTAATATGTGCGCTGATTTCTGGGTTGCGCTGGGCCCCGTCCCTCGTGGCTCAGACTATCATTTGAAGAGTAATTCCCCGGCGTGCCTTCCTGTAATCGAGGAGACACGCTAAAACAGCCCTGCTAAAACAGAATCTTTTCATATAAATATTTAAAAGAGGTTTTTAAAAAAAATAAATAAATAAATAAAAAACTAGTAATAAGTGTAATCTGTGTGTTTTATATTTCATAAAAGTCTTCTCTTCACAGCTTTCCTCTGAGTATTGAACATCTAATGATGTTTCTTTTTAAATTTTTTATTTTTTTTTATTTTTTAAATGCAAACATTTCCGTTTGGAACGGGTGAGCTGGAGGTTGAGAAGCAGCCTGAGCTGCACTAAGCGCGTAATTATCACAAGCCACCCCCGCTTTTACCCAGCGAGGCTTTTACACAGACTAAAGACACAGCTAAAGACCATAAAGAAATCAGCACCACACCACTTCCTGTTAAATTACTTCTGCGGTCAGAATGTATGCAAACACAGCCTGTTTTATGTCTTGTGTTGCTATTTGGATGTTTTTTTTTTTTTTTTTTTTTTTCTTTGAATTAGACCGTGGATCAAGATCTCAGGGAAAACAGAAAATCCTTTTTTTTTTTCTTTTTTTTTTTAAATTTTTTTTTAATGGAGGTCTGCTAACCCCGGCTAGCTCACAGTCCTCCCCGCATCAACATTAACAGTGACCCCCTACGCACACACTCTGCTTCCTGCACCGTGTCGACAACGAGGACGTTTGTTTCCACACTAAGTTCCCTGCGGGTTCCTCCACAGAGCTGTGTGCCACGCCAGGCGTGTATAACTGGCAGAGTTTGGGCCGGAGCTGATTGTTTTTTTTTAATGTCCTGGTGGGAGGTTGGTGGGAGGTGCCTCTTGGCGGGGAATAATGGCACTCAGCAATTACACCAAATCACTCCAGCCTTTTAGCACTCAGGAAGTTAAGTGAAAATACTGAGTCAACTCTTCAGCTTATATAAAAAGTACATTATTGTGATTTTTTTTTTTTTTTTGGTTTTATGATTTAACTTACCTTAAGGTGACTTAACCTAATGAATTATTATTTCACTGAGCGAAAATCCAAACATAATTCTGGGTGAGAATAATTAATCGTATTGTCCCACACCTGCCCAGATGTGAATGGGCCTTTCACATCAACAATGCAAGAGCCTTGCCTTTAAATGCCTATGCTACTTGTCTATACATACTAATACTAATGAATGTAAACAGAATTAAATGACATAAGGCATACAAAGTTACAGAAAAATATGATTTTTTGAAAAAAAAATAGGCTTTAAATTTTTAACGGTTTCAGTACAGACCACATTTACATGATATCAAATGCATTTACATTATATCTAACTGCAAAGCTGAGATCCCCATCACATGCAGCCCTTGTGTCTGTTATCAGACAAACCCAGAGAGTGTGAGTGTGTCTTCACTCTTATCTATTGACATAAATAAATAAATAAATAAATAAATAAATAAATAAATAAATAAATAAACAAATAAATAAATAAATAAATAAATAAATTTAAGAGTTTTTAATCTGATGGGTCAGCCAAGGTCATCTTACATTGCTTAATTCAATTTAAATAATCACACCATTGTATTGTTCAAATACAGTGGCAGAGTCAGTTCAATATGATAACTTGACGCCTATGTTTCCAAAGAACATAAACATTGTACATGTATACTATCTGAGCATCTTCATTCTGATTGGCCGTCAGTATTAATAATATATTTCAGAATTCATTTTCAATTAGCCAACTCCTTATCTTCAACATGACACCATCGTTGTCGCTGCATTACTGCGTAAATAATGTGCTAGATCACTCGTGTACCTGTGATCCTGCTAATTGGCTAGTGCCAATAATTTATTTATTTTCTAATTATTTATTATTTCCGCATTGACATGGTAAAAAAAAAAAAAAAAAGTGTTCACAGAACCACTGTAATGTACAGCTGCTATTAAAAATGACTTTTTTTTTTTTTTTTTACATTTGCTCTTGGATATTTCATGAATAACATGAGCTTATAATAAGGGAAGATACAATAGCCAGACTTTTTCATATTTAACAGGTGGGGGGGGGGGTATATAATCAGAGCCACCATTGTTATGCAGGACGCTTTCTGATCACAGGAGCGTGCTATCCTTCCCTGATCATCAGATGTGCTATGTCATCCGCCCCAACGTGATTCATTTCGCCATTGTCGCACTTTGATCTTGACAAATATATATTGCCAATTAAAGTATACAGTGAGGCAGCAGGTTACAATATTGCAAAGTCGGCTTCAATGTCATCCGATAAATAATTCAGCTTTTCGGAAAGAGGAGGAATGAAAGCCTAGCTTTATTTCACTGTGTTTCCTGTCACAGTCTGAAGCAAGAACAACAACAGAAAAAACTTTCAAATTACATACTTTTGTAATACCACAATTTTTTTTGATATTTTCCCATGTGAAAGCTCTCTTCTAATGTGACCAAGTTGCTGTTTTATTTTTATTTTTTTTACTGCTGCTAGTGAACAGAGCCGAATCAAGAAAAAATATGTCTTTGTCAAAATCATTATGGAGCTCTCTCTGTATATATCCCTCTGGTTAGGGTGTGGCTATTCAGAATCAAGTATCCAGCATCCAGTCTTTGAGCAAAAGAGTTACGTTAAGAAGGTAATTATCACTATCTTAGGAACTGTTTCTGGCATTTGAATAAATCCTTGAGTCCAAAAATTCTGTGATTTTACAATGACATTCACATCATTAGCTTTGGATGCTTGTCTGCTTGAACCACACCCATTTTTTAACACTGCTTGCTGGATGATGTTTTTAACGCTTTGCTTCAGTATAAAAAGTGTAAGAATTAAAAAAACATCCCTGATTGAACATTCCTATACTCCAGCCAGGGTTTTAAATGATTCAAGTTTTTTTTCCCCCCTTTTATCTCAGACAAATCCTGGAGTGCTTCTGAGGATTTGTGCAGATTGCAATAATGTATACGGAATAACAGCGCCTGCCTTGGTGTGGATGGTGGGGGGGGGAAGGGGCGGGGGGGGGGAGAGTGTGGGTTGGATTGGAGGCAGGGGGGAGAGGGGAGAGGGAGGGGGGGCAGAGAGCTATCTGTTGGATGCACAGGTAATTACCCCGGGCAGTGGAACACGGAGCAGGAGAATGACCCTGTTTGTGACTCCGTGTACGGCGCGGGGGGGGGGGGGGGGGGGGGGGGGGGGGGGGGGGGGGATGGCGGGGGTGAACTCCTTTAAGCCTGCGCGCGGTGTGCTCGATGGATCAGAATGGAATAATATTTCTTCCGCTCGAGGAGGAAAGCCCGGCCGTCACCTCATTTTCCAGGGGGGGCTCTCGTCGTCCCGGCGACGGGCTAATGGGGTCTGACTCGGGTTCAAAGTCACTCATTGTCGAAAAACCGCTCCGCAGAGAACTCGGGTTCGGGCGCGCAAGCAGCCTTCTGCCATCGCAGATTTTTAAGGATTTTTTTTTGCGAGGCTTTCGACATGGGGGGGGGGGGGGGCACCCACTGTCGTCCCCCCCCCACCTGCACACACCAGGCCCTCCATCCCCGCAAAAACGCACCAAACCCCCCCCCCCCCCCCCCCCACGCCTCTACCCCCCGCAACTTCTCTCTCTCAAGGTCTGATGAAAAGCGAGTAGCTGCTCTGATCTGTTTTTGGCGACGTAGAAACAGGAGCGTTCTTGTGTGATGAATTCCCTTTTTTTGTCTGCACGGAGGGGTTTTATTTACCGAGGAGGTGACATTTATGCTAATTTTTTTTTTACCCCTAAGGTTAATTTTAAATATGGTGCCTAATAAATGCTGGTGTTAACTTTCAAGAATTTAAAGCAACAAGGTACTTGCAGCTCCCCGGCAAATCAACAAAGCTAACTGTCAAATGATGGAAAATTGAATCATCATTTACCTCCACTGACATGATATTTTGGGATGTCAAACACAGCTGGCAGAGTCTTACACAGACAAAGCATCCAGACGAATGAAACGAAAAGCCGCTGCTTTCAGATTCCATGCATCATTACACTTAGTGCTTGTCAGTAAATTTTTTCTGCATTCCCAAACCATAATGGTGTAATGGTACAGTGGCATCGACCAGCCAGCCAGCCAGCCAGCATCATTCTGTTCAATCCGCAAATTTGAAATTATGCACACATTTGCTATCACCTGCTTATGTGGAGATGAATCGAACAATTATTGTCAATGCATGCCATGACTGTACGCTTATGCCCCACAGCTTTACTCAGCACATTGCATACGCTTCTATTTTTAGAAGTGGGGGTGGGGGGAGGGGGGGGGGGGGGGGGGGGGGGGGGGGGCGGAAAACAATCCCTGTTTACTTTTCCTTTTTGAAAGTCAGCAGTGCAGATATCTGAATGGCCAACAATAATACATTGTCAGCAGCCCGATTCCATTTTTTGCACGGTGTAGTGCTTGGCAGGGCAACCAGGGAAAAATTAAGGACGCGTTCCACGGGAACTCGCTTTTTCTGCCGAAACCAAGGACGAACCCCCAGAACACCGTCTGCGGTGGAACCCCGTGCGTTCGCCATGGAAACAGCGTACCGGGTTGTCTCCACCCGAAAAAAATTATAACTGGAGACGGAATGTGCGGAAGCCATTTATATTTTCTTTTGTCTGCGAGACGAAAACATCCTTCCGTTCCCTTTCACAGATTCCCCCGGTTTTTTTCCAGCAAAAAAAAAAAAAAAAAAAAAAGAAAAGAAAACAAGGGGTGGATGTGTATGGGGCTACGCGCGATGCAGTCATTAAGAAAGCAGTAACGAGCAGCTCTGACAGGTTTATAAAAACCCCTCCCTCCTCGGGTTTGATGAAAGAGGTTGTCCTCCAATCCCTGTGCCCCACTGATACAGCAGCTGTGCCATGTGTTGTGAAAAATAAGTTCCCCCTCTGAAGTAAGTTCTCTCCTTCGAACGCCATGGTAATTTGTGTACCATGTCATAATTTGTTGTGTGCTTTAGGAACTTTAGGAGGAGATGGTGCTTATTCTGCATGCAAGCATGCATTTCAAATGGTTTAATGCTGTTAAATGGTTAAGCACATCGTTGGTTTAGTAGCTGGATAAGTTGGTGTTATAATGATTGGATTCTGTTAAGCATACAGCCAGAACTAGGCAGCTAACAGTTTCAAATCAGAACGCATGCGCAGAACTGAATTGGAACATCCAGTTTGCATGGTAACGTAAGTAGGTTAGCTAACTTGATAATACAACAGCGCCACTGTTACAGTAAGACCGTTAGCTAATGTGCCGGCTTGCTGCTAGCTTGTTTAGCCGAATACATCACTAGGTGTTTGACGTTAGTCAAAAAATAACTATAACAATATTAACAATACATCAGCATCTTCGAGATGAAACTAATTTCCCTTTAAATTGTGACATCATAATGACAAGGGGGAACTTATTTTAGAAGGGGAACATTTTCAAGAGGGAACTTATTTTACAGGGGGAACTCATTTTAGAGGGGGAACTTATTTTACAGGGGGGACCTATTTTACAGGGGGGGCCTATTTTACGGGGCGGGGGGGGCTTATTTTAGAGGGGGGACTTGTTCTAGAGGGGGGCCTTAGTTTAGAGGGAGAACTTATTTTTCCCCAGCCTCATGTTCCCCACAGCTCCGGGGCCTGTGCAGGGAACAGGAGCACAACCGGCCCGGCATATTAAAAGACATAAACAACGTGCCGGTGAGCCATTCATAATTAATAAGGCCAGACGTAAATTCAAGGTTAGTGTTTTGTATGCCTTGCACTGACTGTCTGAGAGCTGGGCTGCCCAACCCTATTCCTGGAGATGTAACATAGCACACCTCACTCACCAGCTAGAGATCTACCGTCCTGCAGGTTTTCACTCCAACCCTAACACAGCACACCTCATTCACCAGCTAGAGATCTACCGTCCTGCAGGTTTTCACTCCAACCTAACACAGCATACCTCACTCACCAGCTAGAGATCTACTGTCCTGCAGGTTTTCACTCCAGCTCTAACACAACACACCTCATTCACCAGCTAGAGATCTACCGTCCTGCAGGTTTTCACTCCAACCCTAACACAGCACACCTCATTCAACAGCTAGAGATCTACCGTCCTGTAGGTTTTCACTCCAACCCTAACACAGCACACCTCACTCAACAGCTAGAGATCTACCGTCCTGTAGGGTTTCACTCCAACCCTAACACAACACACCTCATTCACCAGCTAGGAAGATGGAAGATTTTATTGAGTTGCTGATCAGATGTGCCACATTAGGGCTGAAATGAAAACCTGCAGGAACAGGGCCTTGGCAGCCTGCTCTGGAGGAAGTGAAGCTGAGCCCAGGCCTCCTTCAGGTTTTTGGGGCCTGGCGCGGTGCTGCTTGTGTAAAGCAGCTGTGGTTGGCACCGTTGCCCCTGGCCCTTCCTTGCCCTGGCACTTTGTACAGTCGCTGTTCCAGGAGAGTGGGAGTCCCAGAAGGGTCGCTGTGTGTGTTACCGTGAGGACAGGAATCATAAAGAGGCCTGTTTCACACAGAAAGCAGGGGAGGAAAGAGAGAAAGGGACACAAGCCAGAAGAAATTACGAGCCATACATACGTGTGCCTCTCCGAGGCCGGCTTCACATCATAATGGGGCACAGTCTGGGGTCAGGGGTCAGGGGTCACCTCTAGTTCATCTGGATGCCAGCAACCAGCGTTGAATACACCTGAGCCCTACCACTTGGTTGAATGTATGGGGTCAGTCACAAAAGTACCCGAAGGCAATGTACATACGCCATTCTGTCTCTCAGACGCATAGTGCCGTATTGTACACATTGCACACCCTTGTGTACAGATAATAAGGTCCTGTTTTCAAAACCTTATAGCCTTTTGAATTTCGTTTTTTTTTTTTCCATATCTGTGCTTTTTTTTTTTGCAGTTATATGCATATTTGATGGCTCTGAGCGTGCCTTTGCTCCGCGACGGATTCATTATTATGCTAATTTAGCCTTTTCTGTCTCGTGCCCTCAGACTCATGTGAACAATGTAAAGGTACGAGGGAGAAAAGTGAAAAGATTTATCCCCTTAATTAACCGTACAGGGCGCGGAAACAAAAATTCACTTTGGAACGCACTTTTGACCCAATACGCAGCAAAATGTTCAGTGTTAAATCCACACTTACAAAGGTCACATGAGTCCACTAGATTGGCCAGATTGGACTCATATAAACCCTGTTAGAGTTGAATTAACACTGGACATTTTATCAGGTGTATCAGGTGAAATGTTAGGGGATCAGCAAACATTTTTGGCTGGACCGCAACGCGAATGTCTCTGACTGACTGACTGAGTGACGAAGTTACACCATTGGTCAGCTGGATTAAGTGTGTTAGGTCCAGCCATATACCAGGTTTTGACCTGGTCCTGTTTAAAGTTCGCAAATATGTAAGATCAGATACAATTACAGTCCCGCAGTCCTCGATGAGACATATAAACTAGATAATCAGAAAAACAGGATTCCTGTCAGTTTAAAAGGTGCTTTCGCTCCTCTTCGTTTCCTGCTCCAAGGCCGCCGATGTACATAACCTATTTGTCACTTGTCACATAAAATACACAGACATTCCTAGATTGAGACATCTGAGGCATCCTCAGGTGAGTGGGCTTAAGCAAGACAATGCCCAATTGGTGGGTTATCGTTTTTTTCCACAGAGACAAAATGGATGCTCACAGGACTGTGACCGTGGTAATTATGCTGTTGCCGTGTCTCTCGGCTTTACCGACTTGTCACCCCTTAAATCAAAA
This sequence comes from Anguilla japonica, assembly GCA_025169545.1. Lineage (NCBI taxonomy): Eukaryota > Metazoa > Chordata > Actinopteri > Anguilliformes > Anguillidae > Anguilla > Anguilla japonica. Next base: position 65,877,625 of record CM045886.1, on the reverse strand, counting down.
GACTACAGTTAATTATTCATATTTGTAATTCCTAATTGCCTGAAATGGATTTACTTAATACAATCCCAATTCAGGAACAGGCTGTCAGTCTCACAAGACAGACAACAGCTTGCAGATAATTAAAATAGAATTTAGACGTTTAATGTATTTGGAATGGGCCATTCATGCATGCCAAACATATAGAATGAGACAATCTACATAATATTATTTTCATCAAAGTAAACACAGTCATAACTGTAGATTCACGTTGTAGGGTTATGGTAGCAGATTTGTTTTGGTAACAGATCTACATTTGTTAGGATTTAAACTTAAACTTTGAGTTGAAATCCCAACCAACCATTTACTGACATCATAGAATCAGTTCTATTACAATTTCTGTTCGGATCAGAAAATCTTTTTGTCTCCAAACTCCAGAAATCACATAAACCCAAACAATGATAGATATTGTGTGCACATTGTTTTTCATAGAACATCTGTTGCCAACTGATGATATTTCAACCACGTGTGTAAATGCCACAGAAACAAATTAACTGTGTAAATATATTTATGGGCAGTATATTTAGATGAGCTTGTCTCAGGCGTCTTAAAGTTGTCTCTAATGTGCACGGTCCGCAAGATACTAAAGAAAGTGCATACATTGGCCACAAAAATCATCTAATATAAAGCAGCTTACCATTGCAATATGAAGGTATGTCAATATATAACTTCATAGTAGCCTTCCGTAAGGCTACTCTTGCCACAGTGGACAAAGGCAAGTCAAAACATACGAGAAAAGGTCAGTGGCGGAACAGTCCGTTGTGAAACACGTTGAGCCGTATGTTGTGTGGATTTTTCCCAGAGATCCCACGCCAAAGTATTCCCAGATCCACCCCTCCCCATTCCTTCTCGCGGCTAAAAGTTGAATCTGGAATCACGGACTACTTAGTAAGAATGTCAGTTGCTAACAAAGTGAGAGAGTTCTGCAATAAAGTAAACAATTACACCCTGAAGGTTCTGGGCAATCTGCAGTCAGATGATGAAGCCTAGCAAAGTGAAATTATCACCTTATACAAGTGTTCTTCTTATTAGCACCATCTCCACAACACCTGTCAATTACAGCATCTTTTTCATACACCGAGGTGACATTGGATGAAATAATTTGTGTTCTTTACAAGTTTATTTATTTCACTACGCTTCAGAAAGATGTGGAATGTGGAAATTACGGAAACGTCGTTCGCCTCACATTACTGTTGGCGAGCGAGAGTTTGAAAAAATTAAACTTCCCTTTCAGACGCTTTTGCAGCCTTTGCAAAATAAACATCGCAACCGGGGTCAAAACCCTTTTTTTTTTTTTTTTTTTTGTCAGCTTCAAACTAAATGACAATGTGTAAAACAATAAATCATAATCACGCTTTCTCCCTGCACTGTTAATTAGCATGCAGCTGTGTGGCGTCCTGTTTACAGTTCACATAATCGTGTGGAAAATGAGGATTTGCATTGAATTAACGAAATAATAACAGCTCCTTGAGCATGTGACAACCTGTCACATAATCATAAACTATTCAATGTGGCCCCCGAAAGGGTTCTGTCGCACATTAAAAGGAAATAAGCAAAAACAAAAAAAAGAAAAGCAAAAAAAAAAAAACATTTTCGGATGAATGCCCACAATGAGAGCCCGATAGCCAAACTCGACCGAGCAAGTTAATTATCTGCCCACGTTAACTTTTCATACAAAGTGTTAATGGCTGTGTGTCTCATCGTGAAACAGATCAATCTGACAACGCGGGCGAAAGCCCGACCGAGCGTGCGTCCCCCGGATCCAACCGAGCGTACGAAGCGAGAGGAGAGGGAAGAAGCGCCGGGCCGCCCGCATCACAGCCTCCAGCTGCCTTCCGCTTTCGCATCCACAATCCGACCATTACGACGTCAACGCTAACGGCCTGTTGAAACTATTTAAAAAAGGAGAAAAAAAAAACTAAAACAAAACAAAAAAACAATTGCTTTACGTTATATATGCGTGAACTGTTTTATTTATTCAACCCCCAAATGTTCAATTTTAAACAAGGTACCAAAAGTGCTTTTGTTGCAATTATCTGCACTGGGGGCCTTAATATAAAACGGTTTGTGCGCATTAACTTAATTCTGTACAAAATATCACATTTCCTCTGCTTAAAAATACAATACGTAAGTAAATAAATGGGTATGAGGCCCAGAAATCCGTTTTATGCGCCAGCCCTAAATGTAATGGTATACAACGGTTTAATTTATTGTAATGTCATTATTTAGTGCTACTTAATATTGCATGCTTCTGGCTGAAGAGTCATTAAGGATGCACAGCATATTCAGGAAAACGAAAATGGCACTTCTCTCTTCTTCGCCCTTTGTAATGAAGTAGCAATGACTTGACCCCATAGGCAGTCAGGACAACCGCCATTTTGTGCCCAAAAATAGTAGGTGTTGAATCCTCCTTGGTTTCGCTAAGATTCCTCAGTAAGACATCAGGTGACCTGAAAGGTTGGGTCCACCTACATTTCTCAAGGACTGCAATTTCAAATTCCTAAAATACATGAGTTAGGCCTCATGATAATATTTGGTTACTGCTGGAGCTGCAGCTTTTAGCTCCAGGCGATCACATGATCTTTTTCAACATCAAATGAAAAGAGCACACAGAATACTCTCTAGATTGAGGCTCAGTCCATAATGTGAAAAAAATAATTTATTATTATTAATAACAATAACAAAAATAACAATAATAATAATAATAATAATGATAATAATGATAATAATGTGTGTTATTTGAACTATTGGGCCTACTAATGAAGTAAAAATTATGACTACTCCTGGATTTTCACTTTTTCACATGAAAGCAGCAACAGCGTCTCCAAAGAGAATGTGCAATCAAATTGCTTTGCTTGAATGATCAGCTGAAAAAAAAGCTATTTTTTCGAAAAAATGAACACGTCCTGCATTTATTTCAAGCTACCCGCAGAGGCAGGCTTGCACGGTTCCAAACTGAACCCCATCAAAAACCCTACACACACATCTCCTTAATGAATGTGCTGTAGTGTTCCTGTTGTCAGCGAAGAACACTGTGTGAAAATGTTACAAAAACCCCACCTTATGTGGACGAAAAGAGAGAAGTTCAGAACAATGTGGCTGAAATAGGCTTTTCTGACCTCCCAGAGCCGAATATGCTTCACGGAGGCGTCACTAGGGGGGTGGGGGGGTGGGGTGCGGACCGCATTGGGTGACACCATCGACGGGGGGCGACACCGAAATGACTGGCAATACATTTTTTGTGCAGCGACGAGTTGAAACAGCTAACTTTACTGCCGGTTGATTTTAACTAGCGGTATTAATGTACCCTGTCGAGAAGCGCTTTGTTGTTTGAATGCATAACACGCAATTCCTTGCTTGCGCCCACACCCGCCAGCACCCCCCCCCCCCTCGCCCCCTCCGGTCGAAAACATCCAACAAAATCCCACCCCCACCACCCCGGTTGACAACATCCAACGGTCGACAACATCCGACCCAAAGTCGACAACATCGGGTGACACCAGCAGTCGACCACACCAGCCGTCAGCAACCGTAGAGACACAGCTCCAGTACTCACATATGACCGACTAGTATCCGTTGAACTTTGAAAGGCTTGTGAGGCTTGTGTGCTAAAGGCATGCTACGCAGGTTTTTTGGCGACCCTCCCAGACGCTGTGTTTGCATTCAAAGAAGTCTCCTCCTCTGTCCTCAGCCCCACCCACACCTCCGTTGAGGACACACCCACGAGCTCAAGTAAAGAAAAAATCCTTCATAGCCTGTCTTTAACCATTAGACTAGGCCTACACCACAGGATCACATAAGAATGCAAAGCAAGCACTCCCCAGATAGACATACCACGCACCCCCCTGCCCCCCCCCAATTTCAGTGTTGACAGTGTAATTATTTCTCTGGAACTGAGATAGGAAATACTAATAGATAATTTTTGGTGGGGGATATGATATTTAGAATTAGCAAGATGTTTTGCACTTGAACAAATTACATCTGTCAACTAGAAAAACACTCAGATTAATGAAAATGATGTGCTTTGTTGAAAATGTCTGTATTTCAACCTGTCAACATTAGCACTGTTAATTGATACATTCATATTTTAAATAGATTGTTCTAGTGCAAATTGACTGTCTGAATAACGAGACAGAATGTAAATTATTTGCATTACTGTTTCGCAAGTTCTCGTCTTTTTAAGTAGGTGAGACAGAGACTCGATAAAAGGTGCAGCCAGTTAGGCACAATCAGCTCTGCCAGTTTCAGATTCGACTGTGGGGTCCATCCGTACACTAAAATAATGTTTTATATTACCTTAATTACGTGGTATCAATTTTTATCAGATACATTTGGAAATGTATCACGTTATATTAAATTAATTATATTAGATACATATTAAATTTGACCTTCACAACTTCTTTCATTTAAACTGATACACAGAATTTAAATACATTTCAATGGCTTCCTAGTTGGATGTGTTGTGCATAAGTCTTTTTTTATGTTTGCTAATTGCCTTTCTGTAGATAGGCAAACATCTCCCACCACCAATGTGTAACCCTTCACAGTGACTCATGAGTCATGTGTATATGCGGACGTTTTTAACGTGTTAAATTTTATCATCCACCGTCTGAGTACTTGCCGAAAGGATCTCCACACCACAGCAGGGTGTTCACACAGGGTCGATGGGGACACATTTACATCTCAGCAATTCCACAGTCTACGACAGCACAGCTGCCATTGATGAAGATAATCACCATTTGGAGCTATGACTTTTCGCTTAGTCTTAAAAGGCTAAGGTGAAGTATTTTTCTCCTGAGAGAAATTTATTTTTTAACTAAAAGGGTTGGGAAAAGGTTGTGAACCTTTACTTCCCGTGCACATATTTAACCCAAGCACTGCCTAGACATAAACAATAAATTCTATTCGTGGCTCACTCTTTTTATTATTTTCGTTCCCGTAAAGCAATTCTATTTATATGAAAATCTTTTCTATTTGCAGAAAGGTCTGCGCACCAGTGAGAATCCCGCAGCCCAGCTGTTTCCCCGAGGAGGGCCTGAATGTCTTCATTGTTTCCTGCTCTTAGTGCTTCCATGTCTTCGCTCTCCAGGTTCTCTAACTGCAGCGGAACAGTGGTCTCAGTGGCTCCAGTGTCTCCTGCATTTGAACGTACCAAAGGGCCATCTGAGTGCCTCAATTTGCTTACCTTCCAGGAATGTTCTGGGAATCACTAATGATAAACCAGGTAGAATATGAGCTGCCAGATATATGTATGTGCACATACACACACACACACACACACAAATTCAGCAAATTCCACAGACAACTTCTCTCCTTGTGAAGACAGATGACTAGCCATGTTGAAGAATTCCAGAGGCTTTGATAAAATGCTTCACATTATTGCAGTTAGCAAAAAAAAAAACACTGGATAAAGTAGCCTTGAGCAATGCCATTCTGTTCTTCCTCAACCCCACTACCACGGAGAGCCAACAACTGCACCACTGTTTCAGCTACACTAATCTAACCTGGAAAAAAAGCTCATTATTGTTCAGAATTACTTAAAATTGATTTTCCACTTTTTTAAATGGCCCATCTGGTGAGTATCGGATGGGGAAAGTTTTCAAAATGTCAAAAAATAATGACGCACATTGTATTTCAATGAGCTGTGCTTTTTTTGTATTCTCTGTGCGTGGGAAGCCATTTTGTTACTCAAGGGTGCTTTGGGTTTGGCAGTGTATACGTGCTTGGAAAAAAGATCTCTTAGCAAATTATTTTAGTCTCCGTCAAAGTCAAAGTCATTCTCAGTCTTCAGTCAAGTAATACAATTGGCAATTTTCTTCATTTGCTACATATTTTTCTTTCATTCCTTTTAAAATAACCATTTCCAAACGAACAGTTAATCACTTAGTACTTATATCCTGTACACGAGCATGTCACCCAGTTATCAGATAGCATGACTTTCACATGTAACATAAGATTGCTATTATGTTAAGTACTGAGGTAACTACAAGGATCACCCAGATACCAGGATGCTTAAGGCTGCTAAGAGAGAAGCTCTTATAATAACACAAACCTTTTTCTTACAGGTAATAACAACATATATTTTTTAGGGGGTGGGGGGGTCAGTTTTTCATCGTATGATGTCACCGTCTTTCGCCCTGCATACCGAACGCTTGGGAGCACTTAAACGGATGCACCAATCACAGTACGGCACTTGGAAGGCAGCACAGAACAACGAGCGAGATATGATCACCGATGATCAATGCTGGATTTGAGGCCCTGTGGAAAGTGTTTGCATTAAAGGTTTGCCATCGGTCACTGGTCTCAGGAGAAAACTCTATAAATTGACTTATTAAGCAGCCCTAAAAAAAAAAAAAAAAAAAGTTGAAGAATGTTTCTTGGGCTCGATACCACAACTTTGAACAATGATGAACTTTTGTCTTTCCTCCTTCTCTCAAAAATATATTTAAAATAAAAAAAATGAAGGGGTGTCTCGTGTGGCGTAGCCTTTAGAGCGCTTTCCACACGCTCGTTGCGAGCCTGTGACGGGTGGTTCAGGTCCGACCGCCGACCTTTGTCGCACGTTTCTCTCTCTCTCTCTCTCTCTCTCTCTCTCCTCCTGGTTCTTCCCGTCCCTCTACACTGATCAGTTAAATAAAGCTGAAAAAACCCAAAGAAAAATAAAATAAAAACAAAAAAAAAATTAAATTTTCTGATGTTGAGATGTAAGGTAGATGCCGAAATTATTCATAGACATTCTTTTCTGCCAATCACATGGGGCCAAACGGCTCATTGGCTGCAGTCCATGGTTCGGGGTGTGGAGAGCCTCTTTGTTATTCCTAGACACAGCTGCTGAAGCGGTGATCCCCAGGTGTACAACAGAACTGAAAGACTGTAGTGTTATTTTCGCTATTATTTTTTGGCTACCCACTGGTATTTTTAAAGGTATTAAAAAAAAAAAAAAACAAAGCAAAAGAATGTGGGAATTGCTCACTGGAGCACCACCACCAGACAGGCGAGAGATAGAGAGAAAATGAAGGTCGTGGACACGACTAGCTGTTGAGCGCGAAGTCAGAGAAAGCGGTTCTTTTTGGATTTCACGTTACACTTTTCTTGTGTTGGTATAGCGGAGTCATGGATGATGTCACAGTGTGTGTAAATGTGCGGGTGTGCGTTTCACGTGTGTTTCTTTCTTTAGAATGGGCTCAAATTACACATTTTATTCACTGCCGTTCGGTTGAGCTGAAAATAACATTTGCATTTGCCAGTATTTGTTTGCCGTCTCTGATCGGTCACCTGCAAAGTTCACGAATGAATGGCTGATTCTTGATTTGAAGTTTTTACTGTGGTCAAGATGAAAGGAGACATACATTATTGCACCTAACATCACACGTTCAGTGAGGTTTAAATGATCAGCCTAAAAAACAACCACTTTCTGGACTGCAGGGAATATTTTTTGTTCATTTTTGACAGTCATCACTATCCGTCCGGAACAAACAAATCTTTAATGCCGACACTGCACTTTTCACTCCATTCTTTGACAGCAGACAGGAATTGCAAATGGATTCCCGTGAACAATAATTTGAAAACAAGGAGGAGGAATGAGAGGGCATTCACATGAGGAACCGGCCATTGGGTGCTGAGGAAACCCCCCCCCCAACCCCCCCCCCCCCCCCCCCCCAGAGTGAGTAGTTTAGGTACTGTAGCACATTAGATGCATAGTCGAAGTTGTTTAGTGTCTAGTGAACATTATTATCTGCATAATGTTCAAGGATGCCTTGCCCACCCCCCCCTTAGCCTTAGACAACAAGTTTAGTACAGGCACATATACGAATCTGCAGTATATCAAATATTACTGACTGAATGGTCTGTTTCATACCTGCTCCCCCAAAATAAAGTTATAGGTCACTCATGCTTGTTTCTAACCTCCCAACAATTCACCGTGGGATTGGCAGTCAACACCAATTACGGTTGTGCCTTTTATGAAGAAGAAAGTGAAAAATATCAACATCAGGTTATCAGTTTTAAAAACTGCATAAAATTATCAATTTAGACAGCTCCAGTACACGCTTCTTAGCAGTGGATTTAAAAGGGCCAGACAGCTTTTAGCTTTGCATTTTGTGTTGTCAAGTCCATTTCACTGATGACTATTCAATGATATTATGCTGAACAATATTACTTACATGAATTTGGCAATGGAGTCACTCATTAAATCAGAGTTTTATTAGGGCCAGGAGTGATGTAACATTTTACTATTAGAATTGGCAGATAAATAGGTTTTAAGACTTAATAAAACCAGTCCCAATGGGAAAGATGAGACAGTTATTATTTATTCTGCTACTTTGTTGAATGGCTTGTCATTTCTGTCATATACTTTATTTCAAGTGTGAAATTGGCTGTATAAAATACAGTTGGCCCCTGTTACAGAAAAAAAAAGAACTTCACTGGAACCGACAGAGAACACTGGGCCTCATTCACACAAAACTTTTCTTAAGTTTTTTCTTACTTTTGGTCTTAAATGTTCAGATGAAAAAACAACAACATGGGATTCATGAAACATGCACAGGCCTTCAATATCAGATGACGATTGCTGGTTGTCTGTGAAATGGACCCTGCGAGTCTGTTGATGTTGATTTGCATAAGGAAACTGATGTCGACTTTGAAGGAAAACAAACAAACAAACAAACAAGCATTAAATCCTGCGGGGAACAGTTATATCTTTCTAGTTACTGCGCAGCAACGTGTCCATTGTTAATTCAACTCTAACAGAGCACATGTGAGTCCAGTAGGGTCCACAGGCACACTGTAAACAGAGTTGATTGAACACTGAACATTTTACATGTAGTCAGTAAGCAGTTGTAGGCTGGTGCCAATGTGTTCTATGGTGCCAGAAACAATGGAACACAAAGTAGATTGTTATTCTACGACACTGCAACTAGTGAGTTTCCACAAGCAAGATGAAAAAAGAAATTTTTTTTTTTTTTTGTCTAAATAAGAAATAGCAAAGAACACCATATAAGGCATGTCGGCTTTTTGGTTACATGCACACATCAGAGAATCAAATGTCATCTTCCCCATCACGCTTGCCTCCCAAGGCATGATTAGCCAAGTAGCCCAAAAGCTGTGTGTTTGTGGGTCTTTCTGCATATAATATTTGCATTAATAAACACTTTTATGTCAATATTAGGTATGTAACTACGTAATTTGACTTTCCATAAATAATGAAACGTTCTAAATATAAACACCTTCAGCGTCTGCCTTTACACGATGCTGAACACACATAGATTTTGATCTAACCGAAGAACAAATTCATATTTTAAAAAAAGGTTATGAATGCCAAAATGTTTGTGGAAACGTTTCCTAAGCACAGTCAAATCTGATCATAAGCATGTTTCATGAATGAGGCCCGTTTTGTTTGGGGGCCTTTGTGTTGAATTTGTACGACATTTACAATGCCACAAAAAAAAATGTATTGAGACTGCAAGAAAACACTTTTTTTTTTCTTCTTCTCGAGACAAGCAAAATGTTCAGAACAACCGTTGCGTCGCATCGCCGTGTAAAAAACAAGAAAGCCGAACGTCGCGGGGATTCCCCCGCAACATTAGATGGGGGGGGGCGTGAAGACAAAACCGTCCCTCGGTCGTTTCGATTCCAGAAACTCCAAGGAGAACAGTTTTGGCACGGGAAGCGAGTAACCACCGAACTGCCTCGGCCTCTCAGGACGCCGCCGAATGGCACCGCGGCCTGCCGCGCCCGCAATTAACGGGGAATTTCAACGCTGGGATATTGTTCTCGACCGACTAATTTATTACCGTGCGTCCTCTGACACGTCCGAACGTGCGAATAGATTACACGGCAATTATGCGCAATCGAACGGATCCGGGGCGAGCGGGACGTAACCGGTCGCCGCTCCTGGTAGGCCAATGCGGCGCGCCGTGATTAAATGGCAGTGCTTAGAGCGGACCGCTGAACTAACTCATCTCTAATGAAGGGGCTATTCATTGATTTATCCACACGTAAGGACGGTATTGATTTACGTTCTGCTTTTTTCTCTCTCTCTCGTTTTTTTTTTTTTTTTTTTTTTTTTTTTGGTTGTGCAGTTTTGTCACTTGACGATATTTCAAATCGGGCCTCGTCAGAATTTCACGATGGGCCCCCCCCACGATGAGGATCGATTCCACACACACACACACACACACACACACACACACACACACTCTCTCCCCTCTCCGGTCTTTACGGCGCCAAGGTCACCGCAGTCCAACAGCCGCCGCACGTCTCCCGCTGCTCGCACAGAACGGGCGCCGTTACCGGCCAATCGTGAGGGGCAAGGGATGATAACGCCCCTCTGCGCTGGTGTCCCCAAGGTTCGCACAGTCTCTGCAAGCCTTTCCATATAAGGCTGCGGCTGACACATTCCCGTTCACTCTCCTGCCCCCAAACGCCCCAGTCCCCCTACCCTCTCCCCCCCCCCCGGGGGGCTAATTTCACGGCACGGCCTGTGCTTTTGACCGCCGCGCCCCCCCCCCCCCCCATATAAACACCCAAGCGCTCTGCTTGAGAAGAGAAGGCCCACAAAGGCCTGTGGCGTCGTGATTGAGAGAACAGCTGAACCTTGAGCAGAGGGTTCAGCTCCTGCAGGACGTCAATCAGGCGAGAGGGTGAAGATTGAAGCTCCGCCCACATCCACACACACCGCCCGCCCGCCCCCCCCCCCTCACGCGTCAGGGAGAGAGAGAGAGAGAGAGAGAGAGAAATCGCCCAGAAATAATTATTATAAAGGAGCTCACGGACGACGGGAATCGCTGAACGCGTGGACGGGACCTGTCAGCGGCGAGCCCAGCACTGCCACACACCCGTCCTCTCCGAGCGCGCGCACTTGTTGATTAGATTGACTGTATTTAAATTAGATCCGCTCCCTCGCTCGACTGTTTCTGGGAAGCGCAGAGGGAAAATCATTACACTGTTAATCATATGAATATGTGTTCCCCCCACCCCCCACCCTACCCCCTCCCCTTTAACTTAAGAGAGGCATGGTTTGACAGACAAAGGAAGAAGGAAAAAATCTTTTTAAAAATATGACATTAGATAGACGAGTGCCATTTTTATATTGAACTGTCACTCACTTATCAGGTTTCTGCATTCGAATATATTGGTTGTGCTTCTTGGTGATTTTAATGCTTTTGTATACAGTACACAGTAACACCATAACAGGAAAATAGCTGTAAAGGTAACTGTTCAGCCACGCGATGACACATTACGATTCAGTGCGCAATGGATGGGGGGACTGGGGAGGCGGGGGGGGGGGGGGGGGGGGGGGGGGGGGGGTGTGTTCTCGATCTTTTCGCTAAGACAGATCAACTGCCTGCCGTTAAGGGATAAGGCTGCCCAGGAGAGGGTGTAGGTTTCTCCGTGTGATGCACGAAAAGATCCCCACATAAACCACGATTGCCTGCCAGGAGACCGAGGACCTGGGCTACTGCTGCAGACCCAGGGCCCGGGAGCTACAAATCAAGCCCCCATTGTGACATCACAGAGGAGCTCGTGAATCGCCACGGCGAAAGCGGATTACCAGGAAGTCAGGCCGCTGACTCTGGGGGGCGGGGCGACAGCGCCACAGATTTTTACTGGAGTAGAATAACCAGATGGCCTACTTACGTTCACGTTCACGTCCTGCGTTTCATCTTTCTTTAACCGACAGGAGGCTTCGGTTAGTAACGGCACCCAGCGGTGCTGAGGATAATCAGATTATGACAAGGTGTAGAATCTGGAATGTTTCAGCTTTAAGGAAGGGAGACGGCGTTCGAGAATACTGTGTTGACCATCTGGTTTATCTACAGTAGCCTGTTCACACTATTATTGTAGTATTTTTATGCTCGTGGAAATTTTTATTTAACACAACACCCTGACCCAAGACTTGATCGCTGATATTCTTTGACATCAAGATAATTCTGATGTTTACCAAATAGCTGCCTTTTTTATGTTTTGGACAGCCCTCCCTTCCAAAATAAAATGTAATTAAATTGAATAAATATAAACTACTGTAGTTCACACGCTAAAAAAAAAGAGAATAGGAAGTGGTTCACTGGGCCAAAAAAAAAAACTAACAAACAAACAAACAAACAAAAAAAAAACCCATACGAACATCAGAGTATTCAAAATCCTACATATTTTCACAGTTTCTCCTGTGTAAACTACCTATTATCTCTCATCAGCTTCATCGTCAGACGGCAGTCAGGACTGACAGCGTGAAACATCGAGATTACAGACAGCGTTAAATGCAATATGTCTGGTAACACTAGTAACGCATGCTGCGCACTCGCTGTCTAGTATTCTCTAACGGCTCAAGATCCCTCGGACAGAGCTTCCACATCAATGGGCAATTTTCACAGCGTATATAAAAAATAATAATAAAGTCTCATTCCATTATAGTCAATTGTGTTTTCCACACAACCCCTGCTGGCGAAATGTGACTTCCTCCCCTCCACACGATCGCTTGGCTTGGTTTCATTTCTGTTGCATCATGGTTCAACTAGCATATCCACCGCAAATAATTTTTATAAAAATGTTTTTTTTTAAAAATGCCATTCTGGCATGGACTGACGGTGGAAAATTGCCACTATCATCAACATTTGATCAAAGATAGAGGCCAGTTTTTATATGAATGTTTTGTTTAACAAAAAATTGTACCCCTTCCACACAGTTTCCACATATTTCTGCATAACATTAAACAATGTTGGCATCCGTGGCAGTTTGGTTGGATGTTGAACAAAAGAACACTGTGTAAGAAAATAGCTAAGTTCAAACCCCAGCATATCTCTCTCTCTCTCTCTCTCTCTCTCTCTCTCTCTCTCTCTCTCTCTCTCTCTCTCATCTCTCTCTCTCTCTCTCTCTCTCTCTCTCTCGCTCTCTCTCTCTCTCTCTCTCTCTCTCTCTCTCTCACCTGGAACACCCACTAAGATTGCTTCCCTTCCAAAGTCATGATTTCAAGCAGCCCTACGCACAATGTTTTTCCCATCTTTCTTGTGGAAACTCTCAACACTTGCAGAGTCATAGAATAACTTTGTATTGCAGTGTTGCTGACACCATAGAACACATTGGCACCAGCCTGCAACTGTTTTCTGAGTACATATGGACCCTATTGGACTCACATGTACTCTGTTAGAGTTGAACTAACAATGGACATTTTACTGCGCAGTAACTCGAAAGATATAACAGTTTCCTCACAGGATTTAATGCTTTAAGTGTTTGCTCCCCTTCAAAGTCGACATCAGTGCAATAGCTCTGTCCAATAGCAGAGGTCACTTCCTATCTTGTTTCTAGCAATGTACCCACCAAGATCGGGGTGAGGGTACATCGGTAAGCTGACTATTTTTTTCCCCCACTCTGACAGATCGCACCAGGATCCTGGAGAAAATAGTGGTAGAATTCGGCCTGTCAGACCATTTCACAAAAAAAAACCCAGAGGGTTCAATTGCTGTGTGCTTGGCTGGAGTTTGAACCTCAGGCTTAAACCTCTAGACCACAGAAATGCATAACAGCTGGAGCAGCCATCCAAAGCTGTGGAATAAGGATTAGCTTTTCCAGGTGAAATGCAGTTCTGTGGTCTAGAGGTTTAAACCTGAGGTTTAAACTCCAACTAAGCACATTTGCAGTTCACCCCCAAGAGTCTGTAGCAGACGACCTGTGTCTTTTTATTTGTAAAGAAAACAAACAAAAAAAAAACAAACATAAATAAAAATACATAAATAAATAGAACTGGGGGGGGGGGCTTTTTTTAAATAAAGAGTCAGTGACTGGGTAACCAGGCAGTGTCCGGGCAGAGCTTCGGGGGCACAAACACACACAAAATTAGAGAGGACAGGAGGGCATGGAGCTTGGCTTGGGAAGAGGTGATGGGCATTCATGGGCACTGCCCAGACAGGACGGGAAGAAATCGTCCTCACCCTCCGACTGCAATGACTACACCGGCCGATTTAAATTATAACCGACCGACAGCCACAAATGGAGTGGAGATGATGTAACAGCAGCGGGGGCTGGACGCGCCCCAGCGGAGCGGGGGCTGCAGTCGCCCAAACAGCACGATGACAGCCCAGGCGATCTTCGGCGATTCGGGACAAACGGGCAGCTTGAAACCGAGCACGAAGGCCGGGGTGAAGTTCGCAAGACATCGGAAAGCACGCAGCACGGTTCCCGCACTCCACTTCATTTCTCCTTCGTTTTTTTACTAATTAAGTGAAGTGGCAGAATCATGCCGTGTGCTTGTCTTACAAACTTCACAGCAGCCTTGTAATTTGGTTTGAGGCTATGAAATGTAAAATGCAAGATATTTTATGTTATAGAAATGATACCTGAATGTTCCCTTTTTTTTCCCCGATGATATTCCCTTGAAAACAAAACCTCACCCGCTGAAGTTTTGCATCTGTGCAGCATTTTTCTTTTCATTTACTTTGGTCTTGAATGAAAAAGAATGCAGTCAGCTGTACCAATAAGGTAGAGAAATTAGCTAAATTTCCCATGAAACGTATTTTGGGTAGTTGCCCAAGTGGCTAATATATTTTTTAATAACATCAAAGAGCTTTATTAAAATCCCAATTCGGTACTTAAAGAATGATTATTTTTTGTGGATTTCCACAGAAGTCTGTGCGTGCCAAATTAAGTGTGAGACTGCTTGCTAAACTACTAGATGAAAAATACAAAACAAAATATAAAAAAATATTTGATTATGTACTATTGTGGAAAAAAACAAATACATTTAAAAAACCTGAAGAGTGTTATCTTGTCAAGCAGGACATTACACATATCTTTACTCTGGGTTTTATTTTAAATTATCAACTACAGGCAGAAAGAAAGAAAAAAATGTTACTCAACATTTTTGGATTAATTTTTCCTTTAAAGTTCATAATTATATTTCTTAAGAAGCGCTCATGACTAATGCCTCTGCCTGCAGTGGAATACAGGATATGATAAGAGTGCACTTCCTCCCAACTCCAAATTGGGCTCTATTAGAAGTATATCAGTCTGCAAGGTAATGCTAATCACTCCAGAAATATCACTAGAGCTCCGAGGAGTTGGGCACTGCTTCACTGATACGTCCAAGTCCTCTGGGCTAATAGGGAAGCCAGACCGCTTAAATAAGACTAGCAGTCCGTTAATCACAGTTTTTAATCTTTAAATGTCATTTTATGTCACTGAGCAATTAAAACCATGGGCTTTTTAAAAAAAAAATCTACAATGGATTGTAGAGATTAAAATGCATGGCAGTATTAACTTGAATAAAATCAAAAGTGATGGTTTCTGTGGCCCAGGAAAAAAAACATTTAGCAAATTTCACAGAGATCCGTTCGGCACTGATGATGGATCAGTGTTGACTGAATCTCCTCTGTGTCCCATGGTTATACGGTGAACTTTCCAAGGCTCAGAATGAACTAACAACTGCCGATTATTTTAAATTAAAGTCACAGTTAAGGTGCTTTGGAACTGTTTGCATGTGTTTTTTTTATTTATTTTAAATTATTGCGTATAACACGGTGCTTTACAATTAGAGGTGAAAACGAGCGTGAGGCTTCTATGGTTCTTAGCGCCTGCAAAGCAACGCACCGTTGGTGGCAGAAGTCCCCAGGGTTAAGCGAGAGTTCAGTCAGACGGAATCCATGTCTCGTCGCTCTCTAGCGACCCCCTGCTGGTCGATTAAAGCTTGGCTGGAGGGGCCACGGTGTGAAAAGAAGCAGAGGGCGGGTGGGATGGGGGGGGGGGGGGGGGAGGGGCTACTTTGGGGGAGATTTGCTTACTCGCCAGTGGCCTCACACCCCAGCTGTGGAAAACTGGCAGCACGAGCGCGCGGCTGCTCGCGATATGACCGAACATTCCGAACCGTGAAAATGGAGAAAATGGAGGGAAAGCCCCACGAATAGAATTTCCAGAGCGGTGGTTAACCAACCCTGTTCCCGGAGATCTACAGTCCCGTTTTCACTCCCAGCCCAGACAAGGCACATCTCATTGAACAGCGCTTGAACAGAGTGCGGCGTTGAGCTGCAAATTAGCAGAGTCAGGTGTGCCAAATTAGGGTCGAAATGAAACCTACAGGACGGTCGATCTCCGGGCAACAGGGATGGTTGCCACTGTTCCAGAGTATTCTCCTGGTAATCAGCCTCTCTGCTTCTAGAGAAATTGCCCCAAGGTAACGACTCAAGAATGGAGAGAAGGCTGCTTTTTGGCCAGAACACCCTGAGTCCCAAAATCTTTCCTCGTGGACAGTGCCCCCCCCCACCCCCACCCCCACCCCCACCCCCACCCCTTGCCTGCACCATCCAGGCAGCTCTCTATCTGACATGCAATTAGATAGATGTAGCCAGAGGATTAAGAGGAGGCAGAGAGGAACAAGCGAAAGGGCCTGTTTCCTAAAACCGCCCGTAGGTACTCAGGTGACAGGATCTAATCGGCAGCGTGGCTGACCTCCGTCTGCAACGCCACTGAAAGCTTTTCGGCTCGGTGACTAACAGTCTGTTTCCTAAAATATGCAAATAGATAAAAGAGAAAAATATGATTACACAAATAGGAAATGCATACATCGGTAACCATATGAAATGACCGTTGTCAGTGTATTTGTTAAAACGTTTATTGTTATTGTTTTTTGTTTGTTTGTTTGTTTTTTTTTTTTTTTTTTTGGGGGGGGGGGGGTCCTTGATGAGGGATACATGGATTACTTTGCTGTCTTTGATTCTTCAGATTTTGGTGGGTTTTTTCACAGGAATCTCTGTCACAAAATTTTTCCTGATCAAGTCTGTGTTTGGCAGGATGGTAGAGGAATTGAAAAGCTTGCATAGAAACTAAAGCTGTGCACCTTTATTATTATTATTATTTATTTATTTATTTTTTAAAAAGATTTTCACATTAGTTACTTCCCTTTTTCAACCCCAAAATATCCAGAGCAATAGCATAATTCATTAACTATTTGGTGCTTCACATGGGCCAAAAAGCATACTTAGCATTCAGTGGCAGCAATTTATATAAAGATATCACCGAATTTCGTAACTTGAAACCATATAATTTTGCATTCTCTGACACTTCAGTGTGATTAAAGTCCAAACAAAAAATCCTCTATACCTGCATTATGTGCCTTTTCACTGCTGCTCAAGTAACAGCGGAAAATCTACAGCCCAGATTTTTAAAAGTGCACAAGAGCTAAAGGCGTGTTTTCAGATCCGCCAACGTCCCTGCCCCGCCTGGATGAACTGTCCGCGCGAGGGGGTTGGGTGGGGATAGAGAATGGAGATTTGCCTTTTGTTGTAGCGAAAGAGGAGGGGTCTGTCTTTCCAACCAAGCTTCCGGAGGTTCGAACGGGGGGGGAGGAAGAATCCATTATTTTGAATTAAGCGTTGTGGAAGATGTGACCAGCAGGGAGAGACAGTGAGGTGTCTGCGAACGGCAGTTGGTATTGGTTAGGCTGGGAGAGGGACTTGCAGCTTCAGTACCATATTGCAATCTCACTACAGTGCGGAGAGTGGAGAGGAGAGGCTGCTTCATGTTGCTGCCGGTGCCGCCTTTGTTTTAAGGAACACGGTTACGCATCGGTCTACGGAGGGGAAGGAAACATTGATCACCGATTGCAAAAGGGGAACCTAAAAAACATGTACCTTAAAGGAGGCGTGCTGTTGACGCTCCTAGCAGCTTTTCAGGTAATATTTGTCTTTCTACAGTGTTTAGTTGCGCTGGGCTGTGTTCTTGTGCTTGTTTTCGGTGACGACACTGCTGAGAATTTGTCGGGTTTAATGCCCCGACGGTCAGTTTCACTCCCGTTTGGGTACCCGCAGCTACACGATCACTATATTCCAAGTGTTCTCTCGGTTTCGCGTTCAGTTTTGAAGTTTATTTCTGATTGATACATCACTTTGATTAATTCGAGGTGTTGTAAAACAACACAGAGAGCGAAAACAAAACAGGTAAACCGGTCGGAGTAAGTGCATAAAGGTCGGCTGTACTTCGCTCCTCCGTTGCTAGTGGATTTTTCTTGTCATGAATACGGTGGCTGTAACCTTTTTCTTGTTCACGACTAATAATATGCGGCGTATTGATCTAAACTGGGCTTATTCTCTCTCGTAACGTACTCGTTTAACATGGATGTACATTCCTCTCTTGTCGGATGTTGAAGAAGATATATAGGAGTTACTGTCCATGGTAGCTACAAATGGGTTATTAGTCGTGTTGCAAGCGTCCCGTGTGGTTACCCAAGTACTCACTGATCGTTGACCCACTGACGCGCTGATCGTTGTGGGTCCTTCACACTCTAAATTAAAATGATCATCTAGAAAACGTAGCGTTTTAAAGTTCTGCCGACTGTGGCCGAGTTGTGCATGGTTTTGCCACAAGCATTGATGGGGAGGTTTAAATAAGAATTTGATTAATGTCTCTCTCCGGGATGCCAGAAAGACTCCCGGGTATTTTTCTCCCCCTTTTTTTGTCTGGAAGTAAACCAAGTAAATCGCCCCGTTTCTCTCTTCCGTTTTGTTAATGCAATAAACAAGCGAAGCGGATGGTGTTTACGTGAGATTGAGTCGAATTCAGTTTTAAAACAGTGTCGCCTAATCATCGTATGACTGCGTGAAAAATGCCCCAATAACAATATAACCTTTAAAACCCTCACAGTCTGTAATCCAGTTTTATTCGAACCCAATCTAGTTTCATGGTCCAGAGTAAATTGGACACGCAGCCCATTAATTATTGTGAACATTTGATGCGCCATTATTTTTATTTATCGATGAGTTCTGTGAGCTATTCACAGTGCAAGATGAAGAAACTGTCAGCATTGTAAATGTGTAAGGTATTCATTTGATTTAGGTACAATGCGGCTAGCTAGTGGTTGAGCACACAGTGGCACTCTCTGTATCCATATTAATAATTTTGAAGGTATTCTTTTTTCGTGGTAAGATTTCCCTCACGCCTCCGATACTTTCCAGTTTTTTTTTTTATATCTGTGCAGTTATCTTGTTTAACTACAGCTTCAAATTTTTATGATCAGTGTGTCGCATTAAACTCTTAACCCCTTTGGTGAGGTTTTTTTTTTTTTACATTTCGGTTTCGTTCAAAAATGAACAGGCTATTTCCCCCAGTGTAGCTACTGTAGTGCGTGAGAATGAGAAGTGTTAACTGATACCTCCACAGTGCAATATTGCGTTGAACTCGGGGCCGCATTCTTTGAAGGTCCCACAAAAGAAATGCGATTAAGGGGTTTGGAGGTAGGGTTGCATGCCGATGGAGCTCAGTTGCAAATGTGATCAGATTTATATCCGCGCGTGAGGCTGGCCAGTTTACAACAATTCTGTGGCCACGCGATAACCTCATTCCATGTGTACATTGCATTTCTCCCACCAAGCAGAGAATTAGCATGACACATTCACTTATGTCTGCATACCCTAGTCTAGCTTCCATATTTTAAAGACCAGTTTTTTATTGTCTGCCAATTTGTCTGATATTATAATTGATTGTGGTTTAATTGGGCTAAACCAATGTTAACTTTAAAACAAGAAAAGAGAGAGAGAGAAAAAACTTCAACCCTAATTTATGAATACAAGTCTGACATTGTTACTGTGTGGCACCATGGCAACCCTTGTATTTTTATGACATTTGAAGTCTAAGACTTGAGTTCAAGTAACCCTTTTCAGGCTGAGGGACATTTTCAAATGGTCCTGGCATTTGGCTGTGAAATGGGTGGGGCTTCCTTTGTGTGGATAAACCTTGTTGATCAGATTTTGGTTACAAAAACTGAAGAGGAAACCTAAAATTTAAAACAGGAAGAACATCTTTCTAGGACATTCTGTTGTGTAGTGGTTCTAGAAAGGCTAATCTATGAGCAGGGGAAAAAAATATTATCACATGCATGAACTCAGAATAAAGAATTAATTAATTCTGTGTGTGGATTTCACAGAAATGTGCAAAGCCACTGAGCAGTCATCAGCTGACTGTCAGGTATGAGAATATTTTGGGGAGAACAGGAGAGAGAGAGAGAGAGAGAGAGGGAGAGAGAGGAGAGAGATAGAGAGAGAGAGAGAGAACCTTATATCCCACCCAATTGAGCTACCCCCCAAACAACAGAGAGAGAGAGAGAGAGACTTTGACTTTTAGAAAACCCTTTATTTAACATAACAAAAATAAAGGAACAAACCATACTGATAACCTTATATCCCACCCAGTTGAGCTACCCCCAAACAACAGAGAGAGAGAGAGAGAGACTTTGACTTTTAAAAAACCCTTTATTTAACATAACAAAAATAAAGGAACAAACTGATACTGATAACTTTATATCCCACCCAATTGAGCTACCCCCCAAACAACAGAGAGAGAGAGAGACAGAGAGAGAGAGAGAGGGAGAGGGAGAGAGGGAGAGGGAGAAAGAGAGAGAGGGAGAGAGAGAGAGAGAGAGAGAGAGAGAGAGAGAGGGAGACAGAGAGAGAGAGAGGGAGAGGAGGGAGAGAGAGAGTAAGCAGGGAACAGAGATCACTGAGGGAGAGGAGAGAGAGGCGAGAGAGAGAGAGAGAGGGAGAGAGGAGAGGGAGAGAGAGAGAGAGAGAGTGGAGAGGTAAGGCAGTAACAGTATCACTGAAGATGTGATGGGTTAATTACGTTAGCCACACAGGTGCCGCGCCCAGCGAAACGGCTTTTTCGCTCGTCTTCCGTTCCGCTCGTCTTCCGTTCCGCTCGTCTTCAAAAGGCCGCCGCTCTTTACCGCGAGCGGCCGGCGGTCAGAAGGGGCCGGGGCCCGGCGGTACGGCCCGCCCTCTCTGCACAGACGGGCCCCCTGTTCCTGCTTATCCGCGCTCCCTGGGCAAACACTTAACCCTTTGCCCCCCATCGCCCTAATTGCGGCCCACTTAAAGAGGGCAACAGATGCTTTTGTACGGCCGTGTGGGGGCGGGGGGGGGGGGGGGGGTTCGCCACTGACCCAGAGATGGTAAATGGGGGGGGGGGGGGGGGGGGGGGGGGGGGGAGTATGGGGGGGGGGGGGTTTCGCCACTGACCCAGAGATGGTAAATGGGGGTGGGGGTGGGGGGCGTGGGTGGGGGGGGGGAGATGGGGGGGTGGGGGTGGGGGCGTGGGTGGGGGGGGAGTTCGCCACTGACCCAGAGATGGTAAGTGGGGGTGGGGGTGGGGCGTGGGGAGTTCGCCACTGACCCAGAGATGGTAAGTGGGGGTGGGGGTGGGGGCGCACGGTGGATTGCGTTTGGCAAAAATAAATAAATAAATACGCAAAGCAATTTATGACATTATGTTATTTTGCCAGGTCTCCGCTGAAGGCCGTGGGGCCCAGTTGTGCAAGCCTGGATTTTCGGAGGAGGTGTACCACGCGACAATCCCCGCGAGCCTGACTGAGGGACAAGCCCTTCTAAATGGTACGTTATTTACTTTTTAAACTCAGTGTTTCTGCTACTGCCTGCAGTGCTGTTGGTGTCCAGGTTTTTTTATTCAGTGGGTGTGGGGGATATTAAAGAACAAACTGTGCTGTCTTGTTGCTCTGCCAATATAATATCCTCAGATCGGTTTCAATGGATTTTTTTTAATAGAAACTTTAAACCAGGGACCGTTCTATGCCAGGGCTTTGGAATAAATATTTTAAACCACAGATGTCTTCCTTTTTGTGGGATTGCAAAAAAAAAAAAAAAACTAAAATTAAGAAATTAGAAATTCATGAGGATCCACAAGGCTTCAAACCACTCCATTTGCTTGCTTTTGCATAATGGTAGCTTGGGAAAAAGTTGTTGTATTTAAGTCCACTTTAAAGGTTCATGTTCTGCTTGGAGAAAGGGAGTATTCCATGTAGGAAGTGCGCAGATCTATTCCATGACTGTTTTACTTGTTTTCATTCTTGCCTTTTTTTTAAATTGTTTTTTTTTAAATGTGACTCATGAAAAGAACAAATGCTGTCTGAACTAGGCTGGGCACATGCTTACGCTGCAGTCAGCCCCAAGCTCACTGCTGTGATTGGAACCATGCGGTCTTATGGGCACAAGCCAGGGTAAATCAAATGTCCCATGTCCCATTGGCTTTTGGCGGCCTGGGGAATCCTCACGCATCGTGAAGCCGAGGTAAAACAGAGGCGCTATTTCCCCCCGATGAACGGTTTTAAATTTTGACAGTTGGAGTTCAGGACCACGCTGGCGCAGGTCTTCTCTCTGTGATGCGTTCGAATCTCGAAACAAAGCGGGGGAAACTAAGTCTCTGTTTGTCTGTGGGCATCGGTTACGCAGCTGTACTTGTGCAGGATAACGATTGTGAAATTGCACATATAATTTTCATCTACCTTTCATCCTTAAAGGCCGATGAAAGCGGGCTCAACAAGCTGGCAATTACCCTGCAAAACACGCAAGCGAGACGGAGCGGACGAACTTAAACAGCGATTGGGGCCGCGACGCTTATTCCCCATTCTGGGTGGATTTACGGGCAGCCCTTTTATCCTCTCTGTCGAGGTGATGGCTGCTTTCGACAAAGCTGCCCACGCCGCTTTCCTGTTAGCCTTTGTAGCCGCATCTGAAACAAAGCTATCGCCAGCACGCAGAATGCAGTTTTTGGCTGGAGCCTCCAGCAACCGCTAGCAAAAAAAAAAAAAAAAAAAAAAAAAAAGATAAACGTGGGCATTAGATTCTTTACACCGGGGGCCGAAATTTCACAAGACAGTGAGTCATGGAGCGGGTATCCATTTGACCGGACTGCTACCTGGCGCACGGGACCTTTTGATCTGTTCTTGGTGATTCATTTCCTTTCCCCCTTTTTTTTTGAGTTGTGGGTTAGGCCCCATTCTTCCTGGGAGCCATCTTGTCTTTTGTTTTTGCCGTGCTTTTTTTGTGACCGCGGAGGCATTCCTCACGTTATCTCCCCGGCCCCGTCAGTGGGTATTCCGGCCCCGTCAGTGGGTACTCCGTCATGCGGCGACCGTGAGGAACGACGCTAACGAAATCCGATCTGTTAGCGAACGCTCTCCGTCTCCACGGAGACGACGAGAGGGCACCCGGGGTGATTTATTTAATTGATTTCTTCACTAGTGCTATTATTGTTATTATTATTTTTTTTAATGACCGTTTTCAGACGTTGTGTGCCGTGGCTTAGTGCCCTCACCTGCTTGGTGAACGTTGCCGTTAGCTTTAAATATTATTATTATTATTTTTATCATCGTCATTCACTTGATGTTGAACTCAAGGTGTTTGAAGATGACGAGATGTTAATTAGCAATTTGTGGGTATTGCAGATTTAACAGTATAACACATGTCATGCCTAGTTAGGTCAGAAAGGCTTTTTGTTTTGTCACGCAGTTCTGAACAGATTTCTTCCCTTCCGAAACAGGCTAAGGTTCTTCTTGTGTTTTCGCTCAGCCTTCTTCGCAAAGAGCAGCCGGAAAAGTAGATGCAACCGGCAGAATATTAAAAAGCAGCAACTCGGAGGTTGCTAGTTCAATTCCCAAGCCAGGCATTGCTGCTGTGCCCGCAAGCAGGGTGCATAACCTGAATTTGTTCACTACATATCCAGCTGTGTAAATGGATACATGCTACCCTCGTCAGTGTCAGAGGATAAGAGCATCTGCTAAGGTAATAAATAATGTAATAGCCATATAAGAGGGCTGTAGGCATTTGCATATTCATTTTCAAGCCGGTAGCCACGAGCCAGAATGATACGTGGTCGGGATAAGTCATTTGGGCTTAGCCCCATTGTTTCGGACGGGTGAGAAACGGTCGGCTGAAATGTGAAATGGCTTCTGGAGCGGAGGCTTGGGTTCGCGGCAGGCTCTCGCTGACGGGCCGATCCAGGGTCTCCGTGGCGATGCGCTGTACGATGAACCTGTTACCTGAAAAGCCGCGGGCTGTTTTGAAACCTGACCCTCATGAGACCAGGACCAGGGGAAATAAATAAAGAACAAAAACTTTCCCCCTTTCTTGCCCTGAAGAGAAACAGTTCTTCCTGAAAAATGTTTTTTGGTATCCAGTGCCTAGTAAACGCAAGAAATAATGGATTTTTTTTTGTCTTCGCTTTTTCTCTGAATGCTGTGCAGTAGGCTATGTCCAATAGGAGGCTAAATACCCCCAGCAAAAGCTGAGCCTTTTTTTATTCCAGGTAGTATATTCCGGTAGTAATTCTGTAAGTTATGCTGAATGCTTGTCCACACGTCATACGAGCGTGATATGGCTTCCACCCTCTACAGCGGCAGTCAAACTGTGACAGGCGTAACGCGGGGCTACCCATACCACAGTCACGCAGGTCAGGCAACCTCAGGTCAGGTCCCCGGGCCAGCCCACCTGTGCTGAATGGATTTCCCATTTGTGTCCTAATAAGGTAGAACTCTGTGAGCCGCGTCACACAGATGGAACCGACGTGGGGAGTTGCGTTGCAGCTGGGAAGTTTCACGTCCTTGCGGACGACGGCGCGTGTTCAAAACGGAATGTGACATTAGCCTCTGTGTAATATGTACATACGGCTGGTGCAAAAGTGTTTGGACAGGGACACCATTTATGCTGTTTTGCCTCTGTACTCCAGCACGCTGGTTTATGCCCAAGCCATAAATGACACTGCGTCCACCATGTGTCACGGATGAGGGCAGTGCTTTGGATCATGAGCAGTTCCTTACTTTCTCCACACTTTCCTCTTTCCATCACTTTGGCACACGTTAATGCTCGTCTCATCTGTCCAGAACTCCGCAGTTTTTATGTACCTTTGAGGCTGTGCTGGTGTAGTCTTTTCTTTATGGCAGTCGTTGACACATATATGCCTATATCCTGGAGCATGTTCTTGAGCTGTTCCAACGGTTGAGAAGGGTTTTTTTTCTTCACAATTGAAAGTATTCTTCAGTCATCCAATACAGTGGTCTTCTGCGGTTTATTGCTGAGCTCACCAGCGCATTCTGCTTCCTAACGATGTTTGAAATGGTTCATTTTGACACACCAAATGTTTTTTTTTGCTTTGTCTGTGATGGATTTATTATGACTTTCAGCCTCCTGACGACCTGCTTTACTGCCATTGTCACGTATTTGGTCCTCGTATGTTGGGAGACATATTTGATTTGACACGAGGGCGGAGGAATAGAGGAAACGCGTATTAGGCAAATGGATCATCCTTCTCAGTCAAGCGTCAGTTTTAATCCACGTCGGTTACAGTCGTGCCAGGTGTGGATAGGTGGGTCCACAGGCAGGTCATTTATACATCACACGTTCCAAAAGAATACATCCTCCTAGCTCTTCCAAGGAGCATCCAACAGGATTTCCCCTAAAGATGGTGGACCTTGATCAATTTCTGGGTCATGCAAGGACGGAAAAGACGAGGATGGGTAAAATAAGTGATTGGAATGCATTTTTATTTGAATATGCTGTTGACTCTGGCCAGATTGGTTGGCAGAGTAGAATTCAACCAAGTTGAAAACTCATTATGCAAGATTAGCCTGCGGTGCTTATGCAAAATGTTTGCAGGGTTCTGTTAACTCTGACTTAACTCTACAGTTGCAGATTAGTGCTGGAAAATTGACATGCAATTATGCAGTGCTGCAATCTGCACACTCCTCAGCTTCACTTGTGGACAAATTGCTTTTTTTTGTTTTGTTCACAAAGTGTATACCTGCACACTGAAGAAGGCAACATGCCGAAACGTTTGTGCATGATTGTGCATTGAAGAAAACAAATAAAAAAATAAATCATGACATTTTTTTGAAGTTCTGTAGCCATTTTTTGAGTGCGAACCAATTTCTTTTCAACTGAGGAAATTTCACTGGTTTCAACGCACAAAACAAATTAAAATGGGTGAGCGCGGTTATTTCTCTTCCTATAAACTGATTTCACAAAGTTTATAAGAAGCCTTCACCATCTGCTTAGCATTGACTCAAAAAAAAGGTAGCACCTGCATGATGTTTTGGGTTTGTTTTTTTTTTTTGAAATTCGAAATGAGTGTTCTTGGTGGCGAGGTTTTCGCAGCACTTGCAGGTCTGTTGCTTTTCCTCCGGTACACTGGGGCGTGAAGGCCCTGTATCCTGAAACTGGGTTAATGAAAAGCCAAAATGCCTGACTGAACTTAGCAGTTCTGCTCACCATCCCCCTTTTACTCCATTACACGTTTTTTCCACTGTGGTTCCTCCGTTAATTAAGGTGATAAGGAGCAACTACAGTGAAATTGTTACTCCATGACGTAGACGATGTTCACTGGTCAATGATACGGGGGGATATTAGATGCCGTTTGGGACGTAGTTCAAACTCAACTGCTAAAGATTTCTCATGCCTTAAAGTTCAGTACTGCAAACTTGATGGCAAACCTAAGGAATACTGCATTTAAAATATCTCAGACGTAATATTGAACAACGTAGAAGTACTTTAGTTGACAAACAAGACAGTAGCTCACCTACTGGAAACAAAGTGCAGAAAATTTGTACTTAACTTCGACTAACAATTAAAAGCAATTTCTTTTTTTCACAAACACAGTTTGTTCACTAAACAAACTCACCAAACCAAGTTTGTGAAGAAAAATGTGAATTTACTTTTAAGTCATAGTTAATAAGCAACATTGATTGAATACAGTAAAATAATCAGTATATTTCTGATTATTTTACTGTAAATGATATGAGTGAAGTTATTTAATAAACTTGTGACTTGTAACGCAAATATGGAGGGTAGGAGATAAGCTATATTAAGGGAGATTATGAGGCCTTAGTATTACCTACAATCGAAATTCTGACTAAGCATGAATGTGAGGCTTGGTCTACAGGCAGGTGTTAAAACGCCAAGCTGTTTCTCAATGAACATCGAAAGAGAATCAATCATTCGACTCGTCAGCTTTTTTGATTAGGTCATTACTGTGGAATTTTAATTCTGTGCTTCCCGTAGTGACTAAAATAGGCAGGCCCATCCACCCACAAAACCTTTTCACTAACTGTGTGTGTGTGTGTGTGTGTGTGTATGTGTGTGTTTGTGCATGCGTTTGTGTGTATGTGTTTGTGCATGTGTGCGTGTGTGTGTGTGTGTGTGTGTGTGCGTCTTTTGTGCGTGTGTGTGTGTGTGTGTGTGTGTGTTTGTTTTTGTGTATGTGTCTGTGTCCATGTGTGTGTGTGTGTTTGTGTATGTGTCTGTGTCCATGTGTGTGTGTGTGTGTGTGTGTGTGTGTGTGCATGTGTGTGTGTGTGTGTGTGTGTGTTTCTGCATGTGTGTGTGTGTGTTTGTGTATGTGTCTGTGTCCGTGTGTGTGTGTTTGTGTATGTGCCCATGTGTGCATGTATGTTTGTGTTTGTGTGTGTGTGTGTGCTCACGCGCGCGTGGGCGAGTGCGATATTGTGAGTGAAGTCACCAGTGGCCCTGCTCCTCCTCCTCCTCCTCCTCCTCCTCCTCCTCCTCCTCCTCCTCCGTAGTTAAAGCGGTTTCACGCTCCAGTTAAACGCACGTGGTCAGCGACGTGCTGGAGCTGCAGCGCTGCGCCACGGTGCCATTTGCATGGCTGCCGCCCGCTGCCACTGCTGCCACTGCTGCCGCTGCCGCCCGCCTCCCTCCCTCCCTTCCCCAAATGCATTCTGACAGGCGCGTCTCCGAGGCCCCTCAACTTCCCCCGTTGTCTCGTTTTATCAGGACGAGCGCGGGAGCTTGGCCCGAGTCTGACTCCGTGCGGGTACTCGCCGAAAGGCGGGCATGTTGGGCATGATAAAAAAAGAAGAAGAAGAAGAAGAAGAAGGAGAAAAAAAAGCCTGCCAAGCTTCCTGTAGGCACTTACACTTTCAGGGATTATGGAGAGAAATTTTTGGGCCAACATATATTATAATATATTGAAGTAATACTGTGTCAAGTATTCTTGAACGCTTGAAGAAGATAAATGTTTTTTTTTTTTTTTTTTTAGGAAAATAAATATGTGATTTGTGGCCCTGCAATGAATGATTTTCCCTATATAAAGAGTGCAGCTGGTTTACTTATTCAGATACGGCGCATTTGACTCTTGTCCTAAAAGCATAATAAGGACATATTTACACGTGGCTTCTTAATTATTTAATTGAAGCAGCAGGAATTAATTGAATAATTGAAGGCTTGGACTAAAAAAAGGTCCATAATTAAATTTAAAGTGAGCCAACTGGTTGCAAATTGAATGTCTTAGCCAGATATCTTGACAGGCCCAATACCCTGGTGTAAACAGAAATGCTATAAGCCATGAAAAAACACACACACACACACACACACACACACACACACAGACATCTCTTCTGAAGCTCTGAGCTGGAGAGTGAACTGTAAGACAGGGTTTCTGAGGGTTTGGCCTGTCTTGAGGAAACTAAATCTCTCCTTTTCTCTTTTGGTAAAGCAACACTTTCCCTTTTGATCATGTTTGTTACACCAGTATAGGGCTCCTTACCAGACTACGAGTTACAAGCCAAAGGTTTTTTTTTTTTTCTCCTCTATTTTTTTTTCCTCCCCTGTTTGAGTTGATCAATAAATCCAGGGTCTTTGTTTGGCCTGATCAATACAGTGTAATGAAGTCTGTGCTCCAATTCCCAGCTAAGCATTGCTGCGGGGGATTGAAGGATTGGACTATCTTTTATTGTTATGAAGCACTGTAAATTTTATTGCCGCACGTCCACCTTGGTTTGCTTTCTTCCCGGGATCATCCTCGGTTTGCACTGACCGTTATTGCAGCGGGCAAATCCAAACAAAAGCTCAGAACTAAATATTCTTCAGAACCGGAGAATCGAAAAACAGGGTTTGTTCTCCTCACCTGGAGCGGAGAAGGATTACCTGAAACAAGACGGCTTTCTTTTGGCAAATAGTCATCGCTCAGTGCTTCTCCTTCAACAGATTGGACCTGGTATCATGAGCTTTTAAAAAATGTAATCAATTACGCTTTTATCTACGCTGGCAAGTAGTGTCGAGGTGGTCATTAGCCGTGACAGTGGTTCATTCACTATCGGTCACCATAGTGACCTTTGATCTCTGTGGCGCGCTTTGAAGTGGGCAAGCGATACTCGTACCCGAGGCCTGGGCCTCCCTTCACGCAGTCTCAGATGGCCGTACCGCAATGGCAGTCTAATGATGCGGCTGAGGGACTGAGGTGCCGCTCGCCCGTGACGAAGTCGGGTGAGAGAGAGAGAGAGAGAGAGAGAGAGAGACAGAGAACTTGTGAGTAGCGGGGTCGCGTGATTGGACGGAGAGAGGACATATTTAATTCACGTTTGACCTTTCACCGCCACACGCGCTCGTTCCGTATCGCAGTCTGCGTTCCCTCTCTGTGCAGTTGGGAGGAGTGTGCCGGCTGTGGATAGCCTGGATAGTTTTGTATGT
Organism: Anguilla japonica; assembly: GCA_025169545.1. Classification (NCBI taxonomy): domain Eukaryota; kingdom Metazoa; phylum Chordata; class Actinopteri; order Anguilliformes; family Anguillidae; genus Anguilla; species Anguilla japonica. The sequence continues at coordinate 65,848,340 of CM045886.1, read as the reverse complement.
TATTTGCCTGTGCTGTTCCCATCCGATAAGGCCCTCCCACTGCCCCTTCATTTGGAACTGAGGGGGTGGATGGGGGGGGGGAGGTGGAGGTGGTTGTTTGAGTTTGAAAGTGAGGTTGCAATTTGATAGGTGGTTTTCATGGTGTGTGTGTGTGTGTGTGCGTGCACGTCTGTGTGTGTGTGCACGTCTGTGTGTGCATGTGGGTGTGTGTGTGTGCGTGCGTGCGTGTGTGTGCGCGTGTGTTTGTGTCTGTGTCTGTCTGTGTGCATGTCCTTGACATATAATTAGCCTATTAGACACAGACAGCCACAATACCCGTGGGCCGAGCCTGCTGAGTGAGGAGGGGAGTGGGCAGCTGGTACCAGGAGGCTGCAGTCTCTCCACCTCTCCTTCCAGTGTTTCATTAACTTTCAGTCGGGGGGGGGGGGGGGGAGTTGCTCTGACACCCACCCCCCTCTCCCCAAATCCCTTTCACCCCCTTGACTTTATTAACATTTCTAGAATCTTTGGGATCTTTTTACTGAGTGTTTGATAAAGCAGGATACCACCCCACGCTGAGCATGTAAGGCGTACTCCACCCCCCCAAACAAATCTGTGTTTGTGTGTGTGTGTGTGTGAGTACGTGAGTGTGTGTTTGTATGCGTGTGTGTGTGTGTGTGTGTGAGTTCTTCGTTTGTTTGCAGTTTAAAGTACAGTGGAGACACAGAGTCTGCCGGATTTTTGTATTAGGAGCTTCAGTCTTGGCATCTGTGCTCAAAAGACAAGGAGGCGGGTGAAGGGGGGGGGGGGGGGTGGAGCGTGGAGGAGTAGAAAAAGACCTTGTCAGCAATTATTAAAAACCAGTACGATCCAAAGAATAATATTTGCTGCCGTTTGTACTGCTGTAAATGCTCTGGAAGGTAAACAGAAGCATAACAAACATCCCTGTTTGTTGTTACACATTCACTGAATTGATTCGTTAGTTCTGAATCTGAATTATTTTTATGAGGCTCGTAATTGGAGCACGGGAAGTGTCGGTCGCCCTGATTAAACAACACATCACGAAACGCAACACAATGCAAAGTTGTCTGAGCAGAATCGTAGTCCTGTTCTTGCCGGGAAACAATTATTGCCAATCATTTATCTGTGCGTGCTGTTCAAATATCATAGGTTATCCTACGAAGAATGTGGAGAATCCATCTTTGATTTCTCCCCCTCTCGTACATGAGCAGTGAGTTCAGCTGTGTGACTGTGGTGTGGCAATGCTGTCCACCCTGACTGATCCTACAACACTAATTTGACTGATACTACAATACTAAATTGACTGATACTAAAATGCCAATTTGACTGATGCCAAAATGCTAATTTGACTGACACTAAAAATACAAATCTGAGCCTCCGTTCTGGGACATCGACGCTCTCGCCTGAACTTAAAAGCTCAAACAGCTGTGACGGCGTGTGGCTGTGGTTTCAGGCGAACCGGAAGGTGTCTTTAAGAACAGAAAAGAAAGAAGCTGAACCCTGAACTGATGCTGACGGCAGCCATGACGCGGCGAGCCAGGCCGATACGAGCCCACGCCGCGACGGAACGGCGGCTTGCGACTCTGCCGCCGGGGCCTTCGTCCGACAGACGAGCGCGCGTCAGCGCCGAAGACCCCGAGCGTTTATTTCGCTAAACGAAACCGGGTCTCCCTTTTCCCCCCGGGGGGGGGCGTCCCGCGTGCGCCCACGAAGCCGCGAGGTTCGTTTGGACACCGCGCCCCGAGGAACTTCATATTTCTCCTCGGGATCCCCCCCCCCACACACAAAGGGCGCCTTGTCCGCGGCGGCCCGAGCCGGAAGCCGAGCCGCTTTCAAAGCCGCCGTTGTGTTTCCCGCCACGTTGTTCTCTTTCCCTGCTTGTTTTTTTTTGACTGGACCGCAACAGCGGGGTTAAGCCTACAAATGTGAATGTCTGTGACTGAGTGACTGAGTGATGAAGTTACACCATTGGTCGGCCGAGTTATGAAGTTACACCATTGGTCGGCCGGGTCACGTGTGTTAGGTCCAGCCATATACTAGGTTTCCTAGTCTTGTTTTTTTTTTTCTGTCATTATGCCGGCTGCTCTCTGGCTCTGGCTGAACCTGGTTCAACGAGAACGAATCGGGTCACAACGCAAGCCGCGCGTTCTGCGTCGAGATGTTAGCCGGCGAAAGTTTCACGAGCTCCCCGCTCGTTCGCAGAATCGCAGAATCATCGTGTTTCGTTTTTAATTTCTATTAAAGGTCAAATCTTAATATACCGAGGCTACGCCGTGAATCCAGTGGCCTGTCACGGCGAGGGTTTGAAAATATCCATTTATGATAACAATTTACAGTTTTTTTTTTTTTTTTTTTTTAAAGAAAATGTATCATTTTTGGACCTGGAGCAAGAGAGAATTTTAACGAGCTTGCAGAGAAATGGAACGGGAGCTAATTTCAGGGAGCTGTATTTTTTGCACCCAATCAGGTCCTGTGGAAACAGAAAGCCCTGTGTGTTCTACAGCGGCGCTAACATTATCGGGCGGATCTGTCAAAACAACAGGAAGACACGGCGGGAGCAGTGTGTTGTGAGCAAGACCCGAAATTTAAGCCCGGCCAGTACCCTGTATGCGGAGAACCCCTCTCGCCCTCTTTGTACCTGTAGTATCGTGTGCCTCGTCCTGGGGTCCAATTACAGCGCACCCAGCATTTTCGGTTCCTGGGGAGGCTACCGCTGGCCTCTGCTCTCTCAAGCTCTTCCCTGTCCCTCTGTGCGAGCACCTGTGAGAGCTTTCACCTGAATGGCTTTCCTGGAAGCCATGGCAACCGCCCGATCCACCTATAGGGTTTCAGTGTTGTTGAGGTCATGGGACTACTGCGACCTCATAATCGCATCGATTCGCTTTTTTAAATTTTTATCATGTCTGTTAGAGGCTCGGCCACTCGGTCCAGGACTTGGCGGTGTCAAAACTTGTCCGATGAAATATGCTGTAACGAGCTAAGTGATTCATTAGGACAGCTGACCACCGATCGATTCGGACACCAAAGTTCAATATCCTTTATTTCTGTTGCCAATTCTCACATCGCTCGGAAGGATCGGCGGGCTATGATTTACCGTCCCCGCCGTTTTACAGCCCTTTAATGAACTGAGGCTGCAGACATGGCCGAAATGGTTTTGCGCCCGTGCTCCCGGATTACTCCATGGCATCCTTAATCTTCTTCAACAACCAGCCCTGCGCTAGCATGCCCTGGACTTTTCTAGCCCTTTGAAGAGTTAGGTTCTTTTTTTTTTTTTTCTTTCAAAAATCCATGTCCAGTAGTGACTGTGACATCAGCGTTAGAACGTTCCGTTAAGGACATTCTAATCACATGCTTGTGATCGTACGTCCTTAAAGGGCCAGAGGCTGATGCTGTAGGTCTGCATCTCAGGCCTCAGCCGGTGTGTTTGGTGTAACCGAGTTGAGAGCACAGGCCAGCGGGGTCAGCAGTGTTTCCAGTGTTGCGGCCACTGCAGTGTAAATGTCGGGGAACGGGACTGGCAGGTCCGAGGTTGCAGGTTCGTTTCCCAGCTCGGGCACTGCCGCCGTGCCCCTGAGCGAGCTACTTAGCCTGAACAGCTTCAGTAAATGTCCAGCTGTACAAGTGGATTGTGTAAAAAGAATGTAATCTGTGTAAGTCACTCCAGATATATATATTATAAAAAAACTAATACAGCATCCCATAATGATGCAAGTGCTTATGCATCTGCAAGGTCCTCATCCTCGGGAGGAAATATGGTGGAGACCACAGGAGCAGCGGCAGCTTTATTTTTTAATAGATCGCTTTGATTGTGTCCTCCTGAATGATAAGATTAGTCAGAAGATAAGGGATAGGAGATTCCTTTCATTATTACTGTGTGTTTACATCATACAGACATTTGAAGATGGCTGCCGTCCTGTGCAATTTCCTATCTGAGCTATTTTGAGTGGGCCTATGTCATTTCAGTGTGCATTACTATTTACTACTGGACTGAACGGCTCATGCTATGTAAATCGTCTGTGTGCGTTGCTGTGGACTCAGCAGAAAATAGGGAAATTATTTTCTGAAAAAAAAAAAATAGCGCAGGACCGTGGCTAAGTTTCTGTCGTTTGGTATAATTCAAACAACCATCTTCTGGCCTCAAATTAAGTGTCACATTAGAACCCGTGAGTGTAAAGGATTCTCGCCGCATAAATGTTGGGTAGAATCACGAAAGACGAACCGCCAGACAGAGACGTGAGGTCAAATTGCATGTCTGGCGTTCGTTTGTGGGGGGGGGCGGGGGGGGGGGGTGGAGGGGGGGGGGGGGGAAGGGGGGGGTGGGGGACAAATCCGACACAGGAAGCGTTGTGTTAGCAGCGGGAGGAGATTTGTGGCGGACGAGGGATGCATCTTTATTTTGTGGAACTGAACTGCTGCAGCCTGCCAAACCAGGGCACCTAAACGTAGCGTTCTTCAACGGTGCTGCGTAGGCCTGGAAATCTCTCTCTCTCTCTCTCTCTCTCTCTCTCTCTCTCTCTCTCTCTCTCTCTCTCTCTCTCCCCTCTCTCTCCTCTCCCTCCTCTCTCTCCTCTCTCTCCCTCTCTCTCTCCTCTCCTCTCTCTCTCTCTCTCCCCCCCTCCTCTCTCTCTCTCTCTCTCTCTCTTTCTTTCTCTCTCCCCCCCCTCTCTCCTCTCTCTCTCTCTCTCTCTCTCTCTCTCTCTCTCTCTCTCTTTCTCTCTCCCCCCCTCTCTCTGTCTCGAGGATCTTTTATAAACATTCATGGATTCATGAGTTTTTGTATCTCAATGTTTTCTGTCCTGGTCTGGGCAGCTACAGCCAAACCCACAGGCCTGCCCAAAATTGGCAGAAATGAATGCGTTGACATCACAATTTACCCAGCGCGCGCCCCCCAGCTGCAGCAGACTGCAGCGGAATGGCTTTGAGGTTGTGGGCCATCTACTGATCTGGGTCTAAATGACACCGCCGGCTCGGCCAATGATAATGCTCGCGAAATAAAATTCGGCCCTGTTAGCGACCGCAGCCCAAACGCAGGCAGAGTTCAAACGCAGTGCAGGTCTGGAGCTCCGCTCGGGGAGACGGAAAGACCAGGGACTCTGGGCTGGGCTGCGCTAGGGCTGTGTTTAATTAGGATGATGATTTTTATTCTATTTTTTTTTTTGTTTAAAAAGGAAAAGAAAACAAGACTAGGAAACCTAGTATATGGCTGGATCTAACACACGTGATCCGGGCCGACCAATGGTGTAACTTCATAACACGGCCGACCAATGGTGTGACTTCGTCACTCAGTCACTCACTCAGTCACTCAGTCAGTCAGCCAGTCAGTCACAGACATTCGCGTTTGTAGAGCTGGCCCCCGCTGTTGCGGTCCAGCCAAAAAAAAAAAAAAAAAAAAAAAACGAAAAGGAAAGAGAAATGCCAGCGCCAGTCAATCTCCCCAGAAACTATTTAAAGAATGCCAGCCGGGGCTGAAAAAGTGCTGAGGGGTCTGTTTAGTCTAACGCCGGGGCCCTGCCGGCCGTCCAGATTGAGGCTGACTGCGTAAACGTCTCGTCCATTTAGCAGGAAGTCCTTCTTTGGCTCCGACAGGCCGCTCCCCCCATCCCCCCCCCACCCCCCCCCCGTGGAGCGTTACCGCCGCGCGGCCTCACGGCTTGCCGTTTCTGCGTCCCGCCCCTCGACGTGGGTCCGCAGGCCGCCGCTTCGTGGTTAAAATGGCCGTGCACACGGTGGCCGTGGCACGGTGAACGCATGGAAATAAAAAAGGAGGCTTTGTTGATGTTCTGATTTCAGACTCATATGGGCACATTTTTTTAGTGAAGCTTGATTTTTAACACAGAGATTGCCTGAGGTAAAAAAAAAAAAGCAAGACCAGGTTAAAAGCTAGTATATGGCTGGACCTAACACACGTGATCCGGCCGACCGATGGTGTAACTTCGTAACTCGGCCGACCAATGGTGTAACTTCATCACTCAGTCACAGACATTCACGTTTGTAGGCTTAACCCCGCTGTTGTGGTCCAGCCAAAAAAAAAACAACCTTTTATTTCTTTAGCCCTTATTTTGAAATATTTGTACTGTAAAATGGATGGGGGGGGGGAGGTCAAATAACAGACAGGCCTTGTAGGATATGTCACCTTTTTTTTTTTTTCGGGAGCCACATGAATGGAAGTTTTTTTTTTAGCTGTTGTGTATTGCAGTCCTTCTAAAGCCTTTCCGCGGCACATGTCAGGACTTCGGTCCACAGAATGAACAGAACGCCCACTCTTTTTGTTCGGGGGGGGGGGGGGTGGGGGGGGTGGGGAGGGATTAGGGAGGGGTTCCAGCAGCGGTATCACCATCCTGTTAACTTCAGAGGAATGTCTTACGTATCTGGAGGGTTGCGGGGGTGTACCGGGACGGGACCAGCCGGAGGAGGGGGGGCTCCCTCCTGCCAGTCTGACTTCACCCCCCTCATCCCAGCCCCCACCCCCCCCCCCCCCCCCTCCACTCGGTTAGTGGGGCCTTGTGGAATTTTTCAGGCCTTCATTACCAGGCCAGGGGCAGTGCCGTGCGCGGTAAGGAGGTATTCACAGTTTATTTTGGGCCGCTGTGCTCCTCCAGGGCCCGCTCGCTGTCCAGCGCAGATATTAAACGGGGGTCCTGAGCCGTGCGTTTGGAAGTGGGTGCGAGTTGATGGAACACTGTCAGCTGAGATAAGACCGACTGCGTGTCGCGAATGCCTTCCTCCACACACCGCACCGAAATAGCCCGGCCAAATATGTGGCCTCGACTCAAGTGTTTAAAAAAAAAAAAAAAAAAATGTTTTACACCTCACCCTCAGTGAAATATTACAGCGCTTTTTATTTTTATCCACTTAAAAAAAACAATTAAAGAAATGAATATTCATAAAGGTGGCCTTCAAGTATGCAGGGCGTTTTGTGTGGTTGTTGACTCTTGGAATTGTGAAGAGTCCATTTGAGTTGAGAGCTTGTAATGTTTGGAGATGTTTCTGCATAATTCCAGTGCACTTGGGTGTTATCTTCTACTTGTGTACGCTACAGAATGCCCCCCCTCCTACACAGACACGTACGCGTTTAAAGAATCCGGACTGGTCTGAATGAATTTCTCAATATGCACAATCTGACCTTGCTGGAGGTGGGTAAGATGGACGCTTTCATGATGGATGTTGCAGAAATGCACTCGAGTACGCGAGTATACATGGGGGGATTTATCTTATAATCAGTTCTCATAAATGCAGAGTGTCTTATCTACGGCTGTAAATCTGAGCGGAAATTGTATTTAAACAGTTTGGGGGAAAAGGTATGGGATTCTGGTGCTTTCCCAGCATCCTGCTTTAATCCCTGTGTCTGTCTTTCTGACTGGTTTTTACCTCTGGCACTGAAGTCATGGAAGTTTTGAGTTACATACAGATTTGCAACAAAGCGAGAGATGATTTCATTTTTGGGACCTTCGCTAATACTTCCGAGGGGTATCACAAATCGCAGCACAATTTAACATATTTTTTTGTGACGTCTCCTTACGCCGAGTGAGGAATGAGAAGATAGATAAGCTGGGAACCCCCCCCCCCCCCCCCCTTCCCTGTTCTCAGAATTGCATGCTGGGGAAGCGCCCACCATACCCCCCCCCCACCCCCCCCCCATCTCGTTTTTCAGATTGATGACCAACCGTAAGATATGTTATTTTTCTGCTGGGGATTTTTTTTGTTTGTTTTTTTTTTTTTTTTTTGGTTCATTTGTTTTTCCTGGATGTGATGTCACGCAGTTCGAGCTGAGCCCAGCCGTGTTTTCTGAGATCGCTCCCCGTGACATTAATCCACTCCAGCGCACGTCAGATGCACTTTTCGATGTGCCTCGCCAGCCAGGATGAAATCGGGACTGTGACCGATTCTGCCTCCCACCCTCCTCCTCCTCCTCCTCCTCCTCCTTCTGAATATAACGTAACCTTAAGGGAAAAGGATCAGGGAGTTTCCTTCGTCTCTGAGTGGAGGGAGCTTCTCCTGCCTTTCGGGAAGCAAACAGAAGGAGGGGGGAAAGAGGACCTCAGACGCGAGCCGTGACTTGGCGGAAACGGCCGCCGTCCGTAGTGCCGTTTCGGGGGGCATTCTGCCGTGGTTACCGAGGGTCGCCCCCCGGGGGGGTCTCCTCCATCCAATCACGGGGGCCCTAATCCGCCCGTTACTATCCTCAGCCGCTATTGGCCGATCCACAGACGCATTAAACGCGTAATTGCATCAGCGATTTGTGGGTTGTTGAGTGGGTGTGCAGACAGCACTTAATGGTTTTTTTTTTTTTTTGCTGTGTGGCTGTAAGTGGGTTTGAGGAATGGGGGCGGGGGGGGGGCCGGGGCGGGGGGGGGGGGGGGGGGGGGGGGGGGGGGATTTCCAAGTCCAGGTTAAGACTGCCCATGTGGCAGTTGGACAGATGGATGGTTTTTTCCTGGCGTGTGTGTACTGTACGTCTGTGCGTGCATGCATTTGTGCGTGCGTGCGAGTGGAGGTGAGTGCGTGTGTGAGTGGGGGTGAGCGATGCGGGTGTGCGTGTGCGTGCATCCACATGTGGTGTGTGTGTGTGTGCGACCGGGAGTGGGCACGCACACGTGTGAGCGTGTGTGGAATGCCGTCTCAGCCACGTGCGTCTCATGCAGCCGGGCTGCCCGGCCTCTCCGCGGCGCGGACAGCTGTGTGCGGAGCGTCAGCGGCGTTCGATCGGGATAAAGGGCGGCCCGGCGTGCGGCCCGTCTGTTAAAGTATGTCCCGCTCGCTCAGAGACGCGACAGCTGGGCCCAGCTTTTCTCTTTTTTTTTCCCCCCCTCCATTGAGCTCGCTGAAGTCACTCAGTTACCCTTCCGTTTGCGGTGAGCGAGTGGTCGTGGTTTAAAAAAAAAAAAGAAAGAAAAAAAAAAAACCCACATTTTTTGAAAATCCTGGTGCTTGGAATTCGGTTTCAGGCGAAGCTAATGAGTGCATGTGTTAAGCATTATTGGAACATAACCTCAACGGCGTACGTAACGCTCCACAGATGTGGAGGGGGCTACTGTTGCTTTAAAGATTTCCAGTGTAAACAAGCGTGGCGATGTCAAATGAAATTGTTTATGGGTTTTGGGGGGGCTCCCACGTAGCCACCCACCCGTCCCAGAAGGAGCCGTGGCCAGCTGTGACGGGCCCCCGTATCAAAGTTTGCAGGAAGTATAAAGGGTTCCTTGTTCGGGGTAACATCACCTGGACCCTGCCTCTGTCAGCACAGTAGCACAAAGCAGCAGAATATATGGCTTCACCTGTTTGCCATCCATGCTTCTGTATTAACCTACATTCTTTGTCCACGAGTCATGTTTTTTTGTTTTTTTGGTTATTATTGAAATACTATCTGGGGGTATTCCAAGAGACATTTGGAGTCTCGCTATAATCCTCTGTTGTCCCTTTGAGGGTTCGAGCTGGATTTAGGGGAACTCTTGAAATGGACCGCAATGGATATATAGTAAATATGTGTGGGATGTTTTTGAAAATGTTGTGATAGTTATATTTCACAGCAGTGCAACAGACGTCAGTCTCTGAAAATATTAATAGAGTATGTACCTTGGTGTTGCAGTTTCTCGATAACACTTTCTGATCCGATCTGGGCCGTGCCTGTGTGTGAGTGTGCGCGTGTGTGTGTGAGTCTGTGTGCGTGTGTGTGTGTGTGTGCGTGCGTGTGAGTGTGCTTGTGAGTGAACTGAGGCTGCTTAAACTGGCTGGTCTCTGCGGGGGAGGCCAGGGCCACTGGCACCAGAGAGCTCTCGCTCCCCATTGGTTTGTCAAGTGGCGTCAGACCAGCTAGCAGTCAGAATAGCAGGTGATGATTGCCATTGGCCTCCTGCTTCTGCCTATCAGCAAAGCTGCAGTGCGTGACGGAAGATCCTCAAACGCTTTCGAGTTTGAAAGTGCCTTCTAGTCTAAACACTAACATTGATGTTTTTTTTTTGCTAGGCCTATACTTTTACTCAAAAGACTGAATTTTCCTCCAGTCGATTACATTAAAGGGAATTAAGTGTGTGGGCTGCCATTGTTCGAGACGCTCCGACTTCTTTCACTGGGATTTCGGCTGGGCGGTTTTTAAGTGCTCACATACAGTACGCAGATTAACGTGATTATAGAGATTTCTTTTTGTCCGTGGCCAAAAAAGCTTATACCCAAGACTCTTCAAACCTGTCTCATGCTCTCTTTCTTTAGACATCTGGATGTGTTTGTTGTTGTTTTTTTAAACCCTCCCTCCTACTTCTCCTTTGTCTTCTTCCCTTTATCTGTTCAGTTGATGGTAGCGGAAAACTACTACCTTTCAAAATACATGCCGGGGAGGGGTGAAGCCGTCCTCTCCTGCTGAGGGAGAGCTAAAATGGAGGAGTGATGTAATAGACCTCCATGTTGTAATAAAGTCCTGTAATAAAGTGTACACAGGCCAGGGTAGATGATTTTTTATTAATTTTTTTTCCAAATGCGTGCGCTAGCTGAGCTGGACATGTAGGGTTGAAGCTTGATAGAAAAGTTGTTGTCTCACTTTTATTTTATTTTCTGGTGTGTGGGGCGGGGGGGGGGGGGGAGTTGGGGGTGGGGGGGGGGTTAACAGTTGGGCGGATGGGAGGCGGGGTGGGGTGTCGGGGGGGTGCAGATGGGGGTCGTGTTTCTGGCTCCATATTGACTCCCCTGGGCGTTGCCGATTGATTTGACACGGTTAGCATTGTCGCGCTTGTCATGAAAGGAGAGGAGCGGGGAGCGGCTCGACCCTCTCGGCCGAAGGAGAAGGGCACGCATTCACGAGCCGCGGGTTGCCAGGGGCAACCAGAACCGGTTCTTTTTTTCCTTCTCTGCTGGTGCTTGCGTTGGCCTGGCGCCCCAAGACGGATACGCACAAGCCGGGGTGTTTGGTGGGAGGGGGGGGGGGGGGGGGGTGTTAAATATGGAAGGTTCGCTAAATGTGATGCTCAGTCCTCCGGTGCTTAATTTTCTAGCTGTTAGCCTTTCATGTTTACCTCAGAGATGACTTTTGTTGCACCCCACGGCTTGGGCAATGGAATATAAACACGATTATCTTGTTTTGACAAAAAATATGCATTGCTTTAATCTTTGAAAAAAAAAAAAAAAAAAAAAAATTGAAATGGCGCTTATTTTGAATTCCATTTTGACGTTATTTTTTCGACACCCGGCGTGAAAAGGTCACCGCCTCCTGGAAAAAAAAAATAACATTGAAACGAGCGAATCGCGGTTGCGTCAGCGAAGGCGATGGCAGCGGGACGTTGGAGCTGTTGGCGGGCCGAAGGTTTCAGTCACAATACGTTGCGCCATGATTCTGAGTCTTTATTCGCCTATTTATTTTTCCAGCTGAAGTCTCTGAGTTCGTACTTCGGTTTCCGAACTGGTGTGGGGGGGGGGGGGGGGGGGGGGGGGGTGGGGGGGGGGTTTACGTGATCCCGCCTGTCTCCGAGTGTTTTTGGGGTGACTGAAAGCAGCGAGGGGGAAGCTAATAAAAACGCGAGCCGGGCGCAGGCCCCTCGTTAAGGCCGGTTGTCGGGGGAGACCATAAAGGCCCTAAACGCGTATAACAGGGTCTGGCGTAGGTCTGCTTTTTCGATGAGAGGACCTCGCAGACGCCGGGTTTTTTCGCCTCAGCCCGGTTGAGGGGCGCGAGCTCGTCCGCGCAGCCCCCGTCCCCCCCCCGTCCCCCACCCCGACCCCGCCCCGCCATGTGCTTTCGCCATTAGAGGCCCGGGCCGCGTTTCTGACTCTGATGGGAAGCGAGCAGCGGGGCCCTCGAACCCAGCACCCCATCGCTTGCGGTCTGGCAGGTTATGCCAGTGATGGATGTCTTTCGGCTGAGCCCAGTGTATTTAAGAGCAAGGGGGGGGGGGGGGGGGGGGGGGGGGGGGGGGACCTTATGCAGTAGACAGTAGGAATCCACAGCCCTCCGAGAGACTGAACTCCTGGTTGGGCTAGATTTTTAATTTTTTTTTTTCGACCGCCAGGCTGACGCCGCTTTTTCCACTCGGATTTCGGCGGGGGGGGTGAGGGGGGGGTAATTTATTAGCCCGAGCGGGCCGCTCCCTGTCTGACGTCAGGCGGCCGGTGGCTAATGACCCCCTGACCTCCTGACAGCTCGGGGCAGTAAATCCGCGCGCATCTGTTGCGTTGCGTTGAGCTCAGCTGCGCAGTCTCTGGGTTGTAAAGGACTGGACTGGAGGCAGAGGCACAGAGGCTGCTGCCACAGCTGTCAGCCCCTCCCCTGAACGCTCACCTCCACCTGCCAGTGCCCAAGAGCAGCCGGTGCTGCTGCCACAGCTGTCAGCCCCACCCCTGAACGCTCACCTCCACCTGCCAGTGCCCAAGAGCAGCCGGTGCTGCTGCCACAGCTGTCAGCCCCACCCCTGAACGCTCACCTCCACCTGCCAGTGCCCAAGCGCAGCCTGTGCTGCTGCCACAGCTGTCAGCCCCTCCCCTGAACGCTCACCTCCACCTGCCAGTGCCCAAGCGCAGCCTGTGCTGCTGCCACAGCTGTCAGCCCCTCCCCTGAACGCTCACCTCCACCTGCCAGTGCCCAAGAGCAGCCGGTGCTGCTGACCAGTGGGCCTGCTGCACAGAGGCCTCGTGATGTGGACAACAGAAAAGACACAGATGCAGACATGTGTGTAAACACACAGATACACACACACACACGCACACACACACATGCAAACATGTGTAAACACACAAACCTACACAAAAACATACTCACACACACACAAACAGAAATTCACATGTAAACGTACAAGCAGACACACATACTCAATTACACACACACACACACTGGCACTGACACACACTCACTCACACACGCACACGGACAAGGTGAATATTTAGTCAGGCTGGCGACAGCAAAAGGGCCTCATAAATCCCCAGTCTGGGCATAAAAAAAAAAATAAATAAATAAATAATTCTGTGAACTGAATATGTCATAAGGGTCATAAATGTGAAATTAAAACGCGATTTGTTGAAGGTCCTCTCTTCTGTTCGGTTAAGTCGGGTGATAAAACAGAGAGAAAAGACCCCCGAACCTCTCTGGTGCCCAGCATGTGTTCGGAATACTTTATGGGTTTCCATTATGTGGGTCAACAGCTCCGTCAGCGCGACTCTGGTTATGAATGTCGCTGCGGCGGTTGGAAACGCGTTGGAGAGGGAGAGAGAGAGAGAGGTCGCGCGGTGGCCAGGGGAGCCACTCCGCTTTCTCTGCCTCTTAAAAAACAAAAACTTTAAAAAGGGTCCGTGTTTTTTATGTATTTCTTTATTTATTTATTTATCTATTTATCTGTCTGACCCTTAACGTCAGGGTTGATTTCAAAGGGCTTTCATCTGTGGGACAGAAAATAGTTTTTTTTTAATTTTTTTATTTGAATTTAGTGGGCTCGTGGCACCTCTCTGCGCTGGAGTGCTCATCCACACCACACCGCTCCCCCCGGTTCAGCCTCTCTGTGGAGAGCCCTGTCTCTTCTTTTTTCTTTTTTTTTCCGTAAACATCTTCTCTGAAGCCCTTTCTGTGCGAGAGGAACCTCTTCCCATAACTCTCTTGTCTCCTCCGCCTGAAAATCGATAGCGAAGGGCCGTGTCACGTTTCGGCGCCGACCCGTACTTTGAAAAAGATACTTTTTCAAAGGACAGGTGAGAACAGTGGGGCAGCGGAGCTGGGATGAGGGGGGGTGTGGTGGGGTGGGGGGCGGGAGGTGTGTGTGTGTGTGGGGGGGGGGGGGGGGGGGGGGGGCTGTGACATAACGCGGCTGTAACAGCCCTCACTGAAGGGTCTTTAGGGTAAACAGAACGTGCATTACCTCTGTCCCTCACTCCACAATGTGAACCAGGAGTGAGAGGAGGGGTTCACTTCATTAAAACGTCTCTTCATTTATTTGTGTGTTTTTTTTTTTTGTTTCTCCCCCACTGTGTTGGCTGAGAGGGGTCCCATGGGGGGGGGGGGGGGGAGGTGAGGTAACTTGGCCATGCTGCTTGACTGCTTGTTTGGCAGTGAGACTTTCTGCAACTTATTTTACATGCATGAAGCTGGTAACCAGAGATCAGACCCCACCCCTCAACCCCCCCCACCACCTCCCCCCGGACACCCATAAAGCTGTATTGTCTGCGGAGCTGCAGGGGATGTGTGAACGTGATTGGATGTCAGCTCATGCCTGGTGGCACACGGACACCACCCTTTTCCGAGACTATTATGTCACCCCACCCCGCCAATTGCAGGTGTAAGCTTTCGCTGACGGTAACTCAATAGCCTTGTGTGGCCTATATATTACCTTTACCTGTTTAGTGAAAACTATACAGCAGGCTTTGGGGCTTCCTCTGAATGTAGAGGCCTACAGGATTATGTTACTATTGTCCTGGCTCATCTACTCTTGGGGGGAATATGACATAGAAGGGGTGAGAACGTAATGGACTGGTTTTTTTTTTGTTGTTGTTTTTTTTTTTTTTTTTTGTTGCTCTCCAGGTTTGCTAGTAAACGCCAGCACAGACAGGGTAAAAATAAAAATAAAAAAAACTCTTTGAAAAGCAGACATTGAAAACCCTGTTTAATTTCCTGACGGCTGTGCTCACTCCAAACCGCGGGCGAACCTGTCACGCAGTCAGCGCTCGGCAACGATTTCTCCCATGACTGGCTCCGCTGATTGGGAGGCGGAAAAAAAAAAACTGACAAAACATTTTCTTTTGACTCAATCTGCCATTTTTTTACGCGCCGCCTGGGCCGATCTGCGGGGAATTGGCCCTTTTCAGTGGAGCAATAAAGTGTACCTATTAAGGTACATTGAAAATGCCACGGCTTGCTCGGTCTTCGAATGGATGCCATTTGCTTGGACTCATATTAATTATTTTCTTTTCCCGGTGAAGTATGTTACGCCGGCCTTTATTTTGAAACCTGGTTTTGACATTTGCTGAAAAGCAAATGTGGTGGAGGGGAGGCGGGGGGGGGGATTACTGCTGTGAATGGGTATGGCTTGGTTTTATTTATTTAGTTGTTTTTTTTTTTTTTTTTTAGTAGAGTAGCTACAGAAATCAATAGCTTATTCAATAATGAATACATTTTCGGCCTTGCGATAGCCTATTCAATTTATGTAATGGAACATTGTAGCGCGTGCTGGCGGTGCACGCTGTCAGAGCCTTTGTCCCGTTTCAACAGCATTGTGGCCTTTCTGATACACATTTCTGTCTTTCGTGAGGCAGGCAGCAGAGACGGCAGAAACTGTTTCATGAGGCCAGCGTGTAAATGCCAGTCATTCGCTGACTGCGATCCTGCCCTTGATATCTGTTTATTCATCACAATGTTAAGTATTTTGTGCAGTGGAGCTGTTTGAATGGGGAAAATACATAGAGGCCAGCTCTGTGCCTTTTTTTAGGATGCGTTATTGGACCTGATACAGTTCAGTGGTTTCAGGATTAAGGGAATGATAACGTTTGCGTATTTCCAAATAGCTCGGGAAAATTAAAACTACAGAGGGGGATGTACTGAAATCTCTAAATATGCCACACAAAAAATTTACTGGAGTTGCGTCGGCTGAATATGGGAAAAGGTCCTTGCGGCAATGTGAGAAATATGATTTTTAAGATGATCACCGAGCAAAATATACACTCTGGAGCAAAACAAAATCAGCAAACTATTGGAAGCTGCAAAATCTGTAATCCAAATATAGTGTGATTCAAAAGTTTGTTTCATGACCTATATCACTGTGTTATGCGTGATGGTGAAACTCAGCCATGCTAGTTAAATTATTCAGCCACACAAAAGCAAGCTTCTATTTCAGCTTTCCTGTCAACATGAAAGGTTACTGGAGCCCATTGGCTGCGGTAGGGAGAATCCAGTGTGTCTTTGTGTTAGTGCATTTACTTTTGGATACGTGAACGGCGTCATCTTGTTAACTCATTATTAGCCCAGGCTGACATGCTGTGTGGTACTTGTAGCCTGTAGAAGGATTATAGATGTTTCAGCGTTTGAAGAGTTGGGTTTTTGGAATGTTTTTTTTTTATTTTATTTTTTCAAAATTCTGAGTCAGTTCTGGAGCTCCACTGCTTTCAGTTACCAGTAGTGATTGTTACATCAGCATTAGAATGTTTAGTTAAAAACACTGTAATCGCACATTTGTGATCTTATAACCTTAAAGGGTTCATCTAAATCTGGGGCAATTCTGAAAAAAAAAAAAAAAAGAAAAAAAAGCAGTCTATTACTGGACAAAGGAGTTAAAACGATAGCATGCAAAAAAACTGAAACTGAGAGGGTGCAGCAGTAACTAGCAGTCTGAAGTAGTGACGTGAACAGACAGCGATGACATGGCAATTTTTATTACAGGACTAGAACTTGCCTTTTAACCGGGGGACGGGACGGCTGAATCGTTCAGACCCGAATTAATCGCCCGAGTGTAATTGAACCCACGCGCCCAGCTGGTTTTTTTATTTTTTTATTTTTACTGGTTTTTCCTCTGATGAGCTGGTTACCCTGGCCCGACGTCTCTAAAATAATTTCTACTTGAGAGGCAAAGTGCTATTCTTGTATCTGGAGGCATGGCGGGGGACTGCGAAAATGGGGACGCCACCTGACACGCTCCTAATCCTCTTGTCTGTTTTTCCCTCGGTCACCGTTGTGTGCACAGGAAGGCTTTTTTTTCTCGTTGTTGTTGTATTTTTCCCTGCTGACTGGTGGCTGGGAAGAACAGACAGTAGGATTTCTGCACCTGTGGTCTGGTCTCCCAAGCTTTCATTTCTTCAGAGTCTTCAGGAAAAAAAAAAAAAAAAAGGGGCCATCTAAATAAATATTGTCATCCCGTAACGGTGCCTGCATAGAACCTGTGTGGGGTGTGGTGTAGCGTCGGACCGGTTTCTTTTGTGCACGTCTCAACTGAGGGGTTGGACACAAAAACCCGATATGCGCTGAGTTATCGCTGTTCGCTTTCCCAGTAGTCAGTTTAAAGTTGAGCTTGCTTGTGCCCCTCATCGTGTCTTTTTAACCCCCGATCTGAACTTTCGAGGCCACCACTGCAAGTTCCTCTGTGAATTTCGGCGAGCGCAAACAAGCATGTGCCGTCTTCCAATGCATTTGTCTCTTGTTGGCTGTCACATGACAGCATTTCATTCTGCAGCCCACCTGTTCAGCTGGCATGGACGTTCAGTCAGGAGGAGACACTTCCTGTGCTGCTTGTGCACACAGACTGGGACACCCGATTTATCTGGGGGGGGGGATTTGCTGGTGGGTAATCCCACCACCTGAGGTTCTACCATCCCTTCCCAGGAAACAGCATGGCCAATTAGGTGGTGCCCAAAGTGGTTGCTGGTGACAGCTGCCATCAGTACAGTTTCAGTACCAGAACGCGGGGTCCATCTGCGCACTAGTCAGTGCCTTAGCAGGATGAGCCACCCAGCAGCCCCGACTGTTGAAGCTTACACTGCCGTCTACGTGTTTTTCTGCTAGGCCTTTGCTGATCAGTGCCATTTGGAAATGCTGGTGGTGGTTAGGGAACTGGGCTTGTGAGCTCAGAGGTTCTGGGTTCGGGCTCCTCTGTTGTGCCCTTAACCGAGGTACTTAACCCACATTGCTTCAGTAAAAACATCCAGTCGTGTCGAAGGACTGCATGTGAAAATAGGCACTGTGTGTGAGTTGCTCCGGTTCAGATATGGGAATGCGATGAGCAGCGATGTACGTGCCGCCAGGACTCACCAGAGAAAGAGTGCTCTCAGCATTCGCGATGTTGTACGTGCAGAAATTGTGAGTTCTCTGTATGGCTGTCGGAATCGTGTCGGTAGTGAAGTTTGACAGTGCGATTCTGCGACCCTAAATTTTTAACGGAAAGGTGCCGGAGAGACAGCAGGGGCGCATGTGTGTGTGTGTGCGTAGCACTGTCCCGGCTTGATTCTGATTTAATGGGAATAGAGGGATTTGAGGCCCTAGGAGAGTACAGTAGCAGCGTCGCATCAAACTGCACAGTCAGCAGTGCGAGGTTGCCCTTTCACTGAAGCTCTGCATACTGGGGTTCCTTAAGAGTGATTGTAAGACTTATTGTATATATATATATATGTGTGTGTGTGTGTGTGTGTGCACGTGCATATGTGTGTTAGTGTGTGGTTAGTGTGCTTGCGTATGTGTGTGTGTGTGTGTGCGTGTGTGCGTGCATGCATGCGTGTGTGTGTGTGTGTGTGTGTGTTGTGTTTGTGTGTGCACGTGCATATGTGCATGTGTGTGTTTGTGTGTGGTGAATGTGCATGCATGCGTGTGTGTGTGTGGTTGTTTGTGTTTGTGTGTGGTGAATGTGCATGCGTGTGTGTGTGTGCGTGTGTGTGTGTGTGTGCGTGTGCGTGTGGTTAGTGTGCATGCGTACATGTGTGTGTGCGTATGTAGATTGTTGGTTACTGACCAGCAGCTGGTTGTTGACCATACTGTTGCAGTTTTCTCCCAGCAGATGATATGTCGTATGTTTGCAAGACTTTACCGCAAAAAAGCCTCTGTCAAACAAGGTTCGCGAATATTTTTTTAATTATGTTGTGTGCAATCTAAAGCAACTTTACAATGTGGTAATGCTTGCGGTTTGAATTTTGCTTTAAACAAACTGAAAGCAGATGTGCTCATGTTCTCACCCAACATACATCCACACACACATGCACACAGGCACACACACACACACACACAACTCCCCGAGTTCCCGAATCTGTTTTTCATTGTGACAGTGATGAACCTCTGCCTGGCTCTTGTGCTGAGCTCCCTCAGTCAGATTAAAGAGCATATATACATTTTTACTACTTACTAAAGACTGTCCTACGTCCCAGAGTAATTACTGAGTTAAAGGACACCGTGAATGAGCGAGGCTATTGCAAGTTGGTCTTGTAGCCTAAAGGTCGCAGGTTCGAGTCCCCGCTAGGACACTGCCAGTTGAACCCTTGAGCAAGGTTCTTAACCTGCATTGTTTTAGTATATATCCAGCTGTGTAAATGGATGCAATGTAAATGCCATATAAAAGAAGTTGTGTAAGTCGCTCTGGATAAGAGCGTCTGCTGAATGCCTGTAAGGTAATGTAATGTAACATTGCATGCCCCTATAGTGAAGTGATATACAGTATTTCGGCTGAAGTGTAGGCTTCGGATAATTCACAAGATAATGATTATACGCACAGTCAGCTTGTGGCTCAGTGGTCACTGGGCTGAGCCTCTGCAGGTTTCTGGTGTCTAAGGCGTAGAGCAGACACCATAAAGGGACGATTTTAGCGAGTTACGCTACCCCAGTTTCTCTGACGAAATCCCACCTGTGTGCTCTGTATGCGTCAGTAAGATTTTTGATGTGCAGTCCGGTAATTCCAATTATACAGCGCGCAACAACATATTGCAAATGAGCTATATACTATATGTAAATTCTGTTAAGTGGAGCCATTTAAAAAAAAAACTGGTGACTCCAGTCCTTTAATGTGCACTTTAATGTGCATAGTTAGTAGGTGCCAAGTAAATATTGATAGTTGCTGATTTTATCACTAGATGCACTGCAGGCCGCTTACTATTTGACTTTGCAGAATACCTTTAAGAATAAAAAGACAGAAACAAAGTGTTTGAGTGTGCATTTTGTATGTTTTTATTACGGACTTGTTACATATGGAATAGATTAAGTTCCCGGCTGAGATGTTTCTAAATTTTTTCCACTTCTTAACTAAAGCAAGTCATGGGTAGCGAGCAGTTAAACGGTGAAGTCACACTCATATTCAGACTGGACAATGATAACATCAAACACGAAATTAAACCCGGTCAGCATTTAATGGACATACTCTCTGTCCAAAAATAAATGACTTGCCCACGAGTGGCCGATTGTCTTGCCCACGAGAGTCATATTGGTGGGAAGTTCAGTTCTTTTTCCTGACTCGTTCGCGGACGATCCGTTCGCTGAAATGTGAATCTTTCGACTCGTTCACGTGATTCAGTAATCCCTGTTTCTCCAGAGCGAATTGGAACCCCCCCTACCGTCGAACGAAGCCTCGGAAACATGGTGATTCTGTGACTCAGAGCCAGTTTTACCGTCCAGAACCTTCTCGTTTATTCATGGAGTGGAGATAGCTGTTCTTTGATGTGTGATACGCTAACTTGGCCCATGAGTGCTAAACCATTGCAATGCCTTGTTCTGGTTGCAAACGCAACTAGATAATGTACCTGGATTAGAAGAGCAGCATTAGCCTGTAGCCCAGGGCAGGGTAATGCTCATTTTGTTCACTCATAAAACACGAGTTTAGGCAGTCAGCAGCTAATGGGTTTACTTTTGGTTTTTACAACGTTATGTCCTGCAATATTGTAACGCTTTTAAATGCTTTCTGCACGATGATGATGATGTTCGGCGTAATGGAAAAAAAAAAGATGCGCCCGGAAAAGGAACCAGGCTCAAATTTTTTCGGCGCTGGTCGAGCCTCACGGCGCTCTCGGTGTTTCGGGAAGGCGAGCAAACGCGCCGGGCGACAAACGCGGCCGGGCGCTCGGATTCGCGAATTTTTCGTTTTCGTTTTTTGTCCTCTACCGCGCCCTTATCTTCCCAGCAGCCGGCCGCCTCGCGAGCCGGCTTATTGCTAGCCGCGGACGCCTGCTCGAGGAGCGCCGAACGCCTGTCCTCTGTGCCTCTGCTTGCTCGCTTGCATATTTATTTATTTATTTATTTATTTATTTACCTATTTATTTATTTATTTATTCACTTGGTCTCAGCCCACTAGCACAATTACAGAAGTCAATGCCATCGATCTGAAAGAATGTGATTCACTGCGCATGCAGATACAGACATTAATTGGTTGCACAGTTCCCCCCTCCCCCTCCCCTCCCCTCCCCTGCGCCCCCCCCCCTCCCCCCACCACCACCATTGGTATTTCATTGTGCCCAGTTGATCCTTTGAGACCCCCGACTGATTGGGGGGAGGGGAAAGGCCTCCAGTTCAAAACAGGTTAATGGCTGCAGCCAAGTTGTGTTTAGCATGTGTAAAATGACATGACACGCACACAGACACAAACACCTCTCGAATGGAAATAGAAACTACAAATGGATTTTGGATGTCACATTCTTTATTTATGCACCGGTCCTTTGATCACACTGTGTGCGCATGCGATTTATTACTTATTTTTTTGGCTGGACCGCAACAGCGGGGCCAGCCCTACAAACGCAAATGTCTGTGAGTGACTGACTGACTGAGCGATGGAGTTACACCATTGGTCGGGCGAGTTATGAAGTTACACCATTGGTCGGGCGAGTTATGAAGTTACACCATTGGTCGGGCGAGTTGTGAAGTTACACCATTGGTCGGCCGGATCACGTGTGTTAGGCAAAGCCGATATACTAGCTTTTAACCTGGTCTTGTTTTTTTTTTGGTGCCACCAGCAATGACATTTCATAGCTCCCTAGGGCTAAATTACATTGGGTCTGTTGGCGAGTGTGCATGTGCTTGTGTGGTGCACGGTTGGTGCACGCGTGTGTGTGCACGTGTGGTGCACGGTTGGTGCACGCGTGTGTGTGCACGTGTGGTGCACGGTTGGCGCACGCGTGTGTGTGTGCACGTGTGTGTGCACGGTTGGTGCACGTGTGTGTGTGTGCACGTGTGGTGCACGGTTGGCGCACGCGTGTGTGTGCACGTGTCGATTGAAACGCTTCCGGCTACAGGTCCGGCCCTGCGTTTAATCTCGGCTGCGCTGTGTGTTTTTTTCCCCCCCTAATTGTGTTACGGGCCTGCACTTGATCTGTATTGATGCAAACAAGCCATCTCCTGTGCGGTGTGTTTATCGGCAGACAGTGTAATCCCCTCCTTAGAAGATATCCTCCCTTCAATGATTATTGTTCCTCCGATAATTTCAGGCGTTCGAGATCCAGGCAGGTTGGCGCAGCTTTTTTTAAAAAAACCTTTGAGGTTTTAACGCTCGCAGGAGGGGAGGGGAGATGGCATGACAGCGTTTCACGCTCACGCCGACAACATTAGCATTAGCGCCGTTTTCCGGTCCGTTGGCTCTCTTTTTGGCTTTTCGGAACAAATAGTTACAAAGAAAAGAAAAGAAAAAAAAAAAACTAAAAAGTTTTTTTTTTTTTTTTTGTGCTTTCTTTAATTTTTGTGATTGGCAGGGGTAATTTTTTTTTTCGCACAGCAGGGTCTGTTCCAGAAGGTCTGTTTAAACGCGGTTCCGGTTGTTTTCCCTTTGTCAGTCATTTCACCGTCCCCCCTGAAAACAGGCCATTAAGGAACGGTTTGGCTACGATTCTGTCTCATTAGTCTTCACCGCAGGGTCAGGCTTTTTCCTTCACGTATCTTCCTCGTGGTTTATTTTTCAACTTCATTTGCGTCCGCTGCCTTCATCGAACAGCAGGTTCATTCAGAATTACAGCTCTAATTAGGTGGCGTTATCCATTTGTAAAATGTTTAGCCCAGTGTGCTGTGCCTTCATTATATTAGAACGTTATGTGTGTTTCAGCGATTACGTTAATAATATTCTGTGTTTTGTTATATTGCAGCAGTTTAATACACTGCGGGGATGAGAGTTAACGGTTGCTTTCTTGTTGTGAAATAAAAAAATTTTTTAAAAAAAAAAGAACTACATTTCCCATCTGTGTATTCTGGGGACTGTGTTTCGCCTGTCACAGTATGTGCTTGAAGGAGTGTCACTGGTGCAGGGCTTGTGCCATATGCCTGCCGTAACTCTTACACCCCCACGACCCTGGAGTTCATTGGATATACGAAACCCACAGGTCAAAAGGTTAAAACATGTCTGATAGCTTAAAACACAACACACGCTCGCACACACACGCAAGCACGCCACACATGCGCCACACACACACACACAATCATGCCAAACATGCACACACACACACACACACACACACAAGCATGCCCACATGGACACCACACCATGCACACACACACCATACATAAGTGTGCTTACACACGCATATATAGACACTCAACACACACACACACACACACACACACACACACACACATATGCATGCAAGGACACACAAAACACAAACATACAACCCGACAGATGGCCTATCCAAAACCAATAACTAGCTTTGTAATTTGATACTGTAACCCTGATCAATTTCTTTTTACACAACATCGATTCGACATATTCGCACCATGTAAAACAGGGAAAATAAGGCCTCACTGCCGGCTGTTGCTTCAGTGCCACATCCCAATGTGTGGCCACATTTCATTGATTTTATTATTATTATTTATTTATTTTTTTTAGCCAGACAGCAGTACACTGCACGGTGTACACTTTTATTGAAAATGCAGTTAAACACTTTCACACCTGAGGTACAGGCACCATTTTGAAAGCTTTTTTAATAGCTTTTGGCACTTTTCCATGAACACCATTGCCTTATAAATCAAAATTGCTGAGAAAGGGCTTTTGTTTTGCACCATTTTGCATTTCAAGAAGTTATGGCACTGCAGATATATGTGATAATTGTCTGATGGAAATTTTATTTGGCAATGCGTAGAGCCCCACCCCCCTCAATAAACAGTGCTTTGTATAGTCTTTCTTTTCAGTCATTTTTAGGTGGCTTTAACTTATATCATGCCACGATGACCAGCTGAACACGGACAACATTTCACCTTTGTGAATGTTCAGTTTGTTCTTTTAAAGTTCCCCAGTTAAAGTAATTTGTTCAGTGCGTTTCCTCTTTTCTGAAGAAAAATGTCAACATGTCATTATTATAAACATGCAATTTGGAGTATGGAATATAAGCACAAGATTTAGTGCACGGAAAGCCCCTTTATTTGAGACGAGGTGCATCAGCGGGAAAACGAACAGAGCAGACGTGTCTTAAAAAAAAAAAAAAAAAACCGCAATGCCTGATATACAGACTGGTCTGACATCTGGAATTGTGCTGTGCGCACGGCCGGTGATATATCTATATCAGGGGACGTCCTCCCTGCGTTTATTCCCCTAATCGTTTCCAGTGGAGGACTCGGGCGGAGCACGCACCGGGGGGGGGGAGCCCACACGTTGGTCGCCGGGCGCGTGTGCGCCGCCGCCTGTAACGGAACAGGATCCGACAAGTCGTCCGAAATTAATCGCGACTGATCCCCGGCGTGTTCGTTCCATCTAAATTAAAAATCTAACAGATGAACGGCGTTTCTCTTGGGCGGTGGTGGAGGATATGGGGGGGGGGGGGCTGCTTTGTCTTCTCCCCCAGTAATTCCAGCCCCCCCCAACCACCCAACCCAGCGTGCCTGCTTCACTGGGATAGTGTTGGGGGGGGGGGGGGGGGGGCGGGGGAGACTCCGTGTGTGTAAGGGCGTTTAAGGCACTTAGATTCTGCCCTCTCCCCTGAGCATTTTAATGACTCCACCTCCCTCACACCCCCCCCTCACCTCCCCAGCGTTGCCCTGGCTCTCCCTCGGCGGTTCCCGCTCGTGGGTTTCGCCTAGTCACGTACGAGGCGCAGCAGTTTCTCTCCGTCTATGATTATAAGGTGTTTAAGAAGGGCCCGGGGAGTCTCTGAAGCAAAGTGGTCACACGTGACGAGCGTCTGTAATTCCGCCTGTGGGGGAGAAGGCTTAGGGGGGTTACAGTGCGTTTTTTATTTATTTATTTATTTATTTATTTATTTATTTATTTATTTATTTATTTATGTACATTCAACAGTACCCAGCACAACACGGTCAACATGAACATTAATAATAACCAGTTCAACATTTGATTATGGTACCATTCTAAATGTGTTTTCAGCACTTTGTAATGCACAGCCCCTGGTTAAAAAAAAAAAAAAAAAACAAGGTAGCCATTTCCTGCTGGAATGCTTACCTCACCGTCTGTCACAGGGAGGATTTATTAAGCCTATTAATTGGGCCGGGATGATTAGATACAAGCAAGATCTAGAAAGAGCCCAGATTGGGATTTTGGCTATGGCTAAGTCATGTTCTCCTGCGCTCGATTAGCAAATGTTTTATTTCAGAGCTAGAAATGTTTTCACAAATGCATTTTACGTTTATGTGAAACACAACTATAAGATTATGTGTCTGTATGTAACATTAAGAGACCTTTTTAGTACCCAGTTTTGATTCTAGCCTTTTGATTGATGTTTGTTACTGGCATTTGTCGACATGAGGACCAAAGTTGCACCAGTGAAAGTCCAGGAAGCCATTATGAGGGCGAGAAATAAGAAGAAGAAGAAAAAAAACTGTCAGAGACATCGGCTGAACCTTAGACTAATCAAAGTCAGCTGCTTGGAACATCATTAAGAATAAAGAGAGACCCATGTGAGCTCGGAAATCTCAAAGAGCCTAGGGAAGCCAAGGAAGACTTCTACTGGGAATACAATGCATTTGTAGGCAATTGGGGGTGTTAATGTTTGGGCATGTATGGCCGCCACAGATCCTGGTTCACTTGTCTTCATGGAGGATGTAAGTGTTGATAACAGCGACAGAATTAATTATGACGGGTACAGAAGCATCTATGTTTGCCCTTGTCAACACTTAGATCGTCAATTAAGACATCATATTGATTCTGCCGTTATTATTACGACGATCCTTCCTAGAATGAGTCCCAGTGCCTTCGCGAGCACGCCAGCACCTATCTGCAGCTTTCATTTTACATTCTGCTTATTCTCCGGCTGATTGCTATTCAAATGGGAACGCAGCTCTGAGTAGGAAGTTGAACCCACAGGGTAGCAGGGTAGTGCACTGAATTTTTGTTCGCTAGTGGCTTAGCTTCATGGCTGATTTTGGTGGTGGTGGGGGGGGGGGGGGGGGGGGGGGGGGGGTCATCCTTTAAAGTGTATTTCATCTCTTTTTTCATCAAAGGGTGCTTTCATGTACTTATTTGAAATGGCACAACAGTAAGCGAAGGGGAAGTCAGACGTGGTATACTGTTGTTCTCCAGACCTTTAAAAAACAAAAAAGCAAACTCCGCTGACGTATGGTCATCGAAGCTCATTCTTTTCTGTAAATAATGCTGGGCGCCTTCTGCAAGACGTGCCCTCTCTGCCAAAAACCGGCGCACTGCCTGAGCTTGGCGGAGGTTCATGAACTTTTTTTAACACTTAAAATATATTTTTGTGCTGACGGTCGTGTTCGTGTTTGTCCCCCCGTTCAAAAAAAAAAAAAAAAAAAAAAGGGGGTTAAACTTGACTATGGAAAGCCACAGCTGTGGGCTTGCAGTTCAGGGTGAATACCCTGCCACTGGCATGCTGTTAAAGTCTATTATTGGATGATGAAGGGAATGGGTCAGAAAGCCCTTCCGTCCCGGGTTATTTATTATTCTGTCTGTTGCATATGAGTTATGATGTGCCGCGTGTCAGCGCATCTCAGACGTGATTAAAGATCCCGGTTGGATGTGAGATTAGTTGCGACATACACTATAAATGATGTGGATGTGACATGTTTATTATTATCCTGATGGCTTAATGACTGCTAGACTCTTTTTGGAAGAGAGAGAAAGTAGTGTTCTTTAGTTGTAATGTGAGTGGTGAGTGGGGTTTTTTTTGTTTTAAAGTCAGTCGTACAGTTTTGTTTTTGTCCTTTATAATTTG
This sequence comes from Anguilla japonica, assembly GCA_025169545.1. Lineage (NCBI taxonomy): Eukaryota > Metazoa > Chordata > Actinopteri > Anguilliformes > Anguillidae > Anguilla > Anguilla japonica. Next base: position 65,821,832 of record CM045886.1, on the reverse strand, counting down.
GCGGAAGACGTTTTGTGGTCCACTTGTTAAACGATCCCGTTTGAAAGGATCTGAGGGGTGGTGTTTGCTTAAAAAAAAACAAAGAGATTGAAAGCGTTGTCTCCCAAACACAGTCCTCTGGTAAGACTCCCTGGCGTGACTGAGGGTGTTGGAGCCGGGGTGTGACCCACTGTACGGCTGACTAGCTCCTGTTCTTGTGAGAAACCTTTTGAGAGCGCAGTTTTTTCTCAGGGGAGGTTAGCAGCGAGCTGTGATTGGTCGAGGTTGCTTTGCATTTTTCGGAAAGGCACGTCCAGGAAGCTGGCCACTGGCGTTCCGACCGGCCCCCGAGATCCACGGGGAAAAAAAAAAAAAATTCCTCCGACTCCTGGTGACGTGCCTGGTTCCCTCCGTGAACCCCGCGGAAATTTCTCATCATTATCGGGCTTTGAGGAGGCAGACATGACAGAATTTATCAAGGGCTTAGAACAAAATGGCTTTAAGCTGGTATTTTCAGATCAAAGCATCGGTTAATTCTCATTCTGAATTACATGAAAGGGGTTTTAATAACTAGTCTGGCATGTTGAAAGTCACCAAAAAAAAAGAAAGAAAAAAAGAAAAGAAAATCTATCAGAACAAATGGGTATGAATTTCATTTAAGGCAATCGATTGTTATTGATTCAGGTTAAGGAGCTGCCATTTATCATGAGATACATACCCACAAGACTCTGAGAGAAGAGGACCAGGAGGCAGAACTCAATACACTCAAACAGTGGCTGCTTCCCTCATCTAAAATTAATCAATCTAAATAAATAAATAAATAAATAAACCCTATCATTCCTCAAAGGGATTCAAAATTAGACAGAACAGTAGTCTGGGTACATGTGACCCCTATTAAAATCATCAATCTAAAAACCAGACCAGGTCAAAACCTAGTGAATGGCTGGACTGAACCGGCCGACCAATGGTGTAACTTCATCACTCACTCAGTCAGTCACTCAGTTACAGACATTCACGTTTATAGGGCAGGCCCCGCTGTTGCGGTCCAGCCAAAAAAAAATAATTTTTTAAAAAAATTAAATAAGATTCTTATCATTCCTCATAAGGATCAGGGAGAAGCCAGCCTTGGTCCGCATGGCCCTATCAGAGGCCGGAGTGAGCGAGAGAAGCCGGCCGTAATCCTCTGTGGAGCACGGCGGGGAATTAGAGCTCAGCTCCGCCGCGTCATGTGACCGTCATTAGGGGCCTCTCGACTTAGCGCAGTCGGGGAAAGCCCCGCCCGTTTCTCGGAAGTGGCTGCGGAACGATCTGAGCGGCCGCTGTGCTGGGCTGGGCCTGCTTCTGAACACCGTGTACGGGCGGCCTCACACACCGGGGCTGCACGCTCGTGTTGTGGCTCGGGGAAAAAAAAAAGGACTTCTCTACTTCCTGACCTCTGTGGATGACTTCCTCTTGGCCTCGCCCCACCTGCCACGCTGCGAATGCTTGTCCTCCAGTGTGTTTTTTTGTTAATTGTTTGCAACGAAAGCCTCTTCGCTCGACCGTAACACACGGGCACAGTTGCCTTTTCAGTTGAGAAACAAGTGCTTTCCTTGTCATGAAGCCCTGCCTGTGTTACATAACGACCTCTCGCGTACGTGCGTGCTGTGTGTGTGCGTGTGTGTGTGTGTGTGTGTGTGTGCGGCTGCGTGTGTGCCATACTAGCTGGAACTATCTGTCAGAACCATAAGAGGGAAACGGAAGCGCAATTTTTTATTTTAAAAAGCAATAGACCGCATCCAGAGAAGGTGGGGATAGGTGAGGTTAGGAAATGAGCAGGAATTACTCTACCTGAGGTACCCGCGCTATCGACCGGATCTTTTTATTAGCTGTTAGAATGAAGGATGCATCTCATTTATCTCCCTCTTCGCCTCAGAGCGGGGGTACTAATGTAATCCTCGCCGGCTCGGTCGCCATGGATCCCGCGGGCTGCGGCGCCCGCCTCCAGGTAAACGGGACGTGGGGGAGCGATTGCGATCTGCGGGAGGGGGGGGGGCCAGGCGTTCCTCCCGCGCACAAATTGAGGTCGTCGCACGGGCCCCTTCTTCCGCACAGCTTGCGAAAAGGTGAGGATGTAAATTCGCGCGCGTGAAAGTGGCTTATTATCCGCGATTAATTTCGAAAACGACATTTTTTGGGTCGTGCGCCTGGGGGCGTTTTTTGCGAAGTAGACAGATTGTTTTTTTTTTTTTTTCCGGTTAGTTCCCCTGAGGGGTAATGTGTAGACTAGGCGGGACGAAGAAGATGGGTACAACTATTAATTATACATTGGAAGTTGGGATTAAAAGTGTACCGCCTTCATGATAAGGGCGAATGAGGGCATTTTAAAGACAAAGAGTTATTATTTTATTTCTCTTTTTTTTTTTTTTTTCTCGCTTTGATTTAAGTCTTTAAAACAGCTAGCTGGGAAACTCTGAGACAAAGGCTAGACCGCGCTGTAATTTTCCGTTTCCTGTACTGAAAGCAGGTATGAGACGTTTTTTTTTTTGCGATACCCAGTCAGGCGCTAGGCCGGTAAGTGAAATTGTCATTTTAAGAGGCTGTGCGTGGAATTCTTGTGAAAGAGCTATTAGGGGCGCAGATGGGTCTCGCATCGAGCGCGTAATACACTGCCAGCAGCTGGGTCAGGCGAGAGCAGACAGCGCTTGAAAGCTGTTGTCTACCTAGAGACGCCTTCATTTCGCGAAAAATAAAAAATGAAAAATAGCCGTCTAGTCCCGAACTCCCACCACCCCCCTTGCTGAAGCCAGGGAGCGGATTCGCAGCGGATGTGCAACGGGCGATGACGCCGTGGCCAAAAAACCCGTGTGGAATTTTTTTTTTTTGGGGGGGAGGTTAATGAACGTCCTGTCCTTCGCACGCAGCCCTGGCGGTAGTTGCTCGGAAACGGCGGAATCCCGGAGGCCGTGGCGCCGATAAAGAAGCCGGCCCACTGTAGCGAGGTGTCATCCAGCGCTGGGGTCCCGTGCTCGTGACACACCGACGGGCGATCCGGCCGGAACCGCTGACGCTCTGCGCGGGCGTGTCATCCGTTAGCAACGGCCGAAAAACCGGCTTCGACAGCTTGTGCCATCCTCCTCCATTTTCGTTCCTTTCTTCTTCTTCTCGAAGTTCGAATTGTTGCTGAGGTTGCGTTTAGAGTACAGCACATGCTTATATAGAGCTGATTTACATAAAACTGTGCTGGGAATTAAGGTTTTTGTTTTTTAAAACTAAACCATACAACCCCATTTTTTTTATCAGTAATATCTGTTATATTTTTTTCTAAATTATAGTTATGAACATAGTTATGTACTGCTTAACGATCAAAGATTTTTTAAAACCCTGAATAGTCTTTGCATGCAAAAGTTGTTTTAGAGCTAAGATTAGCCAAATATGTAGATTCATTTCCTGGATGTGATCATTTAAAGCTTTTTAAAGCAGGCTTTTCTTTCTTTTCATCCTGTTTAGATAGCTTTTTCTACATTTTTAAAAATGTGACTAGCACCAGTGAATTTATATAAGGTTTTGTGTGCGTGTAACAGTGTTTTAGCAACATGCAAGTGATAGGCATTTATTTCACTTGGATGGATGCCATTCATATGTGAACTGTTTAACATCAGCCTTCTACAGTACAGTGAGAAAGGTGCTCAAGCAAGGAATTAAATTGAAAACACTTGTCTAATTCCTGGAGCCAGGCTCAGTAATGCCCTGAATTGACTTCTGACAGGTTGATATTCTGCAGAGGGGAGTAGGCTGAGAGATAATTCTTATTCAGTGCCTCAGTACCAGGAACCGAACAACCGGCCGATTGGCACACCTTGACATTGATGTCTGCCAAATGCAAAGCATTCTGGGAAATGCGAATGGGCAAATTCCCGTGACGACAATGAAATAATTGTCGAGGAGATCACACAGTTTGAGCTGGTACCAGCGGAATCCTGGCATGGCAGAGGTTCAAAGGGGAATGGTGGATATTGGCTTACTGTTCAAAGATGGCATTTCTGTCGTACAGATGAATCAAGAGTGCCAATAAAAATCAAGATTGTGTTGGTTTTGCTGTTTTATAGTTACATGGTATTGGTATGGTACACTGCTGTACGTATGTGTGTATTGATGTGTTTGTCTGCACATGTATATATGTGTGTGTGTGTGTGTGTGTGTGTATGCGTATGTGTTTGTTGGAGTTCACTAGAATTTTCTTGTCTATGTGTTTTCAAACGGCTTGGCAGCTAAATAGGCTTTAATAAGCAACCAAATGCTTTCAGAACAAGATATATTTGTATATTTCCTTTGCCTCACTGCAATACCTGCAATGAAGCAAGTGCAGTTTTCTATCGTTGTAATGAGCTGGGGGGTTGGCTTGCCTGTGTGACAGATGCCATCCTGCGTGTGGTAAACACGTTTGCCTGGTTTTTCTCACTCGTTTAAAAAATGCACAGCATCCCGGTTGCACGTTCTGTCTTTTTTTGGGAAATCGGCACGTCGTGAATGAAAAAAAAAAAGTTTGGCTCCAGGTGCGCGCAGAAACGTAGCTTAGCGAAGCCGAGGCATGCGCGTGGATACGGCAGCTTCCGTTGGCCTTTGAAGTAGCGCGCGTCGGTAAGTGCCTTCAAGGATCGTGCCTGTTAGGAGGGCTACGATGTCCCGCGGCCTCTCCGCTAACCGTAAACTGTTTACGTTGCGCTAAGTGTTCGGTCTTCCCATTGCCAGGAAACAGTGTCGCTGCGCGTTCGCTGTTCCTAAAAGTTATTCAGCTGGAATTGATCTCTGGGGTCGCGTGCATCTCTCCCGAAAAAATTCCTAAGAGATAGCAGAGCAGGAAAGTGTTTGCAGGGAAGAATAGAGGAGCAAAAAAAAAAATTGGTTTGGGTTAAATTTGCCACTTTGCAGCCTTCAATATAAATGAATATATAAATCATAAATTCCTGCTGCACTGGAGAGAGGGAGTGCATATGCCCTTAAAGGAATAAATGAAGCCGTAACTCTGGTAGCCTTCTGCAGTTTTTTTTTTTTTTTACATGGTAATGCAACCTTTTTGGCAGCACGTTTTTTTTTTGAAAAAGCATTCGTGTGAGAGAATATATACGCCATTATTAGCGGGTGTCTCTCGGCCTGCCCTTTTGAAGTGCGTCGTTTGAAATATCCATTTTGCGGGGGGCGAGTTACTCCGCCTCGAAAAAAACGGCCTGTCAGATTGGGCCGTGATAAGGTGAGGCTAAAGCAGAGTCTGCTCCTCTTCAGTCTCCCCTGCCCGGTGGAGTAATAGGCTCGCGTGAGATAATGAATGTTATTATAGCCGCCCCCCCCCCCCCCCCCCCCCCCCCTCGGAGTCTAGCTGCACTTACAGCTCGGCACCACCTGCACCACCAGGTCCAGGGGAAAGGGGTGCCGGACTCCGTTTGGCGAGGTTGGCGGTCGAAGCGGCCGGCCGGCTTCCCCGCAGATTTTAGCTCGGGAGGCGGACTGTACCGAACGCAGGGGAAACGCGTGATATCCAGAGCGCCATAGCGGCCCGCGTTCTGCCTCCACAAGACAAACGTCTTTACACAAAAGCTGGGCCGGTAGAGTGTCCATGGCCAGGTCTTCTGTGGTGCAGGTCGCTGTGGTCAGCAGTGGGCATCTTATGAGGTGGTCCGCGGTTCTGCGGCTCTGTTTTGCAGTCACGTGCTGGTGAAGAATGACCATTCAGCAAACGGCTGGGCGGCCGGGTGCTGCTGTAGGAACCGGATCGATTTCTAGCATCCTCTTTTTTAGGTATTGATTTCTTTTTTTTTTTCTTCCTCCCCTGTGAAGTGGAAATGTGTGGTAACTTCTAGCGGCGTACCGGTAAAGTATTAACAGAGAACTGTACACGCGTTTGAGGCTCCCTCGCCCGTTTGCAAAGAGGAATCTCAAATAGGGTTGTGTGTGAGCTTTTTTGCACGGTAGGTCCTTGACATTGGAGCCCACTGGAGTGGAAACAAAGTGTTTGCGTTTGAAACGTGTCGGGTCCGCTTTCGCCCAACGGAAACGTGTTCAGAGCAGACCCTGGGTCAAGTACGTGTTTGTTCTGGATTCAAATACTTTCCTGCGCTTTTACTGGTCTTGCCTGGTGTATTGGAACCAATGAAATACTCTCAAAAAAAAGTGCAAACCCCGCCTTCTGGTCATATTGGCAGCCTCAGTTACACCAGACAAGTTCAACAGAGCACAGAAAATGTATTTGAATCCAAACGTCCTCCAAAGGACCTCGCACATTGCTGATGAATTTCCCATGCTGAAAATCACTGTTTTTTTTTTTACTTTACAGACATGTGGTAAGCAGTGTGATTTAACTTCACAAAGTAACATATGCTTTCGCTGTCAATAATTTCCACGGTGATCACACACGCTTCCCATTTTAACTGCTAATGTGGGTTGACTTTCTTTTTCTTTTTTTTTCTACCAGTCACAGACAATTAAGCCAGGCAGGAAGTATCTGCTTCGTGAAGTGAATTTTTATATTCAAAGCACCGCTCTTCTTTTCCAAAGCGCTTCTGCACAAACACAGTGTGTGGGCAACATTTCGCTCTTACATTACAACCAATTAAGCAAAGCTGCTCTTGCCACTGCTCTTTTAAACAGGAGGAGGCTCCCTTGCATGTTCAGTTGGTCCCTGTGAATTAAGCAAACGTTTTTTTTTCTCCTGCCTTTGTTCCTTTCTCTTTCTCTCTTGCTTTCTCTCTCTCTATCGCTCTCTTTCTCCCTCTTGCTCTCTCTCTCTCTCTCTACTTTCCGTGTTTGTGTTTGAGTTTGGTCGCATCACGTGACACGGTCCATACAAAGGCCACTTGAGAGGTTCGAGGGGTTTTGTGTTTGTTAGCTTCAGGGGGCTAACCGTGAATGTGACCGTTGGATTGGAGGTAATTCAGGCTCTGCATTAAATCTGCATTTCTGCTGACCGGCCATATTCCTGTTTCCTTTTCTTTTTTTTTTTTTTTTTTTATTTGCCAGTGCTGCATAGGCATTTCAACCCAAACCGCAAAGCCCTTTGGCCCTGTTGTGACCCGTCTAACGTGGCAAAGCTTGGTACTGAGAAAGAATGAGACGCCTGAAAAGACGGAAAAGGTGTTCTGAAGCTGCTGTTCTTCTGTCGCGAGTTTAAAAAAAAAAAAAAAAAAAAAAAAAAACGAAAAAAAAACGAGTGCATCTCAAGACTGGCTCGGTTTTTCCTTTCCTTTTAAAATTTTTTTTTTTTTTATTCCTTGCAGTGCTCTTGGCCCTGTATAGAGTGGGTGTGGGTGTGGGTGTGCGTGTGTATGTGTGTGTGTGTGTTAGAATTACATTAGCACAGCACAGCGAACAGATCCATTCATCCTTATTGGAATTTGTGCTGCCTAGTTGGAATTTATGCGTCCAGTCGCCATCACATTAGCTGCCGAGGGCCCTACTGGAGGTGTTAAGACCTCACGTTTCACCAGGGTGGGTTGGGGGGGGGGGGTTGTAATACAAGTTACAAACTAAAGCACAAACTAAAACCCACAAAATTCCCAAAACAAAAAAGATCTTCACAAAACCACAAACCGCATACACACAGAGTTCCGACACAACAGCCCCCAACAAAGGTCTTCAGCCTCTCACTGCAGGGCTTATGTTGGCCACAGGCAGGTGGAGGCAATCAGGCAATTAAGCAATTAGCCTCACCTGCGCTACCCAGAGAAGCAGAGGCAGGGGACGCAACAGCCTCTCTCAATTGGCGCTCCTGCTTGAGACTGTGGAAAAATATGCATCATGACAGAACCCACATACTGATCCATTACCACCCCCCCCCCCCCCCCCACCCCGCCCTTCCTCGATTGTTTGGGTCGCAAACCAAGGGCAGCAAGGTGACACAGTTTCGTTTTAAGTTGTTTCGAGTTTGTTTGAGTTCAGAGTTTGCCAGCAGTGCAGAAGGAAATGATCTTGGCCATCACTAGGATTCATTACGATCTGTGGAGGGCACAAAAACAGATTTGTGCTCATGAACAGTTTTTTGTTAACTTCTATGTTTCACAGAATCCTCGTCCATATTTAAATATTCACCACATTTTTTTTTTTTTTTACCATTGCCCTCCTAGGCTACTCCAGAATGTTTATCAACCCACCCAGACTACCCTGGAAATGGAGGATCATATATTTCTAGCTCTGCCCAGTATTATTTTATATATTTCATGTGATCAGTGGAAACATGCACTGCACTGCACTGCAGCAGATTCTGTGAGAAGGCAATGTCACACGTTTCATACACAGGTGACGTGCGTTATTGCAATATCTGATATGCGACTGTGCGGAGAAAAAAAAAAAAAGCAATCAGGTGCTGTCTCGGACACACTGGCCCTTCACCACCTCGGTCTTCACACCATCCCACATTATAACCCGCTTCCTTCGCTGAGCTGAATGGACAAATCGAATTTTCGCATCGTGCTGCAATACGGTCTCTGGTGCAGTATAGGGAAAGCGATGGACAGATGTGATTGTTTAACATCCTTTTTTGTACATTAGATTATTGGAATGACACTGAGCCATGCCAGTGGTGAGCCTTATGCAGCTCAGTTTGATTAGGAGACCCTGGCAATTTGCCCAAATGAAATATTCATTATTCCGTGAGTCAAAGAAAACGATAGACTTTAAGTGTGCATTCTTCGAACATCTATGCGCTTGTGTGGACACAGTAAAGTATTGAACTTCAGTATGTGACTGAGAGAGAGAGAAAAAAAAACTGTCAAAGATGTTACTCAGAGCTGGATTGGAAGCCTCAGTTGTCATGAGAAGATTAAATGTACCAATGTCTTCTCTTGTACTTGCTTTTAATGCTCAAACCAGCAATGACAAATAAATTGTTGCATAATTAATTTTGACATAATAACAAACCACTTAACTTCACTTTAAATACCGAAGATATTTCTCAGTAGAGCAGCTCAGTAATCACAGAGGGGGGTTTTATTTGACTGGGAAAAAGGTGCAATATCAAGGAGTCATTTAATTGAGGCAACAGCTGTAATTAAAATTTGTCTCTCTAATTACGAAAGAAACATTCAAGACTTCACCTACATATTGCTTCTGCCAGTCTCAATCTGCATCTTAATGGGGCCCGGTTCCTCTCTGGAAGTATCATTTCAGGAGTTGCGAAAAATCTAAACAAATGTTGTTTTTTGTCGTTTTTGTTGTTTCTCAAAGATGGTTACAAGATCCACTAACGCACGGCTTGTTGACTCTCCACCAGACGTCCATAGCATACCGCCTGCTTTAATATACAGAGATCCTTTGATTGTGTACACGTGACATGTTCCTCTTTTGACATCATAGATGAGGAATAGACCGGGTAACCTCTGTGTTATGAATTAGACTTTTTAATTGTCTCCCTCTTTAAAATAAGGGAGAAGTTTTTAATAGCATACACGAAGAGGCTTTCGGGCTTATGTGAATCCCCAAGATAAGGGGGATATGTACCTTAAAAATGAAATGAGATTTCTATTCATTGCTTGCAGAAAAAGCAATGAATAGCAATTTAATTGGTGCTTAATGGCTTGTTTTGAGCTGAAAATGATCGCCTTAGCAAGTTTGCCTTCCCCCCCCCCCCCCCCCCCCACAGAAACCCTTTGTTCAATTTTGTTTTGAAAGTTTCTTTGTGAAACTGTTTCAGTGCCCAGCTGGATGTATTTATGGTGGTATAAAACACCTCTGACTCTAATAGCTTACCTTGAACTTTTGTCTCTTTTGTCTTTTTTTTTTTTTTTTTTTTTTTTTTTCTGCACAGCACATGTCTTGGTGAGGTTCCAGACACTTACCTTTGTTTGCAAAATGGAACGTTTTATAATAAAATTCAGTAAAATACAGCACAATACTGTATAATAATGCATCTTTGAATATAGTGCTCTTCATAAAAGTGTCTCGGTGCCACATAAACTGAACTGACTTCAAATAGAAATCAAATAGAATGGAAGGGTAAACGTAAGAGGAATAAGACGCGTGAAGTCAGAGCCTGATATTTGGCAGACCCCGTTATAACGCTCCTCTGCGATGGCTCGGTATTCGGTGCCAACCACACGGTTCCTGGCTGCCGAAAGCTCCTCCCACACACGCGTCTTACTGTCGGGTAGGTGGGTGCAGGGGATCGCCAAGGCTGTGCCCTGTCCTTCTCGAACCTGCTGTCACAGACGCGTTCTGGGCCTGAGCTCGCAGTGTGCGGGTTTCGAGGCCTTCGCCCAGTTCCTCAGGCCGCTTGTGAATTCACGCCCCTTAAAATCCCCCTCAACGTTTCGTTTGTTTATTTTTTTTAAGCGTACCCGTCTTCCTCCTGCTTTGTATCGGCCGGCTGGTGTCTGGATATTGGCTGGTGTTTGAGAGAGCGATACTGTGGAGAACCAGTCCTGCACTGACTCACAGATCTGCATCCCCTGCGTGACTCATGCCCATTCACCGTGCCTGTCGTGCGCAGCCCGTCCGTAAACTATTGAGGTCAAGTGAATCAGCACATTCGATTCATGCGTCGGGCTTACTCTCAGGTTTCACGCGCTCGTGATTTCCGAAACATGGCGTGTTTGTATTTTTCAGTTCTTGTGATATCACTTCCTTTGGGGAAGGGGACGGGGGGGGGGGGGGGGGGGGGGGGGGGGGGGGGGGCACCGCATTTCATTTTGGCAGATTCATGAAGATATAATTTTTTTTTTTTTTTACCGTTTTCTTTTTGTTTTGTGTCTCTCTCTCTCTCTCTCTCTCGCTCGCTCGCTCTGTTTTCACAGTCTGCTTGTGCTCGACAACTCTGAATCAATTCCCGTTTGTTCCCCCCCCCCCCCCCCCCCCCCCCCCTCTGTTCTCCCCTCCCCCCCCCCTCCAGTGAGATTTGTTGACTGCGGCAGGAGGGTTCGGCTGCAGTACGGGAGCAGTGACCCGGCGGACTTCAGAATAGGGGACGACGGAGTGCTCTACGCTGCCAGGAGCTTCCGCGTCCCCAGCGCGCGCGCCCGGCTGCTGGTGGTCAGGGCCGAGGATGAGGACTCCAGGGAGCGCTGGCAAACGCGCGTCAACCTGACCCCAGCGACCAGCAGAACGCCGCAGGTAGGCCTAAAAAACAGGGTACGGGGTTTGGGGGTTTGGGGGTTTGGGGGGGGGGGGGAGTGTACAGGCAACCCTCTTACTCCCGCTTAATAAGTTGTTATAAGTACTTTCTATTGTGCTGTCTTACTTACCTGGCCAGGGACTACGGGTGGAAATTAGCAAATTGCTATAATGCGGTTACATTACATCTGTCTTTGTTTTATGTAAGGTTAATGTTCTTTGTACACTGTCCCAGTTCAAAAAAAAAAATAAATAAATAAAGCCTCAGTCTGCTACCTACTGTAACTCATAATTTACCACCGGAGAATACTGCCAGTTTTGTTTTTTTTCGTTGCTGTTGTTGTTTGTTCTCAGAATTACGGCAACCGTTCTGAATGGATGGATGTGTTATCGCAGGTGCCCTAATTGAAATTAGTGCGTCAATTAACCTGCGAACCCACGCTGCGAAACGCATTAGCAGATGTGCGGCAGCTCGCGATGACGGATGACATCACATCCCGGTGTCTCTGTGAGCTCGTTGCTCGGTCACTGACGCCCGTGAAATGGCATCGCTCCCGAGGTTGATTACCTTCCAGTCACACGAAGGAAAGAGGTGGCAGTTGGTTTGGCTCCGCCCCCATGTTCTCAGTGTGGTTACATCACCTCCCGCTATTCAACTGTGATGTCACGTAGCCTTCTTTAAAGGCATACTATGCAGGATTTCTGTCCTTGCTTCGCTCCCGTGTTAACAATCAGAAATGTCTTCGCCTCTGTTGGAATCATGTCTCTATCAAAAATACAGCAATAGCTGAATTCGTACCAGTCCGGCAGTCGAAAGTATGCCAAATTGCTCGACTGACATATCCGATAGCAAAAACTCCCACTTTTTTGTCATAAGTAGCAAAAGTTAAATACCTACGGAATAACGGAAAGAAATTTCCAACTGGTACACTCACCTCTATTACCTAGCTAACGATCGCTAACTAGCCAATATAAACTGAGAGAAGTGGATTGGAACCTTATTCTCCAGCCTTAAGCTGTTACTTTGTGAATTATCGGACCCAGAACAAATTCTCGAGCCGACACGGCCAGCCAGCTAACTGAATTTAGTTATTAGTTATAACTGAACTTAATTTTAGCTGATAACGGCAGCTACCTATCCCGAACGCTGAACAGCCACTTGGATAACGTTAGCTTAGCCACCAGGGTGACCCTATCTCTTCAACACTAACCCAGCACTGCACCACTGTAGCCAATCTATACACATTTCTTCTTCTTCTTCTTCTTCTTCTTCTGTTGGCCACATTCTTTTCTGAATCAGCCCATGGAGAAAAAAGGGTCACAGGTGCAAACTTCCCAAACTCGTTTTTAGAATGACGAACGCAGGCAGAGAATCCAGGGAATGGGCTGAAGTGCACTAAGATTGCCGGTGCATCATGGGAATGACTGAGCAACGGTCGCATTATCATATTTTCAAGGTGAAAATCCTGCATGGTATGCCTTTTTAGTGACCTTTGTAGGAGCAGTTCTATTTCAGATAGCGGAGAAACAGTGGCATTTCGTGTTAGCATTTCTTAGTCAGCCTTGTGAATACTGTATTTTAGTGTGTGGGCGTACAGCATGGGAAGCTCACCTGTGACTTTGCTTTGCTGCGCAGTGGCCATTATCAAAGGCCACTTTAATTGCGTGTGCTTTCACAGAGAAGCCGAGTACGCCACTGAATAGTCACTAAAGCAAGCCCGAGCTCTTTTAACAAACTGCCAACCGTGCATTGAAGTACTTACCAATTCATGGGCGCACGGATGCATAATCCTCCTGCATTGCAGTCGAGTTGAAAAGTAGCCGTCTGCTTGATAACCTCAATCCTCATTAATGCTGACCGTCCTCAATCCAATTAAATTTCTGAGAGGGGGGAAAAAAGGAGAAAAAAAAGTTTATTGGGCCGGTCAACGCCGCATAGCGCTGCGTAGCACGTGAGTCGGCCGTCGGCCAGCGTTTAAGCACGAAGGCTCCCGAAACACGTGCCTCGTTGGTGCAGCGGAAAAAAGAGGACTTCTGGCTCTCCCTCTCTCTCTTTGCTCGTTTCGGTCCTCTGTCTGGGGTAGATATGCGATTTTAATGAGAGCATTCATCACTGTCGTAATATTCCGAAGGAAAAGGGAGGAGGATCTGCCGCTCGCCCGCGAACAACGCGCGGCACACAGTCGTTGCATTTCTACGGGAACAATCGCGCGGCCTGTTATCATAAATATTTGAAGGGCTGGAGACACCACCGGAGTGTTTGAGTGTACATTAGATTTTTTTTTCTCCTCCTCCGTGCCGGCGCGAGTGGAATTCTTCTGGGCCTGTCGTGTTCCATGTTAACGGTCACATGTGAGGATTTATGGCGCGCTCCTTGTGCGGAGCGCCGATAGAGTGTCCTGGAAGGGTAACGGCGAAATTCGAAATTGATACGCCGCCGTTTGCGTTTTTTTTTTTTTTTTTTTTTTTTCTCGCGAGCCGAGTCCTTCTTCGATCTCTTCGCGCGGATATATTCGAGGTATGGGGGGCGGGGGGGGGGGGGGGGGGGGGGGGGGGGGGGGGATGAGGGGCGTGCGGAATGAGAGATGCGCCGAAGTTAAGCGGGCGTTGATCACGCGTTCCATTTTTCACGTTGTCGGGGGGGGGGGGTTGCCGCTCGACTCTCGTTTTTTTCCGAAGTCCGACGTCATCCGTAATGTGCCTTTAATTAGACAGTGTGCTGAGTGCATGTAACGATCCGGCGAAGCCGCACAGATCAGTTCCAGCCATCGATTTCTGTATAAACAGTAGGGTTACATCAACCATCAGTATTGCTCCATCAGACTTTTTGTCCCTATTCATTAACGCTGTTCATTTCACTTTTTTTTTTTTTTTACATTCTTTTCTCAAATTGGGAGATAATGTGTTACTATGTGCTTCTGTACTGGACCTCACAAAGCAGCATAGCCGGAAGGCTGTAGGGCTGTGTGTGTCTGAGTGTGTGTGTGTGTGTGTGTGTGTGCTTGTTTGTTTGTTTGTTTGTTTTGTGTGTGTGGGGGAGAGACTCTGTGTGTATGTGTGTGCTTGTTTGTTTGTTTGTTTTTTGTGTGTGTGTGTGTGTGTGTGTTTGCGTGTGTGTGCATGCATGCATGTGTTTGTGTGTGGGAGGGGGCAGCTGTTGGAGATGCCAGGAGGTGGGAGGTAGGAAGATAGAAAAGCTAACAAAAGCTTAAGGAACATAGTGGAACACTTACAAGATTACAGTCGTACAGCCAAGCCCCTCCTCCTCGCGCAGCCAAACATTCAGACTGAAAAGGACACCTGGCTTGGATTGGAAAGCAAAGGAATGGTAATCTGCTGATAGCAGTAATAGACACTGGCTGCCTTGTGAATGTAGGCAGTACTCCATTTTGTAGGCTGCAAGACAAAGAAGGTTAAAATCGATTCTTATTTTTCCATTACCTAGTAGGTAAAGTATAAAGAAGGGTTGCTAAAAAATCTGTACTAGTCATAAAAAAAAAATGTTTATCTGTGTTGGAATATGTGAGCAGGAGGGCTAAGTTCTGAGTGCTTGAGTGTGGCTTTGGAAAAAGCAGCAACGGCAAGCAGTTTCTCTATCCAAGCCACTGTTACTGGATACTGTGAATCCAATTGAAATAAACCGGAGCCCCAGCGTTCTCTTTGAAACAGCCTGATAAAAATAATCTTTCTGAGATTTCTAAAAAGTTTTTTTAAAGGTCGGTGCAAAGCCACCACAGCAGTGTACTGCGATGCAAGGAGAAAGGGGGGGGGGGGGGGGGTCTGTGACTTCATGTCCGTCTCCATAATGAAGAAGTCAAACGTCACCGTGTGTCTGTCACGGTACAGTAAATCTTAAACTCTTGCCCCCCCCCCCCCCCCTGTATTGTTCATGTACCGGTAGGTCTAATACTGAAAGCTCCAGAATATCCACCTTTGGAATGACGGGGAATCAACTGCATTCTTACATTTAAAAGACATTTAAGAAAAGGTGGCGGTGGAAACAAACTGACAGCCAAGGGGTTAATTGCTGAGACGGTGGCCATTTTTTTTCCAAACTGCCTGTTTTTTTAAACTGTCTTTTCAGTCCTTTGCTTTCGTAACTGCCTTCGAAATATCTACCTGTTCATAACAACCGTGAAATTCCCAGCACGGGAGAAAAGATTTTAACGTAGCTGCCGTTAGAACAATTAACTTTGGAAATCGCATGCCGTTTTTGAGGCTTAATGTTGAAAGTCTTCCTCTGATTGTGATAGGAAAGCTAGGCTTTTGTATTTTGAAATGGCTACTGTTGTGAGCAGAATGGACGTATTTATTTTTGCGCTTTGTTTGTTTGCGAAAGCAAAGCAAAACCTTGCCTGGCATTCCGGTCCCTCGCAGAATGTGCATCCAGGCATTTGTTTTGTTTGGTTAGTTATGACACACCCTGCATTATCGAAAAAATAGAAGTTTACGTAGACAAATGAGATTGCAGTTGTCTATCATACCTGACATTTGAAGAGTTGAATTCAGGTCATGTGAATAAGAGTTTCAGAATAAACCAGCAGTTTGTGGTTTGGAGGTAAAAACCGAGGACGTCTTCTCTGCTTGACCAAACTCCAGCAGTTACATTTTGTTGACATTTTCTGTCTCAATGAGTCAAAAGATTTTTCGTAAGTGGGGCAGCAATTACCTCTTACCTTACAACTGAGAGGAACTGTTCTTTTTATACCCAGTGCAAAAAAAAACAAAACAAAAAAAAAAACACTCAAAATAGAACTTCACTCTACAGCAGGGGCCTCAAACCCCAGTCCTGGAAGGCCACAGCGGCTTCTAGCTTTTCGGGTTTCGGCATCAGGTGATTAATTTAAGTCACTGATTGGCTAGAGAGTCCACACGGCCTGTTCTCGAGGCCCTAATTGGCGTCTGACCGAAAGGCAACCACGGGTACCTGCAGACACTGGGGCCCCCCCAGGACGGGAGCTTGGACACCCCTGCTCCACAGCTCTGTGAAATGCACACGGCTAAATCACCTGGGGGGGCGACATAGCTCAGGAGGTAAGAGCGGTCGTCTGGCAGTCGGAGGGTTTCCGGTTCGATCCCCCACTTTGGGCGTGTTGAAGTGTCCCTGAGCAAGACACCTAACCCCTAATTGCTCCCCAACGAGCTGATTGGTACCTTGCATGGCAGCCTTCCACCGTTGGCGTGTGAGTGTGTGTGTGGATGGGTGAATGAGAGGCATCAATTGTAAAGCGCATTGGATAAAAGCGCTATATAAAATGCAGTCCATTTACCATTTGGAGGGAGAGGGGCAGGGGCTGGGGCTGGGGCAGGGGCAGGGTCTGGGGCAGGGGCAGGGGCAGGGTCTGGGGCAGGGGCAGGGGGGGGTTAGAGAGGGAGTCATGTGACTCTTCCAGGGCTCAGAGGTGTCCGGAGGACTCCTCACCGGAAAGATATGACGAGGAGCGTCGACGCCCACCTCCAACCTCGCAAGATGAATGGCTGCTCCGCCAAGCAAGCCGTCCCCCAGCATTCATCATCCCTGACTCAGGTCCCAAATAATTACTGCATTAATTTTCCCCCATTTTAATAGGGTAATAAATATTTCTGAGTCATGTTCGCCGCGGCTGCTGGAGCTGCTTCTCTGAATTTAAATGTATTAAAATTTATAATCGGATTTCAAACGTGATTAGCGTTCGCGGTCCAACAGTTCTGAAGTTCTGATGGTGAGGGCAGGTTGGGGCAAGCGAAGCGGTAATGAATTTCTTTTCTTGTTTTCAGACTTTCTTGTTTTTTTTTTTTTTTTTTCCCCTCAAATAATTTTATTTTTAGCGTGGCATTATTCAAATGGCCCGACTAGCTTTCACAGATCAGCAGTTCGTAGAGCCGAGGAGAAGGGAGAGAGCGGGGGGGAAAAAAAACCCCCGCAAACAAACAGATAGTTGTTCGGCTCAAACTGCAACAGTCATCCATCACGTCCTCTGCATGAGGATGCAGCCATTTTTCCCAGAAGAAGAAAACCTTCTCAAGGTTACTCTGACTCTTCCGGTTTAACTTCGATTTCCACCTCGAACAAAGTAATGGCAAAAAAAAAAAAAAAGAAGAAGAAAAAAAAACGAAAGCAAAACAGGTTTCATCCATCTGCGCGCTTTGTGTTTGCCTTGCAGGTATGGCTCTCTTTGTTCATGATTGTGTTCATTGTGCCCGACGGAGCATAAAGGGAGCTTTTGACGAGCAGCGTCGCTGTGCATCAGATGAGAAAAGCCTGGGACTTATAGCGAGGGGATTCCAATAACCACTTCTGAGGACTGAGAAGAGTACAAAGACATTCGGGCTCTTTTAGTCCCGGTGCGAAGGCAGGAGTGGAGTACGCACCATGAGTAACAGCCGTGGAGTACGAGCGATGAGTAACGGCCGTGGAGTACGAGCGATGAGTAGCAGCCGTGGAGTACGAGCGATGAGTAGCAGCCGTGGAGTACGAGCGATGAGTAGCAGCTGTGGAGTACGAGCGATGAGTAGCAGCCGTGGAGTACGAGCGATGAGTAGCAGCCGTGGAGTACGAGCGATGAGTAACAGCCGTGGAGTACGAGCGATGAGTAACAGCCGTGGAGTACGAGCGATGAGTAGCAGCCGTGGAGTACGTGCGATGAGTAGCAGCCGTGGAGTACGCGCGATGAGTAGCAGCCGTGGAGTACGCTCGATGAGTAGCAGCCGTGGAGTACGCTCGATGAGTAACAGCCGTGGAGTACGAGCGATGACTAAGAACCGTGGAGTATGAGCGATGAGTAACAGCTGTGGAGTACGAGCGATGAGTAGCAGCTGTGGAGTACGAGCGATGAGTAAGAACCGTGGAGTATGAGCGATGAGTAGCAGCCGTGGAGTACGAGCGATGAGTAACGGCCGTGGAGTATAAGCGATGAGTAACAGCAGTGGAGTACGCGCGATGAGTAACAGCCACGGAGTATAAGCGATGAGTAGCAGCCGTGGAGTACGAGCGATGAGTAGCAGCCGTGGAGTACGACCGATGAGTAACAGCCGTGGAGTACGCGTGATGAGTAGCAGCCGTGGAGTACGCTCGATGAGTAGCAGCCGTGGAGTACGAGCGATGAGTAGCAGCCGTGGAGTACGAGCGATGAGTAACGGCCGTGGAGTACGCGCGATGAGTAACAGCTGTGGAGTACGAGCGATGAGTAGCGGCCGTGGAGTACGCGCGATGAGTAGCGGCCGTGGAGTACGAGCGATGAGTAGCGGCCGTGGAGTACGAGCGATGAGTAGCAGCCGTGGAGTACGCACGATGAGTAGCAGCCGTGGAGTACTCGCGATGAGTAGCAGCCGTGGAGTACGAGCAATGAGTAGCAGCCGTGGAGTACGAGCAATGAGTAGCAGCCGTGGAGTACGAGCAATGAGTAGCAGCCGTGGAGTACGAGCGATGAGTAGCAGCCGTGGAGTACGCACGATGAGTAGCGGCCGTGGAGTACTCGCGATGAGTAGCAGCCGTGGAGTACGCGCGATGAGTAGCAGCCGTGGAGTACGAGCAATGAGTAGCAGCCGTGGAGTACGAGCAATGAGTAGCAGCCGTGGAGTACGAGCAATGAGTAGCAGCCGTGGAGTACGCACGATGAGTAACGGCCGTGGAGTACTCGCGATGAGTAGCAGCCGTGGAGTACGCGCGATGAGTAGCAGCCGTGGAGTACGAGCAATGAGTAGCAGCCGTGGAGTACGAGCAATGAGTAGCAGCCGTGGAGTACGAGCAATGAGTAGCAGCCGTGGAGTACGAGCGATGAGTAGCAGCCGTGGAGTACGAGCAATGAGTAGCAGCCGTGGAGTACGAGCAATGAGTAGCAGCCGTGGAGTACGAGCAATGAGTAGCAGCCGTGGAGTACGAGCGATGAGTAACGGCCGTGGAGTATGCGCGATGAGTAGCGGTCGTGGAAAGACTCCCTGCTCTGGAGTACGTTAGCGCGCATATTTGTCTGCGTCGTCCTTTCTGTCCCGTGTGCAACCGGGGAGGCGGAGGAGAGTAATTATGATTCGCCCTGGCGGGCGGGGCCACTGGAAGAAGCCAGCTGATGAACAGAGCGCTGGTGATGGATGAAAAACACCTCGTAATGAGACGGCGTTTGTGGCTATATTTACCTCCCTGTGTGTGTGTGTGTCTGTGTGTGTTTGCGTGTGTATGTGTGTCTGTGTGTGCGTGTGTGTACACGTGTGTGTGTGTGTATGCGTGTGAGAACAAGAGAGAGAGAGAGAGCATTAGAGAACATGAGATAGAGATAGAGAGAACGAGAGATAGAGAGAGACTGAGAGAGGTAGCAAGAGTATTAGATAGATAGAGAGCGATAGAGAGTGAGAGATAGACAGAAAGAGAGAGGGCATTAGAGAACATGAGAGAGAGATAGAGAATGAGAGTGATATTGAGAGATAGAGAGAGAAAGAGAGAGATAGACAAAGAGAGAGAATGAGAGATAGAGAAAGAGTGAGAGAGAGAGAGAGATAGCGAGAGTACGAGATAGAGAGAGAGAGAGAGAAAGTGATAGTGAGAGAGAGAGAGATAGCGAGAGTATGAGAGAGAGAGAGAGAGAGAGAGCTGAGCTAAATGTGAGTGTTGTTGCAGGGCCAGGACTCTGGCGAGCCCCAGCAGGTCCCGGAGGTCCTGTTCCCGCCGCGGCGCAGGAATGGCGGCTCCCTGCTGAAGCGCATCAGGAGAGACTGGGTCATCCCCGCCATCAACGTGCCCGAGAACTCCCGCGGCCCCTTCCCCCAGGAGCTGGTCCGGGTGAGGATGGCGTCCCCCCCGCCCCTGCCCAAACCCCGCCCCCCCCCCCACCGCCCGCCCCGCCCCCAGGAGCTGGTCCGGGTAAGGATGGCGTCCCCCTCCGCCCCTGCCCAAACCCCCCCCCCCCCCACCGCCCCCCGCCCGTTCCCCCAGGAGCTGGTCCGGGTAAGGATGGCGTCCCCCTCCGCCCCTGCCCAAACCCCGCCCCCCCCCCCCCCCCCCGCCCGCCCATTCCCCCAGGAGCTGGTCCGGGTAAGGATGGCATCCGTACACACAGCCCCCTCCCCCCCTTCCCTCAACCAGCCCCCCACCCCCCCAGGAGTTGGTCACGGTAAGGATGCTGTTCGCACAATCACCCCCCCCCCCCACCCACCTACTGCCTCTGACGCTCTCTTTGCCGAGTCATGGACGGCTGGGCCGACATGCCCTATCTCAACCCCCCCCCCTCAAAACTCCTTACCTACCTCCCTCCCAGGGGGCACACCCCAAGGTCAGCAGTCACTCAGTCAGCGGGCCACCAGGAAGATAACTTCTCATTAGAAGCTTTTTCCTGTGCTTGTGCATCTGTACAGTACAGACGCACAAGCACAGTACAGACGGCGTACAGTACAGACGCACAAGCACAGTACAGACGGCGTACAGTACAGACGCACAAGCACAGTACAGACGGCGTACAGTACAGACGCACAAGCACAGTACAGACGGCGTACAGTACAGACGCACCAGCACACAGACGGCGTACAGTACAGACGCACAAGCACAGTACAGACGGCGTACAGTACAGACGCACAAGCACAGTACAGACGGCGTACAGTACAGACGCACAAGCACAGTACAGACGGCGTACAGTACAGACGCACAAGCACAGTACAGACGGCGTACAGTACAGACGCACAAGCACAGTACAGACGGCGTACAGTACAGACGCACAAGCACAGTACAGACGGCGTACAGTACAGACGCACAAGCACAGTACAGACGGCGTACAGTACGCCGTCAGCACGGCGTCTGTAGCCGCGTAGCGTTTAATCCGCTGAGACGATGGCGCCTTTAGCGGGAGGCTTTGGAGAGAGATAATGACGGCGTGGCGCTGACTGGAAGAGGCCCCAGCGATAGCGGGCCCAGATTAGCGTAGCGAGGAGGAGGAGGAGGAGGAGGAGTGCAGAGAAAACACAGTTGACCCCTCGGAGGGGAGGGATCCCCGTCTGGTATGAAAGCTGAGCTGTCCGATGAGACGGCGAGAGAGAGAGGTCTTTCTACCGCGTCGTGAGTAAGTGAGTAATTAAACGACTGACAGGGTGGCTGGCTTCTAGATCCTTCTTTTATTATCAGCCTTCCTCTGTCTGCTTTTTGGTATTGCGTTCTGATCGCTGTGTTTGAACGGTGCGTGTTCTGGTGTTCGTGTAGCCAGGCGAATACCGTTTTTTTTTTTTTTTAAAACGGCTCCTCTGTTGTGTCTCCCTGTTATTAGATCAGGTCAGACCGCGACAAGAACCGCCTCCTACGGTACAGTGTCACGGGGACCGGGCGCAGACCAGCCCCCGACCGGCATCTTCATCATTAATCCAATTTCGGGACAGCTGTCTGTGACTAAGCCGCTGGACCGAGAGCAGATATCCAACTTCCACGTGAGTAGGAGGGAGAAAGCCTGCTGCGGTGGGACCTGCCAACGCCGTGTGTTTGTTTGTGTGTTCGTGTGTGTGTGTGTGTGTGTGTGTGTGTGAGAGAGAGACTCTGTGTATGTGTGTGTGTGTGTGTGTGTGTGTGTGAGAGAGAGACTCTGTGTATGTGTGTGCATGTTTGTTTGTTTGTTGTGTGTGTGTGTGTGTGTGTGAGAGAGAGACTCTGTGTATGTGTGTGCTTGTTTGTTTGTTTGTTTGTTGTGTGTGTGTGTGTGCTTGTGTGATGTGTGTGTGTGTGTGTGTGTGTGTGTGAGAGAGAGAGACTCTGTGTATGTGTGTGCTTGTTTGTTTGTTTGTTGTGTGTGTGTGTGTGTGTATGTGTTTATAGGGCTGGCCCCACTGTTGCGGTCAAAAAAAAAAAAGAAACCTGATATTCAGCAGCAGATCAAAGTGTCCTCGCTGCTCCCTTTTGAGTTTTTGGGGGTAACGTCCCGACGACGCCCTCTTCTCCTCCAGCTCAGGGCGCACGCGGTGGATCTGAACGGAAACCAGGTGGAGAACCCCATCGACATCGTGGTCAACGTCATCGACATGAACGACAACCGGCCCGAGTTCATCCACCAGACCTGGAACGGAAGCGTTCCGGAGGGATCGAAGCCAGGTGAGAAACAAAAAAAAAAAAAAAAAAAAAAAAACGAAGAAGAAGAAGAAGAAGAAGAGGGAGTCTCTCCTCGGCGTGTTAATTGATGACCTTTAAATGTCACTTGAATAATGTATCACGTAATATTGGTTTCCATTTGTCTCGTATCGACTGGGTTTTTCCGCCATATGGTGGGGGGAACCAATGAAGAAGTGCCGCGAGTCTCCTCTTTGTCAGTTAAATTGACGGGAGTCTTCTTGGCTCGTCTCCCGCGGTTACCGATTAATAGACAAAATCAGCATAATCTCCCTGAGTAACGGGCAGGGGATCCAGCTGTTTAGTGAAGTGTTTAACCCCTGTTAGAACGTGTCATCTTTAAACATGCCGTGTCTGTGCGTGCGTACTGTGTGTGTGTGTGTGTGTGTGTGTTGTGTGTGTGTGTGTGTGTGTGTGTGTGTGTGTGGTGTGTGTGTGCGTGCGTGCGTGCGTGCGTGCGTGCGTGTGTGTGTGGACGGAGTGTAGCACAGTGGGTAAGGAACTGGGCCTGTAACCGCAAGGTCGCGGGTTCGATTCCCGGGTAAGGACACTGCCGTTGTACCCTTGAGCAAGGTACTTAACCGAAATTGCTTCAGTATATATCCAGCTGTATAAATGGATACAATGTGAAAATGCTAAGTAAAAAAGTTGTGTAAGTCGCTCTGGATAAGAGCGTCTGCTAAATGCCTGTAACGTAATGCGATGTAATGTAACGTAATGTGATGTGTGCCCGCGTGCCTTCCGCCGCCCTCAGGAACGTTTGTAATGACCGTCACGTCGCTGGACAAGGACGACCCCGGCACCGCCAACGGAATCCTGCGGTACAAGATCCTGTCCCAGACTCCCGAGAGCCCCACGTCCAACATGTTCACCATCAACAACAAGACCGGCGGCATCATCACCGTGGCCGCGGGCCTGGACAGGGAGGTGAGGCTGCCGGCGATGGCGGGAGATGAAAGAGGGGGGGAAAAAAAAAACTACGTTTTTTAACAGCATTCCAGCCCTGAGTGAATCTGCAGCGCTTCAGTGACTCCTCCCAGTGGAATCAGTCGGTGGCAAAGAGTGTAGGTGGCATAGGAGGTTTGGTTTTTTTTTAATTTTTATTTTTTTTAACTCAAGTCTATTTATGCTGGCATGAAATAACAAAAGTTCTCTTTTAAGATTTATTTATCGTTTCCCACTTCCACCCTCCCCCCCCCCCCCCCCCCTTCCTCGAACTGACAGTGAAATGAATCAAAGGTTTGAGTTATTCTGTGGAAATCAGTTGTGTGCATCATTTCGAATGTGATCTGTCAGGGAGTGAATGGTGTGTTTTCATTATTTCGCCCAATCAGAGAATAGGGACGGACATTGCCCGATTAGATCTTATTTATTTTCCTTCGAACTGGTGTCAGAGAACATCAGTTCAGTATTGAATGTTACTTTATTAATTTGTTTTATTTTCGCCCCCCCCCCTCTTGAAACGGACTGAAATGTTCAAATGGATGATCAGTGGGGGTGATCCGATGACGATGTGCATGATGGACTACGGTTCTGATAATTAGGCCACACCCCCGGTGTTTTGTTGCTTCGTCCAGGTGGGGGTGGGGGGACGTGGGGAAGGGGGGTGGGGGGGTTGACAGAAATTTGTCTGCTTCCCATTATCCAGCGACTGGTAGTGAAATGACCTTTTTTTTTTTAGCTAAAAAGGAGGCATGTGTAAAAGACATCGGCCTCTCTGTGGGTCCCAGGATATTAAGAAGCGTGACGCTCTCACGCAGTATGTTCCCCTGGTGGTGTGGACTGACCCAACGCGACAGAGCGCTGGGTCAAAAAGCTCTACCAGCCAGGAGGCAGGGAGCTGAGGTGTTATATGCTGAACTATTCAGATTTTTTTCTTTTTTTTACCGGTAATATCCCGTCACATGGTTTCAGAGGGGGCGATCCTTTACACGTGGGCGGGCGGGCGGACGGGTGGACGGGCAAGGGACTTCATGTTTTTGGTACTGAGGAGTATTCTGTTAATGCAGACTTGTCCCTCCCCCCCCCGTTTTTTTTCCCTCCAGAAAGTGCAGCAGTACACATTAATCATTCAGGCCACCGACATGGAGGGAAATCCGACGTACGGGCTCTCCAACACGGCAACCGCCGTCATCAGAATCACAGACATCAACGACAACCCTCCGGAGTTCACCGCCGACACGGTGAGTGCCGCCTTTCGGGGAATAGATTTATTTATTTTTATTTATTTATGTATTTATATTAATGACACTCCAGGGCACTCGATGAGAGAATCAGCGAGAATCTCGCCACTTGGGAAAGCTGCTCATATTATTTGCACAAATCCAGGTTCCCAAAACAGACGGACGAATGAAAGCTGTCATTATAGTAGCTGGTGGCTTCCTAATTAAAGGCGTTTTGGTGTTCTGTGAGCGTTTGTACGCTGAAGAGGTGCTGCTGAAGGGGCGTTTCAGTGCAGTCTGCACAGTGTAAATGCTCGCACGCGCGACATCATCATTCTGCGCTGATTTCACGTACCGACTCTGGAGGGACACGTCGAGAACTGAAGTCACGCGGTGCATGGAATTGGGCGTTCTTTGCGTCGCTGCGTGGATGTATGACGTCACTGTAGCAGAAGGAGAGACGATGTGCACAGCCAATCAGGTTGCATTTCCCATTTTTCCCGCTTTCCCTTTTTTAAGGTTTAATATGACCATGCCACACAATAAAGGCATTTCAATTGTTAAAATAAGAGAGTGCCTTGGCGTTTTCCTTTGATTTTGATGTCTATACGTATCCCATCCAAAGAGCACCTCAAACAAACTAAATTTCCAGAGTCCAGGAAGCGCTCCTACCCAAACGTTGTTTTCCCATACGCGGTGTGTCCGTTCACCTGAGTGCCCGCTGTCACGGGAACGGTGTGAGGCGCGTGCGATATTCGGTCTTGTCGGATTTTGTCTCGGCCACGCCCACTGGTGGCGGAGAGGGCACGCGCTCCTGGGTCACGTTAACCAATCAGCCCAGGCTCTTAAAGGTGTGTTCCCCCCCGCAGTTCGGGGGCCCAGACCGCACACACAGAGAGAGAGAGAGAGAGCGTCTGTTTTGAGCTTCGTCTGTCCGAGCACTCAGAAGACGAAGAGAAGAAAATGGCCGCCGAGAACCAGTGTGGTTGCCAACTGAAAACTTGGCCGGCTGCGAGCAGCGAGCTGAAAAGCTGTCACTCCATTTTGCTTTCTTTCGCCCCCTTGTTGTTTTAGTTTGTTGTTTTTGGCCGGACCCTGTGAGAGGAGAGGGCGACGGTGTTTGTTTGTTTGTTTGTTTGTTTGTTTTGGTGTTGGCGTGGGTGCGCTCTCTCTCTCTCTCTCTCTCTCTCTCTCTCTCCATGTGGCAAACGACGGTGCACACCCGGAACTGGCACATCTCCCTCCCAGGGGTGTCACACCGGCGTGCGACAGTGCGTTGCTCATGGGGTCATGGGGGCATGGGGTCACGGGGTCATGGGGTCATGGGGTCACGGGCGGCACACTAGGCACACCTGCACCGTCGCGCTCATTCACAACGCCGCTCGGCCCCGCCCCGTTGCCATGGCTCGAGGTCTTAAGCCAAACCGAAATAACTCGCTGCTATTTTAAAAATGCCATTACTTGAGTCGTAATGGGCTGTCGGGGAGTTGTAGCAAAGGTTTTAAATGGGAGGGAATATTCAGCTGGGCTATCTTTATAGCTGTCATGGTTTGTGTAATTGTGTGCGTGCGCGTGTGTGAGTGTGCATGTGTGCTCATGTGCATGCATGCATGCGTGTGTGTGTGCGCTAGTGCGTGCATACGTGTGTTTGTGTGTGTGTGTGTGGCGTTTTTTAAAAAACACGTCTCTCCTCTCTATCTTGCATTAATGCAGTTCTATGGGGAGGTGGCAGAGAACAGGGCAAACGTCATCGTTGCCAACCTGACGGTGACGGATAAGGACCAGCCCAACAGGCCGGCGTGGAATGCGGTGTATAAGATCACTGGAGGGGACGCCTTGGGCCTGTTCAGCGTCCCTACCGACCCCACCACTAACGAGGGCCTCGTTACCGTTGTCAAGGTGAGGCAAGGGGGCTCCTTTCCCACAGATTGCGATGTCTTGAGTTACCCGCGGTGTCTTGAGTTACCTGTTTTTTTTCCCCCACTGTTTCTTAAAGAAACACAAGTCTTTTTTTTCTTATGTTATCTCATAACATATAATAAGGGCAGTTCACATGCAAGGATTGGGGAAGAGATTATTTTTTATTTGCTTTTCATTTTTTTTTTTTTTTTTTTTTACACTGAACGAATTGCATGTGCCGTAGAGAGAGACAGTTGTTTGCTAGGATAACATTATACTTACTGATTTTAAAATGGCCTTTTTGTGCCTTCTTGGTCATATTCCACTGTAGTATTCCTGAGACCAACACTGATGTTCTCCAGTCCTGTTAGTCACTCCAGATGAAGGCGTCTGGTTGTGATTTAATGTGATATTTACTCAGTAAAACTTCCCTGGCAGACTGTGGTGGATTTGTTTGGTAGAGATTTCAAATGTATGGCTATCGATCGATACCATATTTACTCTGTAAAACTTCCCTGGCCAGACTGTGGTGGATTTGTTTGGTAGAGATTTCAAATGTATGGCTATCGATCAATGCCGTATTTACTCTGTGAAACTTCACTGGCAGACGACTGGGGGCGAGGGGGGGGGCAGTGTGTCTGGTAGACGGCTCTAACGCGGCGCTATTGAGCGATCTGTTCCCCTCGTGAGGCGTGATACTGTTCCTCCTGTCCCCGTCTCGCAGCCCATCGACTACGAGACGAGCCGGACGTTCGAGCTGACGGTGGTGGCGGAGAACGAGGTACCCCTGGCCAGGGGGATCCACCTTCCCCGTCAGTCGACCGCCACGGTCTCCATCAGGGTCATCGACGTGAACGAGAGCCCCGAGTTCCACCCCAACCCGAAAACTCTGCGGATGGAGGAGGGGGGGTCGCCGCCGACCATCTTGATGGCCTACACCGCCCAGGACCCCGACCGCTTCATGCAGCAGACAATCAGGTGAGCTCAGCTCAGTCTGGCGGGACCTCCAGATCCTGCAGGCGGTGGACTGTGGACAAAAGTGTAGGCACAGTTTCTACAGACCGGTGGTTGGCAACCCTGTTCCTGGCGATCCACTGTCATGTGGTTTTTTCACTCCGACCCCTAACACAGCACACCTCACTCAACAGCTAGATATCTACCATCCTGTAGGTTTTCACTCCAACCCTAACACAGCACACCTCACTCAACAGCTAGATATCTACCATCCTGTAGGTTTTAAAGCACACCTCACTCAACAGCTAGATATCTACCATCCTGTAGGTTTTCACTCCAACCCTTATAAAGCACACCTCACTCAACAGCTAGAGATCTTTGTTGAGCTGGTGATCAGAGTAGAGTCAGGCTGTGCCAAATTAGTGTTGAAATGAACACCTAGAGTGTGGTGTGCTCTCCAGGAACAGGGTTGGTTACCACTGCTGCAGACTGTCCAGATGGTGAGCTCCTGCATCCCTGCTGTCCTTCCTTACTGTGCTTCTTAGTGACAGGTGGTTCTTGGTGGTAGCAGAAGTGCCTCTTCTGCTATGTGGCATGTAAAAGAACAGGAAATCCATTGCCCAGGTCTTTCCATTGGCCATGCTTACGCAATGCAGTGAAGTTTGGAATGTATTGTCTTCAATGGAAAGGAGATGGAAATTTCAGTGCTACAAACATGAAGATGCAGTGCAAAAACCGAACCATAAGTCACTCTCAACAAGTATTTTAGTCTTACATTTTGACTTAATCTTATTTGTAATGTGTTTTTTTGTATGTATTGTTTTGTTTTTTAAGCCAATTAGACAAAAATGCTTGTGAAGACAAACTTTTTTTTGCAGAGTAGGTATCTAGTGTCTATGGAGTCTGCAGTTTAATGTAAGTGTTTCTGGACCGCATGCTGCCTGGGCAGCTTCTCAGGTTGTTACGTGAGAGGGGAAGAGTTACACAACAGTATAGATCGTTACGAGTGAAATATGCATTCATTTTTTTATTTTGACAAGGATCCTCTTACAGTGCAGTAATTATTAAAACCTGCCGGCAGGTCAGGGACTTTTTTATTTATTCATTTATTTATTTATTTATTTTTCCCAGTATTGAAATGACTTCTTACTTTCTGCCCAGGTTCAGTCCAAGAGCGTCTCGTCAATGAGAGGACTGGAGGGTATATGTGGGACTTTGTGACACTAAATGAGGTTTTTCTCTTTCTCTCCGTTTGCTTTGTTTCCTGTGTGTGTGTGTGTGTGTGTGTGTGTGTGTGTGTGATCATGTTCAGATACTCGAAGCTTCACGACCCTGCAAACTGGCTGAAAATCGACGCGGCGAACGGGCGGATCACGACGATCGCCGTGTTGGACCGCGAGTCGCCGTACGTGAAGGACGACATGTACAACGTCACGTTCCTCGCCGCCGACAACGGTACGCGCGCCTCCTCAAACTTCCTGCGACAAAAACCCGCAATGGGACAAAGTAAATGGTAAATGGACTGCATTTATATAGCGCTTTTATCCAAAGCGCTTTATAATTGATGCCTCTCATTCTCCAGAGCAGTTAGGGGTTAGGGGTTAGGTGTCTTGCTCAAGGACACTTCGACACGCCCAGGGTGGGGTTTGAACCGGCAACCCTCCGACTGCCAGACAATCGGTCTTACCTCCTGAGCTATGTCGCCCCATAGTACTTTAAAGCAGTAAAGTACTAAGGCACTACAGCGCTGTGTTCGGTGTTTACGGGAAACGTTTTTTGTGTGCTCGTATCTTTTTTTTTTTTCCCTGTACCAGAAGAATTATCTTATGAGGGCTTCGCCCGGTTGCGGTCGTTGCGTACGAGCCCAAAAACCGTAGGTTAAATATCCCGAGATATGGAGTGTTTGAAGTCGTTAACAGGGTGAGAACGGGATGGCTAGCTGCTCCGAGCTTCGGCTCGTTTGAGTCGCGGGCGCGTCCGGTGCGCATGTAGAGACCCGGCTGCGTGCTGTCAGGTGGCGTAACGAAGGCGTTTTAATATTCCCGGCGTGTAGCTCCGCCACGACGGCACACACACACACACACACACACTTCGCGTCCGTCTGCCCAGTCGCTCCCATCAGAGCGTCATTCGATTTGGATTCGTCACGAACGCCCAATGATCCGTTTATTTCTCTCTCTATTTATTCGTTTTTTGTTTTTTGTTTTTCTCGCGCAGCATATTTTTAGGCGTGGCCGTATACACAAAACAGGAGCGAATTAAATCGATTTTTCCGGTGTTTTTTTTTTTTTTCTTGCTGAAAGCTCTGTACAGGTGGCTCTCAGTGGAAGCAGTAGCAGCAGCAGCACACTGACGGCTAATTAAAAGCCTCTCTCTCTCTCTCTCTCTCTCTCTCTCTCTCTCTCTGTCTCTCTGTCTCTCACTCTCTCTCTCTCTCTCTCTCTCTCTCTCTCTCTCTCTCTCTCTGTCTCTGTGTGCTACAGTTTACCGTCTTTACGTTTTTACATTTTTAGCAGCGCAGGCTAAGCGAGGAGGCCCGATTCGTGAAGCGCGTGTAACACAAAGGGTACGAGCCGCTGTGCTGTGCCCCTCCCTCCACGCAAAGCCGACAGCCGACTCCCAGAGCTGCTCACCGCGATTTCCACCCCCCCCCCCCCCCCCTCCTCCTTCAGCCATGAGCAGTGCACTAACCCCTCTCCCCCCCCCCCCCCGCAGGTGTCCCGCCGGCCAGCGGGACGGGCACGCTGCAGATCCACCTGGTGGACATCAACGACAACGCGCCGCACATCCAGCCGCAGGAGGCGGAGATGTGCGAGAAGCCGGAGCCCAACGCCATCAACATCACGGCCGAGGACCGCGACCTCAGCCGCAACGCCGGGCCCTTCGCCTTCGAGCTGCTGCCCGCCGTGCGCAAGAACTGGACCCTCACGCGCATCAGCAGTACGTCCGCCGTGCCGCCGCACCCCGCCCTGCCCTGCCCCGTCCTGCCCCACCCCCCCGTCGCGCCCCGCCCTGCCTCGTCCCGCCCCGCCCTGCCCTGCCCCGTCCTGCCCCACCCCCCCCGTCGCCCCCGCCCTGTCCCGTCCCGTCGTACCCCGTCCCCTCGCCCGCCCCCCCCCCCCCCCCCCCTGCCCTGTCCCCCTGTCGCACCCCGCCCCGTCCCATCGTACCCCACCCTGCCTCGTCCCACCCCGCCCCGCCCCGCCCCCCCCGCCCCCCCTGTCCCATCGTACCCCACCCTGCCTCGTCCCACCCCGCCCCCCTCGCCTCTCGCCCCCCCCCCCCGCCCCCCCCCCCCCCCCCCCCGCCGTGCCCCGCCCTGCCTTGTCCCGCCCCGTGCAGGGGGTCCAGGGCTCAGGAACAGTAAAAATCCACCCCCATGTGTTTGTTCTAGCTCATGACCTTGGCCATCTGACTTCACTGATTGGTTTCAGCCCCCCTCCCCCCCCCTCCCGCCCCCTTCCCCCTTGGCTGAAGAATTTATGATTGGGTACAAAATACCGGGGACGACTTTTACTTTATGAATCGGGATTTCCAATCTCTGCACTGCACAGAGGGGAAAAGGGGGGGCGTTTGGAAGGATTAAGACAGATTTAGCGATTTGCATATATTAATGAGTCATACCCATGAGTCCAGCAGTTAAAAATTATTTGTTTATTTGGTCTATACACTGATGCAACTGAGAATTGATTATGTTAATGGATTGATGTTTAAAAGTGATCTTAGTTTTATGAAGGGATAAAACAGTACTGAAGGAGAGGGAAAAGAATAATGGAACAGCTAGTGCTTGGACAGAGGTGAATGGTGGTCACCTGATTGCGTAAATTGCCTGCCTTCCTAATAGCCGTTGGAATTGATCTAATTTTAATTTGGTGGTTATGCTATTTGCGGTTATGCTGTTTCAAGAATTAAGTGCACATTAAGTACGTAATATATCCCTCAGTGTTGTCATTAAATGGCAGTTTATAATGCTGTCTTTTCGCATTGAATGGCCATTAATTACCAGGAGTGACATCATCACTGGTCACATGACTGCAGTCCTCCGCAGGGGCCGAGGTCTCCCTCGCCCTGCACGATCGATGGACGTATTGACGCGTAGCGAGGCGCTCGATCTGTTTAGTTTAGTTTCGTTTAGTTTATTTGACAAAATTAAAACACATGTATCAAAAGACTTGCATGTGAAGAAACTGTCAAGGATAACACGAAAAAGTCCTGGACTTATTTCGATCATGGTCCTTGATGTTAGCCATAGCAAGATAATATCAGGCTTCAAAAGAACAACACGACATACAAAGATTCTTACCACAGTCTAAAATACATAATCGTACTATAACTCCTATTCACATTGCATACAATCTACGCCCATTTTAATGCACAGCGCTATATAAACAAAATGTGAGCCTATAAATACAAATGGTAAGCCAGCCACTTATATGGGGATATTTTCCAGCAGCTTTCCTTTGATCATTGTTTCGAAGGGGAAGGGGTTACTGTTGATTTTAATTGAAAGTGGCAATTTATTCCACTCCAAGGCTCCAGATTACCAAAAAAGAGACCCTGCCCATTTAGACTTGAACTTACTAAGGCTCAGGTTAGCAATACTTGCTCGAGTGCTATCTGCTCGTCTCTCCACAGGCGACCACGCCCAGCTGGCGCTGAGGATCGGCTTCCTGGAGAGCGGCGTGTACGAGATCCCCGTGGTGATCACGGACTCGGGCAACCCGCCGCTGTCCAACACGTCCTACCTGCGCGTCAAGGTGTGCCAGTGCGACCGCAGCGGGGACTGCGCCGACGTGGAGCGCATCATCGCCGCCGGGCTGGGCACCGGCGCCATCATCGCCATCCTGCTCTGCATCATCATCCTCCTGAGTAAGAGCGGCGCGGGGAAGCACGTCGAGCTTCAACGGCCGGGTGCTCTCGTTTAAAAAAAAAACAAAAGAAAAAAACGTGCTAGTTAGCATCAAAACCGCGCGCGTTTCCTGCACTAATGTGTGTTATCTGTCTGTTTTCGATTTCCTTTCCCTCATCTCTCTCTCTCTCTCTCCTTCTCCCTCTCTTCTTTCATCCTTCTCTTTCTCATCACCGCCCTCTCCCTTCTTCCTGTCTCTGCTTTCATCCCTCTCTCCTTCTTTCACTATTTCGCTCCCTCTCTCTCTGCTTTCATCCCTCTGTCTTTCACCATTTCTCTATTCTCTCCCTCTCTTTGCTTTCATTGCTCTCCCTCTCTCTCCCCTCCCTCTCCCTCTCTCTCTCCCTCTCTCTCTCCAGTCCTGGTGCTGCTGTTCGTGGTGTGGATGAAGCGGAGGGATAAGGAGCGGCAGGCCAAGCAGCTGCTCATCGACCCCGAGGACGACGTGCGCGACAACATCCTCAAGTACGACGAGGAGGGGGGCGGCGAGGAGGACCAGGTACGGAGAGGAGGACCCCCCCTGCCCAATCCCAGCATGCCCTGCTGGATTCCCTCTAATCAAGCGGCCCTTTATTTTCTCGGGAGTTAATGTCGGGGAAGCGTTCGACAAAGCGAGGCGGCGCAATATTGCAAATGGACTTTTCTTGCCAGAGGCGCCCGAGCGTTGATCGAGCGCTGCCACTGCACCAGGCCGGGCCCATCCTTCTTTACGGTTCTCAAATTAGCCCGTAATGCTGCTAATTGCGCCGCTAATGCAATCCAAATGTTGCCGTTTACCAATTACGTTTTGATTTAGACGGACGTTTCGCGGAGCACGAGTGGGGATGAGAAACCAAGGGGGGGGGGGGGGGGGGGTGGTTAGTCTGAGTTTTCTAGCACACCGCACGGCGGGGACGAAGCCGACCGGTTATTGCCTCTCTGCCTGGGAAGGGGGGGGGACGTTCCCACCACGGTGATTTAAAACTGAGCCACGAGAGCCCCCACGATAGCCGTTTATCATCAACAGCCGTCGACGCGGGAAGATTTACCGCGGCGGGGGGGGGGGGGGTGGGGGGGGTGGGGGGGGGGGGGGGGGAAACGTTCTTTCATTTTGGGACGGGTGGCGTCTTTGCGCTGTTCCAGGAAATTGGCGTGCCTGGGGTCCCGGGTCTTTGAGTCAGTGCGTGGAGCTCGCGGGAACGAGCCCAGCTGAGTCATATAGACTGTGTAATGGACCCCCTCGCACGGCTTATCTCTCTCCTCACTGAGACCGGGATTACTATCGCCTGACTCTCCACCGCGCTGCCCTGCGATTCATTTCCGCTGCTGCCCCACACACCCCCCCCCCCCCCCCTTCCCCCCCCCCCCCAGAATTTACTTTTCTTTATTTTTTTATATCAGTATTTATATTGAGGCCAAAACCTCAGTGTTAAGACTAAAGCTGCATAATGGCCATGCTGGGGATATCGCTGTATGGTAATACTAACAGGCGCCCGGCCGTCCCCAGCCAAAAAAAAAAAGACCCAATTCATTATCCACAGTCAGGGAGTGATATATGATATTATATTGCTTGAGATTTATTATTTGTGTAGATGTGTATTTTCTTTCCCCTCTCTCTCTCTCTCTCTCTCTCTCTCTCCCAGTGGGCTGGTCTTGTGATAGTTGTTGGTCAGGCAGGTCCCGTCTCTGTTTGTATTCGGCAGGTGAAAGGGGGGTTGAGCATTGCAAATATCAATACAAAGGGAGGGGAGAATCAGTTAATATGGAAATCTGCACCGGGGGCCCTGTAGACTCGGATGGACCCCGGCAGCGCTGCTCTCGCTCTCACCCTCGGGTGCTCGGGTGACCGTGCGGTTTGCATAAATTGGAAAGTGTTTCATTTGCAATCGGCTCGGCGACGGGGTCAGTCTATGCAAAGGCCCCTCGTCTGGTCGAATCTGTGGCCCAACCCCCCCCCGATCCCCCCCCACCCCCCCCCACCCCGGGCGGAGCGCTCCTTCCTTATCTTTGAGTAATTAATTCGAGTGACATGTTCATATTTTCCATTCTCGCGCACTGTCATGAATCCGACAGTCGTGTAAACGAACAAAAGATAATTGAGGAATAGAATCGGGAGGGTGGTTGGGGGGCGTGGGGGGTGGGGGGGGGGGGTGGGTGGGGGGATGGCGCTCCTGACATCGCACAAGGAAAGAAAATATGGATGTGCCTGCTGGACTCTTTTGTTATGTAAACCACTGAAAGATAATAGAAAATTGGGGAGTGTGGGGGGGGGGGGGGGGGGGGGGGCGGAGGAACAAATTCTGAAATGTGTTCCTCGAACTAATGGAAAAAGTTGTCAGACTGAATTTATTTGTAAATTAATCATCTTTTTAGTAAAAAAAAAAAATAGATACATTTTTAAAAAGTAAATTGGGTGAGGGGGCTACATTTTCGGGAATACTTTCCTTAAGAGTTGTGAAGCACTAAAGGCCCCCCCCCCAACCCCCCCACGCCACCCCCCCACCCTGGCATGCCCCGGTTGACTGCAGCTTGGTCTGAATGAGCCACTTGAGCTGGAAAACATTTGCCTCTCTCCAGGCAGGGACCCCCTGTGCGTCTGTGGGTCCAGCCCTGGATGCTCTGGGAGTCTGCAAGCCTTCACGGCTCTGTGTGTGTGAACCACACGACCCTGTTACACTGTTACACTCACAGTGAATAACAGCGTCTGTGTGTGTGTGTGTGTGTGTGTGTGTGTGTGCGTGTACATGTGCCTGTGTTGCCTGTATGGTGGGGTGGGGGTGGAGGAGGGGGTGGTGAGAGAATTGGAGCTTTGGGAGGAGGAAGGGGGGGGGGGGGGGTGGACGTTGTTTTGAAAGATCTCATAAAAAAAGTGCAATAAATCACACATTGTTATGAGTGGCAGTGATTCTCTGCCTCTGCTAAACAGGTCTTTTGTTCTGAGATTATATTTCCTTTTAGAATCCACTGTCACCCCCCCCCAATCCTCCCCCCCCCCCCCCTTGTGTTCAGCCCTACCATTTAGAGACGAGGCGCATTTCTACCCATGCAGGTCTTTCTGAAGCTGTGTCATGTGACAGAACATGCAGAGGAATTGCAGGTTGCCTGCGACATGTAAATAGGATTCCAGCAGCTCTCCTGCATCCACCGCTGCACGGCGAGGACTTTGCCGTCGCCAAACAACGCCCCCTTTCGATGACGGCGTTTCTTCCCCCTGTTGCAAAACCTTCGCCCCGCTCCGAATCCCCCCCCCCCCCCCCCCACACTGCACTGTCGGATGAAATTGTCCCTTTTTTACTTTTTCACAAAACGAAAAAGGATTGGAGGAAACTTACCCGTACACAAAGGGACCCTTTTATTGTCTCCGCTTTAGACGACAATTTTGTATTGTGGTTTTGTTTTAGGTTAAAAAAAATACGCTAGTGCTCCTCCGCAATCCATGTAGTCCGGTGCGTGTGACTGTTATCAGTGCTTTCGACAGCCTATAGAATCACATCTGCTGGGAGGGACGGGGGGGGGGGGGAGGGGGGGGCAAGATGAGCGATTCCTCTGAAACGGATCGTTTTTTTTTTTTTTTTTTTTTTTGGGCCCACGTGACCGTGTTGGGCAGGTCGTGTGCCCCTCCCCCCTCCCTCCTCCCTCCTCCCTCCCTAACCCCCCCCCCCCCCCCCCCAACCCCCCGTCTGTGGTGGCCAGGTGGCCCAGGATTGACTCCCATCTGTTGGGCAGGATTACGACCTGAGCCAGCTCCAGCAGCCCGACACGGTGGAGCCGGACGCCATCAAGCCCGTGGGGATCCGGCCGCCTGGACGAGAGGCCCATCCACCCCGAGCCCCAGTACCCCGTCCGGTCCGCCGCGCCCCACCCGGGGGACATCGGCGACTTCATCAACGAGGTAAACCCCCCGCCCACGCCAGCACCCCCTGGCTTTCGGTTCGTCCGGGCCCCTCTCTCAACGGTGGACAGAAAATAAAAACAGAAAAGCACACCATCACATGTAAAGGAGAAGGAAACAGCAGGAGGAGAACAGGGAATAGCTGGCGCATAAAATCAAATCAATAATCCGTGCTACACTACTACAGAACAGCACAAATGTGAATTAGCTTCTTCTTTTTTTTTGTAGCTGATATGTTTAATTTGTCATCTTGTACGCATTCTACAATGGATTCTTTCCACTGCTCACCCATATCCTTTCCAGCTAAACCATGGGCGGGGGGGTGGGGGGGTGGGGTGGAATTTAATATCTTAAATAGGGCCACACTGAACTCTGTTCAAATGAGATTAGCGGGGAAACACAGTTAAATTAAATTGGTAATGAATTAAACACTATCCTTGTCAGGAAAACTTAAAGTAATTATCCGTGATTTAAGCTACGCATTATCTCCGATTTAACCGTCCATATGCGACTGCATTTCCACGGTTTATTGCATTTATTTACCAAGTTGGGCTTCTTGCTTGTGACTCTGCCTACATGTTTGTAGTTACGAGATGTCTTCATTTTATGGCTTAAGGCATCTCGAAAATTTATGATCTGAAAATTATATTCCTATCGCTAAGACGTGGTAAAGTGTATAGTGTATTAATCATCGTCTTTAATCACCTATGCGTACAGTACATATTGTTCGTTTCATCAGTGATAGGAGTGACATTTAAAGCTAGAGCCAATGAATGACTTGGCTGCAATATAGTCAACAATTTAATTTTTTCAACAAATCTAGCTAAGAAACAACAAGGAGTTTATTTCTTGGTATCCTAGGAGCCTCTGATTTCCCATAAGAAGCCGGGCTTTTATATGAGAGTCGCTTCCGATGGAAGGCCCCATTGGAAGGGGTACCTTTTCAGATCATTCATATTGACTGTAATTTTACAGGGGCGACTGCAAGCATATATGGGATGTTGTATGAGAAAGCTTGTTGGCTTTTGTAAAATGCATGTAGTTGGTCCGCGTTCAGGAATGTATTCAGAATATTTAAAAAAACAACAACAAAAAAAAACTATTATCTGTTCTACATGTAATTAAGGAAAACACAGCAATGTATTCAAATGTCACACATTTGGAAATCCAATCTGTTTGGATACGTTGATGCGGGCTTATTGTCAATTCTGAATTAATTTTCAAACAGCAATTTGAGAGTGATTAACTTTGACACACTGGGCTGTTTTTAATTGGAACATAATTGCATTTACCGAAATGATAGAACCTGAACAATTTAACTGAACTATTGAATTTCACCTCCAATGCTTGAATGAAATTTGTTTTTGGCAATACAATATATCAAACATGAATTCTGTAGCAGTAGCAGTGGCAGTAATAGTAGCAGTGGCAGCAGTAGTAGTAGTAGTAGTAGTAGCAGCAGTAGCAGCAGTAGTAGTAGTAGCAGTAGTAGTAGTAGTAGTAGTAGTAGTAGTAGCAGTAGCAGCAGTAGTAGCAGTAGCAGTAGCAGTAGCAGCATATAAAACACACAGTCATTTACAGTTTTGTCCTCATCTTTTTTCTTCTCCAAGGTGTCTGGGGTGCATTTACAGTTTCTTCCTGGCTTCCATTTATCGACTGTTTTGAGCCCTTAAAAAGGAACTTTGAATTATTTAGGCTTGTCTTTGTATGAGTGACACACGTTCCGTCGTTATGCTACATACTGGAACGCAGTAAGCCTTTCCGTGCTCTTAAATCTAATGAGAAATGTGTCTGTTACTGGACTATGCTGCAGTGGAGCTACAACTGCACAGTAGCACTGTTATCACAAAGGCCTTTATTACGCGTTAAGCTCACTGACGGACGTCAGCGCCACCGTTGATCGAAGCTGCGCTTTGTTTTGCACGTCCTCCGAAGTTAACTAAAACAAAGGCCGTAAGACAGAGCTTTTGCGTGACCGGTGGAGCAAACGCGAACCACATTTAATAACCTGAGAAGTCAACCGCAGGGGCGACGATAGCTTGAGCCGTAATGAGCGACGATAGCTTGAGCCCTAATGGATGATTTTACAGTTACATCATGGCCGAAGACCATTACCGCTGCTGCCTGGGGCCAAGCGTTTAATGAGCGTTAGCAACAGGAAAATAATTTCAAGCCACGGACACGTTTTTCTGTTTTGATAATTATTACAGAGCGGTTGCACGGACTATCTAAGTGATGTTCAATAAATGACTTCGGAAACTGTTCTTATTTTGAAGGCGCTTGTTGTTTTATTTTTAGTTTTTTGTTTGTCGTTTGTTTGTTTGTTTGTTTCTTGTATCTTATTATTATTATTATTATTATTCCACTTTCCGTCTTCAGCCGTGGACAGGTCTGTGTGGGCAAAGGCCTGCGGTGTGAACGTGGAACACTCGTAGACATGGTCTCCTTGGAAACGCTGTGGCGCGGGCCCCCCAGGCCCCGATATTGCTCTGAGCCCCCCCCCCCCCCCCCCCCCCCCCGTTTTTCTGAAATCTGCCTTTTACTTCAGAAATCTATCACGCGCCGCCCCCCCCCCTCGTAAAAATCAATAGCCGTCTGAAAGGGGGGGGGGGCCGTCACGCCATTCGCCAACGACACCGAGAACGAAATTATTAGAGCGTGGATCTTAACCGCGCGTCGCCGCGGCGATGGGCTGGCGGGAGAAGCGTAGGAGGCGCTCCTCGATGTCTGTCTGCGTTCGCCCCAAGTGTGTCTCGCTCGCTCGCTCGCCCGCTCGCCCGCTCGGTCCGGCTGCAGCCGCACTGCTGCTGGCTTATGAGAGAGAGAGAGAGAGAGAGAGGCCAGCCGTGGCTCGGTGTCCTGAGGCTGTGTGCAGCCAGCGAGCACCCTCCGTCTTTCCCCCGGGGGGGGGTCACACTTCCTTCTGCTTATAGCACCGGACGTAGGCGCGTTCCTTCGCCATTTAGCAATCACCAGGGAGTGGCGGGAACGAAAGGGCGGGGCCGCGGAGGGTGACCCTCCGCTCGGCGTCACAGACCTCCTCGGGGTGTTCGCTGTGGGTCAGCCGAACTTTTCCTCTTTTCTCTCAAGCCCCGCCCTCCGGGCCGGGCTCTTCTGCGAACTCTGCGCCAGAACGGCAACTGCAACAGGAAGGACAGGGAAAAAAAGAAGAGATAGTAGAGTAGGGTAGCCGCGTATGTCCAGTATCTCAGCGGTTGATGCATTTTGGTCACATGGCTGTCTGTTTGTATTCTGGCTGTATGGAGGCTAGTGTGTGGGGACGTCCACATATTTCCACATACCGGGGATATATGTTGCAGTCATGTACAGTAGACCGCACTTTAAAATCGATCTGCGGTTAAAATGCACAGTCAGAAACACAGCAGCTACTCCTGCCTGGTGCTCTAACCGTGGATTACGTACGGTGTGAAAATCATTACCTTTTTTCGTGATATAGAAATATTGCTGTGCGCACCGTATTTGTCTGGGGGAGAGGGATGCGGGGGGCAGATCGATATTTCACCCATAAAGTCTGTGTGCTTAAAAATAACTCGAAAAGCTTTATTCAATTCAATTCAATTCAATTCAATTTTATCTGTATAGCGCTTTTTAGTGAGAACTGTCACAAAGACGTTTTACAGAGAAGCAAGGCAAGAAACAGAGCAAAAAAGAGAAAACAGAGCAAACACCAGGCCTGAACCTAAAAAAAAAAAAAAAAACTTCTAGTGGGGAGAAAACCCTCAAACGGTGGCAAGTAAAAACTCCCCAATGGGAATAAATCTCGAGAGGAACCCAGCTATGGAGGGGGAGCCCCTCCTCCACTGGCCAGCCTGGTGTAAAGTAACAGACAGAAAATAAAGTGGGTTGAGCAGGTTTCAGCTGAGGTGAAAACTAACAAGAATACATTTTTGGCTGGATCCGCAACAGCAGGGCCAGCCCTACAAATGTGAATGTCTGTGACTGACTGAGTGAGTGACTGAGTGATGAAGTTACACCATTGGTCGGCCAAGTTATGAAGTCACACCATTGGTCGGCCGGATCACGTGTGTTAGGTCCAGCCATAGGACTAGGTTTTAACCTGGTCTTCTTTTTTAATGACCTGCTGGAGCCATCCGTACAGGAGAGTCAGAATCCATCCGCGGAGCTGTCTTTTCTTCCGACAATCTTTTATTTATTTGTTTATTATTAAGTTTTCGTCCTCTGACGTTTTTTTTTTTTTTTTTTTTCCCGCGCAGGGACTGAAGGCGGCGGACAACGACCCGACGGCCCCGCCCTACGACTCGCTGCTGGTGTTCGACTACGAGGGCAGCGGCTCCACCGCCGGCTCCCTCAGCTCCCTCAACTCGTCCAGCAGTGGCGGCGACCAGGAC
Source organism: Anguilla japonica (assembly GCA_025169545.1). Classification (NCBI taxonomy): domain Eukaryota; kingdom Metazoa; phylum Chordata; class Actinopteri; order Anguilliformes; family Anguillidae; genus Anguilla; species Anguilla japonica. The sequence continues at coordinate 65,781,562 of CM045886.1, read as the reverse complement.
TACGACTACCTCAACGACTGGGGGCCTCGCTTCCGGAAGCTGGCGGACATGTACGGCGGGAGCGACGACTAACGGGGGGAGGGGGGGGGGGGGGGGGGGGGGGGGGGGATGGGGGGACGGGTGGGACGGACGGGGGCTGACGAGGGGAGGGGTGCAGGAGGCCGGGTTACGCAGGGGGGGAGGGGAAAGATACATCCCGCGGAGTGGCACTTTTTTTATGGGACAAGGACAGCTTCTAAAAACGAAAAAAATAAAAAAAGCGAAACGAAAACTGTGTTCCCCAAAAAAGAGCGAGAGAGAGAGAGAGAGAGGGGAGAACAAACAGCGACCACAAGATCAACAACCACCACCGCCGCCGCCGCCGCCGCTAACACCACCGACAATGACAAAAAACGACAAGAGATAATAAGGCCTAACGGTGTAGCCTGCTAGCGCTTGTGCTCGTTGACGGCTTGGCCATGGGCCACTGTCCAATTCCGGCACAGTGGGAACGTTGGCAAATTGCCGCCATTTTGGGTCGCTGGTATTCAGAGCGCTCAGTTACACTTGAATTTCACAGTACAGAAGCACTGGGATTATATGTGCCTTTTTGTACATTTTTGGATCTGAATAATTAGTTTTATGTTCAAGGCTTTAATGGTACTGACTTTTGGAGTGATTTCAAAAATTAAGAAAGTATGTTAAAATACGGTATGCTTCTCCATACTTTTTTTTTTGTTTGTTTTTTGGTTGCACCATATTGCTGTTTGTTAAAATAAAAAATAAAAAAAAAGATAATTTAAGTGAATTTCAGAAGGAAAAATGATGAAGGTATCTCTGTAAGCCTGAACAGGCAGAAGCACCTGAAAAACAGCAATGTGCAGTACGCTAGAATTTTAGATGGTTTTTTTTTTTTTCTTTCTATTTTTTCTTCTTCTTTTGTTCACTAAAAATGTAAACTTAATGCAGCTGGTTGCAAATAAAGGGAGTCACCAAGCACCATTTTGTAGCGGAATAAGTTTTGTTTCTCTGGAGTGGTATAGTATTTTACAAAAAACCTTTATTTTGTTCTAATTCATGTACACTTTGTTTGCCTTAGCCATCCTCTGGAACCTTTGATTTTTACTTCACTGTAAAGAAAAATGCGTGTACATAATGTTTTTTGGCGTAGTCTCTGGAAAAAGTGCAAAAAGTTCAGAAATTGTATATGTATAATTTGGACTACAGATTAAAGTTTTTTGCATGTTTTTATCTTTTCATTATAAAAAAAAAAGGTATTTCCAAAATTTATTTACAAAAGAAAATCTACATTTACATGGCTGGATGACATTTGACGTGTAGAAGATACGAAAGCCTTTTTGTAAAAGAGAACGAGAAAGCAAGGGGGGGAGTCTTGTCAGCACAACTGTTTGAATTTGTACCAAAAAGGGGGGTGTTATGCCACCAGAAGCACTAATCACCCATCAGCTTTAAGACCAGAAAGGATTTTTGTCTGAGGATTTGTGGATGATATTATGTACCAGAATACAAATTATACATCTCTGACCCCAACAATCTGAATAAAATGCTAATTTTGGAGCTAGTGACTGTTTCTGGATTCTTTTTCTTTTTTCTTTTTTTTAATTTTGGTTTTATTTTTGCTGTTTTTTAAACACATTACTGTGTCTTTTATGATAAAAAATACACCCTGTTTGTTTTTGTGCACAGTTGGCAGTGAAAGGCAGTGTTCGATAGTGCCTACACCGAACAATTCAGACTTTCTGCTTTTTGTTTCGGAAACAACTGAAATATATGCCAGGATGGCTGCTGCTATTTATACTTACCGTCTTCAAACCTGAAAAGACTTGAAGCAAGGGAAAATACTCTTCTACCCTTAACAGAACGGGTACTTAGACCGAACCCCCCGTTTGCTTATTCGTGATATTGTCAAATGAGAAAGTTTAAACATTAACCGAAATAGAAAAGTGAGATTCTCTTCGTTCCCACTGTTCAGCTCGTACTCTTCAATTGCTTGTTGCTGCCATCATCAAGACTTTCAAACTGCTTGCTTTTTTTGATTATTCCAAAAAAGATTCCCGTCTTCAGTTGGGTTCAGGAAAGGTGCTTTTAATTGCACGTTAAAACGACCCACCACAGAGCTCAACCATACTAAAAGTGTAGAAGCTGACCGAAGGGGAGTGTATTTCCTGAATGTGTGGAATGTTCTCCATCAAAATGACCTCTTTGGCTATTAATGTGTTTTTTTTCTTCTTTCTTCATACTGAAATGCCTGAAGGCAAAGTTGCTCGTGACCTTCAGGTCTGTGAATAGCCGCTGAAGGTTTTCTCTTTCATAGCTGGCAGTTGTGGTGGGGTCTTTTTTTTTCCTTCCATAGAGTAATTCCACTGCCAAAAGTGTTTTCAAGCATACAGTGTAATTGTAGGAGACTTAATTTGTTTTGTCCTGGGTTCACAGTAATTTCATTAGTTGTTTGCCATCAGGAGATCGGATCCAAAATAATAATCTCCTCCATCAGCGTTCTCCCCGGAGTACCTTTACTTCCCGGATCCTTTTGGCTGAGTCATTTCCACTTGAGCTTCAGTGTGTGTGTGCGTGTGTGTGTGTACGTGCACGTGCACACAAGTCTCTCTGTTATCTGATCTTTCTCCTTATGCGCACAGAAAGTGGAGATGATTTCTGAGAAACACCTAAGAACAACACAAGCAACAGGGAAAACTTTCCCGCGGGTTATTCCAGAGAACGTTTATGAAGCCATTTCATACATGTCTTTCCCTTAATGGAAATTTGTATGAAAATTTTGGTTTGGGGGTGATTGGCCACATTTCGGCGTACCCAATCACGTATAGCGAAGTAGCGAACGGCCTTCCCCCTGCAGCTGTGTTTAGCTTCAGACCCAAGTTCCCCTCGCCGCTACCTGCCAGGATCACTGAGCACCACGTTCTGCTACAACACGTCCGACAAACTCAAATTAACACCCCCCCCCCCCCCCCCCCCCCCCGCACCCCTCAGCGGTACGGACGTTCCTGTTCACTTAGGTCCCGCCGGACGCTGAAGGACGGCTAAGGCTAAGCCCAGGGCACCCGAATCCTCTGAGGACCGCCAGCGGCTGGAAACGGACTCTGTCCTCCTCCGCTGCGGACGCCTCCAGCGCTCGTCCTCGGATGGAGCTAAAGGCCGCCAGCTCCTCTCTCTCCGTAGAATTCTTCTGTGGGCCACTGTGGGCACTGTAGTTGTTTTTTTTTGTTGTTGTTGTTGTTTTTTTCTTGGTTTTTCATCAATAGCGACATTCTTCTTTATGGGGCTTAGGCACACCGACACAGAACGTGCCCCACTGAGGGATTACAGGGCCTCAGTTTTGTTGTTGTGGCGTTACGGGACCTTTGTGTCTGCCTAGTATTGAATGTCTAAGATATTGGGAAGCAGAGATAGCCGCAACACCAGTAGAAATCCCTGCACAGCACGCATGTATCTCGGAGGGAGCTCGTGCGTCCGTACGGCTTGAAGTTTGCAGCGCATTGTTGGATTGAAGAAAGTGTGGGTGTGTGTGTGTGTGTGTGTGTGTGTGTTTTGTGGGAGGGGGGAGGGGGGTCAGCCCCTCTTTTAGGTTTTTTTTTTAACCCTCCCTTTTTCCACCAGAAGTGTTGCTACAGTACCAGCCGCTGCAGTAAACCCTGTGAATTTTGTCTTTGAAGTCCTCGGTATGGATCTGTTGAAATACACTAATCCACAACAAAAGGCTCGCAGGTAAGGGGAGATGAAACGGTGATTAAACGAGTATGTCAGACAAGACACGAGAGGTTTCTCAACAGATCAACAGAGGCTTTTAAGACTTAAAAACGAAAGAACCACCATTGCCTTTTCCGTGATGCAATTCAATGTACAGCCCAGCCAGGAACAAGAGATTGTTTTTAGTGTTACTCCAACAGCAGTAACACCGGGAAAAAAAAAAATCTCTTAACAGTGAACAATATGTCAAGAGGGTCGTTGTGAGACATCAATAGCAGAAGAGATAGAATGTCAAGGTGGTGCATGTGTCTGTCCCTGTTCAAAGTCCATTTCTGACCACTTCAGTCATCCAGGGAAGAACTATAACCTGTCATTCTTGTGTTTCTGAACCAGCTATTGGGTCAAACAACTGGCACAAAGACCAGAAATCTACTTTTTCTTTTTTGAGGATTAATGGTTCCATAAGCCATTTTTGAGAAAGAGATCTGGCATTATAATACACACACGCACACTCACAGTGAAGCTGCACCCAAATGGGTCGATGGACTTTATTTGAGCCAGCCCCTGTGGAAGCTGAACTCAAACCTGTTTTTTTTTTCTTCTTCTTCCGACTGTGTGACACATACAGGCGTTGTAGACTCTAGCTAAATGTAGGCTCTGAATTTGCTCAAGGGAAGTGTGAAATGACATTGATCAACTGATAGGAGGGGTTTGCGCCCACACCACCAACTCCCCCCCCTCCTCCTTTTGCCCCCTCCTTTCCCTCTCCTCCCTTCCCTCCTTTTTTTTTTTTTGTTTGAAAAGTAACTGATTTGCAACGGCAACCCCACCGGTCTGGGCATTCAGCAGTCTCGTCTTGCGGGGGGGGGCGGGGGCTGGAATACTTTCATCCGCTCATAACAAAAAAAATAAAAAATGACTCAAAGCTATACTAACAGGGTAATGAATTCCTTTTGTTCTTTTTTTTTTTTGCTACCCACTTTGGGGGTCTCCCAGCTTCCGAGCCAGTGTATCATAACATCGCTGCATTATTTCCCCTTCAATATTTACACGTTTGTACAACGCCGCATCCACTTATCGGCTTCCGTGGCCAAGGGGGGGGGGGGGGGGGGGGGGGGACGCCGCTCTGTGACTTGTGTTTGCTAATCGCACGTTTCTGTTTCGCTTTTTAAAGCCCTTCCCTTCTGGGTCCCCGTATCTCGTCGCGATTAATCTCCCTCCCTTGTTTGAAGACGCGCGAGATAGCGATAATATTCCTCTGCCAGTGTGGCGCTTCTGACAACCACTCCCCCCCCCCCCCCCCCCCCCCAACAGTCTTCCACAGTATCGCACGGCTAGTCAAAAGCTGGCATCCGTCTGCAGTATTACGCTCCAGAGCTGAATATGTTTATCACCATGGTGCTGCTCCCTCATCAAATGCGGTTGCCACACAACCAGAAAACTCCAAACTAATTTCGCGTTCGTACTGAAAAAAAAAAATGAAAAAAAGGAAAAAAAGAAAACATGGAGATGAATCTATAATTACTCCAACGTAAAAAAATGGTTGGACGCTACTGACCTAAATGTCTTTTGCGTAGCTAGTCTCTGGGCTGTTATTTTTACATAATACGTGTCATCGTGAGGTCATTTACGAGTAATTCCTCATGCCATTCCGTTGTCACACACACCTCTGAAAAATACCATTTTGCTGATGGGTGATATGAATAGATGATATGGCTCATTGTATTACAGTCTAGCAAATGTATTTCATTAATCAAATCAAACTCTAGCCTCTTATATTATACAGCTGACAACTTCTTGAATGTCTGTATTGACTGTATTGACCCCTTTTTTAAATAATAAGGGGTCAATGCATGACATTCACCTTTATAAAAAGTGGCAACACCACTATTCTGTGCAATTTCTACCTTATACAAAGCATATTGTTAATCAAATGCTCGATAGAGCTTTCAAACAGTTTTTTTTTTTTAAAAAACATGAATGAATGCAAGCATTTAAGAAGAATAAAACTCTTCTTGCCGTGTCCAGACAAACAAAAATAAATCTTAACTACCACTCTGCCATTAACTATAACTGTGTATTGTATGTATAAATGGAGACGATGCCGTATGATTGGCTTCAGTCACATGTGGTTCACGGCCTGTGATGTCACATGGTGACTTGTGGGATCACTTATCACCGTGCGGTTTTTGGTCGGGACCACAGAATGTCTGTTAATTTGAGTAACGCTGCAATCACGGTCGAAAATATCCTTCACCAGGGATGTGAAAAACATCCCTCGGTTGTTCTCACACTGGCCTAAGTGGAACAGACAACTGATGTGGCGAAGTATCTTCAGTTATTTTCGGAACACCTCATTAAGTAATCCCTGCCATTTTCCAGAAAAGTGAGACTGGAGCACGATGCCAATTTGGCATCAAAGAGGAGACAAACAACGACAACAAAATAATGACAACAACAACGACGAAAAAGGAAAGATCTAAATAAATCCAGATCTATTTTAGAAGGTTTTTCTTGACTGAGACCCACGCTTTTGAAATACAATATGAAAGAAAAATTCCTCGTTGGGAATCAACAGTTAAGCAGATTCTACAAGACGGAAAAAAACTTACGGTAAAGTTGGACAGACAGAGAGGGGCCACAGACATGTTACGACAGCACAGCGGAAATGTCCTCTCTATTTGTTTATTTTTATTTTTTCGGTTTCACCATGTAGAAATTACAGCGCTACTTTTGTACACCACCACCCCCCCCCCCCACCCCCCCCTCCTTCTATTCTTCAGGGCACCAAAATGCTTGGGATCTAAATGCAATAACATGGATGGGGGGGGGGGGGGAGGCAAATATAATAAATGGAGGGACTGTGTGTGAATTCTGTGCAATAATAGGAAACACTCTGTGGTATTCCCTGGGTGTCCATTAAAAGTCATTATGTATTACAAGGTCAAAATGGATTTGATGCAGGACTGTGGAACAGTGCTGTATTTGAACCCAGAACTCTGTAGGTTCAAGCATGGCCTTCAACGCAATTCATTTAACATCCCCTCCTTTGGCTAGATTTTGGCCACACATCATGTAACCCACACACAATGATATATTTCATGTACAGTAACCCCCTTTCTTACTTTTTACAGATGACATCATACCGCAGCTCAGGCAGTCTCACAGAAATACTCAAACACATTTCTCCCCCCCCCCCAAATCTTGACAAAAATTGTCACTGTCCAAATACTTATGGACTACCCTGCATATATAGGCTACTATACATGTACTATAAGTGTGTGTGTGTGTGTATGTAACAAATTTATTATGCACCATAACTGCCAGGGTTTGGCCTGATCAAGAAAGTGCAGTTCCGTGTTCCATTTGCGAGCAAAAGAAACATCTGTTACATCTGTCAAAGGGAGAGTGGGGGGTGGGGTGGGGTCTAATTTGCGAAAGAGAGCGCTTTCTGCTTGTGTGTGGGGCCACACGTCACATGAAAGCCCCTGTGGTTCCCCCCCCCCCCCACCCCCACCCCCCAACCCCCACCCACAGTGGGTGTCAGGGAGAATAATGTGATTATCTAAATAAAATGTAAACTAGACATTAACTATGCAGCCCACGACCTTTTGGTGCACCTGAGCAGAGACGGATGCAGGCCCTTAACTACCGAAATAAGCTCTGTCACCCTCTCAGGCCAGCGCACTTCACATGGACCCTGCGCCTGTCCAACCAAACCGCACGGCGTATAAATAAATACCGGTGGGGGTCCCGGAGATAATGGCGCGACGGTTAATTTTTTCCGAGGACGGATCAGTCCCGGGAACCGGCTACTGCTTTCGGGCTCTTCCGTGGCCTAATTTGAGCGGCTCTTCAGAGGGAGCCTCTGGGATAGCGGGCAGGGGGCCATTTGAATAATAGTGCGGGAGAAGGGGAGAGATCTATGAAAACCGGGCGGGGGGGGAGGGGGGGGCGGCTATCTGTTAGAATCTGGAGTTGGTGGGGGGGGGGAGGTGGTGGATGGTGGGGGGGGGGGTAGGCGGTGGTGAGGGGGGTCATGGAGGTGGGGTGGGGGGGGGGGGGGGTAGTGGGGGATGTTGATCTGCACGGCAAAGAGCTGCTCAGTGAACAGACATCCAACTCCCCCGATTCTAATATCACACACCACGTCCTTTCATTGCCGTCCTGATGGGGGACTTTAATCACCGTCCTGCTGCAGCAGGGCCCGCAGTATCTACGCGCCGGAATGTTGGGCTCATTACCATGAAATAGATTTTTTTTTTTTTTTTTTTTTTACAAGATAACACAACATCCGCTCAGTGTGTGATTTAACTGCTTCGTCCCACGCTGCTGCTCCTCAGTGCAATGGGATTCTGCCGCGTTAAAAAAAATCGCAGCAGCACCCCCCCCCCCCCCCCCCCAAACTGGACCCAAATGACTGGCTGGATACGGGCTGCTGTCTGGCTCGTCCCGTTAAAGACCCTGTCCCGGCGTGTGGATGGGCCCCACGGTCTGGTGTCGGGTCCAGAAGCCGCCGGTGCCAACCAGTGGCTGGCAACTCGTAGTCGGGCACCGAATTGGCTGTGTCAGTGGGATGGGTCATTTGGCAGATTGAAATGCCTCACTGTATGCCAGCAAATGCCCTCCCCCCCCACCCCCTACCCCCCCCCCCCCCCCCCCAGGTCAATTAGGTACCTGTGGTCTACCTGCATCCACGGTGCATGGGACATGCCCATCCTGGACAGGGGCTGTGCAGGCTGCCCAGGTGGCCTACGGAGGGAACAGAGGGGGCAGCCAGGGGGCTTTTGGGTGCCCTTCTGCACTACAGAAAAAGGGTTTTAAAAGGCCGTTCTCTTGCCTCCCCAGAGGCACCCCATTGAGTTCAAGCATTTTGGGCAAAATGGTTCTGTCTGGGTGCTTTCACACTTTTCACACCTACCATAGAGGGCTTCATCAAGAACTAAATGGGTTAAGTGATGGAGACAAGCCGAAGGACCCTTTTTTCGGAGAGTGTAGCTTGTGTATATCGGGTCCACGGTCCGATATCTTATCTGACTCAGGCCAGTGTTGACTGTACAGCCCCATGACGGTACTGTAGGTGGGCCCCTGGCCAGACTTCATATACTGTGACCATACATAGATTTGGGAAAATATTTCAAAATATAAAACCCACTGTGCATCAGCGATCTCTGCCGGTCAGTCCCTTGCAAGTCTGCCTGTTACGCAACGCACGAGGCGCGTCTTCCTCCAGCTCACGTCTGTGTGAGCCTGACTGTGACACAACTGCGGTGTGACTGCAGCTGACAGGTTTGTGCTACGGCGGAGAACACATGTTTGCCTGCGCTTCTCCTGAATCAATAGCGGATGCGGCAGCATTCAAAATTCAAAACGAGAGGGAGAAAAAGGGTTGGGGGGGGGGGGGGGGGAGGTGCGTGGGGAGTGTGTGTGTTTTACATGATGGGTCAGGTTGCTGTACAATAGGACTTATATGAATACAGCTGGGCATTCCAAAGAGGATGAGAAAGCGAAATATCAGGGTAAGAAAAAAAAAACCAAGCTGGGTGTGACAGCTCAATGAGGGACACTAGACTGTGGAGGAGAGCTGAATAACACGCTGTCAGCGCCGCGCTTTGGAAGGGCTTCGTTGTGAAAACACATCTCAAACACCGATCTCTCCACAAGAAGAAGAGATGAAAACATGCCCCTGTTTTTCTTTAGCCGCTGGAAATTGAACAAGCGCAAACGGCATCTCTCTCCTCGCCGTACTTGACTGCGGAGACGTTGTTTGCGCGCAAACATCAGCTCTCCACCGCGAAGCTGCGGCCCCTGGCCACCGGGACGTCCTCCGGCATTGTATGGGTGGAACTTTTTTTTGACCTTTTGACAGAGCGAAACGCTGACAACTTCTATTTTACAAGGCCGGCGGTGTTATATCTCGGTTTCCTCATAGACAGAAACACATTATTCTTCCCAAGGTAGCATCTGATATTTCCCCTTCAAAAAACTACATTTGGGAAAAAAAAAAAAAAAAAAACACTCCCATCATACCTTCTGGTATTAGATTATGCTGTAAGAAAATCAAAATCAATCCATGCTAATGTCAGCCAACATAACAGAGCCTACTGGGCTATCACATGCTGAAGTATTGGCCACCATTTCTATTGGTTTTTCTTTGAAATGAGGCATTAATATATTAATGCTCATTATTGAAAGATGCAGGGAGGGAGCAAGCATGCCGGCTGGAGAGCATATTTTCTCCCATTCCCTCGAACCAAAATAATGACCTATTTGCTAGGGACCGAGCGGTATTGATGCCAGTAAATGGCTTTATTCGTTATTTAATATATTCACACATAAATACAAGATTAAAAACATTAATAAAGGCAACAAATGTGCAGGGATGTTAATAAAAAATGCGGGTTTGCCACGAAAAACCGATTCATAGAATTAAACACTACAGGATTATAATGAAACATTGCAATTCCATCAGTGTAAATATTAAATATATACTATAGGAAGTGAGTCACCACAAGAAGGATTTAGCCTCAGAACAAATATGAATAGTGCCAAGGACAACGGTCATTGTGAAATTGTGTGTATTTCTAACGCTATCTATTTTGTCCCATTTTAGAAGTATAAATAATTCATGGTTGAAAATTGTGTATTATTTATATTTGTAAATGTTTAATGAAATGCTATTTCTTCTATCGTTATCTATGCCATGGCTCCCCAGCCCTTATCACGGAGAGCCGCAGGACGCTCTGGTTTTTTGTTGTTACTCCGCACTGATTGGTCCATTGATCCACTGAAGCGGTTTTCTGATACAGTCAAGTTAATTGTCTAATCAGCCGCTTCAATGGGCCTCCTCTGGGTTTTTGAGTCCGAGCAGGTGGTTGGTTTTTAAGACAAAAGCTTCAATCTGTGGCCCTCCAAGACCTGGACAGGAAAAGGGGTGATCTTGGTTATAAATAAATAAATAGCTTACAGGTGACAGTAAATTAATGAAGTAATTAAAATAACTCCCTCGGAAGATGTTTCGGCAACTCCTCAACTTATCATCGGTAGAGGACAAACTGTCTGTTTTTTTCTTCAGCCAGAAAAACCTTGGAAGTGCCATGCTTTTATTTATCTCTCCGACTCCTGCTTCGGCGAGATGCCGTGGCCTTGACTGTCCTTCCAGGAACCCCGCCTATTGAAAACAATAAATAAATAGAGCATGCCTGCCCCCTTGGCAGAAAAGGTTCAACAGGACTTGACACCGAATGGCACCTGTCAAGCAGGTGCTAAGAAGCCAATGGTGAGACGCATACTCACACTGCACCAATGAGGAGCATTAGGCCAGTTTTTTTTTTTTTTTAAAAAGCTGTTCCGACCACTCACTGGTCATTTAAGATGGATGACGATGTCACTTCCTATAGAAATGGAAAACCATTTTTCTCTCATTATCATTGCACTGGAGGAGATAGCCGAGTAGTTAACAGGATCAGAGAGAGGCTTCGCCTGACGAGAACAGACCCCTCTGTTCCTCTCTGGCGTCCCATGGTTGGAACGAGCGACTGTCGATCATCAGAAGCGGCGGAATCATCCACGACATTCCACCGGCGACTCCGCGCCACCTGTTCACAGAAGAACTCCTGGCTCCCCTCGATCCGGAGCTGCGGCCATGTTCATAAGCGAGAGTCAAACCGGAGTGTTATTTTTTTCTTTCTGCAAACATAATAACAAAACATTATTACTAATACAATACAAATATAATATAGCTTCTTTTTGTTCTTCAGTTGGAGCGAGCGTTGTTAAATTAACATTTTGTGGGCTTTACGCTTTACGATTCCCCCACGTAGACTAGTAATAGCGGCACTGGTAGTAGCACTAGCGCTACAATTAGTACTAATTGTAGTAGTCATAATAGTCATAATAATAGGCACCATGTACAGAAGTTACCCAGAATTCACATATTTTAAACTGACTGTATTGAAATGCACACCAACACAAATTACGCGGCAGAACTTGGCTGACAACAGTCAGAAACAATAAAATTCATTCGGTGGGATTCCTCAACATTTCTGTCCATCTAATCTAAATACGTTTTTTTTTTTAACAGAAATTGCGTTTGACAGGTGGACTTGAATGACTTATCATCTCTGAGGCTGCTCTGTTTCAAACGAAAAATTGCCCTTAAACAGCTGAGATTATGTTCCGGTGTTAACAAAATGTAATGAGTAAGAACTGTAGAAAACATTTTTTTTAACTAAGCTTTACCGAGCTAAAACTTTCCAATTTTGGCACCCTCGGTTGCTTTGGTCCGAACCAAATTCCTAATGGACAAAATCCACTCGGCCAACTTCGGTAGATTATACGACCGCAGTGAAAACAAACTTGTTGTCTGTTGTGAAAGATGAAGGTAATCTACCATACCGGTTATTACTGCCCGCTGAGACAGAGGAACACAGACCCAGTGGGAGTTGGCGGTAACTGGGGTACGGACTGAAGTGAGTGAATCTACTGGGAGGCTTCTGATGAAGTAAATGCGCCACTCGCGATACTGTAAAGTCAAAGTCCTCCCGAGTCAACACTCAGGACGCCCTGGAAGCAGGCTAAAACATAGCGGCGAAGCTACGGTACAAACTACGGGGGAGTGGAAGCTTTAATCACGAAGGCCCAGAGAGACGGGTTTCTTAAATCGGGATTAAAATACCGCAAAGATGATGGGCTGAGTTATTTTCGTGATGTCGGGACCCCGGTAAGCCAAGTCCTGACCCCCCCGTTTAAATGTTTTTAAACATTTTGTGGATGAGCAGGCAGCAGCCAGCTGCCTTCGGGCTGGAGGGCTGTATCAGGATTGCGCGGAATAATGGGAAGTAATGAGCTCGCTCAGGTACGACGGACCCGGCCCACCTAACGATCTGCGTGTCAGGAGCAGAATTTTGAAGTCTGCCAAGAATTTGGAGGGAGTCAGAGAGGACAGACCAGGACAGTTGACTTTTTATTAGCTTTTTATTTAGTCTCGTTGCTTGTTTTTTTTTTTTTTTTTTTTTTTTCCCCCCCCCCCCCCCCGGGTTCTTCCTGCAGAATTCTGGACTAGTTTCAGAGCGGCCATGGTATACCTTGGGAGTCGGATGGTAAGGCATTGTAATAATCTAGTCGCGAGCAGACAAAGGCATTGATGGGTTTTCTGTGCCCTTGAGCGACTGGAATCATCTCAGATTTCATGTGAAAATAAATTTGATCTGGATATATGTTATTGAATTAGCTGCCATCGGGAGATCAAAGTCTAAAATTACATTACAATCCCTAATTGGGGAGTTAGAGTAAAGCCAATCACATCTGGGGCGAACCATGTCATCCTGTCAAAGAGCTGTCTAAAACTACAAAGGAAAAACTTCTTCTTTTTTTTTGGCAGAGATTACAAAGAGAAAACTATGGCAGTCGTCCATTTTATTTTGTCACTGAGGCATGCTATTGGCCTTTCCAGAGGTGAGGCGTTTTGCGGTTTCATTGAGACACAATGCAGAGTAATGTCACAGTGGCAATAAACACCAACACCGGTTTCTGAATAATGCCTCTACTGGTTAACTTACACGATATGGCTTGAAGAGCTGAGCACCAAGAACAGGGGCTGGCAGGACTTCACAAGTCAGTTGATAGACCAGTGGGCGCCTCATTTCGATCTGCTTGAACTGGAATCTGTCTGATAGACATGTGACAACCACCACAAGAGTGTGTCCCCTGTCATCAATTTAGAGTACTTTGATAATCTGTATTCATAAAAAGGTGTGCTTCAGTTGCAAAGAGCCAATAATGAAATTTAGCCTTGGTCAGGGTAAAAAAACTTCCACAAAAAATGCCTCTGTGTCTCTACACTGGCAAGAGTATGATAGGATTTTTTCCCCCCACTAATATCAAGAGGACTCAAATAAGTCTAAATGACTATTGTTATGCCGTTCTCACTCTCTCTTAGAATTCTGAAGTGGAAGTGGAATTTGAAATCGGTCATTCCTATTCATATTTAGATTATTTCAGGAGGACTTTCTGAAAGGTAGTTCAAAGAGAACGGAAAAAAGTGCCAGAAGCAGCATTTTCCTTGTGGAATAAAGCGAATGGGGTTGTCTGTTTGTGTTGAGTACAAAGGCATGACTGCTTAGTTTCGTATATAATCTCATTTCTTTTATTTCAAAAATTCTATTACTAAATTATATTTAAATACTGTTAAATGTACGGAATATTGAGAATGGATTATAGATTGATTATTTGTTAACAATTTACCAGTTTTATTTATTCGTTTTTTTTTAATTTTTTTTATCTGAGCCAGGAAATTTTTTCAGAGAGAAATTCAAGACTGTCCTTGCTTTCAAAGTCTGAAAAACATGTTAACCTTGAGTTTCTTTTTTTGTCACATATTTTGTTGTACTTTTAAAAGGAAGAAAGACTCTTTCCCACAAATACTTGACAACTTTAGCGGATATAAATTTTTCATTCCAGGCTACGGCATGGCTTCTCAAGTCAAATCCCTGGGATCTGTGGGAACAGTTGGCCTCCCGGGAGCTGGGTTGTGCACGGACGTCCCAGGTATCAACATGTCAACTCTCATAATTCCGTCGGAAGGTACAGAGCCTCTCTCCCTGGTCAAGAGATTAGAGAGTAGTGCGCGAATGTGGTCCCAGGCGCACACGGTAATCCCTATTGTGTCCTCTGCTGCCTTCTTCTGAAAGTAAATCGAATTTGGTAAAAAAAAGTCTTGATTTAATAAAAACACGGAACCGTATTTCATGGTGGCCTGGGCCCACGCTCGCAATCATCAAAGGTATGAAACAGATTTTCGTGGTCGCTGGATGATGTTAAATGACTTTTCACCAGCATCAAAACTAATCTGTCGGAGTGGCACAGTTTTCCTTACAAACAGATTTTCTTTAGTTAGCCTTTTTGCCCTCAATTTTAGGACTGTAATAGCTTCAAAGGCAGAGCAAGTTGATTGCAAGTGTCTTAAATATCGGTTGGCGGGATTAAATATTCCTCGCTCTTTTGAAGTCGTGAAGAATTACAAAATGAAGCTCGCGAGCGTCGAACGCCTCCTGAGATTCAGCGCGTGTGGAGAAACGAGCGGTTTTTTTTTTTTTCGACACGCGGCGAACGGACCTCGCGCTGGGCAGGTGCGCGGGAGTTCAGGTTTACGCAGTCAATCAAAATCTAATTCAGAGTGCCAATCTGGCTCTCTTGCGTTCAGAGTACAGTTCATTTATTCGCACGGATTCGAGGTCCTCGCACAGATTCATCGCCGCTGTCGATCAAGAAACCCCCCCCCCCCCCCCCCGCCGGCTTTGCGAGAGACCGGGGGAGGGGAGGCGTGACTGGGGGCTCCTCTCTCAGAGCCGACGTGCCGC
The DNA here is from genome assembly GCA_025169545.1 of Anguilla japonica. Classification (NCBI taxonomy): domain Eukaryota; kingdom Metazoa; phylum Chordata; class Actinopteri; order Anguilliformes; family Anguillidae; genus Anguilla; species Anguilla japonica. Next base: position 65,766,497 of record CM045886.1, on the reverse strand, counting down.
GTGCTAACGGGGTTTCGGGAGCCCGCGGAGGCGCACCTGGCCATCTGGACAGGGCGCCTCGATTCGGGCTCGCATCTGAGGCTCCGGGCTCTCACCGGCACCGTGCTGCCGACAACAGAACCACAGGGGAACCAGAGGGGACTCGCTGAGGAAGGAGCAGGCTGAGTCTCCTACACACACACACACACACACACACACACACACACGCTTACAGTACACACACACACACACACACACACACACATACAGTACATACTCACACACACACGCTTACAGTACACACACACACCCACACACACACACACACACATACAGTACACACACACACACACGGTTACAGTACACACACACACACACACACACACGGTTACAGTACACACACACACACACACACACATGGTTACAGTACACACACACACACACACACACGGTTACAGTACACACACACACACACACACACGCTTACTGAGGCTCACTTACTCACTGAAGCACACACACGCACATGCACACGCATATGCACATACACACAAGCACACGTGACTAAAACCATCTGACTAAATGACCAAAATATAATTGCAAGTTGCTCTTACACGATACACCAAGCACTACCTAGAATTTCTCACCTTTTCAGTCATTTTGATTTCTTCTCGCCATAACTTTAAACAAGAGCTTTTGACTGGAGTGTGAAGATATCTGGTATTCTCTAAAAGCTGGACATCTAAGTTGAGAGGTGACAAAACAGTCTAGGGTAACCCCAATATAGCTGAGGTTTTAACGGGATATAGCCATGTATCCCTACATCCTGGTCGTCTAGAAAACTTTCACTTTTCAACTAAACTGTAGCCGGGCGTACACCCGATCGCCTACATGCCGTTTCACAGACGTCACACCACAGAAAAGTGTTCCCAGGGACTGCTCAGCAGAGGATGTAGACGCTCTCCTTTCAGCCATGAGTCCATATTCGTCTCAGGATGAGAAAAAAAAAACATTAATAAAATTCGATGCCCTCCATATTTTTTTTTTCTCTCCGGTTGACCAAAGTAGCTGCGGAAAATGTCAGCAGGTGCACCCTGGGAGCTGTGATGCCAGATCTAGAAAATTCTCTCCGCCGTGCACCTGCTTGTGCTCTCGAGTCTCCAAGACCGAGTACAGCTGGGGGGGGGGGGGGGGGGGGGGGGGGGGGGCGGCTTATCTACACACGCAGAAATGTTAATTCAACTTTTAAGCAAATAATACTAAAGCAGATAATACTATTCATATCATCATCATCATCATACTCATAACTACTATTAATACACACATCATCATCATTACATTCACAAATACTATTAATATCATCATCACCATGCTCACAAATACTACTAATATCATCATCACCATCGTACTCACAAATACTATTAATATCATCATCACCATCGTACTCACGAACGCTGTTAATATCATCATCATACTCACAAATACTAAGAATATCATCACCATCATACTCACAAATACTATTAATATCATCATCATTATCATCACCGTCACACTCGCAATTATAGTTCTAACACATAGCGAGTGCGCTGAGATATTTCAGACCGCACTGGCACACAGCGGCAGGGAGAACGCGTCCTAATGATGGCGGAGTTGACCTTTATTTCACTGGCTGCCTCCTCCATCGCCTCTCCGCAGTTTCGCCCAGGATGTTCTGCATTTTAAATTCAGGCCTCGGGAATCCGTAGAGCTGCATTAAAAATAAAACAAAAAAAATCACTTTTGTGCGTTTCTGCGACCTTGTGTTAAATGCACGAATGAAAGAAACAGTATATTCAAATGGCACTCTGTGTTTGCCTCTCAAGGTGGACAAAATGAGAAGGTACAGCAGGAAAGTAAAAAAAAATTTCAGCCTTTGTTTATTCATTCATTCACTTTAAGGCAGGAACTGGGATCGCAGTGAATCATCAGAATTTGAATAGAGTCGCAGAGCTGATTCATTTGAATTCATTGTGCGTGTGATAATGTCAACGCAAGATGTACAATGCAATTATAAAGATTTATTGAGATCACTTAAGGATTATGCTACCACATTTATAATAACCCAAATGTGGAATCTCAGAACATAAAATACGTGTCTCCGGTTTGAAGGATTTGCTTTCAGCGATCATAAAGGCCTTTGACAAGCAAGAAGGAAAAGGTAGGCATTTGTTCTCGAAAAGAAGCAAGGTACATATTTTTATTCCGCATTGCCAAGCAGATGAATAAATGCATACAGTATGTCAGAATGTGATATGTTGTAATTATTTTATGGCAGTACTTGAATATATTATTAGTCAAGGGTGAACCACCTTGCTACCTGCTCAGCTATCTAGATTTTAAATTGTGGAATAAGTTAGAAATACGCTTGCTAGGGTATTTATATAAGTCACGCATGCACACACATAAGGAAAAATTAATGATCTGTAGAGACAGTATGCATATCAAGCACAATGCATTTCTTTTAATAAGAAGTCAAAGAGACTAAGGTTGGATAATGTAGATTACAGTGACTTGAACTAATTAGCATAACTTTAATGCAAAAGGAATGGAGAAAATACCGCGGTAGCAATTTTAGGTGACACGATTTGCATTTCATTAGCATCTTCCTGCTAAGTAATTTGTTTGGCTAATTGTGAAATTGGTAGAAAGGATCTCGTGTGAAGACATCCGTGAAGTCCAGTGAGGTTTTTTAATTATATAATTGAAATTATTAATTATTTATAATTACAACTGAAGTCACTTCCTGTCCTCGTGGGAGGGTATTAGTTGCCAGACATTTCTCCTCGTGGCGTTTTCGGCTGTGCCGTTACTTTTTCCTCGTTTCGTTCGCACACGACCGGCGCTGGGTGACATCTCACCCGTCATACGACTGAAAGCTCAGCATGCGTGAACATGCCGTAAACTGCTGCGAAGGTGCACTTAAAGCACGGTCACAGACACAATGTATGTGCATAACTAACTAACTAACTAACAAACAAACAAATAAATAAATAAATAAATAAATAAATAAAAACTATATTCCACAGCTTGGCATTTACTGCAGGTTTATTTTAGTTTTCCATCTCCTTACCATATCCCCTCTGTAAGATCGTTAATAGTTTCCAGTTCCGTTGGTCTGCTATGAAATGCATTACAGCGTCTTAATTCCAGTGGGGATATCAACTGAAAAGGAACCTGCATTTACACAGAAAGGTCCAAACCCCCTTGCATATTAAACCGTTACTCCCAACACTCACGCATGTTATTGTGGTGAAACAAGCGCGGGGTAAAAAAATGACACAGGTCCACGAGTTTTGCATTTCTTTTCGTTTCGTCACGGTCGTTCGCGGTGGCTCGCGGTTTTTAAAAAAAAAAAAAAACTCCTCCGCCATCGAACTCGCCCAAAACAAAAAAACGGCCCGGGGCGAACGGAGAAAGTGGGCGACGCGATTCGAGCGGGCGCTTCAAAAGGGAAGGGGGGGGGGGGACAATGCCATGAGGCAACACTGATGCCCACCGCACCACCGGGCGCTGGCCTGCGAGCTGAGTGCAGCTCCGCAAAGTACAAAAATACAAAAGGCAACACATCTATTTTACGGCTCTACAACGCGACCTTAGCATTTATCCACATTCACTGCGAAACGAGAGCAGTTTGGAGTTTGCAACTCGAAAAATGGAGGCCTCCCAGGTTCGAGGCTCACCTTCGATTTCTGGTGCCGTGGAGCATCCTTGACGTGTGACTGCGCCATCCTGACACTAAAAACCAGACTGTCAAGGGTCCATTAGCCCCTCTCTCCACGCCGAGCCTTTCAATAAAACATTGAGAGAGGCTGTTTATTTTTAAACAGTATCCATGCCTACCACCTCACATTTATTCTTTAAGATCACTTTAAGCCTAAGCCTGACAGGGCTTTAGGCTGGCACACGCTGTGCTGTAGCTGGTGGAGACAGACCAAGGGAAGGGATGATCTCATTGGCTGAGAGGAGCAAAGAGAAGCCCAGCTAAAGGTACGAGAAAACCGCGATGCGCAGAGAGCCAATTCGTTAGACGCAACGCGATCAAACGGAGACCTTGCCTTCCTGCGGTCATTAAAAAGCCCCATTATGCTCTTCTGAAAAGAGAAGAGAAGAGTCCAGAGCGCACTACAGTACGTGTCCTGGCCCACTTTTCAAATTTCACTCGCCCGCTAATGATCCATGATTTTAATCTGAGGAAGTGGCAAATAAAGCACTGAGAGACACAGTAAAGTGGAAGGAACCGCACGGAGGCCAAAAAAGATCAAGTGACACAGCGTCAGAGCGCCACAGGGGTCCTTAGAAACCTGCCTTAAAGCACGGTAACTCCGCGATCCCACACCAACCGACGTCCGCCAGTTTCCGTCGATAACCCAGTTCTCAATGTTCCTCATTAACAAAGATCCACTGTGTGTCTGTGTGTGTGTGTGTGTTCGTGTGTGCACGTGTGTGCGTTCGTGTGAAGCGGATTGGCAGAGATTGTATGGAATTGAATTTCAAATTGAAAAGGTTTGGGTATTGTATTGATTATTCTAAATGTGCTTTCCACAGCATAAAATACAATTTTAAAGGTAGTGAGGTAAGTGCTAAATTAAGCCTTAGGTCACTACCTGAACTGAGGAACAGAGCATTCTGGCACATGCAGACCTCATAAATTTCATCGTTTCTCTGTGAAGCATTTGGTGACCTGATTGAGAGTCCTGGGTATTTAAATAGATTACGATTTAAGGCTGCGCAGCTACTGTAATAAATAACTAATTATTGAAATATTATCATGAAAGATGAAGTGAAAGAAAGTGGTCGGCCGAGTTATGAAGTTGCACCATTGGTCGGCCGAGTTATGAAGCTACACCATTGGTCGGCCGAGTTATGAAGTTGCACCATTGGTCGGCCGAGTTATGAAGCTACACCATTGGTCGGCCGGATCACGTGTGTTAGGTCCAGCCATATACTAGGTTTCCTCGTCTTGTTTTAGTACAGGGAATATAAAATTCTACATTTTTAACCTGTAACTGAAAATACCCTATATTTCTATATTGTAAACGAATTAAACTTTATTTTTATTTACACTTCCTTCCCCTGTTTGTAGGCCCGTCCCACTGGTGGAATGTCCTTCATTATTTTGGCTCATTTCATTCCACAGCCAAGGTGAGCTGTGCAGTCGTTACCATGGTGACAGTTCCCAAGCAGTCGACACGTGGGGTGCAGGAAGCCCATTTTTCGGGGGGTGTGATGGGGGAAAACCCAGCTAACTAAACCCCACCCCAACCCCCGATGCCTTGTCAACACTATGGCTAACTGTGAACAGCTCTGCAAAACACACTCGACTGCAGTCAGCACTGTTATGGAACCATGTTGCTACAACTGAAAGTGGCAGTTGGGGACGATGTCAATGTCTGCCGCAGTTGGGGGGAATCTGTTGTCCTGTCTGCTGGTTTTGAACCATGAGACCTGGAAGCAAATGTATTTTCATATTCAAATATATTTACATATGGTGTTGCCAGCCTGCTTCTTATCACACCGCAGCCCACAGCTAAGCACGCATAGAGCTGCATCAGAGGAGACATTTTGTCTCCATCGTGTGACCTGCAGGGATTTAAACTTGTATTTCAATGCTTATCCTCTGGTGGTCCCCATAGGCACTCCAACGGCACAGTAAAGTGGCTAATTGTACAATTGAGCCTCTAATTGAGACATTTATAATAACATTTAAAAATAATTAGTTGATCAAATATGGGGAGAGTTAGGATAAATCTCATCTGAGGCTGTATTTAATGATGCTGAAAAACCTGTGTTTTGTAGATGAGCACTCATGTGTGCAATGTTTCCTTTAGTTTTTTCTTTTTTTTTTAAATAATATATTGGTGCTAGAGAGAATGATACATGGACCCATAAACTATGGAACCGTTCTGTACTCTGGGCAATCAGAAAAATGCACATCGCCCTGTGGAGCTACATACCAGCCACAGTCGGCACTGGCACGGTACAGATTTGATCCAAGATTGTGGGGCTCGTCCATGCACCACAACTGGGTGCTTTAACCAAATGCGCCACCCAACAGGACCTTTCAAAAGGCAGTTTATTCCTCTTGCAGTCAATAAATAAATAAATAGATTGCATAAATAAAAAAACAAATATCAACAAAACATTTCTACACAGTACAAACTGGTGGTGGTCTGGCTTAGACCTGTAACATTTAAACAAGCGCACACTTTGCACCAGAAACGTTGATAAGACCAGCACTGCAGCGTTGTTCAGAAAGGCCAAAGAACCAGAGATTAGACACAAAGCCAATCGGGAACATAACCAGTCGCTTGCGGATTCTGCCCCTCGTTTCACCACTGACTCGGCGGCCTTCCACAACACGGCCAATTAGTCCCAGACCTGCAGGAAGCAAGCCTGACAGAGAGTACTCTCACTGTGTGAAGTTGACAGAATGTTCACCTGTCATATCAAACCCACTGAAGGTTAAATGAAAAATGAACACAAAAAAAGACATAAAATTTCCAAAGAGAAACTTTCCCGCTGACCTACCTGTGTAAAATCTATAGTTATTTTTTTCTCGGCCAAAAGTTTCCCTTTATTTCGTACGTACCCTGACTTGAGCAGTTATCCGAGGCAAACACCCACAAAATCGGAGGCCGTGCGGTACAGAGATAAACCAAGCTAAATGCCCACAAAACCAGGCGAAGGACCCAGCCACGGGCAAACGTTAGCGCTGAACATGCACACCGTGTCCAGCCCAGCCATCTTTCCACTCCGAGGTAAATGGCTTGGCAGTGATCCACTCCTGATAACAGCCTGGATTAAGAACTGTAGTTTGAAGGGTCTAAAAGTGTGTCCCCCACCCCCCTCCCCGTGTGGCTGTTTCACGCGCTTCTGTTTTGTTTTTGGGGGGTTTTTTTTTTTCTTCCCCCCTCCATTTAGGCGTTTGGAATGGAGACACTCCCCCCCAGTCACACCGATATTACAGCGAAGGGCTTTTTTTTTTTAACCCATCTGCATTTTGTAACAGCTCAGAGACTCTTGTCAGAGGGCTGCCGTGTTCACAAGGGGGGGCCTCTCGGCGAAAATTGTTACCTTGATCTCGACTCGGTTCGTTTAAATCCATGTTTTCCTCCCGAGATTACGACCGGAGAAGAGGCCGTTGATTATTAAGTGCGAGCCTCGCTGGCCGGCGCTGCACTGGATTCTGGGGGCTGCAAGCGAAAATGGCAGGTTGATCAGGTGAATGTGTAATTTGCCACTCAATACGAAATTTCACATTCATTAAATTTTTTTTTTTTTTTTTTTTTTTTTTCTGATCGTAGGAATATAATTTGCCTTTCTGGTAAACAGTTAGCTTGCTTTGGAAGTGAATTTTCACTTGAGTCCCCAAAACCATTTGATTTTTTTTTTTTAATCAGTTAATATAAATTATAAAGTAAACAATAAGGTAAACGAAAAACTGGTAGCAAACCGTGCCGTCTGTTAACCCATGTAGAAAGAAAAAAAAAAGAGACAAAAACAGGCAGTTTAAAATGAGCTGCGGTGACCCAATTTTAAGGGGATTGCGAAAAGGAAATTAACAACGTGTGAAGAGATAACGGCTTTCGTTCATTTCCTCCCCACCGCTTGTTTGCAGATAATGCAGGACGCCGTTTTCCTTTTAATATCATACGGCGCTAATGCGCTTAATCTCCTGCTTAATGTTCTGCGGGCAGAACCGACACCGCGCAGCAGCAGCAGCGCCGTCCGGTCTGACCGTGCGTCCGCGTTCTCTCAGGAAGGGGGAGGGCGTGGATGACAAACGCGCCGACGAATCCTCCCAGTCTCCTCTTTTTAAAAATGAGCAGGGCGAAGAGACGGAGGTAGGAGCCGCGCAGCCTTATCTCCCGCCTTTATTAAACAAAATAATAAAACAAAAACAAACCAAATTTTTCACAATGATCTTTGAAAGGCGAGAGGAAAAACAGTAATGGGGCTTGTTACTTCCGATGCCCTTAGCTCAAAAATAATGATAAAATAAAGAAGACTCGCAGCCTTCAAAGGTTTTATATTCGCGAGCCGGTTGAAAATGTGCAGCGTTGTTCTTCTTTTCTTTTTTTTCCCTCTCTTTCTCTAGGTATGAAAAGGCCAAAGAGAAAAACTGCCTCCCTGGGCCTTATTAATATCTGACTTTAGTGTTTCCCTCCTTGAACTCAGTGACCCCCAGGTTGTCTTCTGTAAAGAACATTCTGGACCGATTCACACTCTGAAGTGCATCTGCAGCTCTCTCTCTCTCTCTCTCTCTCCTCTCTCTCTCTCTCTCTCTCTCTCTCTCTCTCTCTCCTCTCTCTCTCTCTCTCTCTCTCTCTCTCCGTCTGGGTAGAAGGGACTTTTTCCTTTCTCTCAAAAAAAAAAAAAAAAAATCAATTCTCTGCACAATAAAGATGTGGTTTTTTTAAATAACTTTCATACATCCATGTGGTTTTGGAGTTCTCAATCTTTTTCCTCCACCCCCCCCCCCCCCCCCCCCCCCCCCCACGAAAAAAAATTAACAATTCAGCTGCGATTATCTCTTCACTACAACCTCACTATCAAATCCAATTAGAGATGTTCCTGGTGTTAGCAAGAGACAGCCTGACGATCATTATCGCTTCGTGATGGGCGGGAGGCGTGACACACAGAGCTAATTATGATTTCCTGGTAATTGGTGCTCGCTCACTCACTGGCGTTTCATTGGCCGATACGTTTTGGCAGCACCCGTGAGTTCTCGTTGAGTCTCTTGGTTTGAATTAGCCCCCGATGACTGGTAATCCATTCAGAGAGGGGTTCCCCCCCCCCCCCCCCCCCCCCCATCCCCCCCCCCCCATTTTATAATTCCTCCATTCAGTTTTGGCTCTGCCTACTTTAATCCCCTATAAACAAACGGTATTCTCAATTCCCTTGGTAGCCATAGAAACCGGCAATGCACGGTTTACTTATATAGAGCGTACGGCATCAATGCCATCTGTGGATGTTTCAGTGGGTTTGTGGGAAGGGGCGGGTTGGGGGGGGGGGGGGGGGGGGGGGCTGGGTTGGAGGATAGCATCGACAGCATGCGATTATGAATCCCAGCAGAGCTTGTCCCGCAGGTACTCCCTGCCAGAACTCCCCCACAGCCCCCTCCTCAAACCCACCCCCTCCCCCCTCCCAGCACATCACCTCATCGTTTTGGCAGTATCTTCACACCTCATTCTGCATTGCTTGAATTCCCGAACTCATGACATGACATCGGTTTATGGATGGAATGTGTTTTCGTGTATGTGTGGAGGTGTTTGTTTTGTGTGCATGTGAACACCTGTAGATGTGTGTATACATACAGTATACGTGTGCAATAGGTGTAGCTGTGTATGCATGCGTACACATACAGTATGTGTATACATATACATGTAGGTGGGTGTATGTATGTACGTTTTAGAATGTGTGAACTTGTGGGTCTGAGTTTTCATATACCTGCGTTCATATGTTTATGGATTTCTTCCAAAGTCAAAAGCTTTGTATGCTCATTTGAATGTGTGAATGTAAGTACGTGTGACAGTGTGCAGGCTTGTCATCTGCGTGCAAGAGAAAATGTGCAATGTGCAATGTGTGTAGGCGTGGGTGTGTACATGTGTGTACGTGTGTGTATACAAGTGTGTATGTTGTGTGTGTGTGTGTGTTGTTTGTATGTGCTTGTGTGTGTGTGTGTGTGTGTGTATGCTTGTGTGTGTGTGTGTGTGTGTGTGTGTTGTTTGCATGTGCTTGTGTGTGTGTGTGTGTATGCTTGTTTGTGTGTGTGTGTGTGTGTGTGTGTGTGTGTGTGTATGCTTGTTTGTGTGTGTGTGTGTGTGTGTGTGCTTGTTTGCATGTGCTTGTGTGTGTGTGTGTGTGTGTGTGTGTGTGCTTGTTTGCGTGTGCTTGTGTGTGTGTGTGTGTGTGTGTGTGTGTATGCTTGTTTGTGTGTGTGTGTGTGTGTGTGTGCTTGTGTGTGTGTGTGTGTGTATTTGGGAGCACATGTCGTTTTGTGTTTACTTGTGTGACCCCCCCTCACTTGAGCGGGGATTTCTGCTTACTGAACCCGAGAGGACCCCGCTGGCTCATGGGAAATGCACAGCAACACCATGTTTCAGCAGTACTTAATGTCACCTCCTCAAACTCCCCAGCATCTCACTGACCCGTGAGGTCCCAGAGAGGAGAGATAGCTGTCAGCATGGGGGATCTCTTACATCTGAATCTCCACACACACGGAAACGCACATGCACACACACACACACACACACACACACACACTCACATGCATACACACGCGCACGCATTAGCATGCACACACGCACGCACGCACTCACTCACACACACACACACACACAATATTATTTACACTAGACTTTTCGAGAAGCTTCACTCTGACACAATTTAGGATTAAGCCTTTTCTACATTTCTGACTTATTATTTTACAATAACCTTCAGGCAGCAGAACAGTATTGGCATCACCAATTTACGCAGGATGAATGTGGCAGCACGTACATTTAACTGAATGCAAACAAGCCGATATTCTTCCATTTTCATCATACCGTTAAAACACTGAAATATGTTCGATTAATGCAAAGCACATACTTCCCTCCCGTTGCCCATGCACATTAAGTGATTTAGAATCCAGATCAAATGAGCCTTTTATAGGAACATATCCATCCATTTCCCAAGATTTCATTAAAAAAAAAACCACATTAGTGACTCCGTCCAGAACACCGTGTGATAAAACATCCTTCTGACGGAAGAGAAAAAGACAGGTCACGTGATCTTTCTGCCCCATGCCTCAGAGGGCTTGAAGAAATTATCTTTGTGGTGCACACTAGATTATAAACTCAGGAAAAGTGTGTGTGTGTGTGTGGGGGGGGGGGGGGGGCTGGGGGGGGGGGGGGGTCACTGCCACCTGCCAATATGGAGGGAAATTTTGAGCACATGCAGCATCATCAGCTGTAAATTAGTTGGTGAACAAGCAGCTGTGAGGTCACTGAATTTGCTTATGAAAAAAATGAGGACAGCTTGCTCAAGCTGACTATTTTTTTTGGAGGGGGGGGGGCTCACATCTTTTGGAGGATCCCCATGGTATTTGAGCTCTCAAATTTTTTTCGGTCCACTGTATCCAAACACGCTGAATTTAAAGAGTTGATGGGCTAAGCAGATGATTCCAATATTGCTTAGGTAATGAAAAAAAAATGTCAGTGATGATAACACACACACACACACACACACTCTGCTGCTGCAGATTTTGAAGTGGGATCTGTCCTGTAATTTCTGTCTGGGTTAAAAAAAAAAAAAAAAACAAGTGCAAATCATTTTCCAGCGTTTTATGACAACACAGAAAAATTACGTTATAGTTTTCTAAGGTATAGTTTTCACTAAGTATGATGCACAAAACGTATCTAACATTGTGAGATGAATTCATGCATGACACAACTATGCATTGTCGCTCGATGGTCAGGGAACTGGGTTTGTTTGTATCAGGAAGGTCGAAGGATTGATTCCCAGGTGAGTACTGCCATTGTACGCTCGAGGAAGGTGCTTAAACCTGACATCCATAAAGGTCTCTAAGGCGGATAGTATGTTAACAAACAAAATGAGGTCCCCACAGAGAGGAGTGTTTGATTATTCCCTGTATCGTATACATTATATTCTGAGATGTTTGTAGTGGCCTAGGGCCAGTGATGGAGCATTCGGCCAAATTATGCAAAATGTCATCACAACCCTCCATTTGCAGGACCTCTCAGTGTAGTAAACGATCGCTGTGAACTACTTGCACAAATTGCTGTTACACTTTGCCATAAAGAGGAGCGAGAAACTGCGATAACAACCACTTTCCCAAAGCTTTAATCAAGCTTTTTCCTTTCTTTTTTTTTTAAAAAAAGTCTCAAAGACACTTTTAAAGGGATTTTTTAGGAGCTTTTCTACGAAGCGATATACATATACTCACAGCCATACCAGCGGTTTCCACAGTAGAGGAATCCAGATGCGTAATGCGTAAGAAACGGTAAAGGAGTTTTCTACTTGTTAATAATTTTTAATAGCCCCAAATACTGAAAAAAAAAGAGCAGTATCTTCAGCAAGTAAAGATCAAGGCAAGGGGCCTTCTTTCAAATGGAAATCACAATGTTCCCCATTAACTACTGTCCTTTAATTATCGTATGACATTTACTGCAACGAGTGGAATTCATAATATCAAAAGATTTTTTTTTCTGTGGCCAATCTTGAATGTCTGTTAGACATACTCTGCATGGGGAAACCTTAGTTTGTCATAGATCACACTAACCAGGCTTGGGGGGGGGGGGGGCTTTCCCAACAAGCTTTACATGTATTAATTCATGGCCACTCTACATCTCTGAAATAATATATTCAAACATCAGTTTGCTGGCTGGCTGGCTGTCTTTTAAGAAAATTGTTTCCAGATAAAATGAAGGGGGGAAAAAAAACCTTTCAGTCAAAGTAAGACCTGCATTCAGTGAAATAATGTGGGCGAATAGATTTTAACCCAAATAGCATCGAAATTGACTTTTTTTTTCATTTGTTTGTTGCATTTTTTTTTTTTTTTAAAGAATAGCACCATAGCCATAAAGCAAGTGTAGAAATTACGTGCTCATAAAGACTGACAACATGCATTGCAGGCACCTGTCGCTTGTAGCTCAAGGATTCAGTGGAATGCATACAGGTACATACACCAGGCAACTTTAAATTTTTTTTTTTTTTTTTGGTTTCTGATTGGCGTATCTGCCCCTGGGACCAAAATCTAGCAAAAAGGTATCCGACAAAAAAAAAAAAAAAAAAAAAAAAAAAAAAAAAAAAAAAGATTCTCAGCAACCCTCCACACAATTCCCTTGTGCTGTTGCGAGTGACACCCTCTCCCACAAGGATGTGAAACCAGAAGAATCCAATTACAACATGCGCTGACAAACAGGCGCCTGCATCAAACACGGACCCACCGTGGACAATGTATATTAATAAAACATTGGACTACAGACAAAGACTGTGGATAAACATGGACGTATGTCCTAGCTTTAGAGTGCTCTTGGACGTCCTTAGAATGCTTTCCTGAAGTGGTGTATCACGTAAAACTTTAACAGTGAGACTTATAACTCGCATTGCATCTGTTCATTCAGAACGCAACAGACGCTATGGGAAGTAAACATTCAACTGACCCTTTTCTTTTCCTCAGCTTGCTAAAATTTTCCTCTCCTCAAACCCCACCTAAACACATCATTGTGAAAGCCCCCACAGAAAATTTGAAACCCCCATAATTTACTCACAAAAGAAACAAAAGCTGTCCTAAACAATGAGCAATACTGGCCATGACCTTCTGGCTCCACAGTCCTGAAACTTCATTTTCAAAAAAAAAAAAAAAGAATACCAAACATAAACCACCAGCCTCTCTTATAACCATCAGGCAAATATGCCGCCACTCTACGAAGAAGCAGAGATGCATTCATTCGTTCGTGCTCAGCGGACCCTTCCGATAAGTGGCACAGGAAGCACGATCAATTGGAGCGATTTGAGCCGAGAGCACAAGGGGAGATGCCGCGGACCGAGCGGGGCAGATCTGCGGCAGGAGAGCTCGAGCAGACCCGACCCTCTCCAGATTCTTCTCCCGTGAGCTCACGCTTCTGAAACGGTTAGCGGGTTAGCGGCTGCGCTCAACGGGAGGCCCCGGGACACAGAGCGAGCGGGGTGGTCTGAACAGGCACTTCACGCGCACGCCCCGATCGGCTTTCGCCGCAGAGAGCCCGGGAGAAACGCGGTTTCCGCGTTTGTTGTTTTTTTGCATCTCGCGGCGCGGCACTTTAATCAAACGTGTGGGAAGCGGTTCGCTTTAATCTCTCTGAGCCACCAGCCCCCCCCCCCCATTTCAAGTGCTCTCCACCGCATTCGCGAGCGCCGGACTGATGGAGAACAAACGTCTTTGAGAAAAAAAGAATATGCTTGTGGTTGTGCGTGTGTGTGTGTGTGTGTGTGTGTGTGTGGACATGTATTACTATCTTTGTGAGAACCAAATGTCCCCACAAGGATAGAAAGATGAGGAAAATTATGCAAGATGGGGACCTTTTGCTGGTCCCCACAAGTTCAAGTGGCTGTTTTAGGGTTAGGACTTAGGGTTATGTTTACAATTAGGTTAAGGTTAGGGTTAAGGTTAGGCATGTAGTGGTCGGGCTTAGGGTTAGAGGTTAGAGGTTACGGAATGAATGTAGTCAGTGGGAAGTCCTCACAAGTATAGCAATACATTCTTGTGTGTGTGTGTGTGTGTGTGTGTGTGTGTGTGTGTGTGTGTCTGTCATTTAGGACCCATTTGTCTACGCTTGTACGAAGCGGACTTATTTGCGTGTACTTGCTTCTGTATTTATATGTGCAAAATATCTCGAAGACAAGAAACAGCACACTGTTTATACGACCTTTATGAAAACTGTAACTGGATAATGCTGTGAGAGCAGACGCGTGCTTTACTCATTGCTTCCAAGTTTTTTTTTTTTTTGTTTTGTTTCGGTTTATTTTCACGTCCTGAAAGAATAATTTCTCTTCGACCGCGTTCTCGCCGGGGCGTTATCGTTCCACCAGGACTGCGCTATTCGCTGAGCGTACGCGCGTGAAGTCCACGCTGCCGGACCCGCTCGTGTGCCGTGCTCCGCGTTTGCGTATTCCAGCGTTCTCCAAGAAGAAAAAAAGAAGAAGAAAAAAAAAAAAAAAACACAAATACAGCAAGCGGGTCGTTTTCATTCCTCCCAACGCCTTTTCCCCAGTTGTCTCTCGCCCAATGCATGCTGGGATAGACAGTACCCCCCACGACCCAGCTCAGGATAAGTGGGTATAGATAACGGATGGATGGATAACAACAACAATAATAATAATAATAATAATAACAATAATAATAATAACAATAATACAATTTAAAAAATAACATTGATAAACTGCTATAGCTTGAGTCAATGAATTATGAACAAGGTGCACTTATTGTGTGAAATTTACCAAGTTCCTCCCCACAACGCTGAAATATTCAGAGGTGTTTGTCGCGTTGAAAACAAACAGTCTTTTCTTGGCTCGTTCGGCTCCATTATTGCTTTCATCCTTATTTATTTCTGCCAATTAGGACCCGTTACCTATGCCATAAGAGGTTTTACCAAAACCGTTCCTCCACTTAAAATCAAATGATAGCACTTTGCAAGCGCGGTGTCACGGACCTTCCCTGAAGGAAACCGGTCCCCACCATTAGTGTCTCTCAAACACAACATGCCACGTGGTAATTATGTAAGATACCAGCTTGCGCTATGAATCCATCACGCAAGGAGGTCATTAAATTGTCATTTAAATTACCACGAGGGCCCACACTCTTAAGATTCAGACATCATATCCCCACTAAGCAACCGCCGGGATTAACCGTCCTATTTCAGCTCTGCCATTTTATTAATTTTTTATTTTTTTACTTATTTATTTATTTTGTGTTCTTCAAGCAGCACCACAGTCACGAAATATGCCACGGTTAATTTATCGAAAAACCATTGGTGTATGTGTATATACTGTATACATACATATATATACGTGTGGGTGTGTGGGTCTGTGTGTGTGTGTGTGGTTTCATTTCGAACATTAACACTCTCTTTAAAAAGAAAAGTTACTGTCCATGACATTACAGCTGATTTTCTAGGATCTTGGCAGTAGTATCACAGGTGTATCAACATCAAGAAAGTACAAAATATTTAGCATAGTTTCATTACGAAAGGTAAATAAATAAAAAAAAAAAACTTTGATGAAATGGACAATTAAATACGGCCCAAGATAAAGTTTTTTCTTTGTTTTTTTTTTTTGGTTTGAATTTTCTTGCCACCATAACTGTCACCCTCCTGAGCGCAGAAGCTAAAAAAAAAGTACAGTTTCGCAATCCTCTTAACTTTTTCCCGAACATGCGCGGGACAGTCTCTCGGGCCGGCCCTTTGATCATGTCGATTTAGCAGACGGGGGCGGCCGTGCGTCTAATGGGACAGGACAGCTGGGCTGGGCCAGGCCTCTCACAAGCCTGGGCTGCGCCTCGTCAGAGTATGATCTGTTCACCCAGGGGGGGGGGGCGGGGGGCGGGGGGGGGCAAAGCGTCCCGCTCTGTCACCTTCTCTGAGGGTTACCTCGCTTAGCATCCAGGCATAATCAGACCTAGCAAACGAGCACCGCTCACGCGGAACAGTGGGAGTTTTGGGTTTTGGGTTAGCCGTCGCCCCTGCCTACCTTCGGACCAATCAACCACCCCCACCTGCCAACCCACACCCCCGTCCCGGGTGTTTCAACGCCTGCTGCCCCACAGCGGGGTCACTCTTCTCTGACATTTGCCAACACGCTTCCGTTTCAGTTACGATACATTTAGAGAAAGTATTCAGGCATGTACACATTAAGACGTCCAGTGTGAATTCAACTCTAACAGAGTACATATGAGTCCGTATGTTTGTGTGTGTGTGTGTGTGTGTGTGTGTGTGTGGGTGTGTGTGTGTGTGTGTGTGTGTGTCTGTGTGTGTCTGTGTGTGTGTGTATGCGTGTGTGTGCTTGTGCGCGTGTGTGTGTGTGTGTGCGTGCATATGTGAGTGTGTGTGTATACTTATTATTCTAAGGACGTACACCACCATCCCTCAGCCCAGCTCACAAAAGTGAGCTCTGACATGGATATTAAAAATATACCTTATGTTACCTGTAGACCATGCAGAACTGAAGAGGGCATGTAAAGTGCGGCAGTAAAAATAACTGCAGTAGGTGCAGAATGGGTGTTGGGCAGTTGGAGTACAGCCACCCTCTCACAAGCCAACGGGTCACCCTCCAACTTTCCAGACCCTGGTCTCTTTGTCCTCCTCCCAGAGAGCTCCATGTCCGATAGATTGCTCATCCACCTTTTGTGCTGCGAGTTCACAGTCATCCAGGGAAAAAAAACACTGCTGCCTGGGAGAGACAGGAAGTCATGACGCGCCACATCATCGGGGGGGGGGGGGGGGGGGGGGGGGGCGGCGACCTTCAGCACCGATCCCAGACCAGTCTCATCCAGCGAGACATAATGACAAATAAAGGGCTCTTTGGAGCAGGCCATAGCCCTTAAACCCATGTGCTAGTTTACATTTTAATGAGAGACAATGGGAAAAAAAAAAAAACAGACCTCTAACTCATGCCTTTGTACTAACAGCACCATGGCAACCACATTTCACAATACAAAAATCCTTTAAAGAAATGCTTTCATGAATTATCAATGGGAAGCATATTCAAGTGTACATCCTCCCACTGTTGAATTCTCCTCGGTATACAAGCATGGATTCCATCTGATATTCTGCTGCCATATCTTATTGGCTTTATTGTTAGTTTTTTAAAATGAAAAATCCTGGGATGTATTCCTTAACTCTCAATGAACATTCAATCGACCATCAAATCCACGATTCACATATTAACCTCAAGGAATCATATTGCTGTATGTTTAGTATTGTTAATATTTAATTAGATAATTGGGCCTTTCAAATACATTAGTTTTATTTTGCTTTACAGGGAGTAGATAGTAGAATGCTTTGCCTCTCTATAAGTCTCACAAGCATCACACAAGAGCATAGTACAGTAGATTTTTCATCTTTCTTGACATTTCCCTTTTTCTTTTTGTCGAACTCCTCACTCACAGAAGACAAGATGAACAAAGTCCACTTATATATAATATTGATGAAATATATTATTATATTGTCTTACCGTGTATAAGACGTCTAGTCTTTATGGTACTCGCAGTACTTAATAAGGTGCTCAGACACAATAGGAAAAACAGCAGTATTCATATGTCTACTGCAGTCTGTCTGAATGCATTCATAAAGTGTGCTACTAATATTTTATCCATACACGTATTTAGCTGTTGTGGAATGTGATTTATGGGATAAAGTCCTGAGGCATAATCTTGTTTTTCCAAAGGGGGCCAACCTAAATCACTGGGCCTCAATCTTTTACCATGAACCAACATCCGCCCCCGCGTTTGAATTACAGACCGGTCGTTAGGAAATGAGAATCAGCAAAATTAATGGTGCCCACGACCTGTGGCATTTACAGCGAGAAGCTAAAACAACGGGCAGTGCTGACGGTCCTTTGACTCACCGACACAAAAGACCGTATTGAATGGGGCGCACTGATCCATTGTGCGAACCCAGTTCACAAGTCATACCCTCAGAAAAAGTACAAATACAGCTGCGCAGTGAGTCACTGAATCACCACAGTCAACGGCAGGCCCTTTTAAAAACAGGTGTGCGTGCGTGTGTGTGTGTAATAATGTCAATGTATTTCATAACATTGCTGATTCCCTTGAAATTGTTGCTCTTGAAGTGTTCATAATAGAAGAGGGCTGTGCATTTACATTGTAAAATGATTAAGAAGATTTGTAAGGCAATCAGTGTAAAAAAACAAATGACATGGATGTGCATTGGTATTTAGTAGTTCTAAGACATCCCAGGCATTAGAAACAAAAAAATAATAGTAATGTGGGTCCTTTGTTATGGTCTCAAATAAAGAATTTTAACATGTGCGCATATTTTCTTTTTATTAACAAACAGGAGGCTCTGCTATTTTATTTTTGGAGGCAAGCAGCATGCTGGTGCGGTGTTTTTTTTTTTCTTCTCTTCTTCTTCTTCTTTCCCCAAGAGAGATCAGAGGAGAGACACAAGGAGATGTAAACACCATAAGCTCAGTTAGGTGGGACTAATTAAAACTGGGGGGGGGGTCCTCGGGTGGCACCCCCTGCACCCCCCATGCCTGTGAACGGCAGCGCTGATGGAAGCCTAAATTGGAAACTGTGCCGTAGCCCTTGCTCTTCTGTGAGGTGGAATTAATTGGGGGGGGGGGGGAAGGGGGGACGACGACGACGACGACCTCGTACCAAATGAACCAGGAAGTGATTACTACATTTGATAGCGGCCCCGTTTTATCGCCCGAACACTGAAGCGCTTGACGCTAACATGCCTGTCCTCGGTGCACGTTGCTACAGTTCATTAGCATACATATTAGGGCTCAAAGCTCTGTCTAAGGGAGCGTATGCTTTGCTGTTCTTAAAAGGAAAGGCTTTTTTTTTTAGTTTTTATTATTAAGACTTTATGCTTTCTTTGAAGAAAGCATAAAGTATGCTTGGTACAATGCTTGAGACAAATGGCTTTTTTTTTTTTTTTTTGGGTTATGGTGAGCTTAATGAACAATTACCAAACAAGACAGACATGGGATATCCTGTCCCGTTTCCATGGAAATGGTTTAAGCCACAAAAGTGAATATTCACGTGAATTAAAACAGTAAATTTGTGAATGCTGGATTTGTTGCTGATTTGGATTTGAAAGATATTTTACCCATGAAAGGTGTCAGGCACATGCTTGCTTTGCTTTGGCTTCTGGGGCCTATTTCAACATCGACAATCTCAACTTCCTCCCACCTTCAGAATAACATCTTCCCTTCCCCATACACAACAACTTAAATTGAAACCTATTTATCATTATTATTACTGTTGTCCATCCATCCATTATCTATACCAGCGCACACACACCATTCACTCATGGGCAATTTAGAGTCTCCAATTAGCCCACCTGCATGTCTTTGGGCTGTGGGAGGAAACCGAAGTACCTGGAGGAAACCCACGCAGGCACGGGGAGAACATGCAGACTCCACACAGAAAGCCGAGATTCGAACCCACGACCCTCTTGCTATGAGGCGACAGTGTTATATTATTTTTTTTTATTTTATTTTTTTACATGAAAAGCAGGGGAAGAAGAAAAAAGAGGTCATGCAAGCATTTAGCATCAAGGGCTTGATGCCCCTCATTCATTCCTGATGTGTAGAACTCATCTAATAATGATGAAAGTATCATGAAGTTTCATTTTGTGTTCAAATTTTTCATACCTTGGATGTTACAGCGGCATTCGTGGATTTGTCCCTGTCAGGCTGCATTACTTCAGACCGCGGCGTTGCAGTGCTGCTCCGCATTACCCCGGTCGGGGTAATAAATAAGTGAGCAGATGCTAATACCGCTAATACACTTTAAGCCGAAACGTACGCCCCCATTAAAAATAATAAGAGCCCCCCCCTCAGATTAAATGTTAATGTCCGATGGAGTCTTCCGAGTTCAGTCGCAGATGCAATTACGGTAGCAGGTTTGTTTGGCCTGAGGGACACAGTTTGCTAAATCTTTTAGGAAAGCTCTAAATTGTGAGTCCTCCGTCCGAATGCCGATGAGAGAACTCGGGTTCAGCTTCTGGAGCAGTGGAAACCGGCCCTGCATTGAGCTACAAATATTAGTAGAGTCAGGTGTGCTACAATTAGGGCTGGAATGGGATGGCAGATCCCAAGTAAAATGCATCTTCTGTGTTTTTTTAATTGGCACAGCGTTTGCTTCGCAGGGGGTAATACATTTACAGTGTTATGATGATAACAGAGGAAGTTTACACTTTTCCTATTGCTGCTCGTTTGTTCAGTTGTATCCCATCAGGAAGGAGTGACACAGGGGACCACGTAAATTCACTGAAAAGAACACGGGGGGGGGGGGGGGGGGGGGTACGTTTTAGGACAGAGGACACGGCCACCGGTATGGTTTTTCTGTCGAGAGGCGAAATGGTTCGCGGTTTGGCAACGATGCCGCACAAACCGACACATAGTTTGTCTTGATGATTTATTGGGGAAGGCTGGAATTCTCTGGGCGATCATGATGAGTGTGCATTTCTGAGAATACTCAGGCAATTCAGTTGATTTACAAAAACACATAGGCAGCTAGCAGGACTACATTTCTTACAAGTTATGGCTGTGCGTGCCACCTCCCCCGTGATATGTGTGGTTCATTTTCTGCATGACACAGAGATGGAGCGTGTTTGCAACTATTCTCCAAATTAACCTTTCAGCAATGCAGGGTGATTCACTGTGGTATGTAATGTTACTAAATATTTTAAACAGTACCCTGAGCAAGCCTACATAGTGTTAAAACCCTTAGCTGGTTTGTATCTTTGAATTCGCAGGAAAGGACACCTTTTTTCCCCATCATGTTCCATAAAGAAATAAATCTTTTTTTCGACTTTTGACAGTGAGAGAGTGTGTGGCCAGACCAGGCACAGAGACATAAGAGAATGGAAACTTGGATGATGAGAACTGGGCTTTTATGAAATGCGCAAAGCAGATGGGTGTCGCTTACAATTTGTCATGTAAACTAGAGAGTGGCAGCAGTTCTGTCAGGCACTGGAAAGGCTCGGTGCGTGTGTGTGCGTGTGTGTGTGTGTGCGCGTGTGTGTGTACGTGTGTGTGCGTGAGTGTGCGTGTGCATGTGTACGTGTGTCTGTGAGTGTGTGTGTGTGTGTGTGTGTGTGCGTACGTGTACGTGTGTGTGTGCGCGTGTGTGCACGCGTGTGTGTACGTGTGTGTGTGCATGTGTATGTGTACGTGTGTCTGTGAGTGTGTGTGTGTGTGTGTGTGTGTATGTGTTTTAAATGGCATTAAATAGGATGTGATTTATATACACAGTAAAATACCCAGTGTGAATTCATCCCTTGACAGATAACATTTGGTCTTACTCTGGAATGTGGGACCAAATGTTATCTATTAAGAGTTGAATTAACACTGGTCATTTTACAGGATACTTAAATCAACCTCCAGCTGAGCAGGTAGTAGTTCAGGAGTTTTGCGGAGAAAAGTCTCTGAAACTCTGTCTTGGCATTCAGGTGAAAGCCCAGCTACATTTGGCTGAAAAGTGACAGTTTTCTAGTTTCCGACTAGGATTTCGCCAGGCTATGTCCGAATAATAGCTGATCCATACCGGGGTTTACCTTGTCTGTGTATGCCAAAACATCTCTCACCCTGGATTTCCACTCGTCTAGACGTCTAGATTCCAGCTTTCGCTTTGCTAACTGGGGAAAGGCAGCCCCAGTCAGTCCTGGAGTGCCACAGATATTTCGAACTTTGGTTCCCAACCAAATGCCTGACTACACAACTGCCCTATGAGAAGGACCCAAATGCATCGGAGAGAGAGGGATGTCTGAGTCAGTTTTGGTATTTTAAGGGGTGTATACTGCCCACGGTGCATGGAGCAACAACGTGAGGTTTCAGTGTCTTGATTGGCTGGAGGTGTGACCATCCACTGACCTGTCTGGAAGCTTTCCATATGCCCATAAAAGGAGCTTTTGCACCATGTGCCTGTGTTATCCCTGTGTTATCCCCGTGTTTGTCCATATATCAGGTATTAGCTGCCCCTCTCTCGGATCTGTGCTGTCAAGCTTGTTTAGAGCAGCAGCCAGAAGCATATATTTTTCGCCCCGGCACCGGGGTTGCCAAGAACATAACTTCTGACTTTAGGATGATTTGAGGCTCAAATTCAATTTACAGTTCGTTCCGCGCTTTGACTATAAATTTGGTTATCGCCGACTCTGACAAACTGTGTTTGCAGGGGGGGGGGGGGGGGGGGGGGGGGGGGGGGGGGGGGTGTTGGTTGGGGGGGTGGGGGGTGGGTGTTTTTTTTTTGTTATTTGTTGTTTTGGTTTTTATTTTTCTTATGTTTTTTTTTGGGTTGATTTTTGTGTGTTTTTTTTATTTTTTTTTGGTTCTTTTCTTTGTTTTAGTTGTTATCGTTTGTTTGCTATTTGGTTTTTCTTGTTTTTTCTATTTTTGAGGTTGTATTCTTTTTGGTTTTTCGTTTGTTTGATTTCTTTTATTTTTATTGTTTTTTTTGGATTGTTTTGGTTTGTTCTCTCTTGGTATGTGTTTACATTTTTTTTTTTTTGGTATTTTTTGTTTTTTTGGGGGGGGGGGGAAACTTCTGAATTTATGTATAACTCAATAGTTAAGGACAAATATTGATTGAATCCAGGAGTGTTGTCTCTTTCTGATTGAATAAAATGAGTCTTATATCCCGTGATTGCATCTGATTGGAATGAGTTATATGGATTGGTTAATCTCACAGGATTGACACTGAATTGAAGTATTCTACAATTCAAACAGTCATACGCTCCAAAAAATAAAGGCTAAGCCTTAAAAAGTCTAAAAATACTGGTAAGCTCAATTATCAAAATGGCATCGACAAAACCGCAAACAAAAATTATACCAATACTCAATTTGAGTCGCGCACGTGATTTGGTGATGAGTCACACAGAGCAGTTCAATCAGAAACGATTCTGGGATGGGAAATCGCCTGGAAAATATGCATGTACATACCACATTAATGGAACAACACCTCATGTTAATTTAATGTGCGGGATTTATTTGAAAAGCCACCGTTTTGGCTCATCTTGGAATTCTTTCTTTGTTTCTTGTCAAATGCAATTTTTGTTTTTTCTTGAGGTTGGTTTGCAATAGCACCCTAAAGGGAGTCCAGCCTTTTTATGTTTAGTTTTTTTTTTTTTCCGTCTCTGAAACCAAGACTCCAGTAAATTGCAGTCTCTCAGCCAATCGCACTGTTCTCTTAAAAGACACAGGCGCACACCGGGCGTCTCTGGTTCGCTTGTAATAATCTACACGCGCAAAGACGGGCGCAGATGGTATCAAATGTGATTTACGCTGTCTGTCTGTCTGTCTGTCTGTCTGTCTGTCTGCTCACTTTTTCTGGCGGCTGCAGTCCTGCTCACAGTGGCACTGCAAAACGTTAACCTCTGCCACACACTTCTAAATCACCCGTTCTAGCACCGCAGATACACGCAGAAGAAATTGCAGGTCTTGCGTCTGTCTCCATTGCCCCCTAGCAACTGAAGAGGGCACTTTGGTTTTTTTTTTTTTTGGTGTTCTCGTAATGGTGTGTATGCCCTGTGCTTGTTTTCATGATTTCGGTTTTTGATCTCAAACAGGTCTTTGAGGGTCAGCCTTCACCCTGGGTCAGGTTGAGCTCTGCAATTCATAAAATATAAGCCTGCGCAGAACCAATACAAATAGTAAATATTTCATAGAGAATATTTACTTTGAAAAGTCAGAAATGCGATAGCAAAAGTGGTCCCTAAACTGGATTCAGGCAACAAAACTGAAGAAACGAAACTGCACAGTAAAATGTCCAGTGTGAATTCAACTCTAACAGAGTATGTGCGAGTCCATAAGGGACATGAGCACTCTTAACTTAACGCTGCACACTTCACCCTGTGACAATGCAGGAGACATGTCTGCTCACACAAAAACCATCTTCTGGAAGACCAGGCAGAAAGGGGACAGTCATGCAGTTAGCCAAGGCACCACTATAACTGACCTCACCGAGTGAGGGAGAACAGCTGAAATGCATACAGCGCGGGCTAAACTTCGCGCGCGCACACCGAGGTGCTCTCTGTCTCTCAGCTTTCACCGTGCCGAGCATCGGCGAGCTCTCCGAGTTACAGCGCAGACAACAGACGTTGCCATGGCTGCAGAAGCTTCCCCTGTGGCGGTCACATCAGGCGATGCGGACGTGTTAACCGCAATTACCCCGGCGAGGTAAGACCACACACACACGCACACCATGTGTGCGTGTGCGCATGCGTGTGCGTGCGTGTGTGTCGTGGGGGGTGGGAAGGTGAGGGGCATCATGTGATATTGCCCAGGCTCAGGGGGTGGAGCACATGACTCCCCACATGCGGCCTGCAGCCAGTTGTTTATTGTGGATGTGTTGAGTTTACGCCCAACGGCTCGGCCCGGCCCCCAGTGCGCCATCCCCTGGCTCGGAGGGACCCGGTGCAGGTGACGTGAGCTCCGGAGTTCACCGGCAGCCATTGCAAAGATGTGCGGCGTGAATCCCCCTACGCGCTCACACAAGACTTAGGAATCCTTTCACAGCCAATGGGAATACCGGAATTTGCCTTTGTGTTGAACATGGTTTTAAAAGTGTGTATATATATAATGTGTTCCTCTTGCTCTTTGTTAAATTGGCTCTTTTGGGTCTGTAACTCTGACACGGATAATATTCTGATTGTACCGTAATGCACAGTGGCATAATTTGGGTCAGAGGGGTTTTGCAGCAAACGCAGAACCCGTTTCTTTGATAGGCTGTGCGGCATATGGAGTAGAAATGCCTTGTGATGTTCTGGGCTCATTATTTCGGGAATAATAATCTTCCAATAAACTAATGTTTTTTTTTTTTTTTTATGCGAATGTGTACATATTAGACCTGGTCACAGACCCGATATGTTCACCAGCCTCATTAAACAGTGACTCAGTTGTGCTATTTTCAGGAACAGAGGGTGGGCAAAGCATTAAAACAGGTGATTTTTTTGGGGAATTGCGATTACAAAGTAAATAATTTAACATAATTTCTTTGGCAAGTAGAGAACATAGCTTTCCAAAAATTGAGCAAAATATGTAGCGAATTACCTATGCTTATTTCCTACAGTGTTTTTTTCATAATATTTTATCAAGGGTGGAAATGATTTTGTATACACACTGTGAAATTGGTGGTTTTTGTTCTGTACTCAAAGTTGTAAATCAAATTTGCGTTTTCGAATCAAACAAGGCCGACGAGGGAATATCTTTTTTCAAATAGCCTGCATCACAACAATGCTACTCACTGACTCAAGTCCCCTTTATTCCGAGTCAGCCTAAGTACTGAGACAAACGACTTTCGGCTGTTTCACAGGTTTACCATGTTACTGCAATTATTTATAAACGGAAAGCTTTGAGCGTCAGGGCGTCATTGTTTGTATTCTTTTGGAGGTGTTTGTTTGAGTCTACTTTGTTAGCGAGGACAAGAAAACTGCGAATGAGGGCAAGAGAACCCGAGTAGCACAACCAAGAAAGCTATTTTGAGGACTAAAAAAAAAAAAGATAAAAATAAAAAGTCAGTTATACCTACTTTGCATTCCAAAATCGACAGTATGGAATGATCCAAAGAGGACACAAACCACTGGAGGACTTCCGTAGGAATCACTAGCAATCAAGCCGTCCACGGAGGACATTCGAAAGAGATGGCAGGATGATTATAAGAGCTGTGACACAAAAACCCTAAATCAGCAGCTCTGCCAATTGCTAATGATCTCCATGCATTGGGGGGGGGGGGGGGGGGGGGGGGGGGGGGGGGGGGGGGGGGGGGGGGGGGGGGGGGGGGTGAAAGTACTGTATCGCAGAAGACTGTGTACAGAAGGGCGAATTACAGAAGCTACACTTCCAGAAAGTATAAACCTCTCTTCTGCACCGAGGTGGGATGGGAATTTGAAAAAAAAAAAAAAAAAAAAAAAAAAAAAAAAAAAAAAAAAAAAAAAAAAAAAAAAAAAACAAAAAAAACACACAAAAAAACAAACATAAGCCTGATGAGTTTTTGGAAACAAGTCTTATGGTCAGACGAGACACGGATAGAACCTTCACAGCAGAGTGATGCAGCGAAGGGGAAAGTGTGGAGAATGAGAGGGAATTCTCCGGAACCCTCTTAGCATCCTACTGCTTCACCTGTCAAGCAACGGCGTAGGCGGTGTGTGTGATGGCTCGGGCCCCGTACGGCTGCATCTGGAAATGGTTCGGTGGTCTTTTCTGATGATGTAATCCGTGACGGGGCAGCAGAAGAACGACAGCTGAAGAGTACAAAAACAAAAAAACAAAAAAAAAAAAAAAAAAAAAAAAAAAACATTGTCCACCGACATTCAGAGAAATGCCAACAAAACTCATTGGACGGAAGTTTGTCACGCGGCCGGACAATGACCCAGAACAAACGTAACAAAGGAGCTTTAGGAGGAAGAACAGGTGGAAGCGTTTGACGTGACCCAGTCACAGTCACCAGATTTAAGCCCTGTTGAACATTGCTTTTCACTTGCTCAAAAGGAAACTGGAGTCTGCAACCCCAGAGAACACACAGCTAACTGAAAGAGACAGCGGTTGAAGCTTGGCCGAGCATCGAAATATCACATGAAATCGATGCAGTCGTCAAATATAAGGGATATGCGATGAGATATTGACCCTGCATGTCATTGAATTTGTCAAAACTCGCTTGGTCCCAATACGTGTTCTGGGCACAGTATTGCTGACTTGAAATAGGTGGACTTGACTTGATTGGACGGCATTTTTGTGATATAGGTCAATGCCTGTTTAAAAAAAAAAAAAAAAAACAAACAAATGAAAAAAATTCAGACATGGTGAATGGTTTGATTTGAAAATTTGATTTGTACAGAGGAATAACAACCAAGGGCGGCACGGTGGTGCAGTGGGTAGCACTCTCGCCTCACAGCAAGAAGGTCCTAGGTATGAATCCAGCCTGGGCCTTTCTGTGCAAAGTTTTCATGTTCTCCCCATGTCTGCGTGGGTTTCCTCCCACGGCCCAAAGACATGCAGGTAGGCACTGGAAAGGCATTGTAATTGGAAACTCTAAATTTCCCATTGGTGTGTGTGAGCCCTGCGATAGTTTGGTAGCCTGGGGTAGGCTCCAGCACCAGCACCACCACCACCACCCCCCCCCCCACGTGACCCTGCCCAGGATAAGCAGGTATAGATAACTGATGGATGGATGAAGATATTTATACACATAGGCAGATATAGATACATATACATATTTATGTTTATATATATATATTCCGTTCCTGTTATGTCTGTTTTTTCTCCGATGCGATGTACAGCGTTCTTATCTCAAACCCTCAGGAGGCGGCTTGCTAAGCAGCTCCTCGTCCCTCGGTCCCAGGCTCGCCGTGAGAAAACTAATCACAGGCGCTGGGCTCGCGGGATTTTCTGAGACGCGGACTTGGGGGAAAGGCGGCAAGGCAATAACCAGCGCGCTCCTCGGGGACCGGCGAAAAAAAAAAGCGAGACTCTCGAGTTTGTAAATTTATGCGGGAACTTGGGCAGTGACCATCTCGCTGAATTCCTTCCGGAGAGCCTTCCTAAAATTAAGCCCCCCCGCTGCCTTGCTCTTTTGGGGTTTTTTTCATTATTCATGGGATCAAATTATCTTCCTCCCGAAGCAGTAATACGGGCTTTGAAGCGCGATTTGATGAGAATCAATCTATAAAACGGCCGCTTCCGGAGCACGGTCTTCGAGTGGCTCGGGTCGTCCTCAACGTGCGCGTCGCGCGCCAGGTGCAGCGAGTATTCGGGAAACTCCCACGGGAGGCATTCTGGAGAGGACGGTGGGACACGAGTCAATGTGTCTGAAGTGCTGTAAAGCCCTCTTTGCTAATCAAGTGAGAAAAGAATTGCACCTCTTTCTCTCTCTCTCTCTCGCTTTCTCGCTCTCTCTCTCTCTGAATATGCAATTGCCACCATGAATCCCAAATAAAAAAACCATGCCTACGGCGGTGGGTTTGTTTGTCCCTGACACAAACACTTCAGTTTGATAAAGAGATCACCGGGCTCAAGAGCTTTATTAGACGAGTTACCCGTGAGCTCCGGCTCCACTGAATACTGATCTAATGGCCTTCTGTCGTACGATGAATACTTTCGGCACTTGCCGAGCCTGGCGTTGAATTTATACTAATTGTATTCACGGTATTAGGAGACCACTGCCAGCCCCGGGTAGGGGACCTACTCAGTGTGAAATACGCACTTCATTTCCACCCTGGACAGGCTCCATACAAATATCAAAACCCTCCTCACAAGTCATTTAGTCTAAGGAGCGAGATCTCAAGAAATGAGCACTCGAGTTCGAGTTATCTTTTTTTTTTTTTTGCAATTAAAGCGAATCATTTTCTGTCAGGACAAATCGGGAAAGGCGCTGAGGTGCAGTTCATTTTCGGTTCGAGAGATCCCAACAAAACAGTCGTAGCCTTCCGTTGGCTGTACTCTCAAAGGCGGGTTTGTTCGTTTGTTTGTTTTGTTTTGGTTTTCCATTTGTGAGGTGTAATTGCTATGAAGATTTCTGAAAATCCTCTTTGAAAAAAGAATGAGGTGAGACTAAATGCAGGTAATTAGCTCCTGTAAAATAGTTTGAGAAAAGTATACCTGTTTCAGCCTAGATTTACAATTTGCATTTTATGCATTCAGAAACCCATTATAAGATGTAGGGAACAAATCTGATATATATATATATGCTGTTGCATTGCAGGTAGCATGGTAATGCAAGTATGAGTTTGATGACAAGGTCAAGGATGCGACCAATTGCAGGCCTGTCCGATAATAGAAAATCACGTCAGCTGTGCCATTTGATTGGCCGAGACTGTGACAAGATCATGTCCTGGATTCTTTGAAACGTTGACCCTCTGATGACATATTACAAGCCTGGTGCAGGTGTTAATTCTATCATACGTCCAGGGGACTTACATTGTGACTTTTCTATGCAATTTGTGAGCAGTTGGGTCAAAGTTTTAATTAATACAGAAATGTTTGTCCTTATGAACTAATCAGCTGCCAGTTAATGACATATGCAAATGAGTGGAGGCATGTGTTTACTTGCAACACTTCTGCTGATCTTTAGATCCAGCTTGAGCCAAACTCAGCTTAGCTATGGTCTACAAATCATGCATAGTAAAACAAACACAGTGCCAGATTAACTCTTACAGAGTACTGTACACATAGTTCCCGTTAGACTCTCTTACTGTGAGGTCCTCATCAAATTTTTCCATATGCTTCAGAAAGAAACAACACCATTTGTACTGTTAGGTAATTTGGGAGTGGTTACTGCCCCAAAAATTGAGCCACTAGCTTGGAAAAGGCTCTTTCATAATGGCAGTGTACTGTTTGATTTTCTAATGTGAGATAACATTTAGGATTTTTTTTTTGTGAAACCTAAAGTAGAAATGAACTTGAATGTTCTATCATCGCTGTTGCATAACAGAACGTTTGAGTAACTAAATGTACTAAAAGTGCAGTGCGTTCTTGAGTAGAAAAAAAAAAAACCCTTGTGACTACTGTATCATAACTGTCCCAGTAAGCAGAAATCAGAATCTATACGCCTCGAGGGGGGGAATTGAGGCTGCAAGATGTTTTTACATAAACTGATAAGGTTATCCTAAATATAGCTCAGGTTTTACCCGGACATAGCCTGGCAACATCCTAACCGGCTAGAAAACTTTAACTTTTCAACCGAAATGTAGCTGAAATGTTTTCATCTGACCAACTTAGACAGTGTTTAACTGACTCCTCACCACAAAAATGTTCACTGGGGTTTAATGATAGCTTGTAACTTGGCCTCTTGAATTATGGTCCTCTGGTCCACTTGTGCTGGTCCACACCGGGGGGTGGGGGGGGCATCTGCATTCTTCTGACTGACCGCCCCCCACCTGCTCATCATAACCCCCCCACCCCCCCAGTGAATCATCAGCCAGAGAATGTGGACCATGAGGAATTGAACTCAAGAATCTGAAGCACACGGGGGCGGAGGGGGGGGTCAACCTGTGTGCGCTTAGCCTATAAAATATGCATCTGTTTTGGTCTCACTCCCCGACCTCTTGGTCTCTTTTGCCTGGTGCTTGTCTGACGTCCACACGGGGCAGTCCAGAAGCACGGGTTCCCCAAACGATCTCCGAACCCTTTTTTCGATATTTCCATTCGTTCTAGGCGGGCAAAATGACTTCTGCATTTTTATATTTCGGCCTGCAGTCTCCTCTGAGTCGTGCTCTCCCTTCACAGTCAGCGAAGCAGTACCTTTTCTTTTTCTTTTGGTGGTGGGAGGAGGGGCATTGTTTGAGTTTCTCTGCTATATATATATATATATATATATATATATATATATATATATATATATAAAATGTTCTGTTCCGGTGTGAAGAGAGAGTTCTGACACGTCTTCAGCGCGAGTGTGGATTTAATAGTGCTGTCCAGACCCGAACCGGCCCGGCCGCCATTACCACTTTGACGCGGTCTCCGGGGGCAACGGAGGGAACGCCGCGTCCCGTTGTCTGTTTCCCCCTCGGCCAATCGGGTTGTCAGCCTTGATGGATGTGCGATTCCGTGTTTTGACACAATGATGATTTCTTTTTTCTTCTCTCCCTCTTTCTCGCCCATCGACTTCTGCCACTGCTAAAGACTTCCTTTAAACCGCTCTTTGAAGTTTATGTGAGCCGGCGAGAAATTGCATTATATGAGCCAGTGAAAAAAAACTGCATTATGCGAGTAAGTGCATTTAATACAGTACCTTTTGTTCACCAGTTTCCAAGCACCGTTACTTATCTAGAGACTCTGGCATTGAGGCGTGGGGACTGCATTGAATATGTTCCTGCCATCCTGCGCTGTATATACCATTTTCTGCACATCATTATTTTTCTTCGTTTCCAATTAAAAACGCGGCTAACCTCATATGCAGGTTGAACATGTGCAGCCCCTGGATAATAATGATACATCTCCGCATTATGTGCAAATATAAATCCTGTTGTTCCTGCGAACGCAATCATTTCTGGCGCTGCTGACGTAAAGGTTTGCGGCGTAGAGAATTCAGCTTTGGCAATTAAAGCAGCGGGCAATTCGAGCGTGGCAATATCCTTTAATGGCACCGGGTTCTGTTGGTGCGGTGACAAGCGCTGAATGATTGCAGATTGCTCCAATCCGAATGGCCAGCCTTAAACTGTCAATCACCTCTCATGATGCCAAGATCATATCCAAGCGGTCTTGTCTAGTAGTGACCTCCTTCGTGATTAAATCCAGTGGTATTTCGGGATTCTTTAACCGGGCACTGATGACGTTTCAGACACGCTTACCGGGTGGGCCCTGTGCAAAAAAACAACACGCAGCGCCACAGCGCATGTACGCCAAATTTAAAAGGCTTAAAAAACGCGCTCGCTTGAAGGACGAACGCACGCTTAAGGTTTGATTGAAACGCTCCGTCCCCCGTGAGGTCACGTGTGTAATGAGCGAGCCCCGTGTGTTTGGCTCGGAGGAACTGATATCCGCATTAAAAATGCAAATGGTCTTGTGTGTGGAATGCAGGGGTGGGGGGGGGGCGTGGTGGGGGCGGGATGGGGGGGGGGCAGTCATGGCTTATCCATACAGTTTATCTTCTTGATATAAATTGATACGGAGGTCTGCTGAGCGCATCAGCCCCGTGAAAGCTTTAAAGTCCTCTTTTCATTCGTGACACCTCGGGTATAATCCCCCGCATTAATTCTGTGGCGATCGTTCGCCTGCGTGAAGATTACGTATACATGGGATACACTCCACTGAGAAAACATGTTTCGCTGGATAGCCTGAAACTTTTACTCCCCTTTTGCGAATTTTTACTCACACCTGTGTAATTTCGGTTTCCTAGATTTGAAAAATTTCCAAGTTCATTTGAATGAACCTATGATTCTTCATTTAAGAAAACATTTAAGATATTCATTTAAGATAGATGCAACAAATTGAAACAAAAGGTAGGTTTAACCAATGAAGTATTTTTTGTAGTGCAAGTATTTTCTTCAAAGCTATGTGGACAAAGTGTTTTCCAGGCCTACATAATCAATATAAATACTTCCATATACATTTTGTGTGTTATATCTGAATTAGGCTGCCTATTTTAACATATCTGTATGATCTGTTGCGCAATTGCAGGTACTGAAATAGCGTACATCTAATCTCCAGTTAACTGGAGCTGTATCTGTCAGCATGTGTTCCTTATGCTCCTTGCTCACTATCACAAGGCAAGGGGATGGCATACAAACTAAAAAACTCGCTCTCTTTCGCCGACATATTTTTGAGCTTCCGAAAAGTCTTCGGTAAGTCAAAGGGTACGGAATAGGCTTCGTGATTTCAGTGGACAACCTAACAATATTCACCATGAAAATTCCTGCGTTACAATGCTCACCAATTAGACTGTGCAAACAGCAGAGCCCGACTCAATCAGTTTGTCATTTTTTTTTCTTCTTCTTTTTTTATATTCTAGGAAATACAATTTACTGGAATAATGATTTACCATTTCAAACAGATACTGTGTCAACACCAAAGATTTATCCAAAGTAATTCTACTCCGACATCTAAAGTCTGCCAGCTTTCTTTGATTTCTTTATTCTTTCCCCCCCCCCCAGTGGAAATACAGCAATGCCAAGCGTGGATTACATTTCACATTACCGCTCGCACTGAGCAACGCTGCAGGAAGAAACCTCGCCGAAAGCCTGCCGTATCAATTATACGATCTGTTGCCAATAACCGTTGATGGGTTTTATAACCCATAATGCCGCATAACAGGCTACCAGTCCAATGGCAGACACCCCTCCTCTGAGGTGCTCTGTCACGCACACTCAGACTCAGAACAGGTATGAACCCCACAAGCACGACACAGGAGCGATCAGGTGAGAATTCTCAAGATTCACAAGGTTTAAGTCAGAAAAGAGGCAGAGGTCAGAGTCCAGATAATCAGGCAGGACATCAGACAGGAGGGTACAGAAATCAGGTAGTAAATGCGGGGAGGCTTAGCGCAATGCAAAAGACAATCTGGCAAGAAACAAGTGGAAACAGACCGGTATATATACTGAGGGACTAATGAGGGAATGAGCTGCAGGTGGGGAAGGGAATGAGGTGATAGCGTGGAATGTGGGAGTGGCAGGATCTGAAATGACAGGTCAGTGACATGGCATGAGAAAAGAAACCCAGTAGTGACCTGGCATGAGGAAAAAAAAAAAAACCCCCAGATGAAGAAACTAAGAGTTAGTAACTATGAAAACAAAATGAGTAAACTGAATGAATGAATGAATGAATGAATGAATGAATACAGGGAGATCAGGAAGGATTCATGAGGCGCTCCATGTAAACGCTTCATCGAACAGACAAAATGGCAGCTCCTTTTTAAGCTCCTGTTCCTTCTCCCTGAAGTCAATCTAATTGAGGTTTTCTGCAGTCAGTTGTCGTCCGTCCGTCCCCACCCCACACCCCACACCACCTTGCACTCTCATTCCGATCCAAAATGGAGGCAGTTGTGCATCTTTGTCTGCCCGAGTCAGGAGCGTAAACGTCCCGCCTCATGGCGAGAGGCCATCTGGGCCCCTCTGCTGCCATTTGGAAATTCACAGGCCGTGCAACAAATCAACGGCCTCTTCAAGCCCCGCGCTACGAGCCTCCGGGGGTCAATGAGCCGGTCGAGTGCCGTTAAAAAATGCAACACTCGCTCGCCGTGGGGAGGACTATAAAGGCATTTGTACAAAATGGCGTGACCCTCTGGACCCGATTCAATCACAACGTTGACCGGGTACACGTTCCGAGGGCAGTTTCGATGGGGATAATCGCTTTAAAATGTATTCGAGGTGCCAGCGATGGGGCTGGAGCCGCGGTGTTATTTTGCATCGCGGCCACACTGCGCCCGTGCAAACGCGATGCTAAGTGCCACTCCGCGAGTGAATATTATTATTTTACTTCACTCTCGCTCCACCTTTGTTTTACTTTCAACACACCCTGTACTTAAAAGTCTCCCTTTGCAACACATCAATTGTGTGTTAGTTATGCAAAAGTAGTCACTTTGACACAAAATACGTGAAAAAAGCGTGTTGGATATTAACACATCCTTTTGGAGAGCGCTGCTGACCATAGCCTGCTTGGAAGGCCATGAAACTGAATACACACACACACACACACACACACACACACGTATGAAAAAACACTGCACATGTGACGACGCAGAGAGAAGACCAACTGCGATGTAAGACACGGCCTAATTCACACATTCAGTGTTTAAAATGTGGAAAGATGTGGGAAAAAAATGTTTTTAACTGTAACATTGTTTGAAACAGTGGGAGGAGTATAAGTGAGGCACTTGATTCGTCAGTGGGGTTGGTTGAGTCTTTATTTCTAGTGGTCTCGATGGTGGTATCGTTTTTGGCGACAGCATGACACTTTATAAGCTATCATTTTCATAAGCATTATAATTGCAGATAATTATTACAAATTCAAGTAATCACTGCCCTTTTTTTCTCTTTTTTAAAAAATAAAAAGATAGCCTGGCCTTTAGTAACAGTATCTTTCAAACTGGCGGCTCACTGTAAGCCAAGATTCTTTTAATCGAAGACAACTCTATAGGGATGTGATGTGAAAGCAGTACTGGAGGAAGAGAGAGAGAGCAAGAGAGAGAGAGAGAGAGACGTGTGTTGAAGTCTGGAACAGAATTGCACTCCCACGTACGGTGGTGTAATTCATACTCAAATGAGACCTGAAATTGTCTTATGATTTACCAGTGCAGCAATCACGATGCAGTGGGGAAAGATATTGCACGTTTGCAGGGCAATTTATCCACATGGCCACACGCAAATGCACACGATCACACATACACATGTGCGCAAGTACTCAGACACACGCACACACACACACACACAAATGCACACGCTCACACATACACATGTGCTCAAGTACAGAGACACACACACACACACAAATGCACATGCTCACACATACACATGTGCTCAAGTACAGAGACACACACACACACACACACAAATGCACATGCTCACACATACATGTGTGCTCAAGTACACAGACACATACACACACACAAATGCACATGCTCACACATACGTGTGCTCAAGTACACAGACACACACACACACAAATGCACACGCTCACACATACGTGTGCTCAAGTACACAGACACACACACACACACACCCACACACAAATGCACAATCATGCATACAGGTGCGCTCAATGAGAGAGTACATACACATTCACACATGCTACACACTTGTGCTCATTAGTGTATACATGTTAAGGTAGAGCACGTTGACAGTGAAACACCGAAGGAAATTTTACATATAAATTAACCGAATAAAGAGGTGATGTACCATCATGTATGATCCTGTGATGTTTCATTCATTGTTAATTAATTATCACTTTAATTAAGACATTAACAGAAATTGCTCAGTTCACGGAGCTGCATATTTTATACAGGGCTCAATTCGGAGGCAGTATGAGTTTGTGTGAGGGCAAGTAGACCGAGCGTGTAATTAGTTACTAGTTAACTAGTTGCTAGAAAATAAATCACTAACTAGTGATGATTAGTCATTTGCACAAGCAGTCAAGCTTCGTGCTCAAAAGCAAGACCCTTCCCAATGATTCTCTATCATTGTCTCTGCACAACAAAAAATATCAAAATGTAAAAAGAGGGGACTGGGGGCCGGTGGCAGTATTTCAGTATGGAATTTATATGCTGCTTCAGAACAACATCTTAATATTTGGTACTGTCTAGTTAATCATGGGATTTTTACATTAAGTGTACAAATGTGACTACTGTGATTGTTTTCTTGGAAAAAAACTTTAAAAAGGTACTCTCCTAGGCTTTCATGTTTAATGTCCGCCCCCCCCCCCCCCCCCCCCCACAGTGATAAGCACTTGGTGAAAACCATAAATTACACACAACTTCAAGGCGCCCAGCACTGCCCCCCAGCCAAAGCTCCAGCATTCATTCTCAGGTCATTTCCTGTGTCTTGTTTGTGTCGCTCAAATGAGTCATATCCACCACACACAAATATCGAAAAGGGATACAGAGAATTAGTGGAAGCTTTCTCGGATTGTGACTAGAGAGTCCTCAGGGGAAAAGCAACAAACTTCTTCTGTTAAAAAAACAAACGGACTGAGACACAGAGTGCGAGTCGAAAAACTATGCATCAGTTTTGCACAAAACAAAACAAGTTCAAGTGAGGCTATTTTTTCAAAACAATTCTCCCATGAAATATAGTTGGCAGTATACAACAGCCCCAAAACTGTATGGCCATAGGGCAGGTCACTGTAGCCTAATCCAAGCCAAGAAACAACCATCTCTTCAATCTTGAAACTTCCCTACTGCCACAGAGTAAATGTGCATTAAATGTAAATGTGCACTTCAGTACAGCCCCCCCCCCCCCCCCAAAAAAAAAACTGACCAATTTCATATCTTCCTTCTCCCAACATTGCTGGGGAAGCCTACTGCATTGTGGGAATTTAGCCTACTTTTTCCATCTGTGGCCATATTACCTTCATCCACTCTTTCTCACAGTTTGCTATCAGCTGAAGCAGGATTGATTTTAGCGTCTGGGTGGCCGGTGCGTCCGTGCGAGCGGAATCGGCGTTCGGTCGGTTATGAAAACTGAGGTCAGTCCAGCCCCGTTACGTGAACCACTCAGGCTCCTCGCAGTGGTCTTTCTGGCTTTCTGAAAAAAAGATTGGGAGGGTAAACACGGACCCCAGGGCTGTTGGTGGTTGGCGGGAGGAAGTGTGGGGGGGTACGCACGCAAGGATGCGCAGGGGGCAGCGGAGGAAAGCCTGGGTTTCGACAGCACGGCCCTCTAAGGAAGCAAGGGCTGGGTTTCGCTAACGCCGCGGGGCTAGCACTCCGAGGAAAAGAGCCTGGAAGAGCAGTGTCACGCCACTGCTGCTCATGTTGGTCGATTTCAAAAAAGCAAATCAGCCATCCTGCATGGGGAGGGATGCCCAGGCGGAGTAGAGGACTGTAACAGTCTCTCTCCGTTTCCAGAAGCGCCCGTGCCCTCAGACAAACAGCACGATTTTATTTCACCCCCTATGGTTCCCCCTCCTCGTCGACGCCGTTGCTGGCGCTAACATCCTGACACGCAATCCCCTTTATGCGAGTGGATTTATTCAGGTTAAGCGGCATGCTTAAGAGCACAACACCAGCTGCCAACTCGCCAGAATTTTCGATCCGCCAAGTCTAGTTCTTTAACTGCTGCACCACACAGCCGCCCCCCCCCCCCGCCCCTCCCCCCCCCAATGATCTCCCTCACGCAAATGTGAATTAACTGTGCAAGGAAGCCGTCAACGCCGGGAAAGAAATAATAATCCCTGCATTGCAGATGAGGTTGTATCTGAGAAATACGTGCGGAAAATGTAAACGCTTTATTCAAGTAATGCATTTGAGATCCCAATCTAAATGCCTCCTTTAGAACACGCTGCATTATTGAGTTGGTGTAATTTCATTAAATCTCTAAAGCCGTTTGAGCCAGTGGAGATATTTCGCTTTACTCAAATTTTCTGAAGCTGCATTTAATTTCCATGTTTTTTTCCCCCCATTGCAGTGAAGTGTATTATTACAGAGTAGAATCAGAGTGTTACTTTGGGTTTTATAGTATGTCGAAGGGAGGCTTAGAGAGTGTAGGGCGACGTTTAAAACCCTAAAATCCTTACCCCCCCCCCCAGTGGGAGAAGTAGGCACACCTCACCTGTCCTGTAACATGCCGTCGCCGTGACAGCCAGAGACGGGCGAGTCCGTGGCTCATCCCTCATGTTTAAGGATTAATTCGGTACATCTGTGTCTTTGAATTACATTAATAATGCTCTCCTCCCTCCACTGACAGAGCAGGGCTACACCAGAGAGCAGCCCAGGTAATCTTTTTTTTTCTTTTCTTTTTTCTTTTCTTTTTTTTTTTTTTTTTTTTTTTTTTTTACCCCCCCCCCCCCCTCAGCTGGGCTTCTGTTCCGGGCCGAACCTGGGTTATCTCGCCGTTCACTCCCCCCAGCCCCACCCCCCCCACCCCCCCTCGTCACGGCAACGTGCGCCGTTGCTTTTTAATGCTTCGCTGAACAAATTTAATCTAAATAATGTCGCCGTGCATCTCGGGGGATTCCTCAGAGAAGGAGCTGGCTAAAAGGAGCGGGGGGGGGGGGGGGGCGGCGAGGGGGGGTTTCGCAGATGTTTAGGGTGTTTAATCGGCAGCTGAAGCACCAGGGGTGTACGGGAGATGTACAGCATGCAATGTGCGTGCCCCATTCCTACACGTACATTCATTATAAAAGCAACGCAAAAAAAAAAAAAAACATGGCCAATGCTTTTTCTCCAGAGGACTAAATAAGGGAACCCATGGAAAAAGAAACTTCTGGGTTGGCTTACAAAATGATGTCATCACTGTAACACTCTATTAGACCCCCCCCCCCCCCCCCCCCCCCAACAGAGAAGTCTGGTTGCAGGCCTGCTGTGGAGTACATATGAATTGCCAGAGGAATTAAATTGTGGGAGTAACTGATATAATGTGATAAATGTCTAGTGTATATTGCATTGCTGTGGCAAAGTACTGTGTGAATACTAGATTAAGTTTCAGGATCTATCTGAAGAAAACCTATTGTAATTTTGTTATGCCGTCTCATGTTGAAAATAATAGGAATGGAACCTGTTTAAGGGAATCGCTTATACCTTAGTCAGCGTTCCAAATTAGAGAGAATTTCCTGAATTGACACTTTCAAACATACTGTGTCTGCACTCAGTTGCTACTTATGATGTTCACCCCCGTCTAGTGCCAAGAAGTTCCCTCCAGGACCGCCGGAATTCTTCTTTCGTAGCATGGATTCAACAAGGCTCTGGAAAAATTCCTTCGGGATTTTTTATTTTTATTTTTGGTCCACGCGGACTTCACAGCATCACGCATTTCCCGCAGGTCTTTCAGCCTCACGTTCATGCTGTGAGACTCCGGTCCCCCCTCGTCCCAAAGCACGCCCTGTCGCACTGAGATCTGGGGACCGTGCGGGCCATCGGACTAAACTGAAGTCACGATCACGGAACCAGCTTGAGATGACGCGTGCTCTGTGACACGAAGCAGTATCCTGCCGGAAGTATCCACTTAAAGACGAGTAGACTGTGGCCATAAAGGGATGCACACACGGTGAGCAGCAATGCTTAGGTGCGCTGTGGCATTTAAATGCCGCTCAATTTGTATAAATCGCGGCTTAAACTGTGCCTAGAATGACAATGAGAGTGCTTAGTTGTTTGGCATTGTTTTCTTGCAAATGACTGAAAAGTGATTTACATTAAAAAGAACTATATAACAAATAAGATGGTCGGTGGGGCATCCAAACGACCAGTAGAGAGGAAGACTGCCCCCCCCCCCCCCATCCGACTGAACCCTCTCTTACCCTGGGTAACTCAATCGGCAATTATGCGTCACCCTATAAGCAGTGTTGCCAATTTAGCGAAAAATCTAAAAATCTTATCTAGCAACTAGCGACAAATTTGGCGACTTCTCGCAACTCCATTCTCGTTGTCGAGCAACAGCAAAAATCACCTTTCGCCGATTTGTGAATGACGTCATGTCTGCCTTGCCTAGTGCTCTAGCGTTGCCCACGTTTATGAAGGTAATAATTGACCTATGTAGAATCAGCCGCTGTAATTACACGGAAGTAGATGTTCTACAGATCTAACAGATACTACGCAGCTCGGCCAACGTCATTGGAGGGCAGGCAGACACAAAATCTACGCTATGCCTATCGCCGTGCGTGGCTTAGCATATTTTTTTTAAATATATATACAAATGATTACGTGGTGACATCATACATATGCAAATTAACGTATGATGTCGTCTAGCGACTCCAAGTGACTTTCAGAAGAGGCCTTAGCTACTTTCCATAGAAAACAGTTGGCAACACTGCCTATAAGTGAATCAGCCACAGTCTGCGCTGGCACAGATCTGTTCTGATCCGTGACCGCGGGACTCATCCATGCATCACAGCACGGTGCTTTAACCCAATGAGCCACCCAGCAGCCCCTTAAATATACTTATGTGTCAAGAGCTGAGTGGTGAGAAAATGCAGTGTATATTATTCCCCTTTTCTTTTTTTGCTTTTTTTAAAAATAAAAATAAATTTAAAGTAAACATTTCTCTGGGCAAAGTGTTTGTTTCTTTCCTCAATGACAATAATAAACGCTTAGGTTAAAATACGGTGCATAGAAATTGTGTGGAGCACCATGGCAGTGCTGCAGGATATACGTTGTCAAGGTAATGTAAAAAGCAGTTTCTCCAAGCAAACGCTTTAGTTCTGCTTCTTCCGCGAGGACGCGAGTGCATTTCATTCATTATATGGAAATTGCATTCCGGTTTTTTAAGCATTGCTCTTTTTTTTTATTTATCCTTCGGCAGTGTTTACTTACGAAGGTAAAACAGCACTTTAAAATGACATTCAAACGTTGTTGACGTTGTGAATTAGCAGCCATTGGGGTTCTTAAAAGGATTCCCTTCAGCTCGGTCTCCTCGGTTATATTTATATTTCTGTTAACGACGGTGCGCTTGCTACGGCCTTTGGCTGTTGCGTAAACAGACAGTGGCAGAGTAACGTATCTGCACACTCTGCTGAATATGTATTGGCTGCACGTGACAACACTTTCGGGTGGGCGTATATGTCACAGCACGTTTGACTGTATGTCACTTGACGGTGCGTTTTTGTTCCGTCAGTCTAGCCCCTGAAGGCAATACTGTATTTAAAGAAGCCTCTAAAGAAATAGCTGGTAACTGAGTTCAACATTATCTCCTCTGTTTCCCCCTCTCATCTGAATCATTAACCTTTTGAACTTGAGGTCCGTGTTATATTATTTGTATTTTTGTCTAACTCCGTGTTCTAGAACTCAAATGCTTTCAATTACCGGTAGTGACCATTATTACATCAGCATTATAATGTTGAGTTAAGAACATTCTAATGTCGTATTTGTGAGCTTACCCCTTAAAGGGTTAATTAAAGGTGTGCCACTAGAGGTTTGCAATCATGTGCCATGGTATCACAGAAAGGGAATCCAGCACACTCATCACAGCATGAAGCCAGCATACTGATATTTATTGTATCTCAAGGAAAATCAAAAACACCAATGAAATTAGGATGACTCATGCCCCCAACCTACAACCCACCCCGCCCCTCCCCTTTACCTTCCTTAAAAACATGTACAACTTGATATGCATTATCAGGAAACAGATCACCAAGACTGAAGCAGAGAGTAAAATAAAACGTCTTCCTTAATTCACTGAAGTTGGGTCATCTTGTTTGAATTACATATAAAGCATCCCCCCACCACCCTCCTTTTAATACCTTCCTGTCTGGAGATGGTTGTCAAGCGCATTTGTCACGAGGCCAACATGTTCCTCCTAATTCACTGGCGGTGATCAAAACCTTATACGCCAGGTGCTGTTCATTTGTGGCTCCTTGGATCCTGCCTGGTTATCTGATAGGAAGCCGGAAGAATGGAGCTCTGCTGTCTGCGAGGCATGCCTTACTTACCGTGCTAATGGGCTAACGGGCTAGCAGCCCGCTCCCCGGGATGATGATGCATGCCTTATTTACCGTGCTAACGGGCTAGCAGCCCGATTCCCCAGGATGACAAGGCCCAACTTACTTACCGTGCTAACGGGCTAGCAGCCCGCTCCCCAGGATGACGATGCATGCCTTATTTACCATGGTAATTGGCTAGCAGCCCGTTTCCCCAGGATGACGAGGCCCGCCTTACTTAACGTGCTAACGGGCTAACAGCCCGCTCCCCAGGATGACGACGCATGCCTTACTTACCGTGCTAACGGGCTAGCAGCCCGCTCCCCAGGATGACGATGCATGCCTTATTTACTGTGCTAAGGGCTAGCAGCCCGCTTCCCAGGATGACGACGCATGCCTTACTCACCATGCTAACGGGCTAGCAGCTCGCTTCCCCAGGCTGACAAGGCCTGCCTTATTTACCGTGCTAACGGGCTAGGAGCCCGCTTCCCCAAGATGACGACGCACGCCTACTGGAGAACGTTCAAGCCCACGCTGTCCAAGTCAGGAAACATGGACACTCATTAACACAGGCTGCATACTCCCCCCCCCCCCCCCCCCCCCCCCCCCCCCCCCCCCCCCCCCCCCCCCGGTGGTGGTGCCTGGCACTGGAGCGCACGTGAATACTTTCAGTCAAAATATTTTTTCTTTCTTTCTTTGAAGCAGCACCAGATGTAACAATCTGTCTGTCTCTGCAGGGCAGCAGTAAGCATTTCCTACTGAAACCAAACACCACCAACCCTCCACCCCCCCCCCCCCCCCCCCCCAATTCTGAAGAGACATACTAACCATATTGCATTTGATTCCTCAAACTGTCTTTTTTTTCTTCTTCTTAAATAACGTTAAAATAACTATGTTTTCACTAAATATAAATTAGCCCAGGTACATTAGAGAAACATCAACCTGGTTAGCATTTGGCTACCATTCCTTCCAACGGGCAAACTATGGCTGCCAGGAGGGACACCAATGACTGTAGCAGCTGCCAGCAACACAATTGCAAAGCAAACTAGCTAGCCAGCTGCTCCGCACAGGCTTTTGAATGGTACCCAAAAATACATTCATATATATGTATTTATACCCTTTTACCCTTATTTACACCCAATTTGGAGCAGACTATTTTTGTATGCTCGTGCTCATCGCCGAAATCTCCTGCCTC
Source organism: Anguilla japonica (assembly GCA_025169545.1). NCBI lineage: Eukaryota > Metazoa > Chordata > Actinopteri > Anguilliformes > Anguillidae > Anguilla > Anguilla japonica. The sequence goes on along the minus strand of CM045886.1, from coordinate 65,723,563 downwards.
CGGATGTCGACAGGAACATGCAGCCCATTGTGATTTCGAGCCTTTGCTCCTCATCAAAACTTCGGAAGACACTTTGTGTGTACTTTTCTTCGTTCGTGTATCCAGAGGGGCCCCTCGAGACACAGACTTGCACACTGACTTGACTGACTGACTTCACAATCTCTCCCGGTCTGGGTGATGCTACAGCAAATTACACTCCGCCCCCAAGAGGCTTCCGGAAAGATCCGGATCCGTCTGGATCCGATACTGCGCCGTGGAGCCCGTCCATACACTGGGAAAATTCCCGATCCACTCAGCAGCCCCACAACGGCACTCAAATCTAAAAGGCATGCAATGTGGCCTCCGCTAGAACAATCGCTGGAAATGTTATGGGTCTCTGTTGCAGTTACACGTTACGATTTATTTACTGTATCAGTCCGATGCACTTTACAGCTTATTAAAATAATCGCAGAGTACTAGGATATCAATGGTAGAATAGTAGTTTTTTTGTTTGTTTGTTTGTTTTTGTTTTTTAATCATCATGACAATGAAGCATTTTTTCCCCTATCACTTTTTTGTTTTTGTCGCAGTAACAGGGACGTCCGTCAGAACAGACAAAATGAAGTGCAGCCATTGACTGTTGGCTAAAGAAACGATGTAATCATTGATGCAACATAGAATTTCTGCTTTCCATCCGCCCGCCACCGCCCCCCCCCCCCCCCCCCCCCCCCCCCCCCCCCCCCCCCCACCGGCCCACTAACATAAAAACCCAACAGAGGGCGAGCTTTCAACTAGGCCTCAGGCAAACCAATGCACATTACTGTTATTTTGAATGTTTGCTAATATCCATTACATCCCATTTAAATCTATTTAAATATTCCTAATGTAATGAAGTAGAGCTGTGCTTCGTGTTGGCAACATAACTGATGTGGCTGTTTTAATTTTCATGCCTCAGATAAGCCATTCTCTCCAAATGAATCTTGTGTTGTTTAACTGTAAAAATCATTGTTTCTCCAGCCGACTTAATTTTTCTCGAGTGTCTGCCATGTCACACCATAGATGACTTGGCTTCAACTGTAAATGAGGATTAATGAACTGAAGAAATTTCAGCATCAGGCAAAGGCACAAGAAATAATGCCAAAAAAAATGTCTCAACTTTTTTTGAAAGAATTTAGTTTGTATTTGTTATGCAACAGCCCATGAAATACATACTTACCTTGTGATTCCTAATTTCCGATTTCTCGTTGTCTTTCAGCCAAGGGCTGTTGTACTCAGCTTGCAAGTGTAGCCTGCTAATGTTAAAATTATGAGTAGCAGAAGCAGGCAGATCAATTGAATTTTATATAATAATATTTCATATTTCATCTCCCTGCCCCAGAGATGGGGAAATAAAATAGGTCTGTTGGTTGTTTCTCCAGAATTCATAAAGTTTAAATTTTGAACACGAGATCTTCATAAAAACAGATTTTCTGTGGCTTTGAGTTGTCATCTCTTCAGAGGCAATAATGTCAGTGGCCTCAGAGGAATATGAAATATATTGAAAAGAAGAAAAAAAAAATCAAATCAAATTCAGCCTCCAAGTAATATGTTCAGGATGAATTCATATTACAAGGATCCCTAAGACTAAATTAACACTGCACATGTAAACCATCTTTATCGGTTTTTTTTTGCCCCCCCGTTATGTTGAAAGTGGAACCAAAGCTCAGGCTTCATTGCAAACCTTGTATTAAATTACCTTGTCTGGTGAGGGACCACAAGCTCTTAAAAAAAAATAAAAATTTAAATAAAAACATACATGTGAGTTATGAGGGAAACCATCAAACTCATTGCTGAAGGATCAGCAATCGATTCGTGAACGCATGGATGTGTGTGAGAGCACACACACATACACACACACACGTGGGGCAAGGCTGCAAGTTCGGCATGAGTGTGTTTTTTTACCTACAACCAAAAGCTACAGACTTTTATTGGTAATGACACACGCCTGGAGTACATTTTACATCTTTCCATTTCAGCCATTTATCAGACACTCTCACCCAGAGTGGGTTTATGCAGCATACATTTTTTACATACAGTCAACTTAGTAGAGTCGAGTAGAGTTGCAGTATTTGGACTCATTTAATTACATGCTGTGTTGTCATCACATGGCGCAACATGTCACTTTACCATAACTTACCAAGTTAAGCACATCATAGACCTATTTTTAAGTTACTGACATTGAGCATTTGTTGCTATGTCATGCTTATGAAGATGCTCTACTACTTGAAGAAATAATTTTAAGAAAGTTCGCTTTTTTTTTTTTATTTTTAGAAATTACCCTTCTATCTCCCAAAGTCTTACACATTTCTGAATACCATAGGCACCTTTTCTCTACCAACCTACTCATACATATTACAGCCCATAATTTTTTTCCATATGTCTAGATCCTTACTGACAACCCATGGTGATTTTTAAAAAATGCCTTTCGATGAATATACCTGCTGCTTCATTCTGCTGCACCCATGTATTCATCTGTGAGGTTACTGTAAAACAATAGAGATAAACCACAGCCTGAGTGCCATTGTTCACCTCGTTAAAAAGCTGCACACTGTTCTTCTGTGCATCCAATGGCACATCAGGAAATAACAAGCTGCCTTTAAAGATGGCAGAGCTGGGGGGGGGGGGGGCATCAACAAGTGCTACATGAATGTTAGGAGTGTGTGGGATTGCTGTGTTCATGAAATTATTTAATAAAAATAGTTCTGCCTGTTTTTGGAAAGAAAAATAAGTCTCAAGCCATGCTAAGTTTCAATTCAAAGTCTAACTATTAGGAGGACAGACTGACAGATGAGAATGCGGGACTGATATGCCGCCATATCTCCAAAAAATAACACACACACGTGCAAACACACCCCAGGATTTATCTACACTTTTGTTTTGGTGGAGAGCTTAGTTTTTCAGTAAAGATTTGGAGCAGTGCTGGTGTTTAAAGTGCAAATTGATACTAATATCTCAGTGGGGCCTTGTGCGATGAAGACGCACGCTCCTCGGTGTTTAGTCCTGTTCCTGCGTTGGCGAACAGCAGCAAATCTATCGGCCGGATAATTGAGCTCCAAAGGAATTCTTCTGTGACCTTGCCACAAACAATAAAACCGGCAGTCATTCACTCTGCTCTCTGTGGCCCTTGTTTAGACGGAATGGACAATGTGAGGTAAACCCTCTGGGGTGGAGGAGTGTTGTACACACACACACACACACACACACACACTCAGACTCACACACAGTCATGCACAAACGCATATGAACATATGTTATAGTTCTTTGCACGTACATTCATTCTTCCATGTATGATTCTTGACTCATATTCAATGGGCTTGCATCACAAATTAGCTTGATCATGAGGCACAGAAAGAGAATAAGTGAATTACTAAAATATTTCCAAATAACTGAAAGCAATAACTGACATGTATGTTGTTCAAGACTGAGCTTCATAAACAAAATGTATAATATTTTATGGGTACGAAATAATGATAGAAGAATCACCTTTTAATTGAATTAAGGCAAATATAAAGAATGGAGGTAATATTCACCAGTAATTCAACACCCAATATAATTGACATCTTAATTAAACAATTAGCATTGACAATTGCCATCTGTTTTCCACTGTTAGCGACCAGCTGCACGCTTAGCTATCGATCACTTTAAGGCCCGTACTGAGACTTCCGTCATAGAATTCCCCCCCCCACCCTCTCGCTACCACAAAAAAATTAAAATAAGTAAAGAGCCAATGCAAACGCCCACCCCCGGCATGCGAAGGCGAAAATCGGGAACGCTCGAAAGGCCTCTTCCCCGACGTGCCTTTTCTTTTTTAGAGCTGTGTCGACGTCGTCTGCCTCCACACTGGCAGAGAGGATTTCTGGGAAACATCTGCGCCCAATCGCTGTCAAGCAAAGGGAAACTATTGTTGACACCCTCTCACTCGGGGGAGATGTTCCTCGCTGCGTTTGGCTCTGGGTGTTTTTTTTTTTGTGTTTTTTTTCTTTCCTCTTTTTTCATGACGGAGAGTGTTTTTTTTTTATTATTTAATGCGGCATTACTTGGTGTGTCTTGGATGAGATGAAAGGAGGAGAGTGGAGGAGGTGGAGGAGGCAGCTTTTTTTTTTTTTTTTTGAGATTCTCGTTTTGGCACGCGGAAGGAACGGGCGAGGAGAAACGGGATGGCTCCGCGAATGCTAACACCGCACTCACAGAGAAATCTGTGAAAGAGAAGGAAAAAAAAAGAGAAAAAGGTGCTTAATTAATGCCGTGAAACTCTCTCTCTGCGTTTCGGCGCACGGCTTTTTGCTGAACCGTCAGCGTCGGCCGTGCCACGAATCGCAGAAACGGAGAGAAGCGCTGCTTCGTGATTTATTCCGCGTTTGCCTGAGGGGGGGGGGGGGGGGGGGGGCCGGGGGGGGGGGGGGGCACTCGTGTCTAGTGTTTGTCTTAAGAGCTCTGCGCGGTATCTCGGTGATGCTCACCACGGCGACGCGGGCACCGGCAGGAGGGGCCGCGAAAATGGAAGCGATCAAGAGGTGCCCCTCGTCTGCTCTCGAGCTGAACGTGCGCTCTTCCTCTTCAAGTGCCGCCCGCCAGAACGCGTCGTAAGAACAAAAAAGCAAAAATCACTTTTTTTCCAAAACGATCTTTTTTTTACTGCTTCCACCTGATAAACACGACTTTTTTCTGTTATTATTTTTGTGTGTTTTTTTCCACAGAGAAAGTGCCTTCTCAAATCATTTTTATACACAACCTCGGTTTTTTTTCGAATTTGGAATTTTGCCTTTTTTCCACAGGAAAGTGCCTTCTCAAATCATTTTTATACACAAAATCAGTTTTCTCAAATTTGGAATCTTTTCCTATCTTTTGTATTATTTCAGGTGTTTATGCTGCGGGGAACAGTACATGATCTGTTCAGCTTTATATGAAGGCCGTGCATCAGAGCTAAATTCTTCATAAGAAGAGCATCGCACTTCCAAAAGCACCTTTTGTGCATCCGTGCTGTCCTTTAAAGCCGTACTTTCTTTTTTCTGGGGTTTCGTAACTTGGGTGTCAGTGGTTAGCATGAAACACTAATCCGCATCTATATCTGCATCAGCACAGGCTATATATAGTGGCCTAATTTCTGTTGGTCCACTGCCAAGCTTAAGTATATTGAATGCAATTCAATAAACTTTTATTCCAACAATTTTGTGAAATCTGCATTAATCAAATCCTTGATCGTTTTCAAGAACTGAAGGTAAAACCTAAACGTTGAATTCAGTTCCAGTTATTTTTTCCTTTTTGAAATCTCTGAGAGAGAAAGAAAAGCACACAGGAGCTCTTTATATTGATTATGTAAGACAAGCCGTTCAGAGAAGATTGAGTTAGGTTTCTCAATGTCAAGTCATTTGACTCTTTGGTGGAACTGATTTCATCATCCGTGTTTGCCGGCATCAACTGACGGGTTAATCACTGTCTTGGACAATTGTGACTGAAATAAATGCTTTCGTGATCTTATGGCTGTTTCCACTTCATGGTGGGGAAAAAGTCCCGGATTGATGCGCAGGCATTGGCGACACGGACTTATTATTGAAAAATAACTGAAAATCAACTGGGTCCAAAACTGAAATGGAGTCAGAAACGATAAACAGAGCTGGCAGGAGATGTGTCTTTAAGTAATAGGTATTCATCAACAAGAACCACGGACAGTAAAAACGACGTTGAATTGGTGCTTGTGCACCGATAAATTAATAAATAATAAATAAAAAAAACCTTTTAGCAGGTGCTGCTGGACGTTCGTTACAAAGTGTTCCAACATGGGGCATTAAAGATGTCCTAAGGCGGGAACCCAAAATAGCCTTTTGACGATACGTGTAACTGGAAGGGGTGGTGTGTTTTGGTGTGAGACGTCGGCTGTATCACTGGGAGGGGACTAATTCCTCAGCAGCGAATTTGATTTTTTTCAGTGCAATTCAGCTTGGCAGTGCATCTACCTCCAGTGCAGCTGTTTTAATGGGCTTACAACACACAACAGCCAACAGCCACTCATTCAAACCGCTTTGTTCTTTTCCCAACTTTAACCACGTTTTTCAGGACGCCGCGTGTTTCTGAAGGACGAAGGCGAAGGAGCGCTGCTATTCGAGTTCAGAGGCGGTCAGTGAAGTCTTCAGGAAGCCCTCGTTTTTACTCCAGTGCGTCATCATCACTTCTGCACACCTTGCAGAACGTTCGCTTGCTTCTGTTGACTGCGGAATTCCAGATACTGTACCAGAAATGCACTGTATATTAGCGGACGGTTTTTGACATGTCAGCAAAAAATTCTGAGGAATAAACACACACACACACACACACGCGCGCGCGCGCGTTCGTATTGCTATACTTGTGAGGGCTTCCCATTGACTTACATTCATTCCGTTACCTCTAACCCTAACCCTAACCCTAACCCCAACCACTACAAGCCTAACCTTAACTCTAGCCCTAACCCTAAGTCCTAACCCTAAAACAGCCTCTTGAACTTGTGGGGACCAGCAAAAGGTCCCCATCTTGCATAATTTTCCCACATCTTTCTTTCCTTGTGGGGACATTTGGTTCTCACAAAGATGGTAATACATGCCCACACACACACGTGCGCGCACACGCAAGCACGTACACACAAAGGCATCGCCCGCCCAAATTATTACTGCTAAATGGCCATGCCAAACACATGTTGATGTGTTAATTATCCAAGTTATCGACTGGATTGACCTACAAGATCAACTGAGTTATTATACTGCAATTAGAGCAATAACAGTTATTATACATGCCAGTTGGCTGTCTAGTAGAGGCGGTGAACTACTGTATGGACACATATGTTTTTTTTTTTATGGCCCTTGTTTCTTTTAATGGCCTGTCTATTTTAATTAGTTATACGATTGGCCCATAGAGAGACTGCAGTAAACTGTTTATCAGCAACATAGAGATGGACCTTGGATTTTCCTCTTTGCACTAGCTTAGCAGTAGCGTGTTTCATAGAGCACACACTGATGCCTCACCAGCAGTTTCATATTCGGTCCCAGCAAGTCGAGGTGATCCAGCGGTTAAGCGTTTCATCGTTAACCATCGTTAGCTTGCTGTCAGGTTCTTTTCGTTTACAGGTGAACACCTTTGTTTTCATCTTTCATCTTGCTTCCCATCCCCAACGCAGTGTTACTTACTCTCTCTGTAGCCTACAAGGTCCCAGGCCGGTTTCACAGACACAGATTAAGTTTAGTCCTGGGCCAAATAGATTTTTCTATGAAGAATCTCCATTCAAAATTGAATTTAGTTATGGACTAGGCTTAATCTGCACCTGCAAATCTAGCCCTCCGTGTTGTCTGCGTGGGGGGGGGGGGTTATAGTTATAGATCACATGGTAGTTTCAGAAGCAGAACCATAGAAAAACAAACACCACAAGAATCGGAGGACCAGCTATTAAAACAGGCCCAGCTGCCTCAGCTGGCTCGTGGGTGTCCGAACGGCCAACGATAGCGTTTTAATCCTCTGCTTCTGGACTGCCACGTCGCGTTAATATGGTAATAAAACCTGATTAATTATGTAAAACCGAATTCATTTCTGACACACTGACGGCGGTATCCCTCTTCAAGTTCTTCCATGTAAAAAAAAAAAAAAAATTAAATAAAAAAGGGAGCTGATCAAAGCCAGCTGGTGGGGTGATTCATTAATGCAAACACATTTCCATTTTACAGTTATCTATCAATTATTGAAGTCAGATACATTTTAATGCGCTCTCTTAAAATTAACCGAATTGGTGTCGAGGGGCCAGGGAAGGTGCTGGTTCAGGAGACCGTGGGACTGTGGAGCCACACGGCCATTTCCCAAAAAAGGTCCTCGGAGCAGCCAGAGAGAGAACCGACAGGGCACGTTTATTCAGGGACAGGGAATGTGCGCCATCATTCCCAAAACCCCCTCGCCCATTTCCTGTTCCCCTTCTCCCCCCCCCCATCCCACCACACAGGAACCTAACTGACGCTGGGCTGCCTAGCTCTGCCAAGGTGTCCTGGAGTAACAGCACAAACATGGAGAAGACAGCACCAGGGAGTCACACCTGATCACCTCTGTTCCCGCCCTGCCTTCCGCCATCGAACGACTCGACAAACATCGTGTCGCTCCGACGTTCCTGCTCAGCTCACTGCTTCTTTTTTTTTTTTAAAATATGAAAGCTGAATTTTTTTAATGTTTTCTTTTTTTTTTTTTTACATGAATAAGTGCTCACTTCATAAGGTAGCTTCTCGCTCGACAGGAATTCAGTACAAATAAGACAGATGGTCCACACCATCCATTAGCGCGGATTAATGAAGTGGCTCGCTGGTTCAGATGGCTACTTTATAAATAAACAAACTGAAATTTCTCCTTCTCCATCTGTGCATAATGCAGAAAGATAAGTATCGCGGGTTATATACAGTAGCTGTGGCCCGATGAGGATTCTACCAAAGAGAAGATGTCTCCTAAAACTTCACATAATACTTTTTGTCTGTTGCTAGTGCAAAGTTATTTACATTAATTCCCTGGGAAACAGGAATGTGAGAATTAGGCTTCACTTGGTATCAGTAAAGGTAACTTTGTGCCAGAAGATCTCGATTATGTGAGTGAGATATCTGTGTTCCCTGACAGTCAGATTCTGTATCCGCTTCAAAATAAACTGCAGTTGATCATGTCTTAGCCAATATTATTATTATTTTTTGTCAGAGAAGCATAAACTAGTGTTGGGTTCAATTCAGGAAATTGATTGGAATAAATAAATTGAAAATCCCTTATCATGTTCTATGGGGTATTTTTTCAATGTATAGATTGAATTTAAATGAATTTCCCAGTTGACTGGTTTTGGGTTTGAATTGACCCAAAACCCAAGTGTACTCCACGCATGAACATCTTTATGTTCCATCTTCAGTGGCTCTTAATATATTGATTTTTCTGGACAGGCAATGAATAAGAAAAAAGGGGAAAAAAAAAAAACAACAGTAACCCAAAAGAGATCTTATATCTCGCTGGGGGGTTCATTTTGCTTGGTTTGGGTGCACTCAGTCCATCAGAAGACACTGTTAAAGTCAATCCTCACTTAATGTTTTTGAAATTATTGCGAAAATAGATAAATTAAATGTAGGCTTGATTCATTTTTTTTAAATACTGACAGTCATTTTGATGGACAGATGCATTTTATTATTCATGTTTGATTTGTGTACATTTGCTTTGCCTGGTACATTTTGCACTGCCGTGTGCCTTGTCGAAAGGCATTTCTGTTTGAATAATGATTGTGTAAAATTAAGAGTAAAAGACAAGGCAAAGTCAACTGAATGAGAATCAAATATATCAGAGATTTAGACTGCATAGGCACTTGGACTACATGGATTTACACTGGACTGCTAGATTTGCATTCTGCAGTGCTGTGTACTAAAAGTTATGGTCCAAATCAGGACTCCTGATGCTTAATCCCAATCCTGTTCCTGGAGATATACTGTCCAGTCGGTTTTCACTTCAACCATAACTAAGAACACCTCATTCAACAGCTAGAGATCTCATTGAGCTGCTAATGAGTAGAATCAGCCGTGCCAGATTAGGGCTGAAATGAAAACCTTGAGGACGGTAGATCTCCAGGAACAGGATTGGGCAGCCATGACATAAACGATACAGTACCATGTAAATTTTTTGTTTCCTGTATAGAGTAGTATCTTGCTTCCGATCACAGAGCATGAGTAGACACCTGCCAGTGTCAGGGGCTTGAGTCACTGACTACAGCCCTATATCTTGCACTCAGTCAGCAGGTCTGGCTCCGGTTGACCATTGGTGGGATATTCTTGAGCAGCGCCCAAGACGGCATTTTCCAACTCCATCGACTGTAAGCGTGAGCTGATCGACTTTGTGGTGGAAGAGTATACCTGTGTTCCTCCTGCAACACCCCAGACGCTGGTGGATTCTATACTGTCACCCTTTTATTTTTATTTTTTGGGGGGACTAACTGAACATTCACAAATCCCTGCCGAAAATAAAACGAATGACATAAATCACTGCACGGGAAATGTCACGTGATCAGTTTAAAAAAAAAAAATTAAAAAAAAAGCTTCATTCTTTCTTAGACCAGTGACAGTGTCCTGACAGGAGAGAGTCGTAGTGGTGGCAGATTTCATCTTTAATAAAGGTCAGTGTCAACTCCATCTAGGGGCAAGGCCACTTCACCAGCGCCAGGGTGTTTGCCTGGATTCCTCTGTTCCATTTTAAATTGCACAATGTTCCACTGGCCAAGTAAGCCTGAAAACCCTATTGTTTACAACAGGGGTGTCCAATCTTATACAAAACGGGCTGGTGTGGGTGCTGGTTTTGGTTTTATCCCAGCGCTATAGGACACCTGATTCTGCTCATCAAGGTCTTGATTGACAGGTTTGGTTAAATAGTTGAGTCGAGTGATGTAGTGCTGGGATAGAACAAATGCCTGCACCCACCCTGGCCCTCTTCAGATAAGATTGGACACCCCTGGTTTACTGCATCTCTGTGTCTCTTGTATTTCAAATAAATTCATATTTAAACTGATTTGTGTGCAAATAAAGCAGGGGATTTTACTTGAGGGTGTTGTAAAATCGTAAAAATATGTTCCGTTGGTTAATAAACCTATTAAGATGATATTTTAAAGCTCATTCCACTTAAAGGAAGCTAAGCCCCTCGTTTATTTTAATTGCAGTCATCCCCCTGTCATACTTTAATGTATACATCGAGAGAAATGCTTTTTAATTACATAAATAATTTATCCAGAAAGTGGGAAGAAATATCAGAGGTATAAAGAGAAAAAAAAAACAAAAAAAAAAAAAAAACTGGCTATCGCATCTGGGAGACGGGCCAAGGCATCCATCAGACGCAATTATGCCGAGAGGAGGAAGCATCTCTGCCGTTTATCCCGGCGTAGTCTTCCTCCTCCTGACTCTCGGTCCGGGGCTTTACTGCGGATGCCGTGCGCCGGGGATTCCGGGGGATGCAGGGAGCTTTGAAAAACCGATTCAGTGTCCGGGAGCCGCGGGCCCGAGCTTCGGCGACGGCGTCTCTTTTAATTGTTCTGAAAACCTGCCTTCGCCCGAGGGCCCGTGAGTTATGATCCTCTGGAGGAAATATCGCTAGACCACTCCATTCCTAATCCGCCCGTCGATCTCATTTCATAAAGTGCGTATATATTTTCCACCGAGAGAGAGAGAGTGGCGGAGACTGATTTTTTTTATTATTATTTTTTTTTTGCTGCGGTATTCGAACCCGACGCTGCTTTCTCTGCCCGCCCCTGCACAGTCCAGACCCAGGACTGTGTGCCAGGTAGCCTACGCTCGCTGGGGGTTTTCGGGAGATCAGAGGGACTGTATTCATATCAGGCATCTCAGAGAAAGAAGAAAAAAATAATAATGAAGTGCTAGACTGGGATCAGTTTGCCCCTGTGCACATCCTGCCCTTTCTCCTCCGTTAGCTCAAAGGACAGACTGAACCCAGCAGTGGGGTACGTTTCGTTTGAACATTGGGGCGCGGGGCGGGGTGGGGGGGGGGGGGGGTTGTGGGGACACATTAAGCGGGGGGTCTGGGGGGTCCTCCCCTCAGGAAATTTTGGACCCAGTTTATGCACCTTTTTCCACAAACATGTATATTGCTTATCCAGGGCACTGTCTGCATCTAACGCATGCCGTATCCTGTGGACACAAAACGAAAGGTGACTCACACCTGAGCAATCACAATAAGCTATATAGGATGTCATGTGTTGTTTAGTGTTGCAAGGCTTGCTGGGTAATACTGAGTGGCCCAATTGCGCTCTGGGCCGTTAGGCAAACATTTCAGCTGAAAGGAAGGAAATCTTTTTTCTTTTTTTCTTTTTTTTTTGAAAGGAAGTAAATCACTCAAAGAAAAAGATAGATGCTCACAGTCATCTCACGAAAGAAACTGCACAGAAAAATCACGCAAGCATGTAAAATGCAATATGACAGCTTGTTCAGACAAATCAATTGTAATAGAATGGAAGGTTTGTTTTTGAACAACAAAGGGATATATAAATATCGTTGTCATTCTTTATCTCGGATTCACTTTAACATTCATTATTTGGAAAAGGGAAAGTGACAAATGACAGCTTGTTTTGTCAGCAATGGGCAGCGAGTCTAGGCGCTTGATGTTTACGAAACAGCCACTTCTCTCCTTCATCCGCGGCACGGTTGCCTTTACCGCCGCACGTCTGCTCACGTCTATTATACTTCCTGTCACATGACACCCTCAGCACCGAGAGCGCCCCGACGGGTTGAGAACTGACAGGGCCGATCGGTTTTTTTTGGGACGAGCGTGAATGCTACTTTAATCGTGGCAATTTACTCTGTAGCCAGGTATTTAACGGGGAAACGTCGAGAGGGAACTGCCATGCGCTTATAATTTAGAAGGTAAGTTAAGACAAGGGTGTGGTACCCTGTGTTTAAACTGGAGCCACGCAAGACCAAATGTGTTTATTTATTTATTTTTTTTTTTGAGGAAGGGGAGGGGGTGACAGGGGTGGAGGGAGGGAGGCACCGCAACACTTCTCCGCAGACGCACTTGTGTGCAGAAAAACCAAACACCGTGGCCTGTCAGTCAGGGGATTACTGTACTGGCATCTCCCATCAAAAGCCCTCCCACGGCAACCCCCCCCCACCCCCTCCCCAATCGCCCATAACAGCCACTTATCTCCAGCGAGCAGGTGTGAACCTCTCCCTCCTTCACAGAAGAGTCCGGAAAGGCGAGGGGAACCTTCCCTGCTCCACAGCCGAGAGGTCAGGGCTCCCGGTCTTCCTCTCTCTCTCTCTCTCTCTCTCTCTTCCTCTCTCAGCTCAGCCCCTACAGATTGACATTTTCAAAACAGGGCCTCGCCTCGTCTGGAGAGCCGATCCGAGCCCTCTCCCTTTCACGATCCGGAGCTGCTCTCTCGGCCCTGAGCTCAGCCGTGACACGAGGCGTGGGCCAGGGGTGAGGTGCCTTCAGCTGGAGTCATGTCCACCTACACCGTGACTCCCACACACACATGAAGAAGGAGAAGAAGAAGAAGAAGAAGAAGAAGAAGAAAAAGCAAAGCATTACATCACAGAGGAGCATACAGAACAGCCCCCCATGCATGGCAGGGGCGGATATGTGCTTGTGCTGGATAGCGCTGGAAAAATGTGGGTACATGCCTCGATGACTGGCATCCCCCGTGTTCTGCTTTCTGCTCTCTCTCTCTCTCTCTCTCTCTCTCTCTCTCTCTCTCTCTCTCTCTCTCTCCCCCTCTCCCTCTCCCTCTCTTTCCCCCCTCTCTCTCTCCCTCCCTCTCCCTCTCTCTCTCTCTCTCTTTCCCCCTCTCTCCCTCTCCCTCCCTCTCTCTCTCTCTCTCTTTCCCCCTCCCTCTCTCTCTCTCCCTCTCTCTTTCCCCCCCTCCCTCCCTCTCTCTCTCTCTTTTTCATCCTCAGGGTCCCCGCGGCATTTCATTTCATTTCCTTTTTATCGAAATTACGCTTTAATGTGAAGATAAGGCCTCAGCCGCAGGGAGACGCATACTCCCATAATTCTATATTTCACAGGAGCCTACTTGGGGACCGGCGCGGTTTGGGCTACAGGGAGAGCTGCGCCTGTCCAGGAGCCATCTAGGGGGCCGGCGCGGTTTGGGCTACAGGGAGAGCTACGCCCATCTAGGGGGCCAGCGCAGTTTGGGCTACAGGGAGAGCTACGCCCGTCAGCTTCAGGTCCCGAACGCCTCGCTTACGTAACAAGGCCCGGGACGCCTCCACCTTTTTTTTCCAGGGACGAAGCGACGCACGCAGCCCTAGGAAATGTCTTCTCCAAGAGAGGTGGACCTTCTCCAGAGGGCGGCAGCGTGCCCCGGTGGGCAAGGAACTGGGCTTGTAACCCGAAAGGTCAAAGGTTCGATTCCTGGGTAGGACACAGCCGTTGTACCCTTGGGCAAGGTACCTAACCTGCATTGCTTCAGTATATATTCAGCTGTGTAAATGGATGCAATGTAAATGCTATGTAAAAGTTGTGTAAGTCGCTCTGGATAAGAGCGTCTGCTGAATGCCTGTAATGTGATGTAATGTAAGAAAGCGATGGATTCCAGGAAGGACCCAGGCGTCCATTTTAGGGCACGGGCTCCTCCGTCCCGTCATACGAGGAGCAGGCGGCCTCACGCCCCGGAGCGGGGCGCGGCTCGCGTTCGCCGTTTCGGTCGCGCCTGCGATTGGGCGGGCGGGCGAGTAACCACGACGACTCATTCCCGCTCTTTTCTGCGTCTCTGGCGATAATCAGAACCGTTTCAAAGGTGAGAGATAACGGCAGCCCCCGAATCCAAGCGAGCGTTTAACGGCCACGGGCAGCGGCCTTTTTGAATTTTCATGCTTTATGCGTCGCGCTCGCTCGACCGACGGTAAGTGCGTTTCTGCCTTTTTGTGCCCGTGGAATTCCCCGCCAAATTAAATCTGACAAATCCGTCCGTATGTGGTTGAACGGTCAAAAAGAATTTCTCCATTTCTTCAACAAGGTTTCCCTTCAGCCACAGATAATGAAAAAAAATATTCTGACAAATGAGAACATATTTTCAAATTATGTTCTTTGCATTCTCCCTGCTTTTGATGTCATCACCTTCCAAGGCCAAAAAAAAAACGTGTTTGCTTATGACACTACAAGGGCATGTCAAATTCAATTTTCACACGACAACCTGGAGATTTTATATTGAGTTGAAGCATCACTTGATCTGCTTAGAGGATGACAAATGCCCTCCTTATGTGACACTCAGCATAACATGGCAGACCTGTCTGCCAAATCAATGCCCATTTCCTTAGCGTGCCCTGCCGAAGCAGAACTGACAGCGTATAAATGCACAGGGGGATGCTGGGACACGGACGATCCCCCGACACAGCGGTGCGCTAGGGGCGCCGCCGCCGCATCCGGAACATTCATCAGAGCCGCTCCTTCTATCCTTTTCCATTTCCCGCATGGACGGTCGACTTCCCGCCCGCAAAATTTCCATTTTTACATGCGGCCGACAAAGCCTAGTGCGGGATGGACAGACCGACGGGTGATCGGACGGGCGGACGCGACGGCGGGCAATTCCAGTGACCGTGCGGCAGTTTAAACCGTGTCTGTCAGTGCCAGTTACGGCAGCCATTTTAAGTTCGGTGAGCCCTTGGCTTCAAAATGGACAGTTACGCCCTGGGAGGCCCTCTGGTAAAATCTCACGCCTTTACATTTAAATTTTGGCAGTTGGCGGATCTACGCTCTGCTCTTCACGCCTAGGCTCTTGCACAGATTCGTGCTCACAGTTTCCCGGTAAACACGCATTTTGTGGTGAAATCTTACTGTTTAATCTTGTAAAATACAGGTAACCACTGATTTCGCGAGTCAAACGCTGATTACAGTATTGTATTGTGAAATATCATTGTTAAATCTTGTAAAAAGCCAGGTCATTTTTTAACAGCGCGGCTGTGGCGCTGACAACGTAGCATTAGCATTTTCATTGCCTGAACCTGGGAAGCACGCACGGTCGTCGCGACAACTGTACAACGTAATAAAATCCGTTGGTACGACGTGCTGTTTACAGCGCTTGACCCTCTCTGGCCTTACATCCCCGCATCGTTTATACTGGAGGTTTTATAGCTGCGTTGTCATTCATTCACTCCTTCTCCACCTCAGCTGATGTGCGGTGAGCGGTCTGGCACAAAATGGCTGCCGTGCATCACCCAGGTTGAGTGCTACACATTGGTGGTGGTTCAAGTGAGTCCCCCCCCCCCCCCCCCCCCCCCCCTTCACTGCATAGCACTTTGAGTGTCTGGAAAATTGCTAGATAAATGGAGTGTATCAGCTATTCATTCATTCCATTCATTCTGAAGTTTTAAATAGTTGTTTTTCCATCGCTTTTAAAATGTTGTTGAAAAGCTAAAAAAAATTGGATCGTACTTAAAAATATGGGAAACGCTGCAGATTAAGCACTGATGACCCCCCCACCATCTCTATAGGAAAAGCATTAGCTCAATGGGTTTCTGACAGATGCAAAACCTCTGTGGATGCCCCCTTACCGTTTGGGGTACGAAGTAACAGCAGCTGTCAGCCTTAAAACTCTCTGTACGCTCACGTGCCACACTCACAGGGTGAGGTACTTTTTTTTTGACATGCTGGACGCCTGGCAACAGTGTTCCTCAGCTGACATTCCGCCATCGCCTGGGAAACGGGCAGCAGTCGCAGCTGTCCCAGGCAGTGCTGTTGTAGGCACTGACGGAATAAAAATGTCCTCATAACATCGGCACATTTCCACAGTCCCCCTGAAATGTAACAAGGCCATCAAATGAAAAGCAACCAGGTTGAGAGAGGCTGACCGAGCCTTTTACTTCATTTTATTTCAAAACGATCTCTAGCCCAAGCTGCGGTACTTTTCAGAAATGAGTTTCAGCGGGCTCGCCAATGCATTTTTTCTGTACGTTTTTTTTTCTTCTTTTTAACGCTTTCTGTTATTTTACAGTCCACTTGTTTCAGCGGGAAGAAAGAGTCAGTGACTTTGGTGAAGAGATGAGGCGAGGCGGGGGGTGGGGTGGGAGCAGTGGAGTGGAGGGCTATGTATGACCTCATGCACTCGTTGCACAAAGTGCGCTAAAAAGTCCCCGTCTTTTTCGTATCTGTCAAAACGGACGGAGTTCGTCTCGGCCCACGGACGGCCCTGTCCCTTCAGGGGCCGTGTTACAGTGACAAAACCCCCCCTCAGAGCGCAGGCTTTGTCCTCCTGAATAAAAGGCGGGAAAAGAGTCGCGGAGCGCCCTGATCGGAGGAGCACCCAACTGACAGCCCGCGTTCGGGTCCAGGGTCAGAACAGTGTTGCGAGGGCAGGAGTCCTCCCCCGGAACGGGACCTCCGGCTAATTAAAAAACTTCGCGACGGCCCCTCCGGAGTTTCTAATGAGCTCGGGGAGCCTTGCGTCGCCGAATACCTGGACGACGTTAATCACCGCAGGCGACTCGCCGCTCTTTTCGACGCGGCGCGGGTTTTCCATCAGGGCCTCGGCGTGATTGAGTTTCGTGTGATCAGACCTGACGGCGGCTTTAAGGTCGTCTGGACGCCGGGAAAAAAAATGTCAGCGGCTCCGCCGCCGCCGCCGCCGGTTCACCGGGCCTTGCCAGATGGGCCCGGCGTGTAGCAGCGCCGACCGTCTCCGCAGGCAACCACTTCTCCGGCTGAAATATAGTTTGCTGTTTTGCAAACAGGAACGGCTGCTCACACACACACACACACACACACACACACACACACACACAGTGACATGACACATGACTACAACACACACACACACACACAGTTATTGCCTGAAAGCTGATCGACATGACTACATTACACACACACACACACACACACACACACACACACAGAGCGACATGACTATACACACACACAGTGACATGATTACACACACACACACACATCATCAGGACCATCTGTGATCAGCACTCCTACACCAGGGAGGCTCGAGCAGCCTACATCACCCTCCAGCTCTACGCACGGTCCCACGCATGCTGAGTTCATATCCCGCGATCGATGACCGCGGAAAATCCGTGGGCCCCGGGGCAGGACCAGGGCCTCTCGCAGTGCCTGAAGTTGCCCAGGTTTCAATGGAGCGAATGTGTCTAAAATAGGTCTGCCACAGGAGCAATTTCCACTGCCCTTCCCAGTGTCACCCCGTCCCAGCCGAAGAGGTAATGGCTTCCAATTTCACGCGCTTTTGTGTGACGCGTTTTTGGGGTTGAACTCGTGACCTTCTGGTGTCTGGGGAAGGCACTCAAATCACATGGTCGCTGAGCCCTTTGTTGTAAATGTCCTTCCATTCCTGGCGAATGCCCACTGGACACACGGGGGAAAACATTGTTCACGACAGACTGGTCTTGACAGCTTGATGCCACTTTCGCTAACGTACTGTAAAAGGTGCGAAAATGGCCTGCGATCTGTCAGTCCACAGGAAACGGTCTGGCGGACATTTTGTGACCTTGTGTTTCAAATGTAAAAAGATACACAATAGTTGAATTACTTTTTAATTAGCGGTTTACAGAGACATCTCTTGTTTTGCTTTTCAGCAAAGGAGAATCCTCAAGAGATATGAACATTTTTACATAAATGTGTGAGGTACAGTATTGCACATTAAAAATGGCATTGCTTACTTCATGCAGATCTGTAGAATAATTCTAGAATGCCTACTTACATACCATTTGGGGTACGAATCACCCGTGAAGTCATTTGCCCCAAACATTATGGTGCTCTGAAATGGGGGGGACTATGTGTAAAAAGTGCTGTCATTTCTAAATGGTGAAATAAAAATGTATAAAAATACCCTTTAACAAAAGCTGAGAATCCGCACTTTAACCACACGTGTGAATTGTTTGATGACAAATCTAAAAATTGTGGAGTACAGAGGCCAAACCAAGGAAAAATATGTTTTTTGTCCCAGACATTATGGAGCTCACTGTATGCGATAACTGCGGTTTGTAGGTCTTTGAAGTGGACCTTTCATTAGCGCCCTACACGTCCAGCGCTGTTTAATGATCCAGAGGCACAACAGGCACTATAAGGGTAGGCCATACAGTACCCTTCCAATAAAACCTCCGCATTACACTGGGCGAGGTTGTGGGCCATCTGCGGGTGATTTCCCTGAAGGTTTGTCGTCCGTTTCCATTTTAAAAAGCGGGAATGCCTTCAAACGCTTCCCAGCCCGTTCCGGAGCCTCGGCGGACTTCCGCGGCGTTCCGAACGCTCCCTTTTTCACGGGTCAGCGATCGCTTGAGGAAAGAGGGGGTAAATGATGTGAAATCTGTCACCGCTAAAGCAGAACAAGACTTTCTGTGCGGTGTAAATGCAGTTATTTCTCTCCGGCAGTGGGGTTTTTTTTGGCTTTTTTTTGTTCTCAGATCAGAACTTTGACCCAAGCTGACGGTTGGTTAGTGCGGACCGGACTCGAGCGGTTCCTTCGTTCGGGCTGAAACAGATTTCGCCGGGCTTTGTGCTGTTGACTCTTCAGCTGGACTTCCCAGCCTGTTTCAATTAACCGCTTCACGGTATGTTTTGGAGTACACGGCAAAAAATATTTGCCTTCCTTTCTTTGTGAAATCGCGTTTGATGCCCTCTGAGATTATTTTGGTTTCGGGAGGGCGTTTTCAGAGAGGCCCGTTCCCACATCTCCTGGCTCTTCAACCGCCACCGCAAGAAAACAGTTCTCACCCCGAACCTTTATTTGTTTTAAAAAAAAAAAATATTAAAACAAAACCTTTAAAAAATACAGAAAAATTCCACAAAAAAAATGTGTAACGCCACAGTAGCGCTGTTGTTCATGGCTGAGGTGACGGTTTTGACTTGTTAAGCAGCGAGGACGCATTTCTACGGGGCTGCCAGATCAATAATCGCGTTTATTAAATTAGGAGGCTCGCCTGACTGGTGGCATCGGGGTGACCCCTTAACGACCTCCACGCAACAGCGGAGCATCCGTCCAAAAGCAGCAGTTGTTTGCTAATGGGCGGGCAGCACATAAAACCAGCGGGCCCGTATAACGGCCTGGAACAGTGTAAACTATGCGAGTATAAACAGCGGATAAGAGATGGAGGCAGCCACGGGCCCTCGCTGGCCACATGATCGCGGGGGGGGGAAGGGGGGGGGGGGCTGAATTAGCATCTAAAGCCACGCATGCATGGGCCAGGTATCACATTCCTCCAGGAATGTTCCGGAATGTGTCGGCGGCGATACTGTACCGGTGTGAGCCTCGCAGATAAGGCGTATTTATTCCGGTTTTTGAATAATTCACGTCGAGGCGGGCGGGCAGCCGTTCCGTCTGTTTGCACGAATGTCATCGATAAGCATGCAGAAGGAAAAAAAAGAGTAGAAGAAGAAGAAGAAGAAGGAGCAGAAGCAGAAGGAGAAGGAGAATGAGAATTTCAAGACTGGTGGTCACCCAGGAGATGCGGATGGAGAGGCTGGGGAATGGAACTCTGGGGTTGGGGGGGCGGAGTGGTCGGATGTTGAGTCACGCCCAGGCTTCCGTGGCCGACGGATAATTAAGCCGTTAACGAGCAATTGAGCAATGCGGTCGGGGAGAGAGAGAGAGAGAGAGAGAGAGAGAGAGAGAGAGAGAGGGAGAGAGAGAGAGAGAGATCCTCTGGCACCGGCCTTCTCTCCTGGTCTTATGTGAGGAGAGGGAACTGTAAAAGAAGACGGAAATGGATCTGGCTGATCAATACCTCTCCATTAACCTTCAGAGACGGAGGCATTCCTTACCGCCATCTTGTAATTACCTGTTTGCTGTACGTGCGGCACACAGGCACCGGTGCCACGGCTCGGTTCTGGAGAAGGCCGGTCTGGACTGAGGGGACGCCATCTTGGCGAGGTGCAGGATTTTCTGCGTATAGACGTGGGAATCCGGTGAATATGAGCAGAGAGAACTGCCGCACAGAAGGGCCATCTGGCAGCGCGCTGTTCTCGTGGGAAGGAAGAACGGTGCGCTTTCAGATGTCAAAAAAAATAAATTTCAAAAGGTGAACATTTTTTCATCACCTATTTTCGCATTCAGTTTTCTGAGGACATACAAACTAATTGGATGAGGATTCCGTAGAGGAGGAAAGGAGGACCAAAGCACAAACCCGAGCAAAAAAAGATAATGTTATGCGCAGCGGCTGCATTGAGTCTTGTTCGTTCGCCTCTTGGCAGGTCTGATCACATGGCCGCATCCCAAAGCTGAACGAAGCAGCGGCAGCGGCAGCATCTCTGATCTGGGCTGTGGAGAGCAGATGCTGAAATGTGTCTTCTGTTTCCTGGCCAAGCTGCCGGCCTGTCTGTCTGTCTATCTGTCTGTCTGTCTGTCTGGCGGCCTGTCTGTCTGTCCGCCTGTCTGTTTGTTTGTCTGCCTGCCTGCCTGTCTCCTTCCCTGTCTGTCTGCCTGCCTGCCTGCCTGCTTGCTTGCCTGTCTGTCTGTCTGCCTGCATCCTGCTTGCCTGTCTGTCTGTCTGCCGGCCTGCCTGTGTCCTTCCCTGTCTGTCTGCCTGCCTGCCTGCCTGCCTGTCTCCCTCCCTGCTCCAGAGGCCACAGTGGGGGGGAGAGAGCCGGCTAGCACAGCGCGCAGTCACTGTGACCGCAGCCCATCGGCTTGTATTGGATCTCAATGCATCCGTGCTGCTGCTGATGAGCTAACGGGGAGAACAGCGCCACAGAATAAAATCCACACCGCTGAAAAGAATCACACTGTACCAACAGTAACATTTTTTATTTTTAAAAATGTATACAAGCATCCCCTTCTGTCTATAAATATAGTAGACTACTCTATGGTACCAATTTTATTTGTTATCCTTCAAGTTTGAACAGTTTTCCGATTCAATAAATTGGAGAAATGAATACCAAACAGGGTAATTGCACAGATACATATTGATTTATACATTTCTCTCTTTCTATTTCTTTTTCTCTCCTTCCCTTTTGAGACACACGCAACTTACGCGTATGAACGCGGTCTCGATACTGCAAAAGCTAACGCGTGTTCAGCCTTCAGACAAAGGTTTGTCTGGCGCGTGCTATTCGATGCGATGGGGCTGTGAGGACGCTTGAGATTCCCCTCGTCGTGTTGAACGTTGTCGAAGGCAAGCGGTGTCAAAACATTAAGTGGGAGGGGAAGATTAAAAGGCTTCTGTCAGCTGATCAAAAGCAGTTGTCATCCAACTGAGTGCCACTCGGTAATTCTTCACTCTCAGATGTAGTACTGGTCTGCTTCCCTAGAGGGCAGCACGATACAAACAATACAACAATTAAAGTCAGTAATGCAAATAATCCGGTTGTTTAAAGTATAAAGCATCGGCTGTTTATGGGCTGAAACCTCACACCCTTGTTCCTCATCTTAATTACAATGCACTGATGTATGAATATGGTGAGTGTGAGTATATACATATACATAAAAATGTTTTTATTTTTTCCTAACATGCATACATAAAAATGATTTTTTCATGTTCAGATGCGATGCCTTTCATTTTAATTGCGCAACCTGAAACCATATGTTTCTATTCAAAGTGAATTCTGTCAGCGGCAAGGCAGTATGATTAAAAGGAAAGGATTAAGTGCATAAGCGAAGGACGTGTAGGCTTCTGGCACCAAATGAAACCCCACACAGCACGGATGCTCTTTAGCCGGAACGCGAAGGCGACAGAGCTTCAATAGGCCTGTGAGCGGCTCGCAATGTTCTCCGAACAGCGTCGAGGGTTCGCTTTGTGAGCGAGTCGCCCCCGCGAAAGCAGCCCCCGTTCGCCAAACGGTCCGCACCCGCATCGGCATTTTCACAGTGCGCCGTAATCTTTCAGAGTGGCGTGTCGAAATTCTCTTACAACAGCGATCAAGTTGGACGTTTGGAAGCCAGGAGCTGTTGCTGCATTACACCTCGGTTAGCCCTCGTACACTTTACGACTGTTCAAGACCAGGACCCCCAACCGAGTTGATTCAGTTCAGCTGTGGGCCAGAATCAGAAGACTGAGAACTGAATTGTCCAAGGGTTTGTTGAAACTTGGCCGCTGCCAGCACCGGTCCTCGCAATAGTTTAGCTACTGAATAGCACCACCTACTGGTCGCTGTAAGTACCCTGTAAGGGTGTGAGACAGAACACCCGAAAATCACCAACCAGTTCTGTCCGTGGCATTTCTTACCGTGTTTGCATTGTTCATGCCGATAGCTGTTAGCAGATTAAATACCCCTCGTGATCTTGCCCCAGCTCAAGGAATTGCCCCCGTCTTCTGCTTCAGTCCAGCGCGTTTTCACACGGAGCTTGTATCTCTCCCATGATCCTATGCGAAGGCTCCGCACGATGCACCCACTGCTTCCATTTTCCTCGGCATTTCAGGTTATTGAATGATTCTCCTTCCTCGTCCACTGGCAGTCTCCCATTTGCCCGTGAAACCTGACACTTATCAGGAGTCAGCGGGGAAAAAAAACAAAACCAAAAAAAAATTAGTCAAGTCTGCTTGAAACCCACTCACTGTTCATAACATGAGGAGTTCGCAATAACGCTGCTGTCCCTCCAAAGACCTGACCCACTCCCACGGTGTAGTTTGGGTACACTGAAATCTCTATTTACATGTCCCAAATTGTCACCAAGAATAAGGGCAAACCTCACATGGGTGATTGAGAGACTTAAAACCAGATCTAATTGCGTGTGTGTGCAGTGTTAGTCTTTTAGGCTGGCCCAGCTGAAAAGCTTGAGGCACATTAGCGCATTTAGCAGTAGGGTGCCCAGACGCCCGTTATTGAGTCATATAGACCGGTTTTCAATCCAGTGGTCCTCTGTTCGGCTCTGCCTCTGCCGAACGCATATTGGTCTGGCATTTGCGAAAGTGAAACACAAAAAATTGTAAATGCAACACCAACGTCTTATATTTTTTAACTCTTATCGGCTCATATTTAAATCATTTGCATCGTATTAACGTTTTAAAAAATATATAATCTCTACTACCCCCACAATCACAATCTTTCACCACCCCCCCCCAATACCTAACACCCCCCCCCCCCCCCCCCCAGTGAAAATGGCCACTCTATTGAGAAGGCAATAATAGTTTATCATTGGGTCCGTCATAAAGACATAAATTCCCATGATGCAACAGGAGTTAGGAGAAACGTTCATCGCCGGGTGCTGAGAAACCGAGGAGGAGAGTTTCTGCTCTGCGTGAACCGCTGAAATGAATCCAAGGTCTGACGCTCGGGAGTCCCCACCAGCGACGGCCCCATTTAAAGCCGCCTCCGTCGTTTTGTCGGACGGGGACGGCGCTGGACGACTGTCTGACAACATCAGTTACCGCAACTAAACTTTTCACCACAAACAACATTCACCGATTTGCGTTAAAAAAACGTTAAACACGCAGCAAGGCGTTAATTGCCCATAATTTTTCGCCCAAACCCGGCCGCCCTCCCGTTCCTTAACAATCTGACAGCGCTTTGAGAAGGCTGCACGACTGCAGGCTGACAGGACCGAGAGGCACTGGGATGTGACTCCCATACAAAGGAGAACCTGGATGGGGAAAAGAGAAAGCGGAATTCACTCGGAAGCTTTCCATCACCTAGCAACCCCCCTCCAAACGGATATTTTTCCGTACGTGCCCAGCTGTATAAATGGGTAAAATACTATATCTCTAAACTAACTTCCTGTATGTATGTGTGTTAGTCTGGATGAATTTTTTTGCTTTACAAATCAATAGTAAGAATGCCCATGCTCTTCCTCAAGACAGGGGGGGAAAAAAAACAAACATTTCACTTTGCATCTGTAAAAAAAAAAAAACTCAACATTAGCTCTATCCCCACAGTAGTCCGTTTTCTCTGTAGTGGCTTCGCGCCAGTCAGCAAATATCTTGTTTGTGTATTAGTCGTCTCGAAGCCCGTTATCTGGTGTACTCAGTCAGGCCAATCAGACAAGTTTCCATGGCTACAAACGGGAGTGCTGCAGAAGCAGAGAGGGGGTGAATGAAATGTGTGGAGCAGCCCGCTAAGGCTGTGCAGGATGAAGGAGCCAATTCTCACACAACGTGAAATCATCTGGTGTCAGAGTCAATCTGATAGGAGACACAGACTGACGAACACAAACACACATACTGTATAGCCATAGAAATACTTTAGCATTTACATTCATACATACACTAACACACACACACACACACACACACACAAAAAACACAAGCGCACACACACACCTGTACACACACACACAAAAATGCGCATGCACTTGCACACACACACACACACGTGTACACACAGGGACACATGCATGCACATCCACACAGACACTCATACACACGCACACATATGGACACACACACGCGTGCACACACAAGGACACACACACGCGTGCACAGACACACGCACACACACACACACGCACACGTGCACAAGGACACACACACGCATGCACACACACCCAGAGCGCACACACACACACACACACACACACCCACAAGGACACACACACGCATGCACACACACACACACACACACACGTGCACAGTCACACACACACACACACACACACACACACACACCCGGAGCGCCCGCAGACCCCAGTGTCAGAGTTAGTGGATGTAAAGCCCGTGCTTTATCTGCAGACTCAGAGTGAGGCCGGGCGCCTGCAGTGAGTGTGGGCAGAGATAGCTGCTGGCACTGAGATGCTGCGCAGGCAGGAAGCCAGGACAGGACTCTTAAAAGAGATGAGAGAGGAGCAGGAAGCCACGCGGCGCGGCGCGGAGAGGTGAGGACGCGGCTGGGGCAGGAAGCAGGAGGACGGGGAGAAAATCTAGGACTTAGTTAAGGGGGGTTAGAGAGCACTGACTCGGTGTCCAAACAGAGGGAGAGCTATGAAGGTACAGCACAAGTGTGGGGAAAAAAAGCCCAGGCCTGGACCAGGACCAGGACCAGACAGAGAGAGAGAGGGATAGGTGGGAGGAAATGGTGTGTGTGTGTGTGTGTGTGTGTGCGGGCATGAGTGAGTGTGAGTGAGTGTGGGTGTGTGTGAGTGTGTGTGTGAGTGTGAAGAATGCAAATGTAAAGCATGTAAATATTAGGGGGTGTGTATGTATTTACAGAAGTCTACAGAGAGGAAAACATGTCTTGAGATAGTTATATTGTTGAAGGTGAGACCACAAAAGGTAAAATGTGATCTTTTCATAAGGGAACATGCGAAAGTAAAAGAAGATCCATTAATCCATGATTAATATGTAAGACGAAGAAAATATGTGTAAATAAGAAGACAAAAACATTTTACCAGTGATCATCTCCTTTCCCAAAAAGTTTGGTTCAGTCTTTTTTTTTGGTGGGCTTGGATGTCATTCTGGTGGTTTTTTTCTACCGCTGGGTCAAATGAACTGGGTCCACGTACCTTATTGAGTCACAGGGAGTCCTGTCTGCAGATCATTTGTCAGTACAGCGGCTGAAAATTACTTCATGAGAAATATAAGAATTGATCTATGGAGTGTTAGCACGATTTGTCAGGGGCTTTTCGCTGATTACTAAGGTTTCGGCTGGCGCTGGCCGATGAGCTCTGGAGAGAAAGAGACCCTGTGACCACTTGGACCCCTGCCTTCGGTACGAGCAAGCGTTGCCGGTAAAATCCGCCTTCGTCGCGACTTGACGCTTTTTTTTCCCTCTTTTTTTTTTGTCTTTTTCTTTTTACTGAAGAGTCTACCTGGAGTCAAGAGGAGAGTAATCCAAAGCAAAACAAGTTTTTTTTTTTTTTTTTAATCTGAAAAACAAAAACAGCATTTCACACATTTAAAATAAATAAATAAATAAATAATAAATAAATAAATAGTCTCAAAAATATAAAGATTTAAAGGACACACGTTATTTGAAATCTAGAGATAAGAGCAGCTGACTGGGCTGGAGAAATGCCAGATTCTGCACGGCTAACAACGGGCTCCATTAGCGTCTTTATTCACACTGCGGTTAATAGCCTGGGCCCTGACATTTGAGTAAAAATATTTGGCCATTTCTTTAAAGGGCACCTCCATTCAGCGTAGATTAAAGGCTGTGAGATAAGACAAACAGTTCAGACGCGAGCAGGGGAACGGAAACAAGTCTCGGGGCCCTCATTCCAGCCCCCGCACCCCGATCCTAATGTACCCTTTTACGGGGGGGGGGGGGGGGGGGGGAGGGGGGGGGGGAAGGAGGAGAGGGGGCAGAAGCTATGGGCCGATCTAATTTCCTCACCTCTGTCATTGCAGGTGCGGTGAAGTGAAGTCCAGGTATCCCGTCCCCCACTCAGTCTGTCATATGAAACACAGCAGCAATGCATTATCATTTGCTCTCTCTCTCTCACTCTCTCTCTCTCTCTCTACATATATATATATAGGGGCACCACCAGGGAGTCTGGGCCCCATGAAAAGAGCTTACATTGGGCCCCCTCCACCCCAGAAAATCCTATGTTCTAATATTTTATGTGGGTCCCTGGAATCATCCTAACTCACCCCCCCCCCCCCCCCCCCCCCCCCACCCCTAATGTATATATAGTGAATTATAGTGAATTGTTGCAGAGCAATGATGGGATGTCAGCAGACCTCACTTATCAGGATTTAATGCGCGGCGTTTCCACGGCAATCAGCAACAGACCCTGCCCCCATCACCCCGCACCTCGTTTCTCTCTCGTTTCCAAGAGCGAAGTCCAGTCAATAAAGGCAGCGCAGTGACAATTCCTCAATCAGAGACTGCAGATCTATTGTTCGCCGATGAGAGACGGAAGTGGGGGTGGGGGGGGGGGGGGGGGGGTTTATTGTGGTGCTTCAGCACAGCTCTTTCTGTCTCTCTATATATTTACGTAAAGGTTTTACACAGAGGTCAAAATGGCCCCTTTCGATCCTTTTGAAATGACATTAAGGCCAATTACTGGTCCCAGGAAGGATGGGGGTCACTCAAAATGGGTGATTCTACAGGCTCGAAAAATACGCTTCGGGCCTCGTCTGAGCTGTCCGAGAAACGCATTTTGCACGAAAAGCGCCTGCAGCGCACATGACCCATGCGCAAATGTGAAATTCTGCCCCCCCCCCCCTTCCTTTCACCTAAAGACTACAGCATACCAGATTCCCACCCAGCCGTTTGTCTGGACGGATCTCACTCCGAAAGAGCGGAGCATATTTTAGTCATGAGGCTCGCGCTGGTTAAAGTTTAATGGCGTGCATTTAAAAAAGAAGGGAAGGGGGAAGAGAAAGAGCGGGGGTGTACGCCGGGGCCGTCGGAGAAATCTCCCCGTCTTTGCCTGCGTTTATGCGCACGCACAGTCACATGATCTCAGCAGGCCTGGCGTGCTCAGCCGAGGCCTAATTGGCCGTCAGATTTTGTAGAGCTGTTGATTCTTAATGGAGCGACTTGTACGAGGTTCACAGGTTTCCTCGGCGGATTAATACTGTTTTTATTTAGCCTCGCTGAGCGTTGGGACCGTATCTCGCGTCGTACCCGTTTGATGTCGAGTCGAGCGAACCCCCCGCTCCGGGAACTCGCGTCTGATTGGGCGAGTCGTGCGTAACGGGGATCGGCGCGCCGGAGTTGCGTAAGTTGGCGCTATCGCGGCTATCGGCGGGCGGAGGGGAGACGCGGCTTCTCGGGAGGCGAATCAAAAGGCGCCATTCTCACCCGCGGGTTCTCCGTCAGGTGCAATTATTCCTCCATCTTTTCAGGAGGAGGATGCCTCGCGCAAAAAAAAAAAAAAAAAAAAAAAAAACAATCAACAGCCACGGCATGCGCGCTTTTATTTTTTATTTTTATTTTTTGCAAATTAGCATCCCCCCATTTCCCTCCAGAAAATAAATTGGATCAAGGGGAATGAGTCCAACGAAACATTCCACACTCGGGCCCTGGCGCCGAGGTGCACAGATTGAAAATAACAGCACATTACAGTTCCCTAATTAAGTTAGAGCTCGATACGCCATTAGCCGCACGTGTCACCGACAGACATGTGCCGAAGTAGTAATCTTCAGACATCGATCCCAGTACAGTACGGAGATAATGCGCCCTGGAAGAGCTCCAGGAAGCCTCTCTCACCGGCGTACTGTAGGTGTTCCGGAGCGGCCGAAATTGATCCGGAGTTTTAAGGGTATTGGAAACGTGCCTGCCGTGGGACGTGTGCGTCAAGCTCTGCTGTAAAGTTGCGAAAGTTTCCCGGGTGAACGATGCAGCGTGAACGGCAGTGAACTTTCCAGGGAAAAAAAAAACGAAACAGCAGCACAGGACCTGTAAGAGAGAGGGAGGATAAACCTGGACCAATCAGAACTCTCGGACGAGGAACTCGAGGCGCCAACTCGAGCGGCAGCGGGAAGAGCTCTCACCCGACTTTCGTCCGCCGTTGTGAGCGCGGAACACGCGGCCCCAGTGTGAAGAGATGCCACGGCTTTGGCATGGCTTGGCTCAGCTCGGCTCGGCTCGGCATGGCATGGCTTGGCTTGGCTCGGCTGACATCGCAGCACGTGCCGATCTGTGGTGCCGTCGGTTGATAGACGTTGCAGCAATGGGGGCCCCCGGTAAATATGACTAGGCTGTTCCAAACTGGGAGAAAAGGGGGGTTGTGGGGGGGGGACGGGGGTGGAGGTAAAAATAAAGCATGCATATCACATACTCTCGCTCATTAGTCCCGTAGTAAGATACGGAGGTTATTTGGCTATGCTGTAGCCTCTTTCGTTTAGTCTTTCGCGTTCATGTTTTTTTAATGCCTATTTTGCTTTTATTGTGGAGGTAATGGTGGTTTTAATGCGTGAGGACCCCAGGAAGACTAGCAGTTGCCCAGGCGTCGGCCAACCAACGGCCGTCTTAATAAACAATAACGCACTAGGAAGGCGGGTCTCCAGAGACTTCCGGAATGGCCGTGCACTTTCTCTTATTTTCTTTTTGGAAATGATACTGTACAGATGGAAGTCATGCTCTGTATATTTCACGTGTAATAGGCTCTTGGAGTTTATTAAAATGAGCTTTTCTGAAATTAAAAAACTGTAGGCTTTGGGCGGGTAGGGGTGTGGGGGTGTTTGGGGGGGATGCATTCTACCCTCATGTTCCAGTACCCCACAGTGAGGCACCCTGGGCAGTGACCTGGGGCCGGTGAGGAGAGCTCCGTAGCGAAGGCCTCTCCTGCTTTAGCCGGTTCTACGGCTCGCGAACAGTCGCCGTTTGCGCCATTTTGACGTCCCCCTTTTCAGCTTCACAACAGCAACACACTCGGCAGTCAGCGGGAGCCCGCAGCGGTGCTTCAAAAACAGTTTAATTATGCTGACTTGTACTTTTACAAAGCGTTTATGTATTAAAACAAGCGTTACTGTTTTTTTTTTTCTTTTTTTTTTCCCAGACCGATTAAGCATTAACAGCTGTCTTCAAATTAGCATAGTTATTCTCAGAAGCATAAAAGATTGTTTACTGTGTATGTGTATGTTTCTCCAAATGTTAACTTAGTGTGTGTGTGTGTGTGTGTTCGCGTGTGTCTGTGTATGGGTTTTTGTGTGTGTGTTTGTGTGTGCATGTGTGTGTGCGTGCGTCTGTGTGTGTGCGTGTGTGGTGTTTGTGTGTGTGCCTGTGTGTGTGTGTGTGCATCTGTGTTCTGTTTGCATGTTTGAATGCGTGGGCATACTTAAGTGATAGTCCGTCAGAATGGGGCAGGAAATGGCCATTCTCTGACTTCCTGCAGTACTGTCTGTGTTAGGAGGTTTGTGCCAAACTCAAGTGTATGGCAAAAGTTCAGCGCCGGGGAAGCAGGCACATATATATATATATATATATATATATATATATATATATATGTCAGTTCCAAAATGTGTGATTTATTGCGTAAATCCAATTCCGCACATGTCGGTAAGCCTTCGGTTATCAGCCTGTTCAGACTGCGGTCCCGTTTCTTCGTTGCGTGACTGGGATGGGGGTGTGCGAGAAGAGGGAGAGGGAGAGAGAGGGAGAGCCGAGCATCGGTGGTGAGAGGAAAAACTCGCGGCGGCGACGTGAATGCACTCAAGACCGCGGGCTTCCGAGCGGCACCGCCATCTCCGAGCGGAGAATAAGACAAGCCGCAGCCAGCACTCTGCGCACGAAAAACATTCGGTATGTTTCAGGTCTGCTGTTTCATTAAGTGAAATAACCTTGTGGTGACCCACCTTCCTCTCTCTCCTCCAGCCCCTCCCCTCCTGGTAGGGTTTACACTTTTTTTTTTTTTATGCCAGGAAAACTGAAAAGAAGGGGTTGCCTGACTGCAGATGTTTCCTAGACAGAGTCGGTTTAGAAGTGTTTTAGTGTTTTAAAGTGGCCTGTTTTAGAAATTTAACTAAATGGGAAGGTTTGTTCCCACACTGGCCATTTCTGAACGGACTTTGATGGGAAACATTGCAAGCAGGACACTTGGCAGAGTGAGTATGTGCATGTGTGCATGAATGTGTGTGCGTGCGTGTGTGTGCGTGTGTGTGTGTGTGTGAGTTAATGGGTGGGTGATGATGATGCTTGCGTACGCGTGCAAGAACTGTAAGTGGCACAAAGCCTATTGGTTCGACACTATCCAAGGTCAATATTTCAATAGCTGAACTATAATTAATGATATTTCTTATGAGATTTCAGTGGTAATCTGGGGATTTCAGTGACCTTCATCGTTATCAATATAAATCAGAGAAAGGTCATAGAACGAGAATTTTAAAAATTGTACTAAATCAATGTTGTGACCTTTCGTTGTGGTTATGTTGAGTTTGACTCTTAGGCCTCAGTCAAGCAGGGCTCTTATAATTCCAAGGGCACGGAGTCTCATGGTAAATACTACGACACCAATTCTTCGGGTAATTTCTTGGAAATCGTGACATTTCGGGACCCCGGGCATAATTAAGCCAACTTTGGTGGATTTTTAACAACTTTCAAAAAGAGTTTTATTACCAAATTTAATTGACTGTGGCTCCCCACGCAATAATTTGAGGGCAGATAAAAAAATGAAATGACCTTGAAAATTTGCTCAAAACAAATTCTGAAAAACTACTGGATTAACTGTGTTCACACGCTTCATAATTGTACCTCATAACAAATCCTGAGAATCTACCGGATAAACAGTATTCACAAGCTTCGTAATTATTTCCATTGATGATATCCACTGTACTTGCACACCCCTATTACAGCACTTACGTTACCATGACGACGGAGGCAGCGACGGGGTCAAAGTTCAGTGAGTGTGTTGTGTCCCAGCAACACCCTCAGCGACTGTCGCACGGCGACCAGAGGGTGGCGGTCACCCTGAGGTATCGACCAAACGTCGCCACGAACCAGCGACGTCCGTCGCGCGTCAGCAGTCACGACGACACCTGGCGCTAAACTGGCCGTCAGAGCAGAGCGTGGGATGTCCGAGGAGGCTCTTGGATCCCCTCTGTAGCGAGTGTCAGCGATTGCCCGGGCAGCGTGGGCCCTCGGCCCAGGCCCAGCACACTCCGACGAGCGGGCAGGAGGACGGGCAGGCTAGCGCAGCCAGAGAGCAGCTGAGGGCAGGAAGTTATTTAAGGGAGTTGTTCACGCGCGAGCGAGACTGAAGGACTGGCTCCGGCTCGACATGGCGGCGCACAATAAGCAGGAAGTAATTCGGCTTCTCCGTGGTGTTTCATTAGAGTGAAGAATCAACTGTGGCACCGAACCTTAAGTGACTGCTGGGGTGCGGGGGGGGGGGGGGGGGGGGGGTAGGGGAGGAAGAAAGAGAGAGGAAAAAAGTCAGCAAAACTAATAGGGCAGGAGAGAAAGAGAGGATAGGGGAGAGCAAGGGAGACAGAAAAAGTGAGGAGAGACAAATAGGCAGGGAGAGAATGTGAAGGAGCAGAGGGGAGAGATAGAGGTGGTAAGAAAGCGGGGGGGGGGGGAGAGAAAGTGCATGAGATGAGGATGGGATATTTAAAAATCTGACAGATCTCTCACCGGAACGTTAACTGATCACTCCTAAGAAGAAAATATACCCGCACTCTGTTTGTGTTTATCCATTATTGTCCATTCATGTACATTTCAGTGCGAGAACCTGAAAACTTACAATAGCGAGAATACAATCCAACCAATACTCTGAATGGAAAAAGGCGGTGCAGTCAAACAAATCGTGACCAGAATAATTCAGCAGCCTTGCGGGCGGTGCCCCCCCCCTCCCCACACACACACACACACACACACACACACGTTGTCACAGGACGGTGGAGGATTCAGCCTGGGCAGAACGACCCCGAAGGTTTCCAAAAAACTGTATCCCGGGCCTCTCTCCGCGTGACAGAGATGGATTGGAGTTACAGTTGCTTCTCTAGACAGGACTGGGGAGAAGAGAAACAACCCTGCTCTGCTGCACGGGGTCAGAAATGGCTCGCTGCCTGAAAATGCCCTGCCTGTGCGAGAATGTATGGCCCTGCCAGGGCCAGAGTCGGCTAAACCGCGCCAGAGACATATATTCCGCTTGTAGCCGCAATATAAAAGATATTAACCACTGGATACGCAGTATTTCTGCTACACAGATGCTGCCTAAAGTCTTGTGCATAGGTGCAGCAGTGCTTTATGGCACTACACCAGGCTGAGTCCTCCTGTCAGCACACCGGCCAACATGTAGCTATTAGTGCCACTTCATTTCAGGATAATGAACCGTGATTGGCATCTTGTAATGTATTTCTATTGGATGTTCATCCTGGAAAGTCTCCTTTGACTAATCCCAACAGCATTCTTCTGTAGATTGAATCACATGGCATGAGCAGCAGGTTATAATCATATTATTTTGAGTAGCGAAGTCTAATTGCATTTAAAAAAATATTTGTTCAGCAAAGATACTCACATGAAGATAAAGTAGATATTGTATAGTTATGACACTAAATACACTCGAAGGTCAATATGTCTTCAGAATTACTGATCTAAAAAAAGTCAAGTTCGAGAACAAAAAGCTGTACTGTACATTTCAACCACGTGGGGTAGCACACATGCATACTCACACACACATACACACACACGTACAGTATCAAAGTTTTTTTTCCCCAAGGGCAAAAAATAAATCAAATATCCTTGAGGCCGAATAAATATTTATCACAAGCGTCCCTTTGTTGAACATTTCATATGTTCATAGGTGTGTGTTTTTTATTTGTTGTTTTTGCCAGATGCTCCTGTCCAGGGGGGGATGCACCATATCAAGGCCTCCATGATAAGACGCACGCGGTGCATATTGTATGAGCTGCGAGAACCAGAGCCAGGGTGCCAAACAACAAGCCTCACATCAGTGATAACGGCCACACAGAGCTTAAAAACAAAAACAAACAAACAAAAATGACCAAACAGGTGTCTTCCTCTTTCATCAGTGCGGAGAGGAATGGTGCGTAACGATAACGAATAACAGAAGAGCTCATTTTCGTTGCGTTAGCGGACGCACCATCGCGAGCGCTGATCTATCGGCAAAGGACAACCGTGTCAAAATGCGCCTTTTTTACAGGTCGAAGGCTAGGCTTTAATGGATGTGATATACAATACACATTACATGAGAAAAAAATGTAGCGTAAAAGTGTCAACAAAAAACAACAACAACAAAAAGTGTCATTAAAAACCTATTAATGCCAGTGGCTGGGGACAGTAAAAGCCACACTGTAGAAGATAGTTATAATGGCAGTTATATTGTTTGCACGTTTCACATTTCACCAATTGTTACGATCTCGTTCATTTCAATATTCTGTCAAGAACTGAAAGCGTTTATTGCTGTTTTTGTTTGTTTGGATCCAAGCATGACCGTTCTGGAATCCGCCTGGGAAGAACAGGAAATTTGAAATATCTGGCTGTTCCCTATCCTATCCTGGCCACTGCCTAATCTGCAGTCTGACCATACCTGCCCTCATTCCCCAAACCATAGAGCTCGCATTGGCCGATAACACACAGAACTCAGATGATAACATAACACAACATAACATAAGATAACATAACATGATGACGAGAACAGGCCATTCAGCCAAACACTGCTCGCCATTTTCCAGACTAAATTGTACCTAGTGCTCTGATTACCTACAGACTAGATAGTATCTAACACCATATCAAGCCTGGTCCTGAAAACCCCCAGAGTTTCTGCCTCTACTACGTGACCTGGCCAGCTATTCCACACACTGACTACTCTCTGCGTGAAAATGTCTGTACGGAATCTACCTTTTCCTCTTTTCTAAAATTTCACCTTTCAGTAATAGTGTTTTCCAAAGTGCTCAGCAATTATATATATTATATATCTGTCTTATTGAATATGGACTAGAGGCTCTGGATAAGAGCATCTGCCAAATGCCTGTAATGTAATGTAATGTAATGAAGTAAATGACAAAAACAAAAAAAAATGAATTCCTAGTGAGATCTCATTAGAAGTAATCCACAAAATTCAAAGTTTTGAATTTTAGAATCTGTTCATTAGGACCGTGAGCGATTTTGATTCCCTTCACCGACCAACGGGACGTCAAATTATTAAAAAGGGGCGCGGGCACATTGACCCACGGCCCTCTTCGCCTGCCCCCGTTTAATGTTCCTCACACAGGGGGGGTCATTCGCTGAACCGAAAAAGAGGAGCACTCAGCCCGCGTGGTGTCAAAAGCTGTGAGCCTTCAGTGAGAGCGTCTTAAAAAAAGAGGGCCCGTCTCCTACCCAGGGCATCAGGCAGTCTCTCTATTCAATAATTCAATTAGCGTGGAGCCCAGAAGCCGAAATTATCCCACCTAATCTTAATATTAATAGAGAGATGGAGTGGTTAAGCGTTCGTATTTGTGATGTATATTTCATGAAATGCTGCTGGAGAAAGCCTTCAAAAAGAAAGTTGCAACTTTTTTTTTTTTTGCGCGGCCTGTCAAAAGTTTGGGATCGAAAACGTCGATCCACTTTTCTTTTTTTCAGCGGCTTGTTTTTTTCCGATCGTGACGATGGGAGAGCGATCGCGAGTGGCGTATTCTTCCATAGCTGAATGGATCCACGGTAACGGGAGGGGTGTTTTTTTTTTTTTTTTTTTTTCTTTTTTTTTTTTTTTTTTTGCTGGGCTGAATTTTCTAATCAGAACGCATTTAATGACAGACATTAACATTTTCTAACGGAGCATGTAATTCCGAGATTATCTCGGCCCCTTGTGCCGTTCAGCAGAATGTACACAATGCCGTCCTTCTAACTAGGGTGGCCAGCGCCACCCCACAAAATGAGCCTGTGAAATTAATTTCTCCTTCCCTTCATTTTGTTCAAAAAACGGCGCGTGCAATTTTTCTCTTCCCTTAATATCGTTAAGTGGCCATTATGCCCGCGTGCGTGTATTTATGAGAGCAGAAGCACGTTTAAAGACTAGGCCGTTCGAAGTCGGGCCATGTGCAGCGATAATGTACGGTAATGTGATTTAACAAAGACCCCGATCTGCTCCATTATCAGAACGTACAATGGCATTATTTCCTTTTCTCCGTAAATCTTCTGTGAATGCCTACATTCGGCCCCAGCGTCGCGCCATTAGCCAGCAGGTTTCCGCATTCACTTCGCATTACGGTTGCAATTTTAGTCAATATCTGTCTTTCGCTTTGTAAACGTATGGATGGAAAATGTAAAATATCTACACAGCGCATGCAATTATGCATTATTTATACCACGGCTTGGATGAAACTATGATTCTGACCGGCTAATGAGGATGCATGCTGTATACATCATGTATACCGCACAGTAAAAATACTGCTCACTCTCAAAGCAAGTTAGAGTGTGGTGTTTTTTATTCCTTACATATTCATATATTTTGGTTTCCACCATAATGATGTTTAATGGCATCCATCTCAGCAAAGGGGAGGCATGAAGAGAAATTTGAGAGCACATTGAATCTACACAAATTCAAAATTGTAGATCTACAAAACTCAACAAGTGGAAATAAAAATATTCTGAGAATAACTTTGATATTCAGAAGAAGATATCTGATGACAGAGCCAGATGAAGCCAGCAAAATGTAAACAGAGATCTATTTAGCTGAATATACTGATTTGTACCGTCCTGCCCTTTAGAATGGACGTAAATTGACCATGACCAATTTTATATTGGCCCGTTCAAAAAAAAAAAAAGATCTTGTGCAAGTTGTAAGTCATAAATCACAACAAACTTCAAACACATCAGTCAGGTTTCATTTAATCACCACAGCAACTGGCTTTGCAGTATCTATAGACCACTTAAATTAACATAACTCATATTGCAATTAAACATGCACACACACACACACACACACACACACACACACACACACACACACACACACACACACTCGCACACGCACAACCGCACACATGCACTGTTTCCCTACTGAAAACACCCCGTCCAGCTAACGTTCCAATGAATCACAGAGAAATAAGAGACATTTATGTTAATGAAATCGCGTTTCATCGGGGAAATTTGTCCACTTCTAACTTGTTTTCCAGAGTCATAAACATGAGGGAGATGCTGAGAACACCAGAAAAAACGTCTCTAAACTTGCTTTATTTTCCTCCGGTGTCCCCATCTCAGCGAGAGACATTAATACTGGATTAATGCTCGTGGATTATACTCTAGTTCCGCCTTAAATGCATTGCCCGTTGTCATGGCGCCAAAGGGAAGCGAAGACTCGGGGATTTCACAGTGGTTCACCGATGCGAGCATTTTCGCCACCCTGAATTTAAAGTGCAGCGCTTCAGATGCTCCGCCTCCGTGCTCCGACGCCGGCTGAAGACGTCTCCTTTTGAAGTGTCAAGCGCGCGCATGGGTTCTTCCAGGGTGCCCAGCTGAGATGAGCGTAAAGATCTCAAGCCGCTTTGGTATCACGAAGGTCGTCTAACGTGAACCGAACCCGCGCGCGGTTCACCACGTCAGAACAGGCCAGGTCCCGCCAGACTCCCTTGTTGATGGAGGCGCTCCATTGAGGCCCTCTTTTACCTGCTGACATTTTGGGCGGTAGAGAAGCCTCATCCCAGTTATGCGTGGTGCGAGGCCACTTAAAATGTGAAACTGCTCCCCTCTCGACTGGAAACCATGTAAATCCCAATTATTCATAATCCATATCCGGCGTGCAAAGTGTCAAGCAGCAACAAAAAATCGATGGCGTTTTATTTTTTTAAAAAGGTGATCGTCTCGGCCGGGGATCAAACTCTCCACATTTCGTCGACTGGAAATTAAGCCGCAGCAGCCGACGATGATATTAGTCAACGGGAAAATCTATAGTTCAGCGTAGGGTGACCAGACGTCCCCGTTTTTTCGGGCACAACCCCCTGTTTTTGGTGCCCCTATTTTCTTTTCCACCGGGGAATTAACTGAACAATCAGTGCTACGGATTGGCCAGACTGATTGTCTTCACACCTGACCCCCCCAGGTAAAGGGAGGGTGGAAAACCAGCACGGCCCTCGAGGACCGTGATTTGAAACCTGGTCACCTTAGTCTAGTGAAGTGTCTGGTCAACGTGTGTCCAAAATCAAGCCTTCATCTCTGGCTCCTCGAACAGAC
This sequence comes from Anguilla japonica, assembly GCA_025169545.1. Lineage (NCBI taxonomy): Eukaryota > Metazoa > Chordata > Actinopteri > Anguilliformes > Anguillidae > Anguilla > Anguilla japonica. The sequence continues at coordinate 65,685,637 of CM045886.1, read as the reverse complement.
ACTGGCCTCAGTGGTCGTACTTTAAGCACATTGTATATAAAAAAGCATATATGCTGTAATACAGTTGTTATAACGTTATAACACCTTTATAAATCATGTCAAAGAGGAAGAGATGACGTGCTGCTATATAGTCATGTATTAAGGCCAAAGCCCCAATACTGCTAGTGAAGAGCTCAATATAGGATTTTACCATGAGACATGTTAATAGCTACAATGGGAAAAAATTATATTTAGTATCTGTGCATACCTGTGTGTGTGCATGCGCGTGTGTGTGTGTGTGTATGTTCATGTATGTGCATGTGTGTGTGTATGTGTCTGTACATGTGTGTGTGTGTGTCTGCGTGTGTGTGTGTGTCTGTGCGTGTATGTGCATGTGTGTCTGTGTGTGTGCGTGTTTGTGTGTGTGTGTGTGCGTGTGTGTGAGTTCATGTGTTCCTGTTTCTCTGAAACCGGCATGATTTAAATGTGCATTTCCTCCATTGCAGATGCCCTGATCTGGGAGCATCTACAGATTATATTTATTATACAAATTCACTCCATTCAAGCAGCCTGATATTTACCGAAGCGATGCTGAACCAATTCCGTTTTAGCACCTTGATTGCGGCATAAATAACAACAACCATCCTGCACCTGGGATTAAAATCTGCAAACGTCTGGTTGCAAACCCATTTCCTGCCTACCTTCACAGCGCTGCTGCTATCCGTGCGGCACGACATGGCCAATTCAAAAACATAACGCATCTCGGCTTCTTCGCACTTGCTGGGAGTGCCGTGAATGCACCGGAAATATTTTCACCGCAAGCGAACGGGCAGTTTACAGGTGTAAAATTAGAGACGCGTGAAGCTTCATCCTCTGCATGTGTAATTTTGCGAAATCAGCGAGCCGCGGCTGCTCAGAATAAGGTCCGCTTTGCAAATTTTAAACAAGCCGGGAAGGAGCGGTCGTAAATAATGCATTTAGAGTCAGAAGAAATAAATGCTTTTTTTTTTCTTTTTCTTTTTTTTTCTTTTTTTTGAGAGGAGATCAAAATGCATTTAGCTTCGAGGGTTCCAAAACACAATAAAAAAAATGCCACGTGGAGTTAGGGATAATGGATGTTTATATATTGAAAGAGATAAGGAGGAATAATGATTCATGGAATGTGATTAGACGCAATATGACACAAAAGTATTACGGTCTGACATGTGTCCTCTGTGATAAAGAGATATCGCTAGCCGCTCTAATTCATCATGTGAAGGTGACTTCGAGAGTGCGCTGCATTAAGCGGCGGGCTATCCTTCGCGCTTTTAATGACGGAAACCGTAGTGGATATTCGCCACGCGGACGCCGCACCTCCTCCTCCGCTCTCAAACCCTGCATTCGTATTTTTGCGACGCGTCGTTACGGAGATCGCGAGCCTCGCCGCCGATTGCTTTTGAAATTGATTAATCGCGGAAAGCTCGGCGTCAGCCGAAGTAGGGCAGGGCCAGCGAACGAGCGGCCTTATTTCTCCGTCCGTCCGTCCGTCCGTCCGTCCGCGACAGAGAGAGAGCATCGCCTCGTTCGCTTCGTCGCTTTTTTTCGTCCGCGCTCCTCCAGAGCCGCGAACGCCGCTAACACCGCTAACACCGGCGAACGCGGCGGTGATTACGGAGAGAGTTTCAGGTGACCTTCACGAGGCTCTCCTGGTCAGACGGCGTACTCCACGGGCACCTAATAAAATTTTTTTTTTTTTTTTTTAAAAGCCCGGTCTTTCTCATTTCCTTCCAAAAGTGGGGGGGGGGGGGGGGGGGGGGGGGGGACGGGGGGGACAGCTCAGATGTCAAGATTGCAAAAGCGTTTTTCATCTCGTCTCATTTCGGTGTTGACCCATCCATTATTCCAGCAGTAAAAAAAAAAAATAGAATAAAAAAAAAGAAACAATATTAGCCTGTCTAGGTCATTTTTGTGTTCCTAGCAGAACGCACGCATATTTGCTTCGCCACATGGAGCATGCAGCCACGCACTATAACTTTGCATTTGAAGGACAGCAGCTTCAATAGCAAAAGATAGCAGTGATTTAAGTGTGAAGTCAAAAGCAATTAATTTCAAGCTACAGTAGCTTTCTGTAGGATTAAACTTCTGTCAGTGATTAAGGTGAATTCTCCAGTTCTCAAATGGCATCACTGCAGCTATTTAGTGTTTTCGTTTAAAACTGATTTTCCAAAAGCTTTTTTTACCCACCCATCACTAATTGCACAGTGCAACTAACAGTACGATATGTTCCAAACAGTGTTAATTCGTGTTAATTCTAGCATACTCTTCTCTCACCCAGCTTGGAGGCAAATAGTGGTTTGTGTGAAGTGCCATCCCACAAAAAGAGCCTCTACAAGAGCCTCTACAAACACATTCAAGTGAGTAGAATGAGCAACTGGAAAGCTTTTTAATATAAATGAATTATATCACCTGTGTGATATATAAATATGTGGGTGTGTGTGTGTGTGTGTTATTTAAATTCAAAGAAGCTTATTGCCATTTGAAGTTTCTAGTTGAATTTTCTGTCATATCAATACAGCATGATAATGTAATGATATATTAAATTATAATACTATTTTGAGAATTATCCCATAGCTTTGGAGGTTCAGAGTGCATCAGGCAGTTATACAGGCTGAATGCGTTCTGACCAGGGATTTACTTCCGTTTTTTTTTTTTTTTTGAAACTTTAAACTCCCTCAAAAGTATGATAGTTGGATTCAAGTATGAATCTGCTAGTGGTGTTTAGATTTTTTTCTTCTCCCTCATTGAAAATTCTTCTTTTTTTTTTTTTTTCCTCCATGAGGTGCTTTTTTACGTATTCTTTGTGAAGTCTCTGGAAGTCATGGCTGCTGTGTTTTTTTCCGAGCCAGAAACCCATCCGCTCGACCAAGGAGCCGGCGCTGGGGTTCGCGACTGCTCTCAGTACCGCACTGGGAAACCGTCCATTAGACCAGGTGTCATCAACCACGTTGCAGTTGATGAGCAGCCGCGAATGTGATTGGTGTCACGCTCGCGAAGGAGGCCAGTCTGCCGTTTGTTAAGGCGTGCCCCATGGGTCTCTCTTCGGGCCCACAGGCAGTATAGCTATCCATAAGATCTTTCTCTTTCTCTTTCTCTCTCCAGCTTAGGAATTGCAGGGGGAAAGAAAAAAAAAAGGATGTGAAGTCATCCCGCTGGGTTATTGATAAGTCCTGGCGCTCATTAATTTCTCATGGGCTCCGTGGGCATTACCTTAAGAAGTGCCACGGCGTTGCCGTGTGTGTGTTACTGACGCATGCGAACGGCGGCTCCTTCTCCTCCACCGCCGCCGGGGGAATTACAGCGCCGAGCCTCGCGCTGCAAATTAAAGGAGGTGTGTGTGTGTATAGCTGGGGGCTTACTTCCTGCGAGCTTCCGCGTTGCCGTCTCGACGTCCCGGGGGGAGGGGGCGGGGGCGCGGGGGGGGGGATGTTCGGCAGCCGAAACTTTTATCCTTTGCAGCGAACGCGTCCATCAAAGCCCTGGCGTATTGGCACGCGTACGAAGGTGCGCACGTGCGAGGGGGAAAAAAAAAACATTGTTTAACTTAGATTCCGTGTGCGCACGTGCGCCCGGGGTTGGACAAGAACTTCACAGAGAGTACACAGATCTGACATGCGTGTGCAGATATATACATACGTGTGCAGATCCGAGGTGTTGATGTGCATGTGCACACACCCCCTCCTGCAATACCCAGGATTCTCATTTCAAATACAGCTGGTGTCATTTAAAACAGCTTTACATGAATAAAGAACAGATTTCTTATTTCATTTTTTTTTTTTTTTTTTTTTTGTCAAGGCAGATGAAGTCAGTCACATAGCAGCTATTCTTTTATCGGTAGAGTGCAGGGAAAAGGACCTAGAGAGGATGGCACCCTCGTTGGACCTTGGCACGTACTGTAGCTGATGTCTCACAATTTGGGCTTTCTTCAAAAAGAAAGATTCAGCCTAATTAAATTCTAGCATCGCCTCCCTCCATCCGGAGGACACATGCAAGTGCAAAATTTGTTTATCCTGTTAAGGTGCTGCACCCAAGAGGAGGTAGCCCCCGGTCAGACACATCAGTGGACTGATGAATTGATGACCAGCAACAAATTAAATCATAATCATTGCAAGGAAACAATTGTGTGTGTGCGTACGTGTGTGCGTGCATGTGTGTGTGTGTGCGCATGCGTGTGTGTGTGTGTGTGTGTGTGTGTGTGAAAAAATATCTAGAATTTTTCTATTAAAAGAGAAATTCCAGAGACATTCTTGATTCTCCTTATTTATTATTTTTGTAAAGGCCATTTACTTGCCATGAGCATAACACTGTACATCCAATTAAGCTCCAGTGCTGTGATATGTTTCCAAATAATTAAAGACTTTTTCCCCTACAGAATGTCTATTCTATGATATCTTAAACTGCAATGCTAGTTTATCAAGAAACTTTGGCTGTTAGAGCACATTGTTGTTAAACTAAAACTGAAATAGCAAACTTGCAAAATTGACCATTGTGTCTAATTTACATTTTGTCCCAGACACAGTTATGCATCTTGAAAGTTCCATATAAAAAAAGTTCCATACCATATACAGCTAACTTGTCTATTAAAGTCTATTCTATGGCATTACAGTTTATTATTTGCTGCATTTAATCATGCAGTGGTTGTGAATATGATCAGTGGTTCAATTAAGTATTAGTGTAAATTAGCATGCATTCCAGAACGCCATTATAATTAACACATTATTTACCAACATTATTTGAAAACCTAACATAATTTATTTGAGGCGTATTCATTCCAGTCACGTTCGCACCCAGTTTGAGTTTGCTGAATTGTTGTTGGAGTAGAGCTGCCGTCTCACAGCGAGGATGCACCAAGTCCAGGTCCATGCCGAGGGCCTTTCTGTGTGGAGCCTGCTTGCTCTCCCCGGGTCCCCCTGGGTTTCCTTCGGGTACTCCGGTTTTCTACCACAGTCCAAAGACACGCAGGTTAGGCTAAATTGGAGAGTCGGGGTATTTGATTGGTCCTCGGGGTACTGCATGTGTGAGTGATTGGGGTGTGGACCCTGCGATTGATTGGTGACCTGTGCAGGGTTTATTTCTACCTACACCCAATGCATGCTGGGATAGGCTCCAGCTCCCTGCCCCCCACAATCCTGATCAGGAGTAAGCAGTTTAGAAAATGGATGGATGGATGGATGGATGGATGGATGGATGCATGAATTATTGGTATGGCCTATTGTCAAATTACTTTCCCACAGAAATTGTGTTTAATAGTGTCTGCCATGCACACAGTATATCTCCACTAGGAGCTGAAGCCAGAGCGGGTTAACTATAATGAATGTAAAACCCGCCACTGTACACAGCAAAATGTACAGTGTTAAATCAACTCTGATAGTGTACATTTTTTGCACTGACAGAATGCATTTGATCCTTCACGGACATATTTAAGCTCTGTTGGAGTTAAATTGACACCAAGAATTGCACTGTGTGAAATGTGCTACGTTACATTGAGGAGGAGGAAATCACTTTAAAAGGAACAATGCACTTTCTAGGGATTTCTGACATTATTTCTGTTTTTGATGGCTCGGGCAGTTTGTGCATGTGCTGCTGGATATTTTGAATGTTCACAGAGTCCATGCGGCACGATATTCACCATTGTACATCTTGGTCAAGTATTATGCTTGAAGAGTACTGTGCCATTTTGCTATACCGTACGCACACATCACAATATGACATATTTATGCCATTTGCAATATTGGGTTTTGGTATGAAATATTTCTTCAATATTGCTTTTGGCTTTCATTACAACAATGACATAAACAACTGTGTTACTTTGACCAAGTGCGTCGTATATTTACGACTTTCAGTGTGCAGTTCGCTAATGGCTGAATAATGCATTTCTGGCTGAATAATTTCCAGCCCGAGATGGATTAAGGCGGGTTAAAGAAGAGGTAAACAAAATGTTTAATTTTGTTGTGAAAATCATCACAATAATAATAAAAAGAGAATTAAACAAGGGAGCTCCACAAAATAAGAGTACAAAGTATTGAAATATTATGAGACAGTCAGCATTAAGCATAATTTTAAAAGTCAGCTCTGGAAGAAACTAAATACAAGAAAGAGATCGAATAAACAACCTGAGTCAGCAACAAAGTGAGTTTGAGGTTTTTTTTTTTTTTGTTTTTTTTTTTTAAACTTGAAAATACCATTTAACAACTTTTAAAACCCATTCTCGCTCACTTGCAGGCGATCACCCTGCTTGTCGTCCTCGGTCTGAACCGCGGGCGTCGACAAAAAGCCGAGCCTAGGCTCGTGTGAACAGGGGAGGAGGCCTTCAGTGAGACGCATGTACATGGATTCTTATCTTTTGAGAGACAGGAGTCATAGAATGGTCTTTCTTTTTTTCTTTTTTTTTTGTTACATTTTTTTTCTCTCCAGCGGAAAAGCATTATAAACCAATCCGTGCTGCACAATTGACAATTGCCACGTAGAGTCTGTAGATGATTCCTGTTTCTTGGAGCCAGTCATTTTAGGTTGCTGTAATGTGTGAAAATCAGTAGCCGCTAACTAGCTGCACTACGGTGGGTGCAACACAGTAACTATTCATACAAGTGGATGACGTCTTAGCTTGGCAGAAGCCCAGCAATTGAGGTTTTTATGTTTTGTTTTTTTTTCTCCTATTAACACATAAATAAAATTAATAGGATGTTGAATAATGCGAGACGTGGGGGAGGGGGTGGTGACGTGATGTCACGCGTGACTTCGATTTTGGTTTCTTTCACTGATCAACTGAAAACATAAAAAAAGCCTCCTCCATCACTCGGTCACGCTCCATGTCTGAATGTGAATTATATGACGTTCTTTCTGAATGGTCTTTTCTATGGGGCATATGCTGCTTCATGTTCACATTTATTGTATTCACTGATTGGTCCAAATGAGTTTCCACGGAAACACAGTCAAAAAAATAAATAAAAAAACAGATACAAAAACATTAGCCTAATTTGCAACAGACAAATACAATTAATCAAGAACACTGTTACACTAACAACTGTCAGAAGCAGTTGTCCGAGACAGAAAGGTATAGGTATTACGCCTCTGGTTAAGAATTTTACATGATGTCATGTGCTTCTTCGATTTTGTCTTCTATGTTTCTTTGCTAGTCACATGATACCCAAGAAGTCTGTGTTATCTCTATGGGTGCTAATTTGATTTTAAATTCACTGAAAACATTTAAACACTATATATAATAGTGAGTATTTGGCATTTTCTTTTTTTCTCACTTCATATGGCCCATTTTTTCTCTTTATGCATATATCGGAGAATAAGGATCCTTATTTCCCCACCATGAGTGTCATTTTGTTTATTTTTAAATAGCTAATTTACACTAGGCTGTCCCAGGAGAACATTCAGAAAGAGAAAGAGAGAGAGAGACAGTGAACACAAGCAAACTATGAGAAACTTGGAAACACGTTCATCTCAAGTCTTAATTTAGAATGCAATTCCAGCTCCTGCAAAAAAATGTTCTTGCAGTTGATATCTTGATTTATTTATTTATTTATTTATTTTCCCATCACTTTCTTGTAACTCTGCTGAAATTACAATTGCATTTGTGGTACTCAAAATGCTGGTTATGAAAAAAAAAAGTCAATAAGAATTTCGGTCAAGAAAAAATAATGTTCTCCAGCAGTAGTTAATAGCTCAAAAATCAGAGTTGATGTGCTGTAGTTGCTCAAGGCTTACTGTCTAGCAGCAAAATAGAAATGTCTCTGCTTTTTTTTGTGACATGTTTTGGAAATGGAAAGCTTCGAATGGAGGAATTTAATTGCTTCTTATTTCAGCCAATTATGCTGGCTTCAGAAACATCTGGCTTGAATCAACAGATACTGAGAAGTTTGCGCCCATAGTTAGAACTGGGGTGTTAGAAATACTTTATTGCGCTTCTAAATCAATGCTTACTCACACTAACCTGTTTGCTGCTTGTATTTTTAACAAGCTCAAATGCTATTTGTTAAACAATGTATATTATGCCTCTTACGTCAATTCACGTGCGAAGCAATTTTTGGAGTGGGGTATAGTTCGGGTGTCTTCTGCCATCCTCAAAACCGGCAGATGCGCAACACAGAAATACCCCCCATATCCTCCCCCTCCCCCCCCCTCCCCACCCCATTTTGAATTTACAGCAGTGAGACAAACACAAGAGGCAGCAAGGGACTCATAACTGACCGATGAAGGATTTGTTTGATGACCAGCAGGAAGAAGAGGAGCAGCGGCGAATGGCGAAGACTCCGTGCGATACGTTATTCAGTATTCAAAATCAAGGGCCCACATCCTCGCTCCAACGTCAACGTCACACACATCCCAAAATTGGGCCAACTGAGCCGAATGTTTTGTAATCGAACCAATAAAGTCAATCAACCAATCAGCGCGCTTTGTGTCACTGCAAACAGCCGTCATTACACAACACACTCCAAGGTCTTCGCCGACCTCACAATTTGGGACAATATTATTGTCATAAATCATCGCTCATTATTCACTTCAGAGCAATCGCGGGCGGCGCACTTCCTCTCCGCCGAGCCGTGCGTGCCGTGCCGTGCCGGGACGAGCCACGACACGTGCCGCGGAAGGCTGCGGAATGAATTAGGGCACTAATCACGCGCCCCTCAAACACAATCAGCACAATCAGAATTCCTTCGCAGTCCCCGATCTTCCTGGGATCCAGAGGAGCGCGCAATCTGCTCCATGAAAGAGAGAGAGAGAAAAGAGCAATTTAAATGCCTGCCAAGATGAAGTCTTCCTGGATCGCTCTCAGAGGCGAATTAGGAATGTATGCAAGCTGTGGACAACAGACTCGGCAAACTAGACCTGTCAAACACAAAGGACTGTGGGCAATCACAGGCAACATGTTCTTTCCTTTTTTGCTGCTGAGGACAGTAGGGTCATACATTGAATGAAAAGATGCCTGAAAGAAGATGAAGTGGTAGGGGCCACTTAACCCTTTGGAGACAACAGACAACCCTCAGATGAAACTTAGCTCGATAGCTCATTCTGGGACAGCCAAGTGGCTTCCCACTGTCCCTATCAAATAAAAAAATAAATACTAGTAGGTTATAGTGGATTTTTTAAAATGTTTTTTTTTTGTTTGTTTGTTTGTTTTTAGGTATAATAGGCATAGGCATGCCCTTATGCCTCAAATTGAAAGGGCAATATCCACCATAGAGCTTAATCTGTCTGCAGATCAATTTAATTTATTCTCTGTAAATCGTTTGTTTTATAATACCTATTTTTCATGTTTTGTATAGCTCTACAGTTGGAGGTCAAGCTAAAATAGAATCAGTGTGTACTGTATGAGAGCATTATTTTGGGTCTTTTCAAGATCTTGGCAGTGCAGTGAGGTGGCAGAGCAGAACCCATACGTTTGCCCTGCCATTTTCAGTGTGATCTATATGAGCCCACCCTCCTGTTCAGGGACCAGGATCGTATTGATCACACTTCCCAAGTGATTCACAAGCACAACGTTATAGTCAGAACAAATTCAACAAGTTCAAGGATGCCTCCAGAAAACCATATCTTGAATAAAATGACCTCCAGAAAAATTCATAAAATCCATAATCATATACACTATTATTATTGACCCCAATGATTTTTTTGTTCTTTGGTTCAGGTCACAAATCCTCTGAAATATAACTTCTTATCAGGTACAGATTCCCCTTGGTTACGTATCATTAAGGGTACATTTTTAAAAAATAATTACACAGCAAAAGTGGAGAATAATTTAACAATGCTGCCACTTCATCTGCACAGACCAAACAAAAAGCAAGCATAAATAAATGACAAGATAAATCATAAAGAGTATAAAAGATTAATGAACCGATGATTGGACTGGATTAACTGTCCCAAATAGAGTATGCCAGTGTGCATCCTTTGTTTCCCATTGGTCCAGACCCGACCTATCCTACGGCTCTCTGCACAAATCCCCAGGCTCAAGAGGGATGCAAAGGCGTCTCATTTTTATCTCCTCAGCACATTTCTTCACATCAAAAATCAGCGGTGTTAGACGCTGACAGAAATAGCACCATCTTGTCATGGCTGTGGACATAATTGCACATGACTCCCAACCATTCCCCCCCCCCCCCCCCCCCCCCCCCTTACTTTTCATGTTCTGTTCCCACAATACTTTAAGGGTTCCCTTGTACCCCAAAGCTAGAGGAAGAGTACTGTCCCTGCATCTTGACGAGGAGTCGAAAAAGCAGATATTATTTCCGCACGTGGTGTCAAAACATCACAGGCTCTATTTCACGTCAACATCTTCGCCTCCTCCATCTTATGAAGTCAGGACAGGGGAGCAATCTTGGCTAGTGGGAAATCTTGCCACTTCAGAGACGTAATCCTCATTTCAAATGCCCATGTCGCATTTCTTTTCTTTCTTTCGTTCATTCTTTCTTTCTTTCTTTCTTTCTCCCAGCTATGTGCTGTAGGAACGCAGCTGTATGTGTGGGGATTATGTAGTTATTGCATTGTGCGTCAGCGCCTACTCTCAGCCATGGCCCTGTTGGTTTAGCGCCAGTTACCTAAGCTTCTTCCTGCACCTGTTTAAGTCACTCAGCATGAGAGCGTCTGCTAAATGCCTCAGTGTAATGCCAAGGGAATGGCTATTAGTCGCATCATAGTAGGACAAGAGTCAAAAGAATAGAAAAGGATAGTGTAATATACGCTTCGAAGAGATTTTTTTCAAGTTCATTTTTTAAACCCAAGGCAGTATTTAGTAGTGAATCTTAAATCTGAAAATTGAGGCGCGTTTTATCACAGAAGTTTTTAATAGTTCAGCGCAGCAAAGATAAAGATATCTGATGTGAAAGAGAATTAATTTAGAAATATCCAAATGAAAAGACAGGATGAAAAAGAGAGGCCTGTGTATCCAGTTAACATTTGTCCTGAACTGTGGCTCACAATTAAATTTGAGTCTTTGATTTTCTTCATCACAAACACGTTTTGGCCTTGCTCTCACTTTCGCAGTTGCTTGAAAGTCAAAGATAAGGGCTAATGTTGATTGAATTCTGGCCAGTATATTTTCAAAGACATATGCATAATGAGGGGGAAAAAAGCATTTATATAAAATAACAATCAAGGGAGAATCTTTGAACTGAAAAAAGTGAACTTTCGTTGATTTTTTTATCCGCACAGCGAGACTTATTTCTGCGCCACTTCAAAGAAATAAAAATAAAAACAGCTACACATCTACTGTTTCCATGGTTTCGAGTGTAGCTGAATAGACTGAGTTTGGTGACAACTGAATCTCTCTGAAATGCACAAACCTCTCCTCTCCTTTGCAACAAGTATATAGCCTACTTATTTGCTGCAGGTGAACCCTGAAGTGAATTTATGACTCCTCAACTTCACTTGATTTCTTTGAACTCAGCTTTGAATTTTCTACCTGTAAATGTTTAATGATTAGAGCAACTGGTTTACCAGCACAACACCAAAGTAACAGAAAGTTTAGAAAAAAAAGCTAATTCAGTTCATGTCCCAGTATAGTGAAAACTTGTTATGTCTGGATGCTGTGTTTGGTGGCAGGGTACTGCTAATTAATGATTCCAACTGTAGATTGCTTGTCAGACGCAGACCCCATTTTATGCCAAAAGTTCTGCGGTTAAATAAATAAATCAACAGCCAGAGGGAATAGCTTTCAGGGGCATTCGTTGTTTGATGCACTTTGTGTTGTTAGGGGTTTTTCTTTCGCATCCTGCCATATTTCTTTAACTGATTCATGACCTCCTGCATTTTATCTTCACCTCTCTCCCTTTCAGAGAGAGAGAGAGGGAAAAAAAAAGCATCGGTGCACACCTGAGCCTTCATTTTTCAAAGGAATGCAAGCCGGTATATGGTCTATTGATTTTCCCTTTCACACACACACACACACACACACACACCCCCTCTCCCTCTCAAATCAATTCTTTGGAATTGCCTCTTCAACACAAAATGTCAGTTGCTAACTAGCGGTGCATGAAAAGGGCTTCTGAGCACTTTCGGGAGTTTTGTTCTCTCAAATGGGCATGTGCGAAGCGTTTACCGCTGGCGGGAGGTGCCCCGTATTGACAACTCAAGGTTCTTTTCCCTCGAAACCGGCGAGACCAAAGGACTCCCGCGTAATTCCGACTTGCTGAAAGTCCAAAAAAATGTCACAAGGCCCCCGTGCTATTTGATGAAAGAGCGGGAAATAAAGAACCTATTCATCTCAAAGAATACCGCGAGATAAAACAAACTGCAGATTAATGTCTGCCGACTATTGAAGGTCACCAGTCGCTATATGATGCACGTCTTTCTCCAAGACCAAGAGTGAAGCAGATTTCGATTGGCCCGAATCGGGTGATACTAATACCCTCGTGGACTGATGTCCATCCAAAAAAAAAAACACCATGGCTTTTTTCATCCTCCCCTCCATCACGTGTGCTTTCATCTCAGAGGAGCAAGGAGTCATGGAAATGCCGCCATAACAGAACACTTACCAAACAAAAATGGAAGCACTTCTTCACCGAAAGTTTAAATAACACCTCAACGAACCTCTCCCTCAAAGAAAAGCAATCCCTGGCTTAATACCCCAGCTGCAGCACAGCCACAGTATATCTCATTTATAGGCATCATAACCATAAATACTGTTGTTATTTATATACTATTATTATTTGAATACTGTTATGATTTTTGTGATGAAAATGACAAAGGTGGATATGATGATGATGCTATGATGATGTGGTATGCCCGGCTTCAAAGATGACTGAGGACCAACATGCACTAAACCAGCTGATTACAATAATTAGTTCTCCTACCATGGTGATTATGCGTGGTTTAGTGCATGGTAGTAGTCAGTACTCTTTGAAGCAGTAGTTCGTAGTAGTTGTAGCAGTAGTAGTAGTAGCAGCAGCAACAGGAGTAGTAACTACTAGTAGTAGTAGCAGAGACAGCAGCAGTAGAACAATAATAGTAGTTAATACGACAATTATTATAAATAATATGTTCCTACTTTATAAATACTAATATTATCATTGAATAGAAGTGTACATATGTAGTAGTGCTATATGAAAAAAGCAGTTATGTGATGATAATAAAAAAGAATATAACAAAGCATTTGTTCCGTACACTGGAACGCCGGAGTCAACAAAGAACACAGGCAAGCGGGCCGATTTGATTTTCTCCCTTCCAGTCCGTGAGTCGGTAAAATTTGACCGATTAGCATTCAGAAGCGGCCGAGCCGCTGCGCGTCCGCGGCAACTTGATATTGATGAAAGCTGGCTGCCGCATTGTCACCGCGAACGTTGTCTGAGGATCCCCCCCTTCCCCCCCTCCGCGCGCGGGAACACGACGCCGTACAGATTGTCACTTAGCCGTCACTCCGGCACAAAGGCATGAAAACAATTCCAGTAGATATTTTTTTCCAGTGGAGATTTAATTTTCCTTTTGTGATGAATGGAGAGAGACAGGAGATTCACTGGCGACATTTGAGCAGAGCGGGGGGGGGGGGGGGGGGGGGGGGGGGGGGGAGAGAGAGAGAATAATTTGCCCTTGGTAAGGAGGAGGGCATTTCTCCTAACGACTCGTATTGCTGATTAAACATGACAAGCTGAGAGGGTTGAACGGGGATGTTATAAATTATGGCTAAAACAGTGGAGGGACAGCAGCAGCGTGAGTTTTAATTGTTTTCAAAGCCAGCGTTCTGATTGCAGTTTCTAATAGGTTTAATTAAGAATGCGATTACTGGTCAAACACTTGTCTGGTCTCAGTGGAGTTTTAGAGCACAGGATTAAAACAAGGATTCTGAGCCAAACAATGAAAGATATTAAAATGGCCATATATATATATATATATATATATATATATATATATATATATATATATATATATATATATATATATATATACTTTCACTGCGTGAACTGACTGGCTATAAATAGCTGTACGAAATGAGTATTGTACCTTATCGAGCCTGTGTTTTGAGGTTGTCCAATGACCATGATATGGACTTTTGTATGCAGTCCACATTGGGCGTAGCCCCTCCCCCACGCCACCTGTAGAGTGCTCTCCTGCACCTGTCTGGGGAGGGACTCACAGGCCGAACCCACGTCAGGGTTCAAACAGGAAGCTTTAGGCCCTGTATCGTACAGCAATCCTGCATTTCCGTTCTGCAACGCATTCTGCTTTACACAGTAAAATGTTAGAGGCACACATATCCCCTCTCTGTGTCCCCGCCCCTCCACCCCAGCTGCCATTGGCTGCTTTGGGGATGCAACTGGTGACGGGCAACTGGGCTCTCAAATGGTGCCCACTACCCTGGACTATGTGCAAAGCAGCTTTTGAACTGATGCCAGCTGAGGAGTAGGCAGAGTCTTTCTCTCTCTCTCTCTCTCTCCCTCCCTCCCTCTCTCTCTCTTTTCTCTCCCCCTCTCTCTCTCTTCGCTCTCTTTATATATCTCTCTCATTCTCTCTCTCCCTTTCTCTTTTCTCTCCTCTCTCCCTCCCTCTCTTTCTCTCTCTCCCTCCATCTCTCTCTCCCTCCTCCTCTCTCCCTTTCCCTCTCTCTCCCTCTCCCCCCTCCTCCTCTCCTCTCTCTCTCTCCCTCCCCCTCTCCCTCCCTCTCTCTCTCGTACTGAATCTCTCCGCTGCGTTGCGTGCCCACAGTGAAATGTGCGAGAGAGAGCGGGGGCCCTTGGCTCTTTTCATTCCCCCCCCCCCCCCCCCCAGCCCCCACCCAGCACCCGGGGGGGGCGGCTGGTTCCGAGATTCCCGGCACTGCCATTACCGGCGGGACAATCAGGCCCGTTTGTTTCCGAGCTCGGCGCACAAAAGAAAGGGGCCTTTCTCCCGGAGCCGCAATGAAAACCTCCTTTTGTGTGGGGCTCTTCAGAGGCGGCCAGTCTTTAGGCCCGGGCGGGGGCGGGGGCGCTAAAGGCTGCCAGGCGCCCCCATTTGGGAGAATTGGAGGGCTTTTGAGTCATCTTTTTTTTTTTCCTTCTTTTTTTTTTTTTTTATTTGTGTGTGTGGGAAGAATGGCCCCTGGCTTGTGTACAGGGCCGGGCGATAGGCTGTGTGTCCGAGAAGCACTAAACACCCAGTTATTGTGCTCCGCCGTTTCAATCTGTCCATTTCTCCTCGTAGGCCCTGCTCGTTCGGCTACAATAAAGGAAAAAAAGGTATGAAACAGAGTATTTTATGCCCCAATCCATGCACATACAAACCCCACTGCTAATCTCTCCATGGTCAATTCAGCTTTTTTTGGTACTGCATAAATTGTGCAACATTGCGTAGGTGGTGTATTATTATTATAAATGAACAATGCAAAGGTGTCTTTTTTTTTTTGAAAGGATTAACATTAGTGTTATATGAACAGGTGGAAATGAGCCCGATCCATAAAGGGAAGCAATGGCCATGCTAGCTATACCATCATGCACCCTGCTCCTGCTGAATGGCTGAAGCTAAGCAGGAAGTGGGCTTGGGTAGCACTTGGATCAAAGGCCTCCTGGGAAAGCAGAGCTGCTGCTGGGAGGCATGTTGGCGGGCCTGTAGGAGGAGGTCTTCCCGATGGTCAAAGAGACCCCAGTGCCTCAGTGCAGTGATGGTGGTGCTATAGAATACACTGTGGTGGATGTGTTCTGATGCAATGAAAAATGTATCCTCCTTTCCTCCACTACCACCTAGTTTCCACTGAGCCCCAGAAACCAATCTTTGCGTGCTTCCTCCCTCCCTCCCTCTCTCGCCCCAGTGTCCCAACAGCGGAGGAGATGAGCGAAGTGCATAGAGAGCTGTTTTGGCGAAGCGGCTTCAAACTCGTCTCCTCCCTCCCCTCCTTTCCCTCCTCCACATACTTCCGGTCGAAGTAGAGCAGGGGTGTCCGATCTTATCCGAAAAAGGGTCCGGTGTGGGCGCATGTTTTTTGTTTTAACCCAGCACTAAGACACCCGATTCTACTTGCCATTGTCTTTGTTGAAGACCATCATCAGTTGATTCAGTTGAATCAGGTGTCCCGGTGCTGGGCTAAAACAAAAACCTGCACCCACACCGGCCCTCTCTGGGTAAGACTGGACACCCCTGGAGCAGAGGAAGGGAGGTGAGGGGTAACGGGACGCACCCCGTCTTTCAGATGAGACGGCAATCGGGGGTCCTGAGTCACAGTGGTCATTAAAGCTATTGATCTTTGTTCAGCTGCCAATTAGGAGAGTCGGGTGTGCCAAATTAGAGCCGAAATGAAAACCTGCAGGATGATCGATCTCCAGGAACGGGGGCTTGGACTTGTTGATGCTCGTAATTATTCCTCATATTCTCAAAAAAAAAAAAAAAAAAAAAAAAAAAAAAAAAAAAAAAAAAAAAAAAAAAAAAAAAACTCGCAAATAATAGGCAGCGTGGATGATACTTTCCCACTTCGCTGTCATGTGCTATTTAAAGTTTGCCACTGTTATGATCACGCGGTTCATATAGCCATTGTAAACATGCAGACGGAGCCGCAGTAGCCTATGTAAACAAATATAGTGATCTAGCGTTCATTACGAGGGCATCCTCTGCGTTCTACATTGTTTTACCATGTTGGTGATAAACATTGACGTTGCTGATAAAAGTAGTTTAGAAGATATGACCGTAATAGGCCAACAAACACAACACAGGCTAACATTGACAACACAGGATAAAAATAGGCTCAATAGCCCAGGTTATAAACCATAACAGTGTGATACACGATAAATTCAGCTGTACATATTGTGTGAGCTAGGAAATCTTTTGAAGAAAAGATTCGGCCATCGGCAAAACGACACGCACAAACAATGATAGCATTTGGCGAACCTCGAACGGAGTTTTAGGATTTTTTTTTAGGGAGCTTCTTCTTCAAATATTGCAGCACAGACGCTGGAGGTTGCAGGTTTATGACATCATTCGCTGTGCTGAGAAGCCCAAAAAAAAAAAAAAAAAAAAAAAAAAAAAAAAAAAAAAAACTTCCGCTGGTGCGGCCTAGGAGAGAAAGCCTGGGCTCCTGTGTGTTATACATTGCAGGCTGAAGCAAGTCTCCTCCTCCTCGATGTAAAGCAGTCTGAGACACCTGCCAGTGCAAAAAGCGCTGTTTCAATTACAGGAATGAATTACTAATAATTGATTATTATTATTATTATTATTATTATTATTATTATTTATTATTAATAATAATTGGACACACACGCATACTGTGTGTTTGTGTGTGTGTGTGTGTGTTTGCTTGCCTGTACACACCCACGTGGGTGTGTGCGTGTGCACGTATGCATGCATATACAGTGTGTGTGTGTGTGTGTGTGTGTGTGTGTGAAAAAACCACAATAAATATGTCTGATTGTCAGCTTAGATAAAATATTTTGACGGCACGACCATTACTGTGATGCGTGGACATTCCCATTCCGGTGTACTGCATCATGATGGAGGTGATTAAAGCTGTGTGATTGGATGGAGCCCAATGCCTATCGCGATCCTGCTTTTGAATCAATTATGGTCATTGTGAGCAGGTTCTTTGTTCATGGTGAGCAGGTTAAAGTGTAATATTAAAATTAAGATTTTAATCAGCATAAATATTGCATCGGCACTGGGAGTAATTGTGCCATGCCCCTTTAATGAAATGCTTTTATCACAGTATTGGGGGACTGAGTACACCTCTCCATTTCAGTCCTTTTTTGGTCAAACGAAGACAAAATATCAGTTTCACTGTTTTTTTTTTTTTCATTACTACTGAACAACAGTAACGGTAGTTGTTAAGGTGATTCAAAAAACTTCCCCCAGACTCAAACTCAGAGAAGTCCCCGTAGGCCACGGATGCCCAGATCTGGGCCTCAAATCCAAATTCGGCCCTGGTTTTTTTTTTTTTTTTTTTTTTCCCCCAAACAGGTAATTAACCGAACAATTAGTGCTACTGATTGGCCAGACTGTATAAACACCAGACCCCCAGGCAAATGGAAGGATGGAAGAACGAGCTATCCTTGACCTCGAGGGGGGTAGGACTTGAGTAGCAGGGCCCCACCCCAGTACTGACCAGCAGTACTAGGTCACGTTAAGCTATCGCGGGTGTTGCTGGCTATTTCACGTTGGGCGTACGTGGCGATGTTACTTCCTGGCGTGTGGGTAAAAAGCCAGTTTACCCTTGTCTGCCCGTGTCTCGGCTTTCCGTTAACGATGCAGCTCCAACTGGCTCCAGGTATTCCAGCTGCACCGCTAACGTCGCGCGATAGCGCTACTCAGACCAGCACCCATTTCAGAAGGCGGCCGTGACACGCCGAGGTCGTCCTCCTGCCGGCCATGTCGACACCCCCCCCCCCCCCCCCCCCCCCCCCCCGCTGACACCCGTAGACTGGCCGTTAAATAAACGCAACTATTTAACAATTAGGGACTTGATGAGATTGGCGCAGCCGCTGTCCACTCGATGGAAAGCCCGTAATTGGACGAACCGGAACATTCCGCAGCCGCGCGCGTGGGCGGGAGTGATCGACGGCTTCGTCCCCCTCGAGGCTCTCTACAACCCGAGTGACAGGCTCGCGAGCAAGCTCCACCCCTTTCTCCTTCACCGAGCTAGCAGAGCTCGGACCGACACCCAGAAATAGACACCCAAAGAGAAATGTGGTTTGGCTTGTGTGTGTGTGCGCAAACTCGGCGAAACTCAAAAATAACGGACGAGTGTTGAATCTGTTCGCAGGCCCCGTCTTTCTAGTAACTGCCTGACAACTGCCAAAGGTCAGCCCTCGTTAAAGGAACATCATATTTAAAAATAGGCCAATTAAAGCGCTCATGCATACGTCAACTTCACACGTATTGTTCGAGTGACAGTGGGTCAAGCCCTCGAGCTCCCTGAAACAAATATTATGACTTTTTTTTTTTTTTTTTTTTTAAACCTTCAGCTGTACCCTCACTATAAACAGCACCAGCAAACTGCCACAGCGATGACATCATTCTGAGATCAACATCTGAAAGGCAGTCACACAGCGGTACTATAATACCTGAGAGTGACAGCGTGTGGGTCAAAGAGGTCATAGCAGAATTACTCCCACACGCACACACACACAGACACATGAAGAGACAGACAGTAAGCCAGAGACTGACTGGTTGAAGGATGAATTGTTAAACCCAACAGTGTAAGCCACTATAAGTGTACCATTATTTTTCATGATTTCTACAATCAACATCTAGCACCACTCCAAAGTTAGTGGTGCGAGAATAAGCTAAGAGAGTGAGGAAGCCTAGCGAAGAAGACATGGCAGGCATGTAGAGCATTGTAGTCCTTGGCAGGCTGAGCTTTAGGTGGTGATTTTCTTTCTAGCCAAAGCCTGCAAGCTGGCTGTTGGGAAGAAAGAAAAAAAAAAAAAAAAAAAAAAGTGTTGAGTGTCATCGCCATAGCAATAATGCTGTAAGCTATGAGCAGTGGCAACAGTATGCGAAGAAGAGGGGGCCAAGGACAGAGTCCTGGGGGGGTGCCTTAAGAAAAAACTGTGCCACTCTCAGAAACCTGGAAGGAACCTCCAGCAAGTTCTGGGTTGCAGATTCCTATTAAAGACAGGGAAGACTGTGGATGTGGTGGTTAACAGTGTCAAAATGGAGCAGAGAGGTCAAGCAGAACTGCGTGGAAGAGAAGCCATCTGAGCCGAGCCTCTCTGACAGAGGGCAGTGCAGTTTCTGCGGAGAGGCCAGTCCTGAAGCCCGACTGCTGGAGTATTAAGCAGGTTGTCTGTGTGGGGGAAAACAGAGGGTCAGGGGGAGACGGTACGCTCAAGTCTCTCGGCTCAAATCGGGAGCAGGGCGATGTGTTCAATAGTTGGAGATGGCAAAGGGAAGAGTGGGTTTCTTCAGCAAGGAAGTGACAACAAGCTTTCTTAAGCGATGACGGAACGCAGCCAGTGGAGAAGGACGAGGAAATGAAAGAGGGATTAAACGGAGGACGTCAGGGGTGATGGACTGGAGGAGGGATGAGAGGACTGGGTCCGGAGGACAGGCGTTTGGATTGAGGAGAGAAGCTGAGATCCATCTGCATCTGTAAAGGGGGGAGGAAGCGGACAGGGAGCACAGGAGGAGAGGGTGGGGGAAGAGCAGAAGGAGAGGAGCTCGAGAAGGTGGTGAGGGTGGGGGGCAGGGAGATTAGGCTTGAGGAACGTACGGATCTCAGCAGCACTCTCTTCAAAATCTTTCAGGGGGGGTAGATAAAGGTAAGGAAACAGGATGTGTTGAGGAGGTACTGTAAGAGAAGGCGGAGAATAGTTTGAGTGCTAGAACACAAGTTTTGAATTTTGGTCTGATACATGTTAACTTTGGCAGAGACGACAGCTTGAAAAGGCAAGGGGGTAGGGACGAGCAGGTGAAGAGCTCAGCAAGAGCCCTTGAGTTATGTCACTTCCTCTCAGCTCTCCCCCGATGGCTGGGACAGAGACAAAAGTACAAAGGCCTGGGAGAGGATGGAAGCAAAAGGGCGCAGAGAACCAATGGCTGAAGAGAGGGAAGAAACCATAGAGCGCTGCCGTGTCGGTAAAGAGATGAAAGAAAGAGTGGAGAGGTGGGAGGGAAGCAGTAACACTCGAGCACAAAGGGGTGGAGGGTAAGAGGTTTTGGAGGTTACAGCAGGCAGCAGCAGTAGAGTTGGTGTGGGTGTGGGGTAGTAGTTCAGAAGAGAGAAAATACAGTGGTACAGTGGTGGTCAGCCCGATGGAGAGGGGGTCACTTGGAGATCATTGGATAAGCAGCTGCTTATAACGATCAGGTCCAGGAGGTCACCGGCTTTGTGTGTAGGTGGTGAATGCAGCACAGGGAGGTCGACTGAGTGGAGCAGGAAGAAGGAAGCCAGGAGACCAAGGGAGGTTTCCAGATGGATGTGGAAGTCTCCCAGCTGGGTCAGGGGGGTGCCACCATCATGGAGGGAGGTGAGCAGGGCGTCGAATAAACTTCCCAAAAGGCCTTAGCTGATGGTCTGATGCTTGACAACCTCATAGTTCCACTATGACATTTGAAAGAAAAAACAGAGAGCTAAGAGAGAAAGAGTATATTTCCTAGAGGGGCCTAGAGGCAGAGGTCAGTAAACCTGTACCGCAACTTGTTTGTGAGTGGGAGAAGGAGAAGGTAGTGGAGACAGTTGCAGGGAACATCGCCCCAGCACGACCCACTCCTGGTCCCTGCCCCCACCGCACTGCAACCTGGAGACCCAGATGTACGAAACTGCTCTTCTGACTGGCCTATTAATACACAGACCTTTGCTAAGACGGTCTTTTTTTTAAAATCGAGCCTTCATACCCTGGTTACGATTTGCCCAGCCAATTATTACTGTCACCGGCCACTTGAGTATTTTCCTGGCAGATTCCCCATGACCCCCATTACCATTCACCCAAACTTTTTAATGGCACTGGCACCCCCACATTGGCCAATGGAGGATAGGCCTTTCTAAACTAGTTTCATTCTGAGTTATCGTGCCACTGGCAAATTCCTTTTACCTCACTTTTTGTTTTTATTCCATGTTGGGGTTTTTTCCCCAGTGGCTCAGTTCCAGTCTTTCACAATTGTACTGTTTTCCTTTTTCCCCTTAATGTGTTTTTTTTATGACAGAAGCTCTGTAAAAACGCTGTACATATAAAACTGAATTTAAGCTGAAGGGCCACACTTGCACGGTTCCTATTGCAGTCAATTACTTCCTGTTTGGAGGGGAATAGGCACATTTTTATCATCATGGATTTATTGAATCAGAGCAAATTTAGACAGCATTCTTATTGGAGACGATTTCCTAACTGCAAATTTGCATGATATAACTTCTCTACAGTCTGGACATGTTTCAAAACTCCAGTGTTTAGTCTATTGTTTGAGGTTCTGATGCAGTATTAAAGTTGCCTCTATTAATTATACATGGATGAATGCGAAAAATGTGAAATTAAATAAAATTGGATCCCTCCGAGTTTTACCACATAACATTCTTCATTGAGCAATCAATTCATTTCTGATAAAAGTTTCATGAAGTAAACACTCTCAAAAACCTTCCAATATCTGTAACTCAAAAATCATTGTAGGACCCATTTGAGCATTGCCAGGAAAATTAAGATGGATTTCAGAGTAAATCAGGTCATAACATTTAACAGCATTCATAATTAAATGAATTTATGAGGAAGTATATATCTCCCATATACCCAGGGGCACTGGTTAATTTGGCACCCCATTCATTTATGTGTGATGTATTTGCACCAAAATGGTAACAATAAATTGATATTTTACATGCATTTGACTTTAGGTTAGTTGCTTTTCAAGTCTGAGAAAGGAATCTTTGGGGAATAAATGTAATAATTTTTTTTGTGAATATAATTCTTGGGAAACAAGACAGCCAAATTAATTGTGAAATTAATGCTTTCGAGTTTGCATTGCTGAATCTCCCTGATATAAATGCATTGAAAATGGCGGTTGTTTGGAACTCTGTGTTAGTAACTTAAATTTATATAAAAATAAACCAATTCAAAAACTGCAATCCTTTATTGATGTGAATCATACATTCACATTATGATACCTTAATTTTAAAACATGCTATAAATGTGTAATGAATGTGTTGCTATAATCCTGTGTTCTCTTTCCAATAATCAAACCAGCCAGTAACTGAGATGTCTATACATATACATATACATATGTACATGGATCAATATCATTTTTTATTTCTATTTTGGTTGTCCAATTTCATTTTCTATCTCTGGCTACTTATGTAAAAAAAATTTTAAATGTTTTTCTCTTTTTTCTTTTTTTTTTTCAAACTGCTGAGTTTCCCCACATTATATTTTGATCGTATTTAAAGTAGTTTTTGTATGATGATACAAATCTTGATACACCACGATTCCAGTCAACATGATAAACGTGTAGCGTAAACATGATAAAATGGTATAAAGTTGTATCAAGAGTAAATGAATAAATCCTGAGAAAACAACCCAAGCGGAAAAAAGAAAATATCAGGTTGAACCAGAAAAGCGTGAATTTATACCTCGAACGAAAAAATAATATCAATATCAAGGCAATTATGTTATATATTTCACTTACCAAGAATAGCCTTGATATTTCTCGTACATTACATACAGTAGGCAAATATTTGAACTTGATTTTTTAAAAAGTCCAGCCAGGAACATTTCATCAAAACTGTGGTGGCACAACTAGTAGCTTTTAACAGGTTTTTCAGGTCACTACCTCTAGACTATAAAGTGAGCACAACTGATGTTATTCAAGGTGAAAGCACTGAGAAAACAAAGAAAATGAAAAGGGAAAATATATTTTTAAATGAATAAAGTCATAAATGAATGCAGCCTCGAAACCATACAGAATAAAATCATAGTCAAATACATTGCCTTCCACTTCGAATCTAATTTTCTCGTTTTTATTTTTTGTTGAACTGTCTAATGGTGATCATGACCTGTACATAGTGCAGTGTAACAGTATAACTAAAGACTGACTGTCTGATAATCTTTCAGACCGTCTGAAAGAATTCAGGATTCCTTTGTAACCCTCCTCCTGACCTGCTTGCCAAGTGCTTACTACAGATCTTTTCACCAGATTGGCTGGAAAGACTCCCCTCAAAATTCAATTTACTTTTTTACACCAGCATCCTCAGTACCTGTTAATAACAGAAGAAAGAAAAAACACTTCTTCTGCTGTCTTTGTGATGTTTTCCTTTTGGAGAAAGGTGACAGAGCAACAGCCAAAGCATACAAGGAAAGTAACTGTTCGATTAGCTTTTACTGTGCTTCTCGGCGAGAGACTTAGAAACACTCTATTTGAGTGAAACTTAACTCTTCCTTAGCATGACATGATAACCGTGAAAATGAATTGCATTTCACTATTCCGCAGCACACAAGTCCCTGCACGATCAAACAAGAATATAAGTGTCATCCGTCAAACCTGCTGAAGACAAGCGGGAACCAACCTAATCGGCCGTGTCAATTTTCAGTGTCTTATTGAACGTAACACTAAATGCAATGCCTCTGTACAATGTGGTAAAATGTCAGAATGTATTTTATAAACAGACTTATACCTCACTTTTTATTATATTATTATTATTATAATAACATTATTTTTTGATGGCTCACATGCCCTGTACTGGAAAAGAGACTGTTTGTGGCTTTGTGGCAATTCTCTGGCGTTAAAAAAAAAGACCAGAGACATCTCTTGCACCAGGGTTGCCTGCCCCTGAGCCAGACCGTCCATGAGCTTGTTTTCACCTTTCACCATTCCCATGATGCATTGCATCGATTACCAAAATCAGGCATTGAAGAACATGCCTGGATTCAGTAGTTAAAAAAGGCACCCTACACTCCTTTTTAAGCATCAAATGTAAGTGGAAACATTCAGCTCTTGGAAATGCTGTTCCCACCTGGGAAACAGGCCAGGTATGGAAAAGAGTGCGGACAGGCGTGATAGACAGTGACTGATAGACAATTATTTACTTCTTTCACTCATCGTTGACAGACAGGACTATGACAGACTATGAAAAAAAATGCTGGCCTTATCAGTCCCTGCACAGCAACAAAGTTGGACATGGTTATCATAAAAAAAATACATAATATTTTTTTTAAAAAACAAGGCAAAATAAAGCAGTGAGGATCTTGCATTTCTCCAGGCAGATAATGCAGCACACTGTCAACATTTGAGGCTGAACTGGAAACGCGGCTGATAAAATCACGACGCGTGATACAATACGCAAACGCGACAGCTAATTCGCGTAGAAATGATTTGGGTTCTGAGGAGCAGTTTAACCCACGTAAGCGTGGGTTACGCACACATCAAAGGACGGACGTTCTTTGCAGCGTCGTGAGCACAGGGTCTGATCACCAGCCTAAGCGGCGCGGTCGTGGGGAGAATGTAAATTAACACACGCTGCGGCACAGCTGTGTATCTGCGAACATGAGATTGAATGTGACAGACAGTGGGGGCGACATAGCTCAGGAGGTAAGAGCGGTTTGTCTGGCAGTCGGAGGGTTGCCGGTTCCATCCCCGCCCTGGGCGTGTCGAAGTGTCCGTGAGCAAGACACCTAACCCCTAACTGCTCTGGTGAACGAGAGGCATCAATTGTAAAGCGCTTTGGATGAAAGCGCTATATAAATGCAGCCCATTTACCATTCAGTTCCCTTTCCTTCCCCTTTGAGCGGGTTTGCCCTCTTTTGGGCAGCAGACTGTCCACTTTTCACCCCCTCACTGTTGACTTTTGTTTGTATTTTTTTGTGTGTGTCAGATGATAGCCTCTCTCACTTTAGTGATAATAATTAATTGAATTATATTACGATCATCTGACAGCCACCCCACTCCCGGCCACATCACAGACTCTTTCAGTTTCGTGCTGATGGTTCAGTGTTACAAGTAAAATATTTATTTCGGAAAAAAATTGTCGTCTTACTGCCCCCACAACCACCAGCTCCCAACAAATTTTATGTACAATCCTGTTCATGTGATTTGCATAAGGAAACAGCCATGAACAAATAACTGAATTTTTTTAAAATGATGAATACTGATATGTTCTTATATTAGGCAGTTTACGATCAAATGTGATCGTACACGTTTTTGTGAATGGGGCCCATTATCTTAATATCTCCTAGTTGCATTGCTCAGGTACCTCCCCCCCCCCCGCCCTCTCCCGTTCCCAAAATTTGCAATGCCATTTCCCTGTGTCAAGTACCCATTGCTACTATTCAGCAGCTGTTGTCTCAGCTTACCATGCAGAGGCTGCCATTTACAGCGCGTGACAACATGGCCATCCAGGTAGAAAGTCACCTGCGTATAACGACGGCAGAAAATAGCCAATGGGCACTTTGCCGTAAACGAGGCCGGAGGAAATGTGCACTTTGCCGTAAACAAGGCCGGAGGAAATGTGCACTTTGCCGTAAACAAGGCTGGAGGAAGCTGAACGAAGTGTGCACTTTGCCGTAAACAAGGCTGGAGGAAGCTGAAGGAAGTGTGCACTTTGCCGTAAACAAGGCTGGAGGAAGCTGAACGAAGTGTGCACTTTTCCGTAAACAAGGCTGGAGCAAGCTGACTACAGGCACCTCGTCAGCAATTAGCCAGAAGTATGGGGGGGGGGGGGGGGGGTTGCTCTTCCTTTGTGGGGCAAGAGGAACCCCTCCCTGCCTGAGTAATGCCACGGCCGCCGCCTGCTCTGGCATGGTCAGTGCTCACCAGTTTTCATGCATTTGTTTGTGCAAAGCAGGCTAGCGTGAGTTTGAATGCAGTCCTGATAGGATCGCTCGGTTCTGCGCCAAGAGCTTGTCCAAACCGGTGATGTCCTCACCATCATTGTTGAAACCTTTTGGAAGGGGTCCATTGACTTGATAAAAATTAGCAATGAAAATGTTTTTAATTCTAAGCCATTTACTCATGTCCATGGTATTTCTTGTTTCAAAGGAATGTTAATTAAGACTAGATTTGGAGACAGAAATGAAATGTCTCCATTGTAAATTAATTTTTACTCTTACAATTATTTCCTCCAAAGCACTCTCTATCACACGTATGACTTTAATAGGTTTGTTTAACTGGCCAGTCTCATTAAAATGTTACAGCGGGAGTAAAAGAGGGAGTAATTTAGCAATGACTACTGAGAACATCGGTAACCCAGCACTGCCCACTTTTTCAAAATAAACAAGTGAAATGTATTTGCATGCAAACAGCCAGAGGGAATCTGCTTTTGCATTTCATTACCAAAAAAAAACGAAGATGGTGAACACGTGAAGATATTCACATGGAATGAAGGAACTTTGGGAGTCTCTGACCGACGTAATGTTGCATCCACTGATTTCATCGACACGTCCATATAATGTAGTCATATAAAATACCATTGTGCTTATGATGCAAGTCAAGTTCCCAGACCTACGTGAAATGTTAGTATTGTAACGGGCTAACAAATGTCACCCTGTTGTCCTGGTTGATTTTCTTCTACTTCTTCTTCTGCCATTATTTCAAAAATTATCTAAAGTTAGCTGCCGGCAGCTGCTTTTGCCATTACTTAATGCCACGGTGGAGGGCTCAGGATACACCTTACGGTGCTGTAGCAGAGAGCTGACTGATTAATGTGTTATTCCGTAGGGATTACAGAGTGAAAAGAGGTCAGAGGTCATGCATTAAAAATGTGCTTTGTGCGGCACTCACAGATGACACTGTAGCAATAGAATGAAAACCACGCAGTGAAAATATTTTTAAAAAATAAAGGATGAACATACGCAAGGTTGCTTAAAATAGAACAGCGCTGCATGCGTGCCTACCTACTGTACAAGTAGAATTGTTTTGTTATTTATTTGAGAAAAACACAACTTTATCAGCTGGTTTGGAATGTTATAAATAACTTCACAGGGAGATGAAAAGTTATTTATAACATAGAAAATGTTCTTGGGACTTGTACCCTTCTGTGCTGTGATCAACTGCGATCAACTTTTTTTTTTTTTTTAAATTGGTAAATACCCAACAACGCTCATTCAGATATACACATAAAAACAGAAACAATAAGCCTGCACAGACAGGCAGGCAGGCAGACAGGCAGGCAGGCAGGCAGGCAGGAAGACAGACAGACAGACAGATCGGCACTCACACATTCTTGGTTATGCTAAGTTTATATATGTAAAGATGAAAAGGGCATGTTGGATCCTGACAGTACCACAGCTGGCTGTGACAGGAGTGTAGGAGGGAAATAATACAAATGGCACTGGAGGTCATTAAGACTGTTGCTCAATGCCTTATGAAAATGAGAGTAATGCAGATTACTCTTGTCACTAAGTCATTTTTTCATACAAGGTAATAATGATCAGCAGACTGAATGGACCCCACAGTTTTTTTCCCCTTGTCATTGTTTAATTGCCTGACTTCCACTTACTGGAATCAAACAGCCCCCCACCAAGAAGAGGTATAAAACGCCCCCCCCCCCCCCCCATCACTTGAAGGTTTGCACCGTTCCCTCAGATTTTATTTTAATTAAACTGGGATTCGTTTCTGACACCAGAGAAGGCAAAGAAGGCCAATTAATTTCAAGAATACATGTGCGGTGACATTATTTGGGCAAACAAGTTCATCTTTGATTTATACATACATACACATATATATATATATATATATATATATATATATATATACACACATATACATACATATTCTGAGATTATATATCAGAATATCAGCTACAGCTGAAAACTAGCTAGTTGTTTAATACTGGCACATTTACCGGAATGTTGATTAATGTGCTCTGTTCCTCTCAAAAAAAAAACATGTAAATAAATAAAATAATAATATAATAATGTATGGTACGTAATGATCAATGATTAGCCATGATGATCAAAGTGCTCTACAGAAGGTCTTTTAATAAAACGGTGCAATTACAGCTCTTGCTGTTGTCACTTTTTCTTTTTAAAAGTTCCTGTTAATTAGAGGTTGCGCACGCTACAACGTGAGCCGGTGGCATCGCCATGGCTACGTGACGAGGAAGGTCGGGCTATTTTTAATACCCTTTCGCACCCGAGGCCTGGCAGAGCGCGCAACCCAAAAAATTTGTGGGTCGCTGCATGACCTTTACAGGCAGTGACCTTCCCGCCCCCCAAAAATGTTGGGATTCAAGGGACCGTTACCATGGTGATAATAGCGGGCCGACACAGTGCCCTAACTAAACAACCGAAGAGTTGTGTTTTGGGGGGGGTCACCTTGTGATATACTTCAAGCTTTTAAAAAAACGTGTTTAAAAGCCAAAATGCGCAAAATCTAAAATAAACAAACCAAATAAATAAATGAATGGCGCTGAGTCTTCTTTCATTTTATTTTGTTCCGTTTTGCCCGCTGGTGGTGAAATTTTTTGTGGGAAAAAATTCTGGTAAAACTTTGCAATAAGGTCACATGAATTGGCATTAAATAATGCAGTTATCATGAATTAACAACGAAAAGACATTATTTGAGCATAAAATTGACTTTTCATTAGTTAGTAGCTAACAAATACATTAATACATTAGCGCGCCGTGATAATTATTAGCGGGTGTGAAGGGCAGGGGGGGTGTGGAGGGTAGGGGGGGTGTGTCCCACGCATTCAGACAGATGCTGACTGATGCTGTACGGTCAAGAGGCCGTAGCTTTCGACACCGTCTCTGAGTGGCAGTCCTTATCCTGTGAGATCTGCCCACTGCCTACTGAACTGTGTCCACCATTTTAAACTTAACAAAAATAATTAATTAATTAATTAATACATTTTATTGATTCTGTGTGTAAAGCATTTCAGCTGCTGAGAGGTCTGCTGCTGTTTGTAACAAAAAAAAAAACAAAATAATGGAGCCACGTGTAAATATGCCTACATGTGGTTACTGCTGTTCTTTCTGCCTGTAACTTACGAAATGATAACACCCTGATTTTTATGTTAATGGTTCTGCCTCATCCATAGAGCTTTATAAAGCATGCCGTATGCATGAATTCCAGAAAACCGAGCCTATATTGCACGGTTCAGGTTTGTCATTGTGGCAGCGTTATTTTCATGTAAATTTGTGTGTCCCACTTACGGACACACACACACAAACACAAACACTCAAGATGTAGTATACACACACACACACGCACAAAACATACACAAACATCTGTCTCTCTCTCTCTCTCTATGCAGCAGAAAATGGATATAGATGCCCCGAAGAGCATATAATCCATTTTTCATTTTGCAGGGGGAAAAAAAAAGTCCCTTTTTGTTATTTCCTACAGTAGATCAGACGTTATGACTCACCCCCAGCACTGCAAGCGAGCCCGGAGACTTTTAAAATCTGACTTTCACAAGACGCTCAGATGAAACACAGAAACTCTAATGCTGCCAAGTTCAGCGTGCATTTACTTCAGTTTCGCTTTGTGATTTTACTCCACCCCCCCCCCCCCCCCCAACCCCCCAACCCCCACCCTCAGCCCCCTCCTCTCCTATAATACTCCAGGAAAAAGCTGTTTGTATGGAACGTACAACGGAAGATTTGTGTTATCCGTTAGGGAAGCCGGGGGGGACCCCTGGGCATTCAATGTAATCTGCAGGGATGAGAGAGAAGATATTATATAATTTTTTCTTCTTTTTTAAAAAAAAAAAAAAAAAAAAAAAAAGAAGGTTTTCTGAAAACTTTTTTCTAAACTCTATTTGACTGGAAGAGATGTTTCAGTTACCATCATTACGCAATCGCGGGCGGGAGTCGAGCCGTGCCAGGCTGCTCCGGATCAGATTTACTTGTTAATTACTGAATGGATGATGTCACAGCCACACATTATCTCTCATAACATAACTTAACATAACGTAAGACGAGAACAGGCCATTCAGCCCAACACTGCTCGTCTATTCCTACCACTAAACTGTACTTAATGCTCAGTTTGCCTAAAAGCTAGATAGTATCTAACACTGTATCAAGCCGGGCCTTGAATGCCCCCAGTGTTTCTGCCGCCACTACATGTCCAGGCAAGCTATTCCACACATTTACCACTCTCTGCGTGAAAAAATATTTTCTAATGTCTGTGTGAAATTGACCCTTTGCCAGTTTCCATTTATGCCCCCTCGTTCTGCCAACCGAACTCAACTTGAATAATTTCCTGTAGTTCACTTTGTTAATCCCTTTAATAAATTTAAAAGCCTCGATCAAATCTCCCCTAAGTCTCCTTTTACTAAGCTTGCAAATTCCAAGCATCTCAAGCCTTTCCTCATAACACTTATCTTTTATACCCGGAGGTGCTAGCTCAGTACCGCTATGGGCAGCCAATGGCTAGGCCCACGAAACAGAGGAAGGAAAGAGAGCATGTGGTTTTTGGATTTTGTCTTTAACCAATGAACAGTGATGTCTGCTCAGAGCTGCCTGGTATCTCAGTCCTCAGATTTAGGAGGGACTATATTTATATAGCGGAAAGCATGGACAAGTCTAGGGGCGGCACAGTGGTGCAGTGGGTAGCACTGTCGCCTCACTGCACAGTCCAAAGACATGCAGGTAGGCCGATTGGAGACCCTAAATTGCCCATAGGTATGAGTGTGTGAATGAATGGTGTGTGTGCCCTGCGATAGATTGGTGGCCTGTCCAGGGTGTATTCCTCCAGCACCAGCACCAGCACCCAGCGCCCCCCCCCTAATGGATGGACCCTGCCCAGGATAAGCAGGTATATATATATATATATATATATATATATATACACACACACACACACACACACACACACACACACACACAATAGATGTACCCTGCCAAGGGTATAGATAATGGATGGATGGATGGATGGATGGTCAAGTCTCTTTTTCATACTCTGCTGGCTGCAGTGGCTGGCTGGCTGGCTGACATTCACTTATTGTATTTTTTTTTTTTTTCTATCCACTGACTTTTTACCCATATAACTGTTCATTGGGCATCACCTGACTTTTTCAGTGCAAACAATGAGTGCGTTTTTTACATCATCAGTAGCTTTATTTGTTACACCCCCTATCTTTGCTATATATGAATAATCAGCTTTACCACAATCATAATCATAAACACACCTTTTAATAAGCCACATTTAATCAGTCATTATACAGTCATATTACATGTTTATACTAGCTTTAAATGCCATATTTTATCAGCTTAAGGTAATCTTATATTCAATTCAATTTAATTAAGGTGATTATGAACAAGCGTGCTAACAATATTAGCATCTCTAGCAGCAACAAACCTTTATTGCTGAGGGAAGGTGTTTTAATTACTACTACTAAAAATGTTGTTGTTTTGCCTGTTTTATATTTCCCAATATTATAAGTTTATGGGTGTGAATCCCACCACCTAGAGGCCTAAAAAAATAAAATTTTTTTTTTTTAAACTCAGTTTTGTTTGCTAAATCATGTGAGTGCTGAGCTCTCAGATTTGCAATGGTGATATACTCCTACTGTCAGAACCAAAATGGAGGACTTAATAACCTGCAGTGTCACAATTAGGGGTGATATCTGGCTGCTCTTATTGGCAGTAATTGGTCTGGCACATCCGCGGCTTGGGTAGCTCTCCCGCTCTCCTTCAGAGGAGTCTTCTTCAAGGGCCCTGTTCCCGCCACATTAAACAGCGGTCGCGGATGAAAAGGGGAAAACCTGGCTCTGAAAATGAATGTTGTAACGGTGTGTGAACTTCTTCTGACGCTTGCAACAAAGGCTGCACTGCCACAAAGACCCTGACAGAATCAGGTTGGAGGCAGAAACAGTATCCACAATAACATGTAACTAAATCTGTATTTTTTTATTTTTTTTTTATTTTTTGCAGGGTTGGGTTAATCGGTCTTAGACAGCTCCTACATGAAAGTACAGACCTACGACTTCAAAACCGTCGCGTAGGCTCAGTTTGCCGAATATTTGCGCATGAAAGACATCCTTGAAACCAGCGGGTGCAGGGTAAATGATTTCCAGATCCTGCACTGCTTGCCATACCCATGCAGAGCTCGGCAGTAAATCTGAGGCGTTCTAGTGGCAGACAAAATAATCCTAAATCACGAAACGCGCCCGCGTTTTGACAACAAAAGCGGAGTGACTTACGCATCAGTGTTTTACAAGCGGCACGTCCCTCCGTGCCCTCCCCCGTTCGTTCGTCCGCCGCCTTCGGGTGAGGAGGAGAGAGGGGGGCGGGGGGCGGTTATCGATGCTGAATGAATGGAATCCGCTTTATTACCCCTCCCCTGGGTGGCTGGGTGCGTGTTAGGAGCTCACCGGCAGTACCAATGCTAGCCCCCCTGTCTTCGATGTGTCATCGCGGCTTTTATTTAGCGTGGGAAGACCGCCAAGGCAGTCCGCTCCTCTTCCCTCTCCAGGTTCTCTCGTCCGCCAATCAATTAAACGTCTTTGGTAATGAGGTCGTTATAAACTCCCGGGTGACCATCTGATTGGCCACGTTAGCAGCCAATCTCAGCGGATGCAACAAAAATAAAAATGTTCCTAATGAATTTTATGGGAATACGCTGCCAGGGTGACTCCTCTCTCAATGGTACGTTACAGAGTTTTAGCCACTTAGCTCCAAAAGCAACTGTAGTGCAGGTGTAGATTTAGAGATTTCTGTAGATTTTTTTTTTGGTTTTCTGCAAGACAAGTGCTATTTAAATGCAATGATTCATTCATCTCATTGATTGGAACACCTGCGTCCAATTACCTTTTGGAGAAAGTCATTAGCCTAGAGGTTTGCATACTTTTTACAACCTAGACTGTGAAGGTTTAAACTATGCATTCAGTATTGACAAGCACATTTTTTTTTTTGTTATTAGTATAACTAGATTGTGTTTGTCAATTATTGTGACTTAGATAAGGATCAGACCACATTTATTGAGTAATGAATGCAGAAATCCAAGTCCAAAGGGTTCACAAACTTTTTCTTGCAACCGTTTGTATGTATGCATATATGTATATATATACACTGCATTCATATTTTATGCTGTCCATCATACTGTAACAGAGGAGGAAAGCAAAGCACAAATACTTCTTTAAAATGGGAAATGCAGTGTTTGCTCCCGGAAGCCTTTTATTTTAAGATTACATTGAAGAGCTTTAATCAAAATAATAACAGTGCCATTTCTGTCTGGGGAATTGTTGATGTTGTTGTTGTTGGTTTAAAAAAGCGTTTTTACTGTGTATCGTAAAATATTCATGAACGCATCCAAAACGGCAGGCATCGCGATCGGGGCCCCTGGCTGAGTTACTGTAATCCAACCCCTTTTAAACCCACTAATAGCTAAAGGCATATTACCACTGAGGCAGAGCCAGGGGGCAACAGCGGGGAGACAAAACCGAGGCTACAACCTGATTTAAAAAAAGTCATCGAAATGGCAAGACACCGTTCTTTAGTCCTGCTTATATGTTTTAAATATTCCCACTGAAGTCCCTGTGGGGTGGTGCGCTCAGTCAAAAGGTGCTCGACACACTGAGCCTCAGTGCGCAGCGATGACACGGTCAGTGTTCCGGAATAGAACCCTGACCGCGCCGGAGTCGACCGGCACTGCCACGAGCCCCATTGGGTGGCAAATATCGGTCTGCTGGTGTCTCTCCGAGAGGAGGAGGGGTAGCTGTTGGTACAGCGTATGGAAATTTGGGCTCCTGCAGCGTGCAGTCCCAGTACCAGCTGAAACTGAAACGTAGCCCTCCAGCGCAACGGAGCAGCTCGGCTGGTCAGGTGGAGCGCTGCGAGGGGGTCAGCTGACAGGACTGCACGTGACTCAGGACGGGCTAGCGTTGCCAGATCCGGTTGCCAAATTAGTTGTGGTTCCGACCGGGCAATATAAGGTCCGATCTCAGTAATGATTGTAAAAATTTTTAAAAAATAAATTTGCAATGAGTTTGCATCTGTACCACCCCCCCGCATCTCCCTTCGTGATCCATTCCGATGGCTTTCCCCCCTTCCCCAAAGTCGGTGAAATGTTTCAATAGCAATAGCAAGAAGAACCCTATCCACCCCCACCCCCTTATTGTCTGCTGTTGGCAGGTCATGTTCTCTAGTTCTGACAAATTCTATATCTGCCAATCTGGCAACCCTGGGAGAGATGTGAGCTCGCCTGAGCACTACAGAACTGACAGACGATGTTTCAGCATTAGGACAGGAGTACACAGTTGGGTATTTAAAATTAGGAGAAAAAATATTATTACAGGGGTTATAAAAAAAAAATTCAATAAATAAAAAAAGTTTTAATTCCCACAGGAAAGAGAAATGCTTCTCCTGTTGTTATTGAGTTCACAAAAGGCAACTCATACCGTAGTTTGACTGCCGTCATGGGGGTTGAAAAAAACAAAAAAACACTGACAAATGTTGTGTCATTGTGGAGTTATGTTGAGGTTGCGAACCCTTGCTCTACATGCAATGACAAAATGGTCTCTTTGCTGGGTGAACTTTCACCCGGTCACTGCTGCTATTGCTGTGGCTTCGTAACATCGAAAGTACAGGGGGCTGGAACTGTGTATCTCTCCTTTACCTACTCCACATATTTCTGTCCTTTTATTCGTAGGTTCACCTGAGTCTTTTGCAGTAATTGACATAACGCAGGCACGCAGTATGATGTCCAACTACTAAACTCAAATGTACTCTGTGAGAGTTGAATTAACACTGGACATTTCATGGTGCAGAGATCACCTGCACCATGAAATGATAGCACAGTACTGCATGTTTTAGAATTCCCTGAAATGAACAAATGACAAATAATTTTGCCACAGACAACTGTACAAAAGATCAGCTGAATTAATTCAGTTTTTCTTTCCTTCCCCACCATCCATTGTGTGTATTGCTATTTAAAGGCATAATTACAATATATTATACAATTTTGTACAAAAAATAAAAAGAGCTACACTTCAACGCACACTGTATAATGAACCAACTACAGACCAGTAGGCTCAGCTTTAAAATGAAACTATGGCACAATGCAGCATACATTCAGCACGGAGCAGGTGTTGACAACTGCAAACTAAGTTTTCAGCCATTGATGTGCAATTACCGTTTCTTTGGTTTCAGCACAGCGAAGCCGCGATAATATCTGCTGCCGCGCTGGATCTCGCCAGCGGCAGCCGCGGATTAGCCTAGCCGCTAATCTAACACGTCCATCAGCGGGATTTTTTAGAGAAATGATGAGCAGAAACACGCGTTATTAAATGCTCGCGGACTGGAAGCGCACAGTTTGAGGATTACGGCGGAGGGCCGAGACTAAGAACCCGCTTATTCATTCATCATTAAACACTGAGGTGTCACATGACTCTCTCTCTCTCTCTCTCTCTCTCTCTCTCTCTCTTCCCACTTCCTGTATTTTCATTTCTCTAACATTCATTGTGATTTTCAGTCCTTCAGTGATGGATGTTGTGTCAATTCAGCTGCAGTGAAGTATAATGGGTAAAGGAGTTGGTCTTGTAACCAAAAGGTCACAGGTTCGATTTACCCTTGAGCAAGGTAATTAATCTGCATTGCTGCAGTGTATATCCAGCTGTATAAATGGATGCAATGTAAATGCTATGTGAAAGTTGTGTTCGTCGCCCTGGAACACACTTCCTGTATTTTCACGTCTCTAACACTTATTGTGATTTTCAGTGGTTCGCTGATGGAGGCTGTGTCAATTTGTGAAGGGAACACACCAACCCCCCAGGAGTCCTTTCGATGTCCATGTGACAATTAATCTACGACTATGGATGTGAGTTTATATACGCGCCCAAACGGGAAGAAATTAATTTCCTCCATAAGGACTACAATTATCAAAAAAAAAAAAAAAATGAAATAGATTTGCATTAATGAACAATCGTACAGAAAATTGCACTGTCGGTTTTCAGATAAACAGGTGAGATCGTTCGACACTGTCTTTGGTGCCACGCTGTCCCTTGGGCCGTGGGAGGGTCCGAAATATTGTGCGCTGCCAGGGTCACATACTCTAGCTTCTTTCATCTCCGTGGAAACCCAGAGGCTTCTCTACATCGGGAAGGCTTCTCATACATCACCTGCATTGCAACGCATAACAATTTAATGATAAGGGAAGCATTTCTAAATATCATTATGTCCCGTAAAATATCTACGCTTTTAATCCCAAGGTTTTTCTGTCTGTCATTATGAAGGATTCTGCGATTACAAATGTTATTTTTTCTTTTATTCTATCTTTCTCTCAGGCGCACGCACGCACGCATGCACGTACACACACACACACACACACACACACACACAGATATGCACTGTAGTGTCTGGTACAGTAGTCAGATACCTGCTGAGAACTGAGTGAACAAAGAGAATTATTGATGTAAATTAAATGCATGTGTAAAATATCTGATTGGATTCTGATTGAACTACTCAGCAAGTACTGTGGCCATAATTATTTTTTTTAAAGATGCTCATAGTCTACTTATCCTTATACTTGACCCAAAGGTCTGGATTAAATCTACAGTTGTCCTTAACGTTCTTTTCTTGCTTTTTAAAAAAATATATATACATAAACGCAGTTTTCTGTAGAAAAAGGTCAAAGTCAAATACAAATGACTGAATCCAGGTCCAGGGCTGGTCAGGAAAACAGCGCTAATTGTGCCACAAACAGGCCTTTGCACTCGGATGCACAGAGTGAAACAGCAGCCTGTTTTTCCCTTTTGGTGCATATAGCGCGCACACACGTGTGTGTGTGTGTGTGTGTGTGTGTGTGTGCGCGCATTCTCAGAGACCCGGGCTCACTTGTTAGTATGCATGTCATGCACATGCAGACACTTCACGCGGTAAAAACCCACTGACAAATCATCGCCAGCTGAACCAAAGCATCAATTAACACTCGAACAGGGAAGTGAAAAGCCCCAGATGAAAGTACAGTACATAAAACCTGTGTTTGGCAGCCCCCACACTTTCTCTTTTTTTTTTTTTGCTTGCCGTAATGGTGGCGTCAAGAACGGCAATTAGGGGGAAGTGGTGGGTCGGGTTTTGAGATGAATACAATCAGCAGGACTGGGTGACACATCCCTCCACGGGGGGAACGGAGGAGAGGGACAATTACCAGCCTAGGGTTCGGCGCGGCACGGCTGACGTTCAGTAAAATAAACAGCAAAGGTAGCAGGCATCAAAAAAACAAAAAAAAAAAAAAAAAAAAACAGGCTGTGACTAAAGGTAGCACGCTGTGCAGGCCTTTGATATGCCCACACTATAATCAGATATACGGGCACTTCTGATTCTCAGTTGTACTGTAACTACTGCCAGTAGTTACACCCACTGAAGAGATCGTCAAAGGAGCAAAGATTAAATGGATAAAACTATCCAGTTATGAAACAATTCATGATGAAATTATATATATATATATATAGGGGACAGCCAGGAAAACACGTTTTTCAGATTTGGCTCAATTCTGAAAATATTACTAGATAGATTAATAATTTCTTTAATAATTTCTTAATACAAACAACCTGCACTATGATTTCACACCACAATGTGTTTCCCACTGAATCACGCTTCAATATCTGGCAGTCTGATGGACAAATCTACGTTTGGCAGAATGCATAGTACCAACTAAACTGACCCGAATAGTGTCAACTGTAAAGTTTTGTGGAGGAGGATAAATGGTCTGGGGCTGTTTTTCATGGTCTGGGCTAGGTTTGGGGTGGCAACAGTTTGGGGAAGGCCCTTTCCTGTTTCAGAATGACAATGCCCCCATCCACAAAGCAAGGTCCATAAGGAAATTGTCACGGTTGCGGAAGGTGGGACGCAATTGCGGACTGAGGGGATCTAAAAGTTAACCCCGAGGGGTAACCACAAAACCGCCGAGCGATAGAAAGGGACAGGGGAAACACCAAACAAGAGAGCTAAATAATCGCTCCCTCCACTCACTGAAACCTCTGTCAGTGGACTCAGAAAACTAAAAGAAACAAAACACCGCCGCAGCGTAGCTACCCAGAAAGTAAAACCCCACTAGAAAAACAGAGTGGAGTAACTTACAAAAGAAAAAGGACACTCGCAGCCTGGCGTGTAGAAAACAAAAGGAAAACTAAAGAGACGAGGGCAAAATGTCCTTCACAGTGCTAAGAGATAATCAGCTAGAGAAGAAACTAAATGATGATCAAATCTGGCAGATAGGATCAATGCGGTAACTTCTGCCGATTCTTTCACCCCTACACACCAAGAGCATGACAAACAATGAGTCTGCACTGAACCACAGAAATCAGGGGCTAGATATAGGCCTCCCACACCTGACCCTCATCAGGGACAATTAACTCAGAGCAAATGCCTGTGAGGTGTCATCACCTCACCATAGCACTCACACACCTGCCCCTCATCAGGGACAATTAACCCACAGAAATCAGAGTGAGAGGTGCCACCACCTCACAGAAATGGTTTGCTGAATTTGGTGAGGAGTAACTTGACTGACCTGTACAGAGCCCTGACCTCTACCCCATCAAATACCTTTGGCATGCACTGGAATGCTGACTGCAAGCCAGGCCTTACACCCAACATCGGAGCCTATTGGTTTTGGAATGAGATGTTCAACATATTGGTGTAATGTTCAGGTGTCCACATACTTTTGGAAATGTAGAGTGTACATAGACACAGACACGGATACACATGCACACACACACACACACTCTTAAATGGACAAAGGCTTGAAAAACAGAGGTGCATAGATTTAAATAATTCAGCGACCACATTCAGGGAAGATCTGCACTAAACATTCACAGTAAAAATCGGGCTAAAAGATTTGAATGTCTTAGTATATTGATTTTATCGGCAAAATGCTGTTGTATCCTGATGGCAGTCTCACATCCAAAACTCCACAGCCTCAACCACAGATGTAGAGACATAGAAACAAATTAGTGGGCATTCAGAGCCTCTGTATGGGCAGGTGTGTGTGCGTAAATGTGCATGCATGCATGCGTGCGTACATGCATGGTTATGTTTTTTGTATGGCAAATATTGTTTAATGTGCTGCAGTAGGACAGTACAGCACTTTTGGTACTACCATGAAGCAATGAAAAGGTAAAATGACATATGCATCTGGAGACAGATTGAATTTAGGGATAGCAGGCCTAGACCACGTTGGATTGGATGGCAAACCACGGTATGAAAATTTAATGCCAACCACATCACACTGGCAATCCACACATTTGGTCAGCTGTGCCACTGTAACGGGTTGGGCTATTCAAAGGGACAGACGTCGACTTGGCTGAAGTCTGCCTCGCGCATGCGCATGTACGTGCATCATACCCAATGAACAGCTGCATGATCTGCATTGGACTCACGACACATACGGGGTGTGGGCCGCTGCGAGGAAGTTTCGGCTTCGCACATATTAACAGAACTAAATAAGACCCAGGGCTATTTTAACACGTTGATGTGCCAGGACGTAGGGACCATTTTTCAGTGTCTGGATCGTTTCGGATAATGACACAGATGGCTCGAACAGTAGCAAAAAGTGAGCCCCTGTTCGTGTCATCTGTGCTCTAGTGAGGTATTCGAGTTCACAGTCAGGTCAGGACACAGTTCTCCGGTCCGCGTAAAAGCGGCAGCGCGAGCTTCTTATGTTACCTGCCCACTCGAGTCATATAAATAACCGTCAGTGTCTGAATTCACGACTTAGACTTCCAGCTGTCTTCTTTGCACTGTTGCAGCAGATTTCTAACGCAGATTTCAGACTTAATATCATATCGATTTATGTCTGAACACACAACCCCTTTTCTTAGAAGGTAATTACGAATAGGTGCGGACGAATAACTATTGAAACACTGAAATTGAATGAAAAATGCGTTTGTGAATAATTGCATTTTAATTGCGTCATTTAAAAACACTCAAATTCTATTGCTGTTGTAGTCATGCTGCGATTATTTTTATTATTATAATTATTATTGTAATGGAGTTTATGAATATATGCAAGCATGGAAGCTGTGTACAATTAGCTGCATATCTGCAGCGTCTGTATTTTAATCAAGAAACAACTGAAATAACTGAATAGGCTACTGCACCCAGGAGTGTCTGGGTTATATTTGGTGGAACGACCTCCTGTAAGAATAAAATTAAACCAAATGCCCTCTGTTTAATTTATAGTGTGTTTGACAACAGCTGTTGTTGTGCTCCCGTACAGCAATAACTTGGCAGTTCGCGCACGGGAGGCGTGATTCCTTCAAATACAAACGACTTGCCATTTGGCGAGGTACGAGTGTCGCGAGGAGGGCCATGCAGTTTAGTCCTGAAAAGAAAGCACTGGCGCAGGGAATTATCACGGGATTTTCATTAACTAAACGGTAAAGTACTGGCCTACTTATTGTGCACATTTAACATATGAGAAAACTCAATAGCCTACATATTTAACTTACTCTTCACTTGTTTCTGCCACTTGGATATGACGTTACTATGCGCGCTACTCGGAACTTTCGAATGAGAAATGAACAAACTCTCGGAACAGTGACGTCTGTAGTTCAGAAACATATTCTTCTTCTCTTTCTACACGTGTACTTTTAATCATTCGCATATACGTTTGTTGACCACGGTCTTTTTGCGCGTCCCAGCGTTTCTCCACTCCACCCGTCAGCTGTTAAAAAATCATCACGGCTTAGCTCACCGATTACTTCTGCGTGACTGTCAGTTCTGTTACATTGAGTAGGCTATCGTTCATATCTCCGCTGACTTCTCCAGATAAAAAAGTGCAAGTAAGTTTTCAAAAGGAGAGTGACTTAAAACACGTCGTTGTGTCGTAATTGCATAGTTTTGTCGCGTCTCATTTGATGATAGCCTACTAGTTGATCATGATACCGACCAGTACTGCAGTCTTTTCTGCTGTCTAGTACTGCAGTATCTACAGTTACGCTCCCTCTCCAATCGGCTCAGTTCTAAATATTGTTTTGCTCTGAAACAGTGTGCCCAGTGGCACACACAGGACATTATGCATCGGCAGCAATAGACGATTTATTATCTAACTTACCTTAGGTTGTGAGGATGATTATGAGCCGTGTAGCATACCGACCGTTGAATATGGAACATTATTGTTGCTATAATCTGAAAGTGTTTTGGGGACCGTTGTGCATTTGTCGGGAAATCTATTTCACAGAAAGTCATCCGGGCTGCCCGCAGCCATCCGCGGGAGCAGGCCGGGACTCCTTCGTGGCAAGAGATAATTTAAACGTGCTTAATTCTTTAGAGATGATACTGTTCTTTCCGGCTGCATTTTTTTTTCTATTATTATTAATTCCTTCAAGGCTCGCAGAATAATTGGCCAAGGAACAGTATTCAAGCAAGATAATGAGGTATGCACTTGAGCAACGGAACATCCCGGTTTATTTGGGAAATGTAATTTTTGTCTTGTGCTATACAGGAGTTACTAGGCAATTTTTTCTTACTGCATTTTCTTTTTTTATTGTACTGTTTTCTCTTCCGAACGAGGAAGTGAAATTGGAACCTTTTGCAATTTCAAACCACTACTATTTATCAGACAGTGAAAACTACAAAGGCTGGAATTAAGTCATTCTTTGATTGTTCTCCCAAAGTTTTACTCTCATTAGTTTGTTGCACTTTGTGCACATTTGTGGATTTAATAGGCCCTCACACCGAATACTTCCTGAGGGACACAACTTAGAGAAACTGAAAAGAACTGGAACAGACATTTTAATTAATTTGTTGGATAGAGGATGGACTATTGGTGAGTGCTGAGTGAGAAAACACAAACACACACACACACACACACACACACACAGCGAGAGAGAGAGAGAATCATTTGCAGGTATAAGCAATGAAGATGGAAATTACTAGACAGGACACAGAGCTATATATAAATATATACTATGTTTCCAAAAGTATGTGGACACCTGAACATCACACCCGTATGTGCTTGTTGAACGTCTTGTTCCAAAACCATGGCCATTAACGCCCCCCCCCCCCCCCCCCCCCCCCCCCCCCCCCCCCCCCCCCCCCCTTTGCTGCTGTAACAGCTTCCACTGTTCTGGAAAGGCTTTCCAGTAGGTTTTTGAACTTGGCTGTGGGCTCTCACTTCCACTCAGCCACAAGATCATTTGTGAGGTCAGGCACTGATGTTGGGCGTAAGGCCTGGCTCACAGTCGGCATTCCAATGCATCCCAAAGGAGTTTGACGGGGTAGAGGTCAGGGCTCTGCGCAGGCCGGTCAGTTTCTTCCCCACCAAACTCAGCAAACCATTTCTTTATGGACCTTGCTTTGTGCACGGGGCACTGTCATGCTGAAACGGAAAGGGGCTTCCCCAAACTGTTGCCACAAATTTGAAAGCGCACATTCTCTAGAATGTCATTGTATGCTTTCCCATTGTTCCTGTCTGTTTAAGGTTGTTTATTTGGATTATTATTATTATTATTATACACACACAC
Organism: Anguilla japonica; assembly: GCA_025169545.1. Lineage (NCBI taxonomy): Eukaryota > Metazoa > Chordata > Actinopteri > Anguilliformes > Anguillidae > Anguilla > Anguilla japonica. The sequence goes on along the minus strand of CM045886.1, from coordinate 65,642,904 downwards.
GTCCACGCACACATACACGCGCACATAAAGTCTACATACGGCTTGTTTTATATGTTTATATATGAGTGAGTGTGTGTGCATGTCTGACATAGCTCAGGAGATTGGTCCCTTGCATGGCAGCCTTTCACCGTTGGTGTGTGAGAGTGTGTGTGTGTGTGTGAATGGGTGAATGAGAGGCATCAATTGTAAAGCGCTTTGGATAAAAGCGCTATATAAATGCAGTCCATTTACCATTTATGTGCAGAGGGTGTGATGTGAGCTTGCGTCTGTACGTATTTTTTTCGTTTGTTTGTTTGTTTTTCGAACAGGCGGCATGTGGCCATTTCGCTGCCAGAAATCCTAAGATTTCGCCGCCACTCAAAGGCAATATCCGCATTCCACTCCTCCTAACTGACACTGCCCTCAAGTTCCCTGTCATCACTGTCTGAGGGAACGATCTGAAACGGCTCACTCAGGCTCCTTTCTTCCAAAGAAAATATTTTGTGTCCATTTCCTGTGAATAGCTGTTGATATGTTGACAAAGAAAAAACAAAACACAGACTATCAAGGTTGTCATTTTATATAGAGCTACATATACTGCATGAACCACAGTGTTACCCCGAAAAAGGTACCCTTTGCTACTGAACATAGCCCTGAGGCAAGGAAAAGAGCACTTCATTCCAAATATATACCGAAACAAAAAAATGTTTTTATTGCAATGTTGTTATTTTCATGTAAACTGACTGCATGTTGAAGTTGAAGCCCACCACTTCACCAGACCATGTGTTGCTTCCTGAAAGAAAGTCCCTCCCCCAATTGTTACATCATATCCACTTCAGCACCTCGTGTGTGTGTCAACTGTGTGTCAGAAAATAAAATAAAAAAGTACGGGGAGTTATGGGCGAAAAGTTTTTATGTTACCTGAGGGCAATGTTTTGCAATAGAGGGATATGAAATATGACTTAGCACAAAAACAAAAACCTGACAAAAAAAAGTTTGTTTCATGGTGAGCTCCCACAGAATGTATTTCTCGTGTAATCTTTATTGCAAAATCGGTTCTCGCGTTGTTCTTGGGGTTACAATCTCTCTGTGGCTACTCAATCAAACCTTATTTAAATCAAAGTAGGAAAAACAGGATTTGTCCTCTTGATAGGAAATTGAAGGGTAGAAATGACACTCGTCTTGTTATTTTGTTGCTCTCAGTTAAATGCCACTGGTCAGCCCCTCAAAAAAAAAAAAAACAAAAACGAATGTCCGTTCTACTGGCATGACAGCCATTTAGCCAAAGATCATAAAACACTGATACTGTGTCTATTTCTGACACGGTGACCTTCCTGCTTCGGCGGCTGCTGCAGGCGGGGTTCACTACGAGCACAGCTGTGGAAAATTGAGACTGGGATATACAGTCCACCTGAGATCAGCTGAGAAACTACAATGAGCCATCACACTGCTTTTTATTGAGTTTTATTAATCATGAGAAGGGTTACGTGTGTCAGGTGACTCATTTTAATCTGGGGGGGGGGGGGGGGGGGGGGGGGGGGGGGGGGGTGGTGATCTTCATCCCTGGTCCGGGCAGGGGCGGGGACTGTAACCCGTTCAGACCTGAGAAATCGGGTGAGGTGAGTTAACCGTGTAATCGACTGCCTTGCCGTAATTGATCAATTAAGTGCCGAGCAACAGCAAAAATCAGCAGACCCTGCGGCCCGGCGGGACCAGAAATGAAGATCGCTGATCTTGGGCTAGAGTACCTCAGCAGGCTGTGCTGCCCATGCTATGCTTGCTTCTGATTGGCTGTAATTGTACGTCTGTGTACACTGGCCCGTAAAAGAAAAAATTACAAAGGAGTTCACAATTCTTGAAACGAAAATGCCTTATTAATTATATATATATTCAATATTTCATATAATAGAGAAATGATAAAATGTAAGAACAGTTTTTCTCTTTACATTTCATTTATAAGACGAAGGCCTGCTGTATAACCCCATCTCAAACTGTCTACTGAAAGCAAGAAGCAGTCATAAAATATGTATATGTTTTCAGTTTCTGAAAAATTGTAATGGCTCCTGGTTGGATTCTGTGGTCACTGTACGCCGCACATGCTGTAACAGCTTTGGAATATTTTAAAATTTCAGCGTACGGATTCACATCATAGAAGGGGAAACAGAGAAGTACTCCGATGTCATGTCCACAGCATGTTTTCCTGAGCATATTTTGCTCTTGTTGAGTAAGGTTATGTCCTTGATGAGAGTCTCAGGATGGAATTAAAAGCTAATGTGGCACTAAAGATGCCATACTTAACTGTCAGTGGCCAAAAGCAACTGATTGTATTTCCTGTTATTGATTGCTAATCCCTACACTCCCCCTGACACACACACATGCGCGCCTCTAAATCCACTCTCCAAGGTCCAAGGCAGCAGTTTCAAAGGCCCATCTGAGCAGCTTAGCCTAGATTGTATCATTTTTGTCGGGCTTTCTTCTTTAATGCTCTCTACCTCGTCCGTCTCTCAGAAACTCAAAGTCCGCCGCTTTTATTTTGTCTGGTTTTTTAAAAAGAATTAATGTAAAGTGAATTGCTTTTTACGCCAGTGGAATCAAAGGAATCCATCTAGTCAACAGAAGTAGGCTTACACTATCTATCCTATCTCCCGATTAAAAGGTACATGATATATAAATGCCTCTTTTTTTTCTATGTCTGTTGAAGATTTCAGTTGTTCAAAGTGTGTTTCCTTCAATGTCCAAAACAGTTTTGCAAAAAGTAAACAGTATCACTGTATGACACAGTTTGTTGGATGATGTGAAGTTCGTAACCTGAATGAATACAGAGATGTCCAATTTCCCTTCAAACGATATCGATGACATGGTATTTACTCTGTATTTACAGGGTATTTTTATTTATTGATGATATGGGACTCCTCTAGGGGACCTAAAATGAAGTAGCTATTTCATTTCCCTCTGTTGAGCCTTGATGCCCGGTTTATTTTTTGGATATTTTTGGGAAAGTTACAGTGTAACGGCTTGAAAATAAGCAAGTAAGCTATAATATAGAAACACAAAAAGTCCAAATTAATCGGTTATTCGGTTCTGTAAGTACGTTTTATGTTCATAAAAATGTGCTCGGGGAAAAATTGGCAACCTCGGGTCGTCAAATTTAATACTTGTAATTAATTAATGTCTCTTTGAAGGTTATAATCTAACATTAGTGCGTACACCTCGCACAACCGAAGCCCCAGGAAGGATGTTTTTCTCCTAGGCACAGTTAGATGAAAAACAAACGAAATCACATTATGCTCGGCAAACCACGGCTGAAGGCTATGCTGGTGTATGTCACCGGATGAGCTAATAGGGTCACTCCTTGTAAAAATGGACTCTCTTGTCTTTTAATATTACCTAGTGACAATAGGGGGAGGCTTCATGCAGATTGGATAGCACTGTCATTTACTTCCAACGACACGACTACTTTAAAATGTTGCATCTTCTTTCAGTCAGTGCTTTTTTTGATTCGTTGAAAGGGGTCAGTAATCGAAAAGTTCCTGTGTTTGTAGTTCAGAGTAAGAACGTAGCCTTCCACAGTCTGTCTTTCCACAGTGGTTTCGATTCCCTTGCGCGCATGCCGGTAATTGAATAGCTGTATTATCTCTGTTTTTCTATCATTCATGGAACATCAAGGTTTTCTTGAAAGTTGATAAATGGCAAGTGTTTTTTGTTATTTTTTTGCACTGTCACAGCAGTGGGTGTTTTGGGTATTTTGAAGATTGATTTTGCATAAGAATGTACTTGTCTCTTTTTTTTTTTTTTTTTTTAATAAACAATGCTAACTTTGTGTCATTTTAGAGTATTGGCCCATTGTCTGATGGCAGGGTGTCATTTGCTGCAATGCAAGCAGAGGCTCTGTGCTCACTGATGCAGTGCCAGTGCAGAGTCGCGTTTTTCTACTGATGTACCGCATTTTCGGTTGTACTACGTGGGCCCAGCCCAGTTCTATAAGCGTGCGGCCTCCTGCTCTCGCTGAGATGTGAGCTCAGTAACTGGGCGGAAGTGTAGCACAGTGGTTATGGAACTGGGCTTGTAACCGAAAGGTCATGGGTTCAATTCCTGGGTAGGGCACTGTCGTTGTACCCTTGAGCAAGGTACTTAACCTGCATTGCTTCAGTATGTATCCAGCTGTATAAATTGGTATAATGTAAAAGTTGTGTAAGTCGCTCTGGATAAGAGCATCTGCTAAATGCCTGTAATGTAATGTAACTGCAGCTGAATGGAAATGTTAATTTGTTTCTTCACTAGAGCAGTTTGGAAAGCCTTCATATGACTTTGCCATCGGAAGGCACTGACCAAATAGTCTTTTTTAATAAAAATACTGAATTTATTTCAAGTCACATTTTTCTTTTTTCTGTGAAAAAGTTTACCTCCATTGTGGTAGATTCACAAATACATGAATTATAAACACAGACGATACTGCAAAGATACTGCTAACTGTAGGCAGCAGTCACAAAAATGGTTGAATCCATCTGTTATAATGCTTCCCAAGCAGTAAAACATTGGTCATTATTGAAGAAAAGGCTCCTAATTGTCGCCTCTCCCTTTAAAAAAAAAAACATTTTTTTTTAAAAATACCAACAGACAGATTGCTGAAGTTTTGCCCGATTCGAATGCCTTTCTTTCTCTCATTTTGAATTCCAGAAGGTTCTATGGACGTGAAACATGATCAGGCGTGACGGGCCGGACCTCAGTTTCCAGGCCACACCATGAAAACCGCGCTGGCGTTCCTCCTCATACTGACGTTCGGCGTGCTCGGGCTCCTCTTCTTCATGCAGGCCGTCGTCGAGGAAGACTATGACGGTAAGTGACAGCCACGTTCCGTCTCTGGGGTGCAGCGTCCGCGTTCTCAGCGTTTTGTTCTTTGACGGGACTTTTGTAAAAAAAAAAAAACTTAAAAAAAAAAAAAGAAATTCTCCTGATAATGATGCGATGCAGATTTTCCCAGTGGATGAATAAATGTCAGACGCAACGTGGAACCGTGCTGCTGCAAATATAGCGGGTTGTAAATTTCAGCTTGATGTTGACTGTTTTATTATTTAGTAAGTCATTTTTAAGTCCTTTTGTTTTTCAGTTGGGGCAACAACAAACAAAAAAAAAAAAAACCCCAAGTGGTATAAAAATATTCCATCACAGAAAGACATGCAGTGTTCAGTTACATGCGATGTCCCATTTTAACAAGCTGGAACCGCAGCTCACACACCTTCTTTACCACGGAAAAAGTAACAGAAGAATAGCAGCTGTTGTCAGGAAAATGGATTCCATCATAATATGCCGGAAATCAGTTATTTTTGTCATTTTCTTGCTGAACAAAGGCAGATGTCTTCGCCGCATTAATTAACCTTGCCCGTGAATAAAAGTGTTTGGCATTATCTCAGCCCCTTTGAAACTGCAGTCTCTGGGTTCCGTTCTATCAATGCACCAGAATCACATATTTTATCTTAGGGCCGCCATTTTGTTTCTGAAGCGATCAGTTTCACTTGATCAGTTCCTTTATGCTTTTCTGTACTGCCACTGGCAGCGCGTGGCACGTCCTCTACTGCTGCTCAGGCTGTTAGCGGAGGGAATTTCCCTGCCATTGATTGCGTTCTTATTGAAAAATGCACATAATTTGGCGCCATCCAGTTTTTCTAAAGAATATTTTCACTCAAAAATACGTCGGTCAAATTGTGGGTGACGTCTATCCGATACTCACGGCTCTCTTGTGTCCTGTTGTCAGATGATTTGCCCTTGTTGATTTTCTTTTTACATTAATCTGTGGTGAATTCATCTGTGTGCCACTGGGGTTGCTGGTGCACTTGATTGCTTTTTTGAGGATCACTATTAACCAGTAATTGTACACTAAAAATACCATAAAAATAGCAGCAATGTTGCCAGTGACAAACCCATCTACCTAACTGTATAATTCATGTAATTTAACTGTATAAATCCTGTTATTTTATGGGATGGCTGTTAAATAATGAGTTATTAATGTTATTCTACGGGACTTTATTTAACAAACATTTTACCGTAAAAATACATTTTCTCGTATGACAAGTTACGATTAGTCAGGTGATCAATCCAGTGCCTATGGGGGCCCAGAAGGACATCAGTTGCTATGCAGTTTTAAATCCTCGACGGTTATGTATTTCAGAAAGAATAGTGACCCGGGCTTTCATTGGTGAAGAGATAAAACCTCAGCCAATCAAAATCCCAGGCTTGCATAGTTGTCGTAATGGAGTTATGGGGTAGTGTAAACACAAATGAGGATAACTTGCAGTAATGATTTTATCAGCAGTCATAAATATGTGCAAATGATACCACAGCTGTGCAGGATCATTTGTGTGGAATTGGGCTGGGGGTGAACCTATCCTCTGGGCTCAGACATTTCTGAAAGGCAAACATGTCCAGCACAATTTCCAAATTAAAAAATGGAAATAGAACAAATGGCATTTTGTTTTTGAACTGTTTGCAAAGTTGTAAATCCCACTTTAAAGCATAATAATAGTTGCCTTTGCATTTGGAAACAACATAGCTCTGTATTATACTGCAGTAAAAAAAAAATAATAATAAAAGCTTCAATAAGCTTTTTAGCTGGCTATTTATAGATTTATTTTGATACTTCGAGTTTGAGCTTTTTTTGTGGAGGGGGAGAGTCAAATAATCACGTTGTCATACTCATTGAATGCTTTCAGGCGTGTAATGGCACAAGTTAAATATATGTCTCTGGCTTGTACTTTGCTGAGGTGCATATGAGCCATTTCAGGCGGTCTCTCTTGCTGAGGTGTCTGACAGCACTTTGAGGTAAAATGCCTTGCTGCGGTTATATAGCTACAGGGATACGCACTCTGACCTGTAGATCATTGTTTGTGCAAGGCCTGTTTCTTCAGCCCTCCTTCAACCTTCAGTCCCGATGAATGTCTGAGCGTGAAACGTCCTCAGACAGCCGTCCACAAAGCATCTGATGCTCAGAGACAGGTGATGATGTTGGACCTTTGACCCCTTCACCTCTTCCATTACAGGTGTTTCAGTTTAAATGATTTCACTCCTCGCTACAGCTTTTTTTTTCTTTTTTTCTTTCTTTTTTTTTTCTATGAGCGTCAAAGGCGAAAATTTTGCTGTTAAATTTCGGTGGTTTTTATCTGAAACAGATTACCCAGAGAGGAATATGCGCCCCTCTCCAAGATCACGGGTTCACAGTAAATCATGCTGTTGCAGTATTGGCTCGAGTACATTTGAAAAACAGGACCGGCGACCTTAATAAAAGTAAAGGGCATTTCACATAAACAAAAGTAATAGAGTATTGAACTTTGATACAATAGCGGCGATGTAATCTAAATTATATGGAGCGCTATTATGAAACGGGGGACACGAGGGTCTTGTGTGGAAATAAACAACAGGAATAATATCTGCAAGGTCATCTTTATTAATTCCATATCTCTAATCTCGGTGGCCGTTGGCAGTTTAATCAAAATCTATCAAAAGAAAAATGATTTCGGTTTTGTAGCTTTGCGGTCTCCGAGTAAAGCTCGTATCGGCCAGGTAGTGTCAGGTCATAAACCGCCTGATTAGCATAATCATTGTATTTTCACATAACATGTAACAATATTAGGGCATTATGGTTAATAATGCTCTTTTTTTTGTAAAGCAGGTCCCTGTGGGCAAAGCATTTCGCTGATGACAGAAAACTGATGGTCGGCTCTGTTTTAATCTTGGGGCTGTCTGTAAAAAAAAATAATAAAAAATGCTTATTTCATATTCAGCTTGAAGTGCATGAGGTTTCAGAGAATTGTTCTGAGGAAGAATCCCCCGGTCACTCAGGGAGACGCATCTGTACAACCAGGGGACAGACAGATATGAAGAAATCTGCCTGAAATCGGAGATCAACAAGTCTTTTAAAATATATATATACTGTATATATATATATATATATATATATATATATATATATATATATATATAACTGTGATAATGAATGAGTGAATAATGAATGGTGGATCTCAGTAGGAGCCTGGCAGTAGAATTGAAAGTGTGAGGTCGACACACAAAATGATTGATCGTGGCATAAATAAGCCGCTCGCGCTGTACGTTTTCTTGTTTACGACATTTATTATGCGCCGAAAATGATCCTTAGCTTTTTTTTTTTTTACGTGTCTGCTGCAGAGCTCCGTTAATTTGTTTTGAGCTTGTCTGAACAACGAAGGTTTTTCTCTGTGTGGTTTCGTGCCTGCTGTTGGAATGCCACAAGGCAAATCTCGGTCCGAACAGAGTCTTATCCCTGGTAATCTACCCAGCAGAAAGCCAAAGCAAACGATGTTTATGTTAGGATTCGGTCTATCTGGTGTCATTGGTTTTTTTTTTTTTTTTTGTTATTTTTCTTTTGTTATTGTTTTGTTATTATCTCATGGATTTGAATTAATTAATTCCCAAGGCCAATGAATGAATTTAGCTCTCTTCACAGTAAGTAAATGTGATATATTTTGTTGAGAAATACACTGGTTAGCATATGCTGCATTTTTTTTTCACTTTTTTTATGGCTCTGAATAATTGACACTATTTCTTAAAGAACCTTCCTTAAGTGGGGGGGTTGGGGGTTGGTGATGAAGGGAGCGGGGGGGGGGGGGGTGGGGTGGATACAGTAACTCATTAGTCTGAGGGAATTGCCCTTCTTTGTCAGTTCAGGAGACGCATTATGGTAGTGGGGAAAAAAAGGAAACGTCGTGTAGAACTAGCAAGCCAATCTGGCAGGATGGAGACGGAGATCATTGCAGCCTGACTTCACTTCCTGCTCCAGTGACGTGCGGCAGGAGCACTAGTCGCTACGGGCATTTAAACGATCCGAATCCTGTATTCCCCTCCTTCTCTGCGAAGCAGCCGGTAATAACTACTGCCAAGAGATATCAGTGTTCCGAGCCAACGCCGCCGTGTTCCAATTGTTAGGACATTATTCTCTCCTCGTTGTGATCGCGAAACCAGATTGGGGGGGGGGGGGGGGGGAAAAAAAAAAAATATGTAGACACGTTACATGTCCTAGCCACTGAATTACGAACGAGCTTTAGTCGGACGAAAGGTTGGACAAATGCTTTTATATTCTACTCTAAACGTGCGATTATGTGGTTGTTATGAACGTGATACACGGCGAAGGAAGCGTGTTTAATTTCACGCTTTTAAGTTGTCCTCTGATGCTTAACACGCACACGTCCCCATCCGCCGTATGTTGGTCCGCAAGTCGCAGTTTCATTTAAGCACGACACGCCGTTTCACAGGAAAACGTATTAACGCGGCTTTAAGATGATCAGTCACACCGAATCGCCGCAGAGAAAATGTCTGTCAGAGATGCTTAACTGCGTGTTAAAATACAATGGGGGAAAAAATAAAACGAAACTGTGGAATTATTCTCACGGCCGTGCATTGTTAGATGGAGAGGCCTGGCAGCAAGACGTCTCTGGAATATCTCAGGGACATGTTTCGCTTAGACCGATAAAAGGAGGCCGAATATAGCGTAGTTCTTTCAGCTCGCCAGCGCCTTGACGGGCGTGCGGCTCGTCGGCTGAGCGGAGAGCGACCGATCGGTTTTTGCGTCGCTTTTGAGTCCCGTCGTGTCGTCGCCGTCAATCCAGAGGCCGAGTAGCAGTTCCGTTGCTTTGCTTTTCCCCGGCCGAGTAGCGGTTCGGTCGCTCCGGCTCGTTTGCGCAGGCTAGCCCTTCCCTCGTCGCGTTCGTACGACATCTGTGTTCTTCTTAGTGTGAAATATTCTCTAGAAAATAAATATTAAACATTAAACACTCAAATTTTGTGGGATCGCTTCCATTGTTAGGAGTGACAGGGGCGTTCGTTGACTCACGTTGTAATTAAATCTACATTCAGCGTCACTGTGACCTTTTTGTTCCTGGTATTTAGAAAGCGAGACTTCATCTACGCCTCCAGCATTGATTACAATACTTAATGCCCTATTGATAGACAGTCAACACTGTTTTTACCTATCATTCCAGCGCTGTTTATCCTTTTCTATTTGCTTGCATTAAAAACCATAGCCGGGACCTCCTTATTGGTGGATTCAGTTGAGGCTGTTGTGATTGGAGCAATATTAAACTGTATGTTTCAGAATGATGATGCCAGTACTGTGGTTGGACGTTTGATTTGGAGAATGGTCCTGTGCAAATGGACCGGGTAAGGTACTGCTGCAACAGGACTGTCCTGCTTTTATTATTGGACCATCCAAACTGAGGAGGACAAATTTTTTAATTCAATTTAATGCTTCATTTTTGTTTTTGTTACACTTATATATTTTGATCCAACACAGGAAAAAAAAAATACGTGAGCTATTACTTTAACAGCGCTTGCGTGGACGAGCCCAAGAGGGATCAGATGTACTCTTATCACAGATGAGAATTTAAATGGCGCTCTCTGTAGTGGAATGGCTCACCCAGCATGTCTGGCCAAATTAAAACATGCTCATTCCCTGTGGGGACACGCACGCCGTCCTCTCAGGCATGGATAATGATTAAAATGTTTACTCGGGCGTTGAAAAGGACATGGATGTCATACCCCGCCTAACCCCCTCTAGCCCCCCCCCCCCTACCCCCCCCCCCCCCACCGCCAAACTCCTCCAGTGAATAATTCTGTGTGCGGTGGCAGAACCCTCCAAGTGACAGACTGTAAAAATGGCCGTTTGTATTTTAGGCTATAGAAACCTTTCGCCCCAGAGGAGGAAGCTGTTTGGAAATGCCGGTTGTGCCTCGCGAGTTGTCCACCCGTGACTGAAGTGTCGCACCTCCGAAATAGAGCTGTGAGCATGAGACACAACGACTGGCGTGTGGAAGTGTCGTGACTTTGAAAGGACTTTTTCCAACTTTATCGATGGGTCTCGTGTCAGAGCCTCTCATGGAAACGATTTTGCAGTCATTGGAGTGTTTTTTTTGTTGTTGACGCTGGTTTTTTTTTTTTTTGTGTTTTTTTTTTTTTTTTGAGTGGGTTATGAGTCCGTGACATTGTCATTACTGGACACTTGGAGCTGATAGCTGCCTGCCAGGCAACTGCCCATTGCGGACGGAGAGCTGGATTGCCTCAAGTGGATTCGCAGCTGTTTTTAAGTGCACGAATGCTTCTGTTTGTATGCACTGGGTTGTAAGAAATGTGGAAGAGCCGGGCGTCCAAGGGGGGTGTGGCACATCCGAGTCGATGGCGGCGCTGCCTGTTTGCAGACGTGCTGCGTAAATAATGTAACAGTGCTTCGGAAAACTCACGTACGCGCAGTTGTGTGGCGCGAATCACATAGATAGCGTGCTTCATTTAGAGGTTCTTTTCCACGGAATCAAATCCAGCAGCTTGCCCTTCTCCCTGCAACACCAGGGGCCGTGCGTCAGGCTGTCCGCTCAACGACCCGCAAGGAAGCGAAGGAGAGAAAAACGTAAAACGCTGGTTTTGGGAGAAAGCCTTTCAGAGTTTGCAGATACAAACCGTTGTTAAAGGAGTGTTGGGGAGCGGTTCACCTTGGCTGTGTTTGGCATCAGTCCCTGGTCTTTGGGGGGGGGGGGGGGGGGGGGGGGTGGGGAGAAGAGTAAGCACTGCCTCAATGCTTGTTTGCCAGCCTATTAGCGCTTAGCACGTAAAAAAAAACGGGCCCGGCGTTTAATATGCTTCTCGGGGGCAGTTCCTGTGACACGGATGTGGCCGTTGGCGCTGGGTCAGGGGAGAATTGGGGGGACAGCTGCCGTTTATTGCCCCCCTCCTCCCCATCACCCCCCCCCCCCCCCCCCCACACCATATGTTTATTCAGAAAACCGTGAAAACCAAGAAACCCGCTATGGCGGGTTGTGCAGGAGGGACGGCTCTCTGGAGCCGGACCGCGGATCGGCGCCTTAACCAGTCGCCCCCCTCTGCTCCCGCGCTCCTGCAATTACCGGCCCGGGCCGCGGACAGGAAGTTGACGAGCGGCCCGGCGGGGCCCGCCTCGGTAAACGGCCCCCCCGGAGGCTCGGACGCCGGCTCCGTGCCTCGGCCGACACCGGCGGCCGCTGAGCATCCCGCTCCCCGCATCGATCGGGAGGACGCTTCTCCTCCGACGGCCGTCGCCTCAATTTCCCAGCACAGCCTGAGTCCGGTCAATGCGGGAGGCGGAGTGCCTGCTCTCTCAGTCTCTCTCTGTCTCACTCCATCTGTCTCGCATTCACTCTCTCTCCCTTTCTCTCTTTTTCTCTCTCTCACTCTCTGTCTTTCTCTATCTCTCACTCTCTGTCTTTTTCTCTCTATCTCTCTCTCTTTTCTATCTCTCTCTCTCACTCTTTCTCACTCTCTCTTGCTCTCACTCTTCCCCTCTCTCTCCCTCTCTTGCTCTCTCTCTCCCCTTCTCTCTCCCTCTCTTGCTGTCTCACTCCCCCTCTCTCTCACTCTCTTGCTGTCTCTCTCACTCTCTCTCCCCCACTTCTCTCTCCCTGTTTCTCTCTCTCATTCTCTCTATCTTTCTCTCACTCTCTCTTTCTCTTTCCTTCTCTCTATAAGACTTGGACACAGGTTGTGGCTCAGACTGGAGACCTTGTCCCTGGCTGTTCTCAAAAGATCATGTCTCCCCAGTTAGCTACTCTATACATAATTTCTTAAAAAAGGAGAGCAGACTGTCCTTTTGAATTTTTCAACTTTATTCAGACAGAGAGAAAATAGACAGAGGGTTACAGGAAGTGTCACTCCCAAGAATCAAGCCTCCTGCCACACGGGGGTATTTCTGCATTGGCTATCCTGCATGTTCTGTTTCCCCATTTGACAGTGTTGTGATGAGAAGGAATAAATAAACACAACCGGGATAACAAATTTGAGTAAATTGGAGGACAAAATGTTTTAAAATGCTCTGAAACATCACATGCGATTATTTATATCTTCGCCAGCACAGTTTGGCGTAGTTCTGCACTCAAACAAACTCACCAGGCTAAAAGTTTTTGAGTAAAAAAAGTGTTAGGATTTCTTGCGCTGTTAGGAAAAGATACGGGTCAGTGTTGATGGGAGTGCGGGCCCCTGGTTATTTTCAGTCTGTGCTGCGAAAGTGGCGGGGGGGGGGGGGGGGGGGGGGGGGTTACAGGGGTTTGTGACGTGACGTGAGCAGTTCTTACGCCAGCAGACCCCGGGATGGTTGGAGCGCGTGCGTAGAGAGCTGCCTGCCGAACAGCCCGCCAACGCCACGGTCCTGCCCTCGCCCGATCGATACCGTGTTCAGACGTTTACATCCCGGAGCCAGACCGCCTCCTGCCTGTAAAATCTGAGGTGTCGCGACCCCGAGAGCATAAATTAAATATTTGCGTTGGCGCGCATTTCAATAAATTCAAAACCGTTGGTGTTGGGGGGGGGGGGGGGGTGGTGGGGGAGATTTGCCTTCGGAACTCGAGCGTGACGCAGGTGAGCGCTGCCAGGGTGTCAGGGTGAGCAGTCGCCGCCAGGTTAAAACATCGTGCGCCCGTCACGCGCGCCTGCCGATTCGCCACGGAGCCCGTGTTCATTCGGCTCGGCTGCCCCACAGCTCTCACTCCAACACAGTTTGTCATCCACATTGATTTTTTCTCTTCTCTCTCTCTCTCTCTTTTTTTCTTTTTTTTTTTGGTTAGACAGACATACTGTAAATAGATTGGGTGCACTGTTGTGGAATTGGTCTCCACCGGCCTGCCTAGCATCATCCCAGACCGAAATAAAGGATGAACTTTGCTGATGATGTCAAGGTTCTTTACAGTCCCTCTGTTTTTTCTTTTTTTTTTATCCTCCCCCCAGAACAATTGGCGATGCTTTCATCTCCTGGTCCCCCCGGTCCGCTTTTTCCAGGTCACAATAAGATAAGACCTGAACAACTTCTGGAACTGAATAACAAACCTTCATTTGAAGAAAGGCCCTTTTTTTTCCGAGCTTAAAACGACCTTATTTTTTTTACAGCTACGGGGATAATGAAAATCATAAAGAAAGCTGATAAAAGTAAAATGGATGAAAACAAGTAATTTGATTTCATATGAAGATTAACCTGGAAGCGTGGTAAACAAATATGCTCTGCGTGTGCGTGAATTGGTTTCAGATCTTCAGACAAAATGTAATATTAGACAACAGAAACCTCGGTAAACACAAAACACATTTTGAAAGTTATCAAACACCCGTAATACCCATGTTGAAAAAGTAATTCCCCGCCCCCCCCCCCCCCCCCCCCCCCCCCCCCCCCCTTAGTTACTCAATCAACCAATTAACCTAATTTAATTGGTAATTAGATTCAGCTGATTGAACACAGCCAGGTTGGAGACACTGCTAACCGAGAGAAACATCAGTGCTCGTCTCACATAAAACATTTTGTCTAATGGCAGCTAGGAGGACGTTCCTTCCGTGTGCCATTGCCCTCTGAAGGTGGCGTGCCTGGTGGAAGCATAGGCAACGTAATGCTTAATCCATCCATCCATCCATTATCTATACCCGCTTATCCTGGGCAGGGTCCATCCATTATCTATACCCGCTTATCCTGGGCAGGGTCGCAGGGGATGCTGGAGTCTTTCCCAGCATGCATTGGGCGAGAGGTAGGAATACACCCTGGGCAGGCTGCCAATCTATCGCAGGGCACACACGCCATTCACTCACACACTCATACCTATGGGCAATTTAGGGTCTCCAGTCGGCCTACCTGCATGCCTTTGGACTGTGGGAGGAAACCGGGGTGCTCGGAGGAAACCCACGCGGACACGGGGACAACATGCAAACTCCACACAGAAAAGCCCCAAGCCGAGATTCAAACCCACGACCTTGCCTTTGTAATGCTTAATTTCTGCTTTAAATCATCTCTCTCACAGGCCTGTCACTCAGTGCTGTTGTAGTTTTTTTTGAAGTGCAGCTTTGTAGCCTCTGGTGATTATCTTCCTGCTCGACGAACACGTTTTTAAAAGTTGCGACTGTGTGAATTACTAAAGCGAACATGAACGTTGCGTGAGTTTATGTAATTTACTGTTATGTAATGCACCTTTGTTTCTGGTAGCGTTCATGTAGTACTTGTGAAACATATTGAAGTCGAAACACTGGGGAAAAAAAATAGGAACCATCGCTATTGTCGGAAATGCTGAAATTCCAGTAAAAATAGCCTGAAAATATTCTATATTGAACTTGCGCGTATGCCAGTTTATATTTGCACTTTCGTTTTTTTGCGATTCCGTACGTCTGAGTTGCCTTGTTTCCTTACGCGCTCTTCACTGCTCGCTCAGATGATTGAAGTGGATGACTGTGGAGGATCAGTTCCGATGATCCTGAGGGAAAGGGAAAGGGGGGGGGGGGGGGGGGGGGGGGGGGGTGTGTGCGCTAGCCTTTGTGTTCCCGCTGACCAAAAATAGAGGTTCTCCTGGGGGTAACTGTCATCGCTGCACCATGGCGACCCAATTTCAGGCTGGTTTTCCCCCTTCCTAAGCTTTCTTCCGCGTGGCGCGCTGCGTAGAGAAGCTGACGAATACCCCGAGCTGCACAAACTCATGTGAAACACCAAGAGGGAGAGGAAGACGTCTTGATGTCCTTTTTTTAAGGGGCTTTAATTGTAAATGTTTACGTATTATTTCCATGTTCATGGCATGTTCTGCAGAAATATGCTTCAATTAAGATGTCCCCCCTGGTAAAGTGCCTCTGTATATACTAAGGAATAAAATCACATTAGAATGCCACCCCTAGGAAAGACGTATTACAGCAGAATTGGTAAATATGTTTGTTTTTGCACTCTAAGAGATATATTAACATAATTATGCATGCTGCTAAGCAAATGAAACAGGCATAACCGTGGCGCATGCAAACAAACAGGCAGATAAGATTGCACTTTCTGTTTTGAAAAAATGAAAATAGGGAAAGTGGGAAGCGCTGATCTCTTATGTACCACTGCATTTGCCTGGCTTGGCTTTCGTTTTTTGGAAATGCCTCAAATAATGGAATAATGAATCGAGCACTGTTATCAATTAGCAGGACTGTTAGCGCATGGTAAAGACTTTTTTAATTCGAGTTTGTCCTCACTGGATATAAACACTGCTGTGTCAGATGCTGTGGAGTCCAATCCTAGGGGCAACATGTACTCTGTTGGAGTGAAACATAGCTGTAATTTTTGCAGTTTAGTGTTCATTTGTAAAAGACTACTAACACATAAACACCATTCAGGGCCCAAAAAACCTCCAGATCTGGTGAGAACACCTGCAGTAAGGCTTTTCTCACTTTTTGGGAGTTGCTTGGGCTTATGGGTGGCAGATTTCTTGAGAGGACCAACATGCCTTTGCAAGTCTTATCGATGTATACAAATGGCAAAGTCCTATTTTTAAGCTTGATCAATAGAGCCGATTCTCTTTCTGAAAACGTGAAAACTCATACAAAATGATTTAAGTTCAGCTTATTTTATATGTTTGCAAAGTCTGGTGTACATTGCATCGAGTGCATGAGAGAAGCTGCTTTTTATAAGTGAATAAAATGTAATAATGAGATATAATGCGAGATCCATTTGGATTTCAAGACTCTTGGTATGTTCAGGATACAAACAAATCAGAAAAAAACTTTGCAAAACGTAGGGCCAGTGTGGTGTGTATTTGTTTTCAGAGGAAAGTTCTCTTTTATGATGCAAAGTGATGCAAAATGGAGGATTCAACTATTATGTCCTCTCTGACCAAAGTCATTATTTGTCTCTGTGAGGCTACAAGTATTGCAGGCATTTTTAAGTGATCAGCAATGACCCTGGGCCCTCTTCCAGTTCGAAAATAGCTTTTAAAAAAAAAAAAAAACAGCAGCTTCTGTGCCAATTCTATTAAGAGATAGCCCTGGATCTGCAAGCCGGTGGGCAAGTCATTAATACAAATGAGCTAACAACTTGGTTTTCACGCCAGCCGACTTGCTGAGAGAATGTAGAGGCATTTTTAGAAGTGATAATTTCACACTGGTTTTGAAATGATAAATCTTGGGTGGTTGGGTTTTTTGTTTTTTTCTTATGTTTCACGTCTGAAAGAAAGTAAATCTGCCTTCTGAAAAACAAGATTGGGACAAATCTCGATATAGACGTTCGTACGAATGACGGAAGGCTTTCCAAAAAAAAAAAAGAGAAGTTTATGTTCCCCCTGGAGTACAAAAAAAAAAAAAGCAGCCGCAGTATGCGTTCTTGATCCCTTCATTTAAAAAAAGACACATTTTTCATATCCAACTTGAATGACAAACACAAAGCTTGCGTTTTCGCTGTGATACTAGAACATGAAGTGTGCGCTCGATTGGAAAAATTTAAAAAGTTATTTTGGTCACCTTCGCGCGAGTCTGCACTCTCTCTGTTCCCCCGACTGCGTTCGCGGCTGCTTTCCTGGGACTGCTTTGTACTTGAAACGGAGTCAGGTGATTTTTTTTTTTGCAGCTCCTCTTATGAGTGTCCGTCTCATTTCATTTCTGTGGTCAGCGCGTCGAGCCTCGCAAGGGGACCCTCTGTTCCCGTTGTCTTTGTGAAACTGCTGATCTTTATCTAACCGCAGATCACCTTCTGTGCAATTCCTGTCCATCCCATCCTCCCTGTGGTGGGACTGCCCCCCCCCCACTCCCCTCCAGCCCCCCACTCCCCCCCCCCAAGATGGCAAACTGCTGTTATTCACTCCAAGGGCCGGGATTTAGTGAGACCTTCAGCATGCGCAAAGCCTTTTAGCACATGCGAAACCAATAACATGACCAACGATTGGTGCAAAATAAATACCAATCATCGTTCACGTTATTGGTTTTGCATGTGCTAAAAGGATTCGTGCGTGCTTAAAAGGTCTTAGCTTTTAAAGAGACGTGTGTGTGTGTGTGTGTGTGTGTGTGTGTGTAAGGTAGCTGATCAGCCGGTGCTGTGGATCGGTCATGTGAGCGCTTATCAGTCTTACAGGACATCGAGGGTTTGAAAGTACGAGGAGTGCAGCTCACGTCTGTCACTCGAGCTGTGGCGGGCGGACTCATAGTAACTCTGCATATTAAGTGTAATTGAACACTGTACAGTTCGCTGTGTAGAAACAGGACTGCGGATTGCTACGGTGTTCCCTCCTCTACCGTTGACTTGCAGCAGTCCAGCAGAGCTGCATCTACCCGCAAATCACAAACCCGATCACGTGTGTTCCGTGGGAGACGGGCGGTAGGGGAAGTGTGTGCGATCGGGCACTCTTAATTAGGGCTTCAGGATCGTCAGCTGAAAAGAGCTGTCAGCTAAAAATAATGCTGTATGATTTGTATCTATTTATTTATTTATTTTTTTTTTTTTGGGTTATGAGAAATTCCATTCCTTCAAATATGTTTCAAACTCAGAAAGTGAGTGTGGTCATTTTTAGAGCAGGGAAGTAATCTAGCATTTTTAGCGCTCGCTGTCTGAGGAGAAATCCATATTTTAAATAATATAATAAAGCATGTAATATATTTTTAAATTGCTCGTGGGCATGCCAGTATGCAGTCTGCATCCAGGCATTCGCACTGTGGATTTGATGGCTTGCCAGAATCAATGTCCAACACATCTATCAAAAAAAAGGCTAACTGCTAATTCAGAGTTAGGGAGCGCAACCTGGTGAAGGCCTTTGGTGTAAGTTTCCATCATTATTCTGGTCTCCTTGCACATCCAACTTGGAGAGGAGAGAGTTCTCCCCAAAGCCCAGACAGTGTATATCCTCCTGAGATCTGGCAACAAAAAAAACAAAAAAAGGGAAAAAAAAGTATTTCGATTATTTTTTACATATTACTGTTTTGGATGACAGTGAAAATATATATTTTTTAATAATTTTTATTCAGTGTATAGTAGAATGCAGACAACAGAAAAATATATATTTTTTTAATTGAATGCATTAACTGGTAAAATTTAATGCTGGATCTACTGCAAAATTAAACCCTGAGAAGGTTTTTGGATATACCTAGTACGCAGTTAAGTAGATAGAATGCAAGCTGTGTAAATTGGTCCGGATTTGAGCATCTGCTGAATGCCTAAAATCTAATATGTAATAAAATGTAGATTCACGAAAGAAGTGGTTTACAAGGCCAATTTATAAATGCACTGGCTGAGCAACCAAACTTTCTCTGTTTTTTTAAATTTTATTTTATTCTCCCTCTCTAACAAGAGCCACAGATGCCCATTAAATTAACGGGAGCAGAGCTAGCAGCGCAGCTAATTTCAGCCTCGTCTATACAACGGTCCACATCCTGGAAGGTGTTCTCATTCATCATGGGTTTGGTTTCTCCTTGCGGTCGTTGCTCAGTCTGTGCGCGCTACAAAGGAATGCGTGTTTTTGTATCATCACAGTGTCCATTTCCATTATAACGAGGCCAACCAGCAACAACAAGAAGAAGAAGCAAAAAAAAAAAAAAAAAAAAAGCCTTTGAAAAGATTTCAAAAGCTTTAAATAAAAAATAAAAAATAAAAAAACAGCCTTGACCTTTACTATTTCTTCTTTGATACACCTTCCTTTGCCTTTGGACTGACTCGTCTCTCAGCCGGCCTATCGGGGAGCAGGCGTCTCTGTGAGATGGCGGTGGGCCTTTCTTCGGCCAGACCGGTTCTAATAAATCACCGCGTTTGAATCCTTTAAAGGGCCCGCGACAGCCAGCCGTGGTACCTGTGGGGCGGGGGGGGGGCAGGCTGGTTAACAAACCCCCTCCCCCCAAAACCTCCCCCCTCCCCACCCCTCACCTTCTCCAGCAAAGAGGCCTGGCCTACACGAGCAGACGCCAGTCCTGTCACCCCGGCCCTTTACGGGTAGTTTTATTCGGGAAATCGACGCGGACCACCCGTCATTGTAAAGAACTGCTTTCTGAGCACAATGCGTCTTGTGTAATGCTTAAGGAGCCAGGCGCTATGGAGGCGCTCCCTCATTTGACGGTAAACGGCTGCCGAAAAAAAGAAGCCATTTTGAAAAATACCCGGCGCTGCGTGTCTCAGGCTGTTATGATAGAATTGTGGGGTTGGATTTGATTTCGGTGGCTGTGTAATTATGCTCTTATCTCTCTCTCCCTCTCTCTCTCTCTCTCTTTCTGTGCCTTCCACCTCCAGGATTCTTCGTGGCGCTTAAATCCGAGTATCCGAGCTGGCTGCGGAAAAGCATCGTATTAGATATTTTGTGCGAAACCTGTGAATTTCTCGTGAAAAACATTAACCGGCCAGATCCCCTATCTTGGCTCGTGGCTGGGGTGGCGGGAGGGGGGGGGGGTGGGGGGGGGATTTGGGGATGGGGGGGATTGGAGTTGTCCTCCCAGCACCCCTAAATTTTTTTCCTGTAAAGATAAGTTGCCTATATTAACATGGCTGAAAGAGAGTATATCTTTTAATGTCTGTGAAATTACACCGCTCTACACTGCAAGGAGCAGCGTGGCTATCCGTATCTCTGTGAGTCCCAGCCCTGCTATAGGTGTAGGTGTGTGTGGGCACATATTAGAGAGAGATCACAGTGGCACCAAAGCAATAAATCCTTAAACGTTCGTTTGACTGTTGGGTGCGTCCCATTACCTTTCACTCCTCACCTCCTTTCCTCCACTCCCCCACTACCCACTCGTCTCCTGCCCTGGAAGTACGTGGAGGAAAGGAGGGGAGGTAGGAGACGAGTTTGAAGCCGCTTCGCCGATATAAGTTCTGTGCGCTTCGCTCGTCTCCTCCGATGTTGGGACACTGGAGTGAGGGAGGGAGGGAGGGAGGGAGGGGGGGGGGAGGGAGGACATGAAGATCGGTTTCCAGGGCACGGAGGAGGCAAGATGGTAGTGGAGGAAAGGAGGACACATTTTTTTTGGTGTTTTGAGACGCGCCCTATTTGACATCACGGAGCACATTTTCTCTGTCCAGGAGCCTTTGTTTACCCTCCTGATTTTTTGGCCGATTCAAATGAGAGACGAAAGCGTTTTTGAGGAAAGTCAAATAATACACAAATCAGCAAATCGCCGACGTTGTACGTCGACCCCGCCAAAGCGGCGAGCAGCGAGCGGCGCGTTTTCGAGCGATCTCCGAGGCTCCCGACGATCTCCGTCAGAGGGCTTGAGGCGCTAACGTTAGCGCTCGCTATTTTAAGGGCCCTTTTAATAGCTGCTCTTTTCCTACGCCGTGTCATGCGACGAGCAGCCGTGGAGGGTGGACACGCTTCACAGAACCCCCCCCACCCCCCCCCCCCCCCCCGTTCACGCTGAGATAATAAATTATCCGCGAAAGGGAAGCTGTTCATTATGTGAAAAATAACTTTCTCTAGGAGGTCGCCAGAAATGATAGGATAATTGGATGGTTAATACATTCTTTCTTTTTTTTTTCGTCCTTTTTTTTAATCGCCGTAAAGCACTATGAAGTTTCAGACGCACTTTCTCCCTTCCCAACGAACTGAAAACGGAAGCGTGGAAGCTTTTCACACTTTAAAGGGTCGCGTCTTCATCCACAGCTATTACTTAGATGACTGATCTCTCTAAAAACTTTAACTCACAGGGCCCAAAATACCGGATTCATTTGAAGTTTAATCCATTAATTGCCCAATTTGTCACAAGGACGATAATTTCCACTGCGAAGCTTCAGAGCAGAAGTTTTTGAGACAGGAATTTTTTTCTTGACTCAGCTAAACTGGTCTTGTGGCGGATGAAACTTTGAATCTTCTTTGATTAAGGTCTTCCTGCTGCTCAGTAATTCTTCCACGAAGTAGCCGTCAAAACATTTGCTTCATAATTTTGAATGTAGTGCGCACACCTGTAAGGCTGTCAACCTATGAGAAATGACCATGTTCACACAGTAAAGTATATAGGGATGATATGTACTCTGTGTGAGTTGATTTAACACTAAACATTACACTGTGCAGTTTCCAATCAAGTGCAATTTATTGAAGAAATTTGAAAGATGATCACAATTTTTTAAAATTTATTTAAGCTTTATTTTAACCAGGGCGGTCACATTTGAGTTTGACACCTCTTTTGCAAGTGAGCCCTGGAGCCTACATGTCTTTGGCCTGTGGGAGGGAAACCCAGAGGAGTACCCAGAGGAAAACCCGCACAAACACGGAGAAGAACATGCAGTAAACACGCAGGGAGGGTTTGCCCGGCCGGGACTCGAACCCAGAACCTTCCGTCTCCTTCATCAGTATACCGGGAGGTCTTATGACGCATGTGCCTTTACGCTTTTACGGCGCCATCCATGATGCTCCGCCTGCAGTGACCTAATCCCTCTCCTGCCGCAGGGACAGCCAGCGCCGTCACGCTGAAGCAGAGACAAAATGGCCGCCTGCGCATCCTTCTCATTCGTGGTGAGGCTTTGTGAAACGCCGCCTACGATTGCCTCCGAGTCAAAGCTTCAGCGCTCGGCAAGAGACAGTTAAGAATATCCCAGTAAATCACGGGGCCAATATTCCTTGCAGGACTTTTGGCCTTTCAGGGAATTTAAGGCCTGCGCGTGTGAGTGTGTGTGAGTGTGTGTGTGTGTGTGTGTGTGTGTTATTACTGTGCGGTATATTGGACTGTATCGATGGGGCTCTGGGGCCTGCTGAGTCTGTGGCTCTGTTGCTCTTAACTCACACTGGAACACTTCCACTTACCTGAAGCGCGGAAAATTTAGCCTTTCACTCAGAATTAGGACCCCTCTCTTCAGTTCCTGAAGGAAAGACAATCTCAGCGTGTCACGCAAGGTTTCTCTCTGCCCCCCCCCCCCCCCCCCCCGCTAGAATATTACAGGAGAAATGGGAGTAATTGTTTTGGTACAGAGGAGGGTTTTTGGAGTTTAGGTTCCTGTAAACCGGACTGACCCCCCCCGGGGCTCTGTGTGTGTGCGTGAGTGTGTGTGAGTGTGTGTGTCTGTGTCTGTGGGTGTGTGTGTGCGTGTGTGTGTGTGTGTGTGTGTGTGTGTGTGAGTGTGTGTGTGTGTGTGTGTGTGTGTGTGTGTTTTTTCGCTGGGCGCGTTATTTACGACTCGACCCCGACAGATGTCTGCGCCGCCGCGCGGCGGAGGTCCTGTCAGGAGTCGGCGGGATTGCGATGGATGTGGAGCGAGCGACGGAAATGAGCTCCGCGCCGGCCGAGTCCTGCCCTTTAATGATGCTCGTCTGCCGCTCGACGACGCGCTGTTTCCGCCACGGCGGTAGCTCTCCTGCCCCGGCGTGAGCGATGGGCCCGGCAGCCGCATCGCAATGTGCCGCTCGCGTTCTTTCTCTCTCTCTCTCTCTCTCTCTCTCTCTCTCTCTTTTTCTCTTTCTTTCTCTCCAGAACTGTTCCTCAGATAAAGAAGGCGTGTCGGTATTCATTAACTCTCACCTGCGTGCTCCCAGCTCGTTCAGATCATTATGGAGTGTGTGTGTGTGTGTGTGTGTGTGTGTGTGTGTGTGTGTGCCTGCGTGCGTGCGTGCATGCGTGTGTGAGAGTGTGTGTGTGCGCGTGTGTGTGTGTGTGGGTGTGTCTGTATGTAGTGATAATGAACCGGTGCACAGTTCTTTACGTTTGTTTTTGTTTTTTGTGTGGAAATGAAATCCTTTATCTGGCTTTGTTCCTCATGAGATTATCTGCCGCCAGCTGCATTGTGTGTTGTTGAGCTCACCTTCATGCTTCAAGGACACTGAAATTCAGACTTTATGCATTTCCCCAGAGGCCTATTAATCTTTAAAATCATCGTCCTTTTTGTTGCAGATGAATCACTTTTTTTTTTTTTTTTTTTTTTTTTAAAAATGTTTTTTTTTTTTTGGGGGGAAAAAAGGCCTGAAAAGCTGGAGATCTGAAAAAGCCGCTCCCCTGCCCCGGTTTGTTTTCTTTTCGTTTCAATGGATAACCGCGTTTGAATCACTTTCGGCTTTTTTGGATGTGTTCGTTAGCGGGGGGTTTTTTTTTTGTGTGTTTCCTCTATTCGTTCGTAGGCCTTGTTCTGCGAAGTGAATGGTAGGGCTGGTGAATAGAGACCCAGACATATTAATCACGCTATTGTGATTGGCCGCTGAAAGCCCGATAGCGATCTGGCCAATTAGTCTTGTATTCCGCTTCTGCTGCGAGTTGAGAATAAGACGTAGGAAAGCGCACGAGGGGAAGGCGGACTGAAATAACGCACAGGAACACAGCTCGAGAGACCGTCCTAGGGAGTGTGTGAATCAGATGCTGTTCATGCCCCTCTTACCAGCTAGAGAGTCTGGAAAAAAAACACGATACTCTAGATGCGGAGGGGATGGAACAGTGGTCTTGAAGAGATTTCTGTTTAAATCAGAAAAAAACTGTTGAGGTTTATTTAAGTCCAGAAAATTCTTCAATATGAAGAGTTGCTCTTCAGTTCTCAATTTAGGGCTGGAAGTGGATGGCAAATATATACGTATGCTGACATAAAATACTGAATTTTTAAAGAACAAAGTCCATAAATATGGCCAAAATCCTATTATCCAGGCAGTAATTAACCATTGGGAAATGATTATGCAAACGCAGTACTAACTGGGTCATTAGTGGTCATTTTGGGTAACGTGCATAAATCTTTCATAAGTTTTTTTTTTTTTTTTTTTTTTTTTTTAGCCACTGCTGAAATTATGTTTTTTTTTTTAAAATTTTATTGCTGTATTAAAACGCACCTGCCTGGACCAGCAGCAGCAGATGCTCACTCGAATGGAAAAATGCTTTTAGCACGACAGCACGACGTTTAGCACGATAGCATTTTGTCTGTTATCAAAGTGCAGCGCGGTCCCTGTGGGATCGGGCCTGGTGTCATTCAGCGTTTCGGCGTTTTTCTCGCGTTGGTGTGCAGGAGCCCGCTGCGGGTCCCCGTATCGCTGCGCCCCTGGTGAGACTGGCATGCCCTGGGCGCCCGGGTGGCACAGTGACGCAGACAAAAACCTCCACTACCCCCCCTCCTCACCCCCCAAGGCCTTCTGTAGAGGCCTCTAGTTTTGACATGGAAGTCTCCCTGGAAATCCCTAAGCCGTGCGCCGTTCCAATTTTTTTGTGCCCCTCCCCCCCCCCTCCTGCGCCACCTTGGAAATCCAGAATGAGTTGATGACAGAGAAGGGAGGGGAAGAAAAAGGTGATGACTGTGTTTAAAGAAAGAGAGGGGGTGTGTGTCTTGAGGAAGGGCCCACAAATACCCGCTCAGCCTGGGGGCATCAAATGAAGGCTTTTCGTCTTTTTTGTCTGTTTTATTTGTTTTGTTTCTGTCAGTGTCCTCGTTTTATTATTTTATTTTTTTATTGCTTTATTAGTTTATTTCTCTTTTTGCACAGCCTGGGTAAACGAGCTTTGACGGGTCGGGGGAATGGCTCCGTAGCGAACTCCCGGCGTGTCTGATGAGGACAGAACGCTTTCGTTCGCCCGCAGTCACGAAACTCTGCCCTCTTTGTGTTTGACGAGAACGATTACGCCTGAATGCTGCGTCAGGCGACCGTTCGAAAAACTTTCGAGAGACTTTTTTCCCAGTAAAAGGCCTCCTGTAAAAAGATCCCAGGTTGCTCGTATCCATCTGAATTGAAGATCGGGGGAATTAAGCTGTTATGTTTACAACCACCAAAATGCCTTTTTTTTTGTCAGCCACCAAAAGGTTTTTATTTCCACACAACATCATTTTCCATGGGAACTGGGGGTTGAAAGTAAGCAAGGATCACTACCCTACACACACACAAACCACATAGGGCTGTGTGCACCCTTTTCCTCAACCCCACCAAAAGCAATATGTTGAGAGAATAAAACCAAGCCCAACCAAATTTATTTCGCAAAACAATAAACAGTGAATGCGCATGAAGTACATAAATAGCACCTACCAATAAAGTTTCTACCTACAGAGATGTGCTTGTGTGTCATCAAATATTTTTTATTTCTTTCTTTCCAGACTGAAAAGGAGTCAGTTCTTATTTTTTACTTTTTTTTTTTTTTTTTTAACTGTGTTGTTAAGTTGGTTCCTGGCAGCGTGATGTCAGTGAGAACATCACGTTGGAGACTTCTTAAGTGAGAATGTTTTACAGCGCCCCAAAGACAGCTCATTAGCAGAGGCCTCTGTCGTCGCCCTCCGGTCCGCACCTTCGGTGCCCTGAGGCGGTGCTGAAAGCACGGCGAGGGATACTGCCGAAAATATATTAAAGCCTCAAAGGACACGGGCTCTGTCCCGTCCCTCGGACGCGACGAGGCCGTATTCGGTACATCCCGATAGGCGCGCGCGTGTCAATCATCATCACCCTGTCCCCCCTCTCTCTCGTTCCCTCCCTCGTGGTTGCCGGGAGACCATCCATTACTCCTGGCCCTGGGGGGGGGTTATTTTTTTGCATTATGTGCAGCTGAGGAGTGGTGAGAGGGGAGAAGAAAAAAAAAAAACAAAAAAAAAAAAAAAACTCAAGCAAAGGCTTCATATTCCCGATCGGTTTTGGGACTCCTGACCACGCGCATTTCCTGGCTGTTGATTTTTTTTAAAAAGGGCGGTTGGTTCCTAGGTCCTTGCGCTGCGTGAAAGGCGGACGTCGGGGGACGTTTGATCGTGTCGCGCTCGCCAGGAATCGCGTAGCTTTTCCCCGGGTCTGTTTCTGAGGAGGCTCAACCCCCCCCCCCCCCCACCCTCCCCCGTGGGGGAAACGACGTGTCTTCGCGGGTCGGAAGGTGTCATTTTGTCGAGATTGACGTTTCCCCCCGTCCCCCGCCGTACCTGCGCGAGAGGTAACCGGGCGTCGCCGACACCCTCCGTCACGGTTCACCTGCGGCCCGAGCCCCGGACGGGGTGCTGTGTGTCTAAATTCTGCAGAGGCTCCGCGTGTGTGCGTGTGTGTGTGTGTGTGTGTGTGTCCACTTAATCATCATCAGCGAGCTTATTTCATTATCCGAACGCAGAGATACGTCTCTTTTTTTCCTGTATCAGGTGACACCTTTAAATAGCGCGCAAGTGTGAGTGATTGAGCCGGTCACACCGTTTTTCAAAATGTTTTTTTTTGACAGCGTGGCTAACTGTGAAAAAAAGTAACGACGTGAGGCCCTGTTACAGGGACTGGCAGCTGTCTCGTCTGTCGAAACTATGCTCTGTTGTCCCATCCCGTCCCGTCCCGTCCCCCCCCCCTCGATTTTTTTTTCTGTAACATCGTGTTGACAACTGTTACGAAGCCGCCGTTCCGAGCGCCGGTCCTACTTTTCGGAGAATTTGCCGTAAAAGCTTAACCGTGCGCGAAAAAAAAAAAAAACAAGTTCTGCGGCCCTTTCCCTCTCGCCGTCGCTGACTTCATAAGCCCTCTCCGTACCTTTTAGGGGTCTCGTATCTCGAGAGTCGCAGGCCTCGCTTTTCCGCCGAGCCGCCGTAAGCCCCCCCCCCCCCCCCCCCCCCCGGCCATTTACCCCCCGCCTCACAGCGGAGTCCTCCGTCTCAGACGCGGGTTCCGGCGTAACCAGGCAACGGACAGGTCCGGTAATCGGCGCGTAACCGCAGAGGCGGGGACGCCGGCGGCGGCGCTGGGACGAGGCGGGGGTTAGCGGCGCGGGAGCGACGTGCGGGGAGATGACAGACACGGAGGAGCGCGTAAATCTGTCTCGCTTTGGAGCGGGGCGGATTGACGGGCAGCCGCGATGGCGTAGCCCCCGCTGCCTGTCTGAGGCTGGTAACGACAGGGGGGTTTCATTTATGTTTAATCCATCCATCCATCCATCCATCCGTCCGTCATCCAGGTAATATTTAATTAGGTTCACTTTTTTTTTTGCGAGACGCAACCTGTGCTCGGATGTGTACGGGCAGTGAGCGAACAGGACCGGGTTGAAACCTAGTGTATGGCTGGACCGAATTATTCTTCAAATAATCATGCTTGATCTTTTTTTTTTTAGTTGGAACTATTTTTTTATGGCCCTTGCAAACTGAGGCCGCTGCATGCAAACTGAAACACTCTCTCCCTGGTACAGTGCACAGTTACTGTACCTCAGCGAATGGAGATTCCACTACCAGTTATAAATGTTCGCTGTCCTCCTTGATTGTCTCATTTTCTGGTTCCACAGCTGGTCCTCTTTCTTCTTTTTGTATGAAATGCATACATGCTAAAAATACCCCACTGGGCACAACAGGAAGCTCCAAGCCCTCAGTATATTACTTGGGAAATGTTTTTTTCATCCGATAAAAACTCATCTAAAATACAGAAACAGCAAATACATTTCAGGTTTGTACACTGGGTTAGTTTAATACCTAGTCATCTTTATTTATTTATTTATTTATTTATTTGTTTGTTTGTTTTATGATACATATTCTGGTAGATGCTCTGACAAGGCATTTCAGTCTGTTTACGCACATATTTTGTTCTTGTGCTTTTCTGGTTATGGATTTTTATCATTAATGTGTTTCATTTCACGATGGTGATGCTCGGGCAACGTTGATGGTGAGCATGCAAAGACCAAGGTGTGCTATAGTTAAGCGGGAGCTTGTCACATGTTCTACCGGTTTAGTTGAGTGCTTTTTTTGGTTATTTTTTGACCTGCCACCTTTTCCTTGTTTGATGTGTTTTTAGGCACTTTTTTTTGTTCTGTTTGTTGTGAATTTTCTGAAACTGTTTAAAAATTAACCAGGCGTGGGCCCGTGAGAAAAGTACGCTCGGCTTGTGAAATCAGTATCCCATCAGTAGCGTTTGAATGAATAGTGAATCAGGTGGGTGTACCTGTACGTGGCATTCCGAATACAACTGCATGTCATCCCCCTCGTCCTGTCTGTCTGTCTCCTTTTTCCCCCCGCTCACAACAGCCAGCGGGTAATCAGTGTCACGGAGTCTAACACGCAGAACACGCCATTAGGTTTGTGTTTGAAGAGCGGCTGCTTCGCCGCTCAAAGGGAAATGTCAAACAGGAGGAGGGAGAGGGAGCGGCGCGCCGCGGTGAATTTTAAATGAAGAAGAGTGAGACTAATGACGTATGAGGAGGGTTCTGAAAGGGCACTGAAAGAAATATCTCAGGCGCTCAGAGGGAATGTTTTTTTTTTTTGGGTGGGGGAGTTGGGGGGGGGGGGGGGGGGGGTGAGGGGGGCTGCGCTGCCACCCTCCTCTTTGCAGGCTCTATAGAGGGGACACGTTACAGACGATCGCGCTGACGAAACGTGGGCAGGGCAGGGCCGGGCCGGGCCGGGCTGACTGGGCTGAGGGGCTTATTCGTGAACAGGGATGAGTGAAGGGAGAAAGAGAGAAGGGGGGGGGGGGAAGAGAGAGATAGAGAGAGAGAGAAAAAAAAAGCGCAGACTTGCCAGACGATTCGCTCTGTAGCAAACGCAAGTGGGGGCGAGAAAAGGGAGAGGCGGGGCTCAGCTCTGATGTCGGAGCACCAGCGAGACGACTTTACAGGCCCAAAAAAAAAAAAAAAAAAAAAAAACGAAAAAAAAAAAAACGTGTCCTTGATCAGCCTCAGAAGGCCTTCGCTGCTCAGAGGGAGGAGGAGGCAGAGGAGGCCAGGATCTGAGAGGAAGAGCACGGGCTCCTGCTCTTTGCTCGCTGGCCTCTTAAGAAGTTTCACAGCCCCCGTTTCAACACTGCTCGCCGGGACGCGTGGGCTTGTGTCGCGGGGGGTGTGTTTGTGTTTGGGGCGGGGGGCGGGGGGGGGGGGGGGGGGGGGGGGGGGGGGGTTAGACACATGAAACCGTGTCTGTGTACATGTGTGAGTTCGTAAACAAACACGGGGAAAGTCGTGCCCCCTCGCGCACGGCTGCAGAAGCGGCGGCTTTTCATGACGGCTCACCTGCCGCGCTGCGTTTAGAAAAAATAAATAAATGAAAAGCGTCAAAGCTAAGAGCCGCTCTTCCCTGCCTCATTTGGAAACGGTTAAACGATTCTCGCCCCCCTTTTTTTTTTGGGCCAAAAAACCAATTAAAGAAGTTTCCAGGGAACTTTTTCCGGGAAGCGAGGTTTGGAAGCTTGTGGGCGCGGTCGTGGCAGTGTGCTGCCAGCGCCCTTCTGAGGCGACTGCTTTGATTTCAGCGTGTAAAAAAAAAAAAACGAAAAAAAAGAGCAGTGAGCAACATGGCAGAGCGGCAGACGCAGACGTTTTTCTGCTGCCCGGGCTTTTGATCAGGGTGCTCTGACAAGGGGCTGAGACAGAGGAGAGGAATGAAAGAGCGAAAGTCGCTGAGAATAAAAGAGGGAGAGAGGAACACGTCAAAGCCCAGGCTTGCCGCGTGGAGACTACTTTGGCCTCGTGATGGGTTTCGTGAAATGAATGAATGGCGGTTTGGAGTCTTACAGTTCTGTGTTTACAATCACCCAGAGTAGTAAAAAAAAAATTATGTTGGGGAAGTATTTGTGGCGAGCCCTGTAATTGTACCATTGGCATCGTACATGTAATTTGACTTTCATAATTTAATTTGACAAAAAAAAAAAAAAACCCCTGTGTCATATAAACACCCATAATCCTCCTTGGGGTCTGCCTGCAGTGGGCGGCGACTCCTCTGTGCAGAAGATCCACGTTTACGCTCAGGACCCTGGAAGCTGATAATGCTGTTCACGTTGCTCTCTCCGCACTGTGTAATTAGAGATCGCCCGTGTGAAGACCCTGTCAGCGCTCACTCGCGTTGGACTCCTTAAGAGTCGGCGTCTTGCCTGCGTGTGGAGCGCTCTCAGCCTCCCTCCCAACCTCCCTCCCTCCTCTGTTACCGAGCAATTAAATACAACCCCCTGATGATCCTCCACGCTGCTCGTTCCGACGCAGCCAGCGCCCTGGCGTTCCCGGGGGCTTTTCTCCCGCCTGCCACTCGGACGATGTGAATTAGCAGCACCAGGTGCTTTGCTGTCGGGAGGACAGCACAACGATTTCTGCCCCTTTTAAAAAAAAAAAAAAAAACCCAGTCCCCCCCCACGGCAGTCATATAACTTACGAGTGGCTTTCCTTTCTTTTTTTTTTTTTTTTTTTTTATGTCAGTCATTAATGAGAGACAGCGAGCGCTGCAATCCGGCGTACGGGGCGGGGCGGGGGGGGGGCGGGGGGTGGGGGGGCGATAAGGTTCCTCTCACGCCGGGGTGACGTTGCGGGAAGGCACCAGCCCAGCGAAGATTAAGAGGGGGAGTTTGTGAGATGAATTGCTGCGGTGGGGGGGGTGGGGGGGGGGGGGTGAACAGAGAGCGTCCCGGCTAAGCCTCTTTAACCAAACGTTTGTGTTTTAGGGGCCCCTGACACGCCCGCTGTGAGAACGGCTACAAAGAAGCCTCCCCACCCCCCCCCCCCCACCGCCACCTCGCCCCCGCCACCCCACAAGCCATTCTCATCCCGGTTAGTCAGAACAAAATTTTAAATTATTTTACTTAATTTGATTTTTTTTTTTTTTTTAACTTATTTATTTATCATACGCCGAAATTTCCGCCCCCCCAAATAAACAGTCTTGCCGTGAACTCGATTTAACCTCAATTATCATTTGCGCTCTCCCAGACTCGGCGAAAAAGCAACATGCGGGGGTAAACAGTCTGCTTGGTCTTCCACCGAAAATAGGTTTTTTATTTATTTTATTTATCATTTAATTGAAGCGCGAATGCTATGGCTATCTCATTATGGATATGGCTATCATGGCTACGGCTATCTCATTATGGCTATGGCTATCTCAATATGGCTACGGCTATCTCATTATGGCTACAGCTATCTCAATATAGCTACGGCTATCTCATTATGGCTACGGCTATCTCATTATGGCTATGGCTATCTTATTATCTCATTATGGCTATGGCTATGGCTATCTCATTATGGCTATGGCTATCTTATTATCTCATTATGGCTATGGCTATCTCATTATGGCTATGGCTATCTGGCTATGGCTCATTATGGCTATGGCTATCTGGCTATGGCTATCTCATTAAAACAGCACGATTCGCCAGCGCTGGAAGCAGGAGCCTCGGCTCTCTCGTGGCTGCAGCCTGTCCCCGGTCTTCTTACATTGGAGATGCGTTGAGCGTCGCAGTCCTCCCCTGTGGGTAGCACTGAGAGTGACGCGCGGCTCCCACACGGGCTACTACCACAGAGCAAGAGAACGGGAAGCAGTCTTAGGGGGGATGTGGGTGTAGGTAGCGCCTAGGGGTGGGGGAATGGCAGGGAGGGGGCGGTGGGATGTGCTCACATAAAAAAAAAAACATTTTTTTTAATGGATGGCGAGCACCTATCCTTCCTGGGATGTCTGTAACAGGGCTTCCTACAAGCACGGGCGACTCCCGAAAAAAGCGAAACGTTCCCACTCCCGTGTGTTGATTTGTTTCGGAGATGGCCGTTTGAGTGAAAGTGAGGCTCGGGAGGAGGCCCGGTACGTGTGGCGGTTTGAGTGAAAGTGAGGCCCGGGAGGAGGCCCGGATCGTGTGGCGGTTTGAGTGAAAGTGAGGCTCGGGAGGAGGCCCGGATCGTGCGGCGGTTTGAGTGAAAGTGAGGCTCGGGAGGAGGCCCGGATCGTGTGGTGGTTTGAGTGAAAGTGAGGCTCGGGAGGAGGCCGGGATCGTGCGGCGGTTTGAGTGAAAGTGAGGCTCGGGAGGAGGCCCGGATCGTGCGGCGGTTTGAGTGAAAGTGAGGCTCGGGAGGAGGCCCGGATCGTGTGGCGGTTTGAGTGAAAGTGAGGCTCGGGAGGAGGCCCGGATCGTGTGGCGGTTTGAGTGAAAGTGAGGCTCGGGAGGAGGCCGGGATCGTGCGGCGGGTTTGAGTGAAAGTGAGGCTCGGGAGGAGGCCGGGATCGTGTGGCGGTTTGAGTGAAAGTGAGGCTCGGGAGGAGGCCCGGATCGTGTGGCGGTTTGAGTGAAAGTGAGGCTCGGGAGGAGGCCCGGATCGTGTGGCGGTTTGAGTGAAAGTGAGGCTCGGGAGGAGGCCCGGATCGTGTGGCGGTTTGTCGCCAAGTTTATTTTTAACAGACGCGGTGGAGAGTCACGCTTCTGCTAGCACACTCGGCCCGGCCCACAAACAACATCTGCTGCTCAGACCTGGAGGATGTGGAGGGGGGGGGGGGGGGGGGTATAAGGGCCGGCCCGACTGTACTGTAGCGTCCAATGGGAAGCATGGGAAATCTCTCTCTCTCTCTCTCTCTCTCTCTCTCTCTCTCGTCTCTCTCGCTCTCTCTCCTCCCCCCTCTCTCATTCTCTCTCTCTCTCTCTCTCCCTCTCTCCCTCTTTCTCTCTCTTCTCTCCCCCTCCATCTCCCTCTCTCTGTCCCTCTCTCACTCTTTCGCTCACCCTCCCTCTCTCTCTCTCCCTCCCTCTCATTTGTCATATTTGGTTACGTCGCCGACTAAGCGAAAGGCTGTGCTGAATTTTATATTGTAGGCAGGTCAAGCGAACGCTCGCACGGTTGCGAGTGCTCATATTAACTACCCCGAGCGTGCGTGTGCATTAAGAGCAAACGGGCGAAATTCAGCCGCCGCCACCACTTCTATCATATCTCATAAGCGGCAAATGCACGCGCAGGCAGCTCAGTAAATATGGACAGGCCGCTTACCCTGCGCAATAATGGATTTTCAGGCAAATACAAATGCTTTGTGAACCTCGCCCTCCGCGCACCTTCATTTAAGATTCTCGTGTTGCGTTTAGTTCCAGTTATTCGAGGATTCGCCGTCCCTCCAGGATCCCGGACCATCTGACAAATTCGATCCTGCTTAATAGTCTTGTCCGTTCTGCGGGTATGTAAAGTCTTTGTGCAATATTAATGCGCCAAACCATTAAAGTTGCACAAGGACTGTATAAACACTCCGGCATAATAGATCCACTTAAAGTGACGCGTCGTCTTCGGAGGGACGGGGAGACCGCGTCCATCCTTCATAATTTAAGGGAGGGGTTTAAAGTTTCATGGGAGGAGAGCGCGACGAAGGCGACTCGTCGAAATTCGAGACGGCTGCGCGCTGTGCAGGCGGACCGTGCTCTCCTTACAGGGCTTCTCAAACAGCCGGTGCCAGCAATATCTAAAACACTCAGCCCCCCCCCCCCCCCCCCCCCCCCCCCCCACCAAGCTTGAGTAGAAAAACTGTCCGTACAAGCCAGAGAGGGGCCCTGGTGACAGCTGATGCTCAACAAGGAGGAAACTTTGTCCCCGAAAAGAACAATGCAAGAGAGGAACATCAACGGTGTGCAGGCTGTGTACAAGTCTTTTCGCTGAAACGCTGTTTTAAGTGTTTTGCTTTATAACAGGCCTGCTGTGAAGAACCACGGCAGATAAATGCGACACAAGAAGAGAAATCTTTTGAGTGTAAATAACCGGAGAGGTCTGCCCGTTGCGTGGGAGTTGCGCGCCTGCTCTCAAATAAAAATTATTTCCGCGGAGAGCGTTGCGTGTAGCTAGGACGCGCTGCGCGAGATTTGGCGCTGGGCGTCGTGTAAGAACGCCTGGCCTGGCGTGAGACGTCTGCATGGGTTCCTGCCCCAGCATGCATTGGGTGAGAGACAAATCCATGGCCAATCCATCGCAGGGGACACACACCATTGACTCACACACTCATACCTAGGGACAATTTAGAGTCTCCAATTAGCCTAAACTGCATGTATTTGTACTGTGGGAGGAAACCGGAGTACCCGGAGGAAACCCACACGGACACAGGGAGAACACGCAAACTCCACACAGAAAGGCCCAGGCCAGGATTTGAACCCCCTTGCTGTGAGGCAGTGCACCACCTTGCTGCCCTGAGCTATAACAGTTACTGAAAATGTTCTGTTTATTTTTATCAAAAAAGGAACAGGATTATGTTTTCTTCTCTCTCTTTTTTTTTTTTTTAAACTGCATTTGATTATGAGCTGAAGTTAAAAATAAGAACAACTGATTAAAAGGCGAATATTTTCTGCGCTCGGTTGCAAGGAGAGAAAAATAACTGCGATGAAGTAAACTCTGGTAATGAGACAGCAGCCCACAGAGTTAATATTGAAACGCGTGCTCATTAAATAACCTGCTTGGCGTTTTAATCTCTGCCTTGGAGCTTGTAACCGTGTCTATTAGGTACAGTAAGTCTCATTCTCAACGGGGACGTGCCTTGTACTGGAATTATTTGCGATGTAGAAGTAATTTCCCATTGTGCTTTCAGCTCAGATTAGCATCCAGGCAGCGCTGTAAACAACGCATTAAAAGCTTTTTTTTTTTTTTTTGCTAAATGATTTTCAGCGGCGGCTTCGTTCGCCGCGCGAGTCGGCGGCCTCGTGTGGGCGGGGCCTCGTCCCGCTAATCAGTTCGGTTTATTTAACGACGAGACGCGGTGCGGGTATTACCGTCAGGCCGAGCTAGCGGCCGGCTCTGACGTGGCGCGCGCCTCGCCGCCGCTTCCTGTCGTGGCTCGGCAGGGTTAAGCACACGCGTGAGGCCTGGAGCGGGTGACTCTCGGTTCGGGCAAAGCAGGTACTGTGACTGTGTTTTGTTCGTTTTTTTTAATACAGAGGGTTAGAACTCCCGAGTGATTTCCTTCTCTGTTTTCCCATTGGCTCACCGTGCGTCAGTCTCGTTTGCGATCGCCGTGGCGACGCGTCCTTTGTCGGTAGCGTACGCCGTGGGCTTCTGGGAGTTTCGTGGGAGCGGCCAATGGGCACGGGCTCCCTCGTACGGGCCGGATTGAGGTCTAGGGCGGCTTTTTTTTAAACCACCGCAGGGACCGTTAGAGGCCTGGGCTAACGCTCGCTAATTGAGATCTCTCTCTCCCTCTCTCGCACCTCCGTGTGAACCGGGCCCTGCCCCCCCCGCCCCCCCCAGAGCACCCGTCTAAAACGCTTCGGTCAGGGCAATTTCCAGCCGCCCAGCCTGACCGGACTCCCTCATCCACCGGGGCCCGCGAACGTTAATAATTTTAATTTGGCTCGAGCCGTCCGGAAGAGAAATGAAATAAATAAGCAGGAGTGGCAGGATTAAGATGGTTGGTTTTTTTTTTTCGGGAAGCACTTGGCTGACCGCACGTTGAACGAGCGTTCGTTTTTTTCTCAGCTTTGTCACTGGCAGGCCGGGAGACAACAGAAACAAACGAGTAAATCAGCGACGGCAACGAGCTGACAGAGCGAGGGAGTGACGCCCATGTTCAGTCGAGAGCTGAGGGAGGGAGGGAGGAAGCGAGAGAGGGTGGGAGAGAGGGAGATGGAGAGAGTGAGACGATAGAGAGGCAAGGGAGAGCGAGAGAAGGTGGGAGAGAGGGAGATGGAGAGAGAGAGAAGATAGAGAGGCGAGGGAGAGTGAGAGATGAGAGGGAGAGTGAGAGAGGGTGGGAGAGACGGAGATGGAGAGAGTGAGAGAAGAAAGAGAGGAGAGGGAGAGAGAGAGAGACAGAGGTGGCGTTTTTTTTTCCTGTGGCCTCGGCCTGAGAGGATGCTAAGTTTGTTAGCGCTCTTCGTTGTTTTTTTGGGGGGGGGGGTCTTTCTTGCGGTGGTCTGAACCGCAGCGCTAGGCTCCAGGTGATCCGTTAATCGCCACGACGACAGACAGGTGATGGCGCTCGGCACACCTCACATGTAGTGGAGCAGCGCAGGTAAATCTGCCATCGCCTGCCACAACCCCAAACACCCCAGCCCCACCACCACCCCCATCCCCATCCCCCCCCCAGCCCCACTACCCCCATCCCCACCCCGGCCCCACCACCACCCCCATCCCCATCCCCCCCCTAGCCCCACTACCCCCCCCCCCCAAACCCCCGGCCCCACCACCACCCCCATCCCCATCCCCCCCCCCGGCCCCACTACCCCCCTCCCCACCGGCCCCACCCCCACCCCCCCATCCCCATCCCCCCCTAGCCCCACTACCCCCCTCCCCACCGGCCCCACCACCACCCCCATCCCCATCCCCCCCTTAGCCCCACTACCCCCATCCCCCCACTCGCCCCACCACCTCCATCACCCCCCCTTCCCCCCCTGGCCCCACCACCTCCATCACACCCCCCCCCCCAAGCCCCACTACCCCCATCCCCCCCAAGCCCCACTACCATCCCCCCCCGCCCCACCACCTCCCCCCCCACCCCCCCCCCATCCCTCTGTCCTCATCCCCCACGGCCCCAGCCACAGCCACCCGGTGATTTTAGCGTGTTCCTCACACACCAGGAGGAGGCTGGCACTGCTGTGAGTGAGTAAAGGACGGTGTGCTCTCTGGTACCCAGCATGCATCTGCAGGTTATAAAGGATGAAGGATTTGGGGATGGGGGGGTTGGTGTGGTGGCGGGGGTGAGGGACTGGGGGGGAGAGGGGGGGTGTTCACACATCGATAGCCTGCCAGCTGAAGGTACGGAGTGGCTCAGTAGTTAGTTTAGGGGAGTCAGCCATGCGTACCATCTGCTCTGTGATAGGCCGAGGTCAGCGGGCAGCACATCAAACTAATTGCACAGCACATCAAACGATGCCGGCAAAGGGTAAGCTTGTCTCCAAATCACAGGAGAAAAAAAAAAAAAAAAAAAAAAAAAAGTCAAAATGTTGGCCTGCAAAAAAAAAAAAAAAAAAAAAAAAAACACAGCAGACTTCTTCAGCCAGGTTTGGACTTCCCTTTGAACTGCCGGCCTAATGCATGTAGTTCAGCACACTGCCCTGTTTTTGGCTGGACATTACAGGGATGCTTCCTGAAAAAAATCCCGGTGACGTTACAGCTGCTTACCCTGATACAGATCATCCAAGAAAAGTCCGGGCGACACTTCGCTTTGATTTAACTTCTGTGATGTTAGTCGCAGTAACCCGTGCCTCTGTGTGCGGAGCGGGTGTTATCTAAGGTCTCGGCTTACGAGATGGCTTGCGAGAACACAGGAAGAACGGAGGAAGCAGCAAAAGTGCCGGGTCCGGCTTTCACTCGGAAAACTCCTATCATTACTGCTGCTATCAGGCCCGTGGCCTGTCGAAAGAGCCCGGTCCTGCTCGTTAGCCGTGATTGCAAGGGCGGCCTTTGTTGGTTTTGCTGTTTAACAATCCCCCGCTGAGCATTTAGAGGAGCTTTGTAAGAACAACGGTGACATTTTCGAGGGGTGACATAACCCAGGTTTTTCAAGCAAAATCAATAGCGTTATGAGGTATTTTTATGACTTGTGGCTGGTAAACAAAACAAAAAAAAGGAGTAGACAGGAGCAAAAAAGTTTTTGTTTTTTTTTCCTTTTTGCTGTTTAGTCATTATCCTCTTTAATTGCAGCAGTGACAGCCCTAGATCATGGTATTGCAGTATAATTATTAGGAAAATGGGCATGTAACTTTTCAGGTTCGATTCCCAGGTGGGCCACAGCCGTTGTACCCCTGGGCAAGGTACATAACCCAAATGGCTCCAGTATATATATGTCCAGCTGTATGAAAGGATACGATGTGAAAATGCGAAAGTTATGTAAGTCGATATGGATAAGAGCGTCTACTAAAACGTCTGCAAAGCAATGCCTGGCCTTGTGATTGGCTCACGGCCTGTTGCAAGCTGGGGATCTCTATGGTTGAGGGATGCAGAAGAAAGCCTTGCAATCAGTGCAGATGCTTTCTGGGAAAGCTATGATCCTATACTCCAATGTAACAGCATCCGAGGGACTACCATAGATGTTTGAGGTATCGTATGACTATGCGCTGGATTATGTTTCCGCAAGGAGTTATCATTGTTCACAGATTCAGTGCTTTCATTTCGGCTGAAGTAAACTTTGCTCTAGCCTTTACAGATGCCTGGATTCAGTCCGCGTTTTTTTTTTTTTTTTTTTAACTTTAACTCTCAAATTAACTTAATTGCTGAGTTAATTGCAGGACTCTCCAAACTGTGTTTGTGAAGAAACATATTTATTTAATTTTAAAAAAGTTAATTGCAAAAGTTGATTGGATATGTCTTCATAAGATGACCTACAGAGGGGTTAGTTGGAAAATTGTCTGTGTTCCTGTAAGGGAGAACGGCATAATACTGCTGGATAGGAGGTAGCTGTTACCACGTTCAGTGCCTGTTTTGTTCAATTAAAGGCAAGCTTGCTGAGCTTCACTGAATTATGTGCAGGGGTCCATTTTTCTAACTTCTATATCCAGAACGACGTTGACATGTCTTTTCATTGAAGGGTTTTATTTTTTAAAAGTGAGTTCACTCTTGCATACATATACTGTATGAAACTGTTGGACTGACTGACCAGTTGTAGAAGTATGTGGCTTAACAGCCTAGTTTTTTTAAATCCTGTTAAACACAGCAGGAGAATTTTGCAGTTAGTCTTTCATTTTATTAAAATTGGTGTTTTTATTGGTCTTATTTTCACTCAGTTCTAAAATAATGAAAGACCATGTCCTTGCGGTTGTAAATCTCAAAAGTGCCAGCTTTGAAATAGACTTTTCCCAACCAAAAAGGATTAGGTTTGTTGGAAACATTTTGGTTTTTAAAGGTCATTACTGAAAAGGAATGTTGTATTGCTTATATTGGTCCTGTGAATGTTCCCTGAAATTGTCTTATGAGAACCATGATTAAACAGCTATTTTATTGTATTGAAGCACACATTGAAAATGTAATTTAATAAATGTTTTATTAGATGGGTTTTATAAACATGGGGTGAGTTCAATAAAAAAAAAAAAAGTTTAAAAGTTCTTGCTGGATATTAGTATCTTTTAGAGCTGAGATTATTAAAGCAAAAAAAATCAAAGGCTAAAATATTCCATGAGCATCTGGCATTTTGAAAAAAATTCTGTCCTATTTAATTGTTTTCAAGGTAGAGCAGATGTTCTTCGCACAGGGCTACATGCACAGTTATATGCGAAAGTATTTAGACAGTGACAGTTTTTGTTGTTTTGGCTCTGCACTCCAGCGCATTGGATTTGAAATAAAACAATAAATGTGAGGTTAAAGTGCAGACTGTGGGCCGCTGGCATATGCAAAACCTTTCAGCACTCGCAAAGCTAATAAACACAACCAATGATTAGCGTAGAACAAATACCGTGACCAATCATTGGTCATGTTATTGCTGTTTGCAAGTGATAAATGGTTTTGCACATGCTAAAGGACTTAGTAAATCAGCCCTGTCACGGTCCATTTTAGGGAAGAAAAATAATTGGACGAATTAATATAAATAAAGTTGTCATATTTAGTACTCGGGTTGCTATTCCTTTGCACTCGTTGACTGCCGCGTTCAAGTCTGAGGCCCATAGACGTCACCAGACGCTGGGTATCGTCCCTGTTGATTCCCTGCCAGGCCTGTACCAGAGCCATCTCCAGTTTCTGTTTGTTTTTGCAGCATTTTGCCAACAATCTTGTCTTCGGCAAGCGAAACGCATGTTTAGTTGGATTCAAAATGTGTGATTGACGTGGCCAATCGAGAGCTCTGTTTCCCCCTGAAAAACTCATTGGTTGCTTCAGCAACGTGTTTGGGGTCGTTGCTGTCCTGCTGCGAGGTAGAGCACATTGACCAATGGGTTTTGAGGCATCTGGTTGGATCTGAGCAGACAAGACGTTTCTTCAGTACTCGACTCATTTGTCCATAAGAGTTGGTTCCAGAACTCAAGAAGAGTGGATCTGAGCAGAAAAGATGTTTCTTTAGTACTCGACTCATTTGTCCATTGTTCCAGAACTCAGTTTTTTAAATGTATTTTTTAGCAAACTCTAGAGGCTTACTGGCGCTTTGAATCTTGCGGTGAACCCTCTGAAGTTATGCTGGTGTAGCCTTCTCTTTGTGGTTGTCTATGCCTACATCCTGGAGTGTGTTCTTATCTGTTGGACATTTGGTAATGGGTTTGAAAGTTTTCTTCAGTCGTCCACTACAGTGGTCTTCAGTGGTCTACCAGGCCATTTGCTATTGCTGACTTCACCAGTTCATTCTTGCTTCCTAACAATGTATCAACCGTTTATTTTGACAAACCCAGTGTTCTGGCTAGGTTTTGATCGATGATTCTTTGGCCTCATGATGACCTGCTTTACTGACATTGACCCTTCTTTGGTCCTTACAGTGAGAGACAACAGCAATAGACGCCAAATTCTAATTCCACGCATAGAATCAACTGTCGATCTTTTCTTAGCTTTCTTATGCGTGAACTATTAATGCAGAGACACACAACTGGCCAAAAAACAGCTGAGCAGCCAATTGTCCAATTACTTTTGGTCCCTTACATGGGGGGGGGCCGTGTCTAAAAATGGCTGTAATTCCTACAGGGATCACCTCACATGGATTCAAATACCCCCCCCCCCAAATTAAAGCTGGCAGTTTGCAGTTTACCCTTAAACCGATGTGTGCTGGAGGAACAACAACAAAAAAAAAAACTGTCACTGTTTCTATACTTACGGCCTGGGGGGCGGGGGTAGGGCGATGGGGGGG
Source organism: Anguilla japonica (assembly GCA_025169545.1). Lineage (NCBI taxonomy): Eukaryota > Metazoa > Chordata > Actinopteri > Anguilliformes > Anguillidae > Anguilla > Anguilla japonica. The sequence continues at coordinate 65,601,878 of CM045886.1, read as the reverse complement.
TGAGGTGGGGTGGGGGGGTTGGAGGTGCACTGTATTCGGAAATCGTGGTTATTATTTTTCCATCAGGGGAGAAAGTAGCCACTTTGGTGCAGAATGACAAAGACCTCAGGGACGGGCTTCCCCCCCCCCCCCCGCCCCCCCCCCCCCAACCTCGGCCTGACAGGCAAACTTGTTTTCATTTTCCGGGGAGATCGCCCTGTCAGGCGGTGGCGGTGCTCTTTCGTGGCCGGGGGGGGGGGGGGGGGAAAGTGATGGGGCGGAAAATTCCCCCTCTGTATTTGCACCCCCCCCCCAAAAAAAAGGTATTTCCGCACTTTAGGTAGCCCATATTTTTGTCTAAACAGCGTTTGACAGGCAATTATTTTAAGCAGGGGGAACGAGAGAGGAGAGAGCCAGGCCACAGTGCTGTAATTCTGCCTCGAGAGTGCGGGACCGTGTCCCGTCGTCCTCCGGCGATCTGGCCAATCTCTGAGAGAGAGAGACCTCCGAAAGTAGCGCCCCGTTTTTAATCCACGCGGCACTTTCCTTTCAGATTATTCACTCGAATAATCTCGGACCTCGTCCGGTTATCCGCCTCAATACGTGTTTTATACAATTCACATTTCAAACAGTGCTGAACTGCTCAGTGAAAGGAAGGTTATACACTGCATTTCCAAAAGTATGTGGACACCCCTTCCAATTAGTGGTTTTGGCTATTTCAGCCACACCCATTGCTAACAGGTTCATAAAATCGAGAATACAGCCATGCAATCTCCAGTGAGAAACATAGGCAGTAGAATGGGTCGTACTGAAGAGCTCGGTGACATTCAATGGGTCACTGTCGTAGGATGCCTCCTTTCCAACAAATCAGTTTGTCAAATTTCTGCCCTACTAGAGCTGCCTCGTTAAACTGTAAGTGCCGTTACTGTGAAGTGGAAAATTATAGGAGCAACAACAGCTCAGCCGCGAAGCGGTAGGCCACACAAGCTCACAGAACGGGACATACAATGACATTCTCGAGAACTGTGCACTTCAATCTCTGTGGTAACAGTTTGGGGAAGCCCCTTTCCCGTTTCAGCATGACATGCCCCGTGCACAAAGCCATAAGGTCCATAAAGAAATGGTTTGCTGAGTTTGGTGGGGAAGAACTTGCCTGGCCTGCGCAGAGCCCGGACCTCTACCCCTTCCAACACCTTTGGGATGAATTTGAATGCCGACTGTAAGCCAGGCCTCACGCCCAACATCAGTGCCCGACCTCACTAATGCTCTTGTGGCTGAGTGGAAGCGAAACCCCACGGCCAAGTTCAAAAACCTGCTGGAAAGCCTTTCCAGAACAGTGGAAGCTGTTACAGCAGCAAAGGGGGTCCAAGTCCATGTTAATGGCCATGGTTTTGGAATGCAATATTCAACAAGCACATACGGGTGTGATGTTCAGGTGTCCACATACTTTTGGAAACGTAGTGCATAATGATAAGAAAAGGTACAGGTGAGTACATGTGAAGTGACATGCACCTCCACCAGGGAGGACATCGCACACACGCCCGCCGAATGTTTTTGATTGGCTCCGCGTTTTGAGTGACGGCCGTCGGTTCCCGTGGCGACGGCTTGTTGACGGCGAGAGAGAGGCGCGGTCGCGGCAGTTCCTCGGCAGGTGTGGAAGCGTCAGGTGAAGGCTGCAGCCGTCACTCACAGGCAGCGCTTTGGCCACACCTGGCGATGAAGCGTGAGTCGCTCACAGGTCACACTGCCTGCCCTGCTGTTCTGAGCAGACAAAACTGTGAATCCTTTTTTTTTTTTTTTTTTTTTTTGCTGCCACTTGCAAAAATGAGTGGCAGGGCGAACTCTCTCCGGTGAATTTGACTGATTTTGTGAACACCCATCAGACCTTTTGTGCCTTTTAAAGCCTGTTGCTGATGGAAAGGAGAGAGAGAGAGAGCGGTCCGTTAAGATTTTCCCATGTAAGGTAGACAAAGGTGGAAAGAGCTGGAAAGTCTGTCTTTCTATAATCAGTTACTGCAAGGGAAGCCTTGGTCACTCCTCTCAGGTTCTAGGAACCAAACAAGGAGTTTGAGAGAAATGCACGTAGCTACAATACAGCTATCCAATTACATTATATTGATAGTTTCATCACACAATGTATCCACGCACACACACACACACACACACCTCTTCTCCATAGCAGATAATTGCCGTGACTCGTGACTGATTCGGATAATTAACTCGCACATGCATTCAAGGGATGATAGCAAATTAGATTATTCTGACCATTTTTTTATTAACGTCTAATGGTAAATGTGGGTAGGCCCTGTGCTAACGGGAAAAAAAATGAAGAAAAAAAAACGGCAGTACTTCGGCAAAGATGTAATCGGTTTAGCCAGCCTCTACCGCGGCGGGTCGACCAGAGAGACGCCCACACGTGAGCAGGAAGCCGCTGCCCTTAGATTTCTCCTGTCTGCTCGTCATTAGCGTTTGTGTGATGTGCATACTGCTGTTGTGGGTACGTGTGCCATGTCCGTCTGCATCCCCCAGTTTTCCTTTTCGGCGGAAACTATGGTAACCCGTTTTTACAGCGTACTCGTGCGTTGACTGCGTTCGAGGGGGGATAACATAACTTCCTCGGCACATCTACTGTTATTTTCGTGTTGTTCGTATGTTGAGTGAAAACGTTGCGGTAGCAGCCAGCTGGCTTCCGAAAATGCGCCGAAAGAAGCCAAGATAAACCCCAACAAAAGTAGAAACTCAGGCAAATATGACGAACAAATTACTTTAAACAGTGATTATATTTCTATTTGTGCCACTTTTTCCATATCTGCGTGAACACACACAAATGCAAATAAATTTTTTTTTTTTTTTTGTTGTGTTTTTTTTAAACATTGCAGCTTATTATTATTTTTTGTATTATTTATTTTTTCTGCTTCATTATTCAGCCCTGACGCAGGGTTTTAAATTCTTGTCGATGTTGGAGTAAACTAAAAAAATATATTCTTGCTTTTAATAATTTTCGTTTATACCTGACAGCTTTCCACTGAAGGATTCCGACTATGCTGCTGCAGTGAGGAGCGTCAGTGTCCTTTTGGGTGAATGCTAATGGATTTTTGTTTGTTTTTATGCAACAACAACAAAAAAATGGACCCATAATTTCCACATTAGACAACTCATTTGGGTACTGGAATCTCTGTGAAGGGTTTATAAACACCCCTTGCAGAGATGTTGTTTTAATACCGCTCTTTTCATAGTACACTGTCGCCCTCTAGAGGTAGCCTCATGAACCGCGCGTTTGTTTAATTAGGTGAACAGCACCAAATAACTGCGGGCGAACGACGCTACGCTGCGGGCGCTCGAGACATCTTTTTCAAACACAGCGACGCGAGCGATTGTACGTTAAAAGCGAGGAGGGGGGGAAAAATCCTATTTGAGATAGTCGGACGACAAAGAAGAAAATATATTTGTCATTTCTGCTGACAGGCCTGCATTATTTCAGATATTTAAGGAATTTAGAAGACGGGGCTTTCTGTGTGACTTCAATTCAGATCAGTGCCAGCGCTGTTCATCTTCAGACGCCACTCCTAGTGGAATCAAAGTGTGTGAAAGAAAGAGCAGATCTGTTCTTCCCCCTGGTTCTCCCTTCTCCTCCCCTACCCTCTGCTTGCAGTAAAGCTGCTGCTGTCTGGATCTGATTCAGACTTGTAGTCCTGGCAAAGCTGTCTTTCTTAACCTCACCACCATCCCCGCCTAGCTTTAAAACAGAGATCTTAGACTCAGAGAATGAAGGGCTGCTGCTGTGTCTGCAGATCTTCAGCTTGTCTCACAATTCAAAGGGGTTGTCGTTGTTTTAGCTTCAGTGCACATGTGTTTTCAATTGACCCAGCCAGTGTCTCGTTTGCAACAAAGGACACTGTAGGTATTTATGAATGTTTCTGATGACCCGTCATGTGGCATTATGCTTCCGGAGGCCGTACATATACACTCAGTATCCACTTTATTAAGTGCACCTGCTCGTTAGCACGAATAGCCTGCTCCTCCAAACCATGTGGCTGCAAACTCAATAAAGCATGCAGGCATGGTGAGGAGGTTTAACAGTTGCTCGACCAAACATTAGAAATCGATAAAATGCGTAGATTTAAGTGACTTTGACTGTGGTATGATTGTTGGTGCCAGATGGAAGCAGCTTCCAGCATCTCAGAAACAGCTGTCCTCCTGGGATTTCATGCACTACAGTCTCTAGAGTTTACAGAGAATGATGCCATAAACAAAAAAAAACATTCATCAAGCAACAGTTCTGTGGACAAAAACCACCTTAGTTAGCGAGAGAGACCAGACTCGTTCTAACTTACAGAGAGGTCACAAGTACTCTTGACGCAGATGGGCTACAGCAGCAGAAGACCGTGCTGGATTACACTCCTGCCTGTCAAGAAAGAGCAGGAAGACGAGGCTACTGTGGGCACGTGATCACCAAAACCAGGACAGTTGAAGATTAGGGAAATGTGGCCTGACGAACCTCAGTGTGTCTGCTGCGACTTGCAGATGGCAGGGTCGGAATTTGGTGTAAACAGCATGAATTCATGGGTCCATCCTGCCTTGTGTCAGTGGTGCAGGCCGCTAGGGGTGGTATCGAGAAAGCGTGTGTATCAAAAGCCCTAAGGACTGTTTCTACCGTAGCTCTTTGTTGACTCCATGCCACAAAGAAATCAGGCTGTTCTGGAGTCCTACTTGGTACTGCATAGTTGTACCTAATAAAGTGGCCGCTGAGTGTGTGCACGCATGAACCTTATGGCGTTTATTCACAAATATTAATTTAAAAAAATGTCTGTATTTATATTGTGCCAGCACTTCTCTCCTTGAGTGCAGTGGTCTCAGGTTGCAGGTGCCATTGGAAATAGTTCCAAAGGAAAATCAGATTAAGCATCGCTGTTTGACGGATACTCTGGTAATATACACACGTACAGCCCCTGGAGGCCTACAAGCTGCTTTGGAGATACTTGAAGTGGGTTTTTTTTTTTTTGCTTCTTCAGACCACAAACCCCGGAATGCCCCGATACGGATAGAACACCTTCCGCTGTTCCAGAATGCAAATCCTTCCTGCCTTTGTGCTTCTTCTCTGTGCACACAGAATTTTCTCTGAGCCTCCCTTGACTTTGAGTGCTGTGATTTGAGAACATTGGGAATAAAGAGTATTTCTAACTAAAATGCATTTTTGCACCAGAAGGAAATATGACAGCGGCAGGATTCAAGGGTTTTGGTATCATACGTCGTAAGATTTTTAGTTTTTAGAATGAATTGATAACGTGTTGTCATGCGAGTGACCCTTTTCGTGAAAACAAAATTAGCATACATTTCAGCGTGGACTCTATTTAAAAATAAGATATTTTTTATGTTAGGAAATAAATTGCAGGAGTGAAATTGGAGCATTTTTCTTTAGCGCAATGTCTCTGAGCATAACACATCCATTCTAGGAAGTAGCTGCAGTAGCTCCTTATCAGTGAATTCTAATTTCATCCCTAGCCCATCAGAGAAGAGTGAGTCACTGAAGCAGTGTTAATTATTATGGGAATGACAAGTGACAAAGCAGCACCAGATTGAGAGGTCCCTTGTGTCATCAGTCATGGCGTTGTTTTTACAAATTAGCTCCGATCCTGTGTAAACTTTGGAAGAAATATGCCCCACTGATTTTTTTTTTCTGGAGATAAAAAGTCATGTTGATGTATTGAAGTTGGACCCCATTTTCACTGCTGAAAAATGCATGTGTGAGAGAGAGCGAGAGAGAGAGTGAGAGAGAGAGAAATGGACTTTCGCCAGCATCTATTTAAATTGCACCAAACTTTTATTCAAATCAAAGCAGAATTCATTTTACAGTTCAAGTCTATTGATATTTGTGTTTTTATGGGTAAAGGGGCATTTGTCTTCATTTAGATGCAAACCAGTCCACATAAAAACCACTTCTTCTCTCAGGCTTTCTCTATCTGTTCACCCAGGCCCCATTTTTCAAACATTTATGCATATTTTAGATGGACACAGGGTCCAAGGATTCTAAACTGCCACCACGTATCTTTAAGAGTAATGGTTTTGGTGTGTATTTTAAAAATGGTGAGTCTTTGTTCATGGTTAGTCCTTCAAGTACAGAAGGCAGTCTTATTTTTTAAACATAAATTATACATTTCTAATGTGAACTTGATGCAAAACAATCAGGAACTTCTGCAAGTAAAGTTGTAAGGACCTGTGCTCAGAAGATCCAGATAGTTCCTTGATATTGCCAGCTGTTTAAATAGTTAACAGGTTTACAGATATCTCCGTCATCTATCTTGTTGTGCGTTATGGAGAGCATCATCTGGTGTTTGTCTTCAGTCCTCTACCCCTGTGCTGTTCCCCTTTCTGTGGTAGAATAAATATGTGTGTAAATTACCTTACTTTTTTCGCAGCAGCTGCACTATATAATAGTGACAATCATTTTAATTTAGCTGTGTTCTTGAATATTGTAGAAAATGCCTGACAGTGCTGAATTATTTAGTTGCTTATATATATTATGAGTTTATATTTTCATGCCATCAGACATATTCTCTTCACTAAAGCATCCAACGCTGAATGGATATAATTAATAGTCTCAGATATTGTAATAGTCCACTGAAGGACTTTGAAGTTAATGTATTTTAAGTAAATTATGTTCTTTCCTTACTGCATTTTAAGTGAAACCTTAATAACTGCTCTAACCTAAACGACCGTCATTGCGTTCTCAGTTCCTGTCCATTTGCCGTTGCTAATTATGTGAATATACCATACTGTAGTTCTTTCCAACCTGTCAGACCAGGCCCTTAATGAAATGTTAAGGTGACATAATTATTTTCTTGCCATTTTTCTGGTATCATATTGCATAAAGTAGTATCATCGAAAATGTTTATTCTCAGTTTTTCCATAGTTTGAAGAGCCCAGTTGCATTGGTACGTTTTCGCCATTTCCCAGCACTGCAGTGCATTGACTTGTCGATGTATCTGTATTGAAATGGTAGTAATGACTTTTATCATCTATTTTCTTAATGTTCCAAATGCCCCCCGGCGTTGGTCAGCTAGCTGCCCTGTCCGTGGTGTGTGATTTTTGGGAGGGTGCAGGGTTATCTGGCGTACCCTTCTGAGCGCGCTCAGTCAGCCACCGCTCCCTGTCCCGTGTGCAGTCCTGCAGCCGAGCTGCGCAGTCGTCTGCACCGGGGTGCTGAGCGACCTGCGCATTCTTCTGCAGGCGGCCCAGGCTGACAGGCGCCTGACTGACCAGAGGGGGCGCTGTTGCATGAGGAGGCTGGGAATCCTCTCTGCCTTCACGCCAGTGATCTTCATCTCTGGTCCTGGCCGGCCGCGGGGTCTGCTGGTTTTTGTTGTTGCCCGGCACTAAACTGATCAATTGAAGCGGTCGATTGCGCAGTTAACTCACCTCGCGTGGTTTCGTGAGCCTGAATCGATTGCAGATATTAAGACGAAAAACAAAAACCAGCAGACCCTGCGGCCCTCCGGGAGCAGGGATGAAGATCACTGCTCCACCCGTTCATAGCCCTACAGCATACACAGCTGCGCTGAGAACAAGGGTATCTGGCATGCCATCCCAGGTCTCCCACCTTTGTTCAAATTTAACATATAGATAAGCAAACATTTTTGTGGGGTTTTTAGTCCAAAGTTGTATTTACTCTGAGAAAGGGATTAGCTCATGCTGAAGGCTGATTTGCTTAAACAAAGACTGGAGCTCAAAGTCAAATACAGAGTAGACATGTGTATTAAAGAGCTGTGCATTTCCCCTGTGTGTTTTTGAAGGCCTTACTGTATATCGCATACAAACTGGGATAATGCCGTTTCACTGTAGCAATCACTTACAGCATTCATAATGCATAGAGTTTTGCATTAATAAATGCTACACTAGCACTGTGTCTGTGCTGTTGAGCAGTCCATTGGGTCCATTGGGCCGGTTGCTGTTGTACTTCAGGCAAATCGACAGAATAGAGCCGTGCTGCAAAGCTGTGGACACTTGTGACACTTAATAGCTGCGCTGTGACCAACTGCCATTTTCTGACAATGCAGAAATGGGCGGGAAAAGCCTCGTCAGAGTTCCATCTGAAGCGGTTGGTGCATTTAGAAAGTTGCCCTCTGAGAATGGGGGGGGGGCAGAATGAGAACGCTCCTGGAGCTTAATGCGCTGCTTTTAGCTGGGTGGGAGGGGCCCCCGCCATGCTCGAAATCACATTCATCTCCCAGCCACCAGAGAGCTCTGCAGTCTCACTTATGATTAGTTAGGGCCTTGCGTGAGTGCCCCCATCGCTGGGGAGTCACCTTCCTGCCACAGGGTGCAGGGGAGCATGATAAGCAGCTTTCAATACAGGGAGATGTGTTGGGACTGTGTGTGTGTGTCTGTGTGTGTGTGTCTGTCTGTCTGTCTGTCTGCTTGTCCGCGCGCGTGCTTGTGCATGAGCGCCGTACAAGCGCCGATATGTACGAAAAGGGTTTTATTTACTTTAGCATTCGTTCCCCTTCAGCGTGATGAAAGATTGAGAAATGTGTCCCCCGGTCGGGCGCAGGTCTTGGGTTTCCCCCGCCTCCTGTTGCCAGGGCGGCGAGGCAGAATGCGCTCGGTGACATTTCGGAATGGGGCGGGAATGTTAGGGACCATCGGAATGTGACCAGGGGTGGGGGTGGGGGTCGGGGGCCGGGGGCGCTCCTCTCTCCAATTTGACGGCTAGGCCACTGTCCGGGATGGGGGGGTGGGGGGGGGGGGGGGGGGCTATGCTGGGGAGACGGAGCGCTCTGCAGGAGGTCAGCATCAGACCAACATCAGACACTGACCTGGGTTCGGGAGAAACGCGATACCGACTCCAGCATAGGAATGGACGGACACTCTGCTCTTTTCCAGCTTAACCTCCAAACCTCCACGTGATGGCTTTTATATGAAAGAGACCCTCTTTCCACCCTCAACTTTTTCCCTGACCAGGAACAACCCAAGGACTAGATGTAGTCGTTTCTGTAGAAGTTCTCCAGCAAGGAGGGAGAGTGAACCAACCTCCAATAAGTGACCAGTGGGGACTGCGGTTGCCGTGGCAGCAGCGAATCACAGCTTGTGCCCTCTCATATCCATTAAGGGGACAGCGCAAGGCCGCGTGACCCCCCCCCCCCCCCCCCCCTCAGTGGCCAATTGAGGTGAATGTGTTTGTTGCTGGCTACTGCGACATGCATTGACACTAACATTAAGAGAAACAGAGGGAGGAAAGGTAGAAGAGAAGAGGTTAATTGGAGGGTCTAAATGGCGCCTAGGCATGAGTGAATGGTGTTTGTTTGCCCTTCGGTTGACTGGTGACCTTTCCAGCGTGTATTCCTGCCTCTCACCCAATGCATTTTGGGATAGGCTCCAGCACCCTCGCGACTCCTGACCGGAATAAGCAGGTTAGGTAATGAATGATGTACATTGGTATTGGTATTGGGATCATTTTTACCTATTGTTTGATGCTTTCATTTACTGCTTGATTATATGTGTTTTCTTATCTATTGTGCGCACCTATATAAAAAAACAAAAAAGGTAAATAAAGGCACTACGAGCCAAGTTGGACTGAATGGCCTGTTCTTGTCATCACTTTTCTTATGTTCTTACGTTCTTATGTAATTGTGGATAGTTTTTTTTTTCTTCCTAAAGGCATTTCAAGGCTTTCTAATGAAAGACTTTCCTATCCCCTCCAAAACAGAAGACTTCTTACACAGATACCAAGGTATCCAACATTTCTGCCACCATGACAACGATTTTTAATTTGTTTAATGCATCGAAAAACAATCCTGTCAGTTCCTGTGCTTTGTATCCATGGTTTTAAAGCGCTGTTTTCTTCGTGATAATATCAGCTGTGTTTCAGTGTGATTTTTAACCATTGGGTTTACGCTTGCTGGCTGTGGTGTGTCCTCAGGGGAAGAGTGTAAACTGGATTACAAAGTTTTAGTTTTATGAAATATTAGATTGTGTCCGAATCCAGTTCCATCATGTTCAGAGGATCTGTGAAATATCAGCTCCAAAAAATTGTGCAGTTTTGTGTGACTGCGCATGCAATACCAATGCCGCTGACCTCCTCAGTTCAAATACATTGATATCCCATTGCAGTGCGAATACATTGATATCCTTCTGGAGTACAAGAACAGTGATATCCCTTTCCAGTGCAAATATATTGATATCCCTCTGCAGTACAAGAACATTGATATCACTCCCCAGTACAAGAACATTGATAGCTCTCTGCAGTACAAGAACAATGATATCCTTTTCCAGTGCAAATATATTGATATCCCTCCCCAGTACAAGGACATTGATATCCCTCTCCAGTACTAGAACAGTGATATCCCACTGCAGTACAAGAACATTGATATCCCTTTGTAGTGCAAGTGCAGTGATATCCCTCTGCAGTGCAAGTGCATTGATATCCTTCTGCAGTACAAGAACATTGATTTCCCTCTGCAGTGCAAGTGCATTGATATCTGCAAGCTGTGCCTATGGGATCAGCAGTAGAATAGCAGCACTTTAATCTCAGTGGGGGGGGGTCCTGTGTGCTGCTGAGTGGGATGCCCACCTTGGCTCTGCGGAACATTTCTCTCATGTCACCAGTGTCAGTGTTTTAAACTGGCACCTCAAACACATTTGACCGCCAGCATGCCCCCCTGTCCGCTTCCAAATATGCCTCAGAGGGTGTCGGTGGCGGGGCAAAGTGTGCACTACATGGAAATCGAATATGCTGATCATATAAAATGTGGTTTAAATATATTCATATATATATTTTAGGGCCAGACTATCTTCTTAATATCACACGTTACAGGGCGGCCCTGTGATAAATGCCACTCCATCACAGCATCAAATGAAGCGAGCTCAGTTACATCCTGATTGGCCATTTTGGGGCTCCTTTGAAACTGAAAAACAACTGAGGCTGTCGCACAGCTGGAAAAGCAGCATCTTCGGTCTTAAGACTTTAGTTTTTCCTTTGTTTTTGTTTTGTTTTGTTTTTGTTTTGTTTTAAAGCACACATTTTCTGCGGTGGCGAATTTACACCCACTTTTCCTCTCAGGGAGTGAGATTGAGAGAGAGAGAGAGAAAAGGGGAGGGGAGGAGGGAAAGAGGGAGAGTGAGAGAGGAAGAGAGGGACTGTGTCTTCAGCTGGAGAGCTGTGGGAGGCTTGACAACCCATCCCGGCAATGGGGGGGGGGGGGTAATGAGAGACTGCTCACTCCAAAGAAAGACACACTTCAGTAGTCTGCAGGACTGCACTAGTTTTTCCTGTGTGTGAGTGAGTGTGTGTATGTTTTTTTGTGTGTGTGTCTGTATGTGAGCGTGCATGTGTGCGTGCGTGCGTGTGTGTGCGCGATGTATTTTTTTTGTGTGTGTCCACATTTTCCATGTTCTTTCATTGTTTTTGCTGTTGGTATACAGTGATATACCAACTGTATGGTTGGTATATGTAACAGGCAGCAGTGTACCACGGTGGGTACAGAACTGGATTCAATTCCTGGGTAGGGCACTGCCGTTGTACCCTTGAGCAAGGTACTTAACCTGCATTGCCCCTGTATGTATCCAGCTGTATAAATAGAGTCAGTGTAAAATGCTTTGTAATAAGCTGTGTAAGTCGCTCTGGATAAGAGCGTCTGTGTAATGTAATGTAACGATATGCAGCATATGGGCCCAAAGCCTGTTTCACTGACTTACTTAGTTTGCTTTCTCAGCTCTGTGAATGTGTGAATGACATCATACTTGACCTGAGTTTCTCTTTCACATATCTGTCTGCTGAGAAGTCACATGCCACCATCCTTTTTTTGTTTCTAATCTGTTTTACTTCACAGCAAACCTCCTGAAAAGCCAGGATGCAGCTCCAGCTATGTTAAAAAGAACAACCTGTCTGTGTGTGTGTGTCTGTCTGTCCATCTGTGTGTGCGCCTGTGTGTGTGTTAGTGTGTGTGTGTGTGTGTGTGTGTACGTGTGTTAGTGTGTGTGTGTGTGTGCATGTGCGTGAGCATGTGTATTTGGTTGTGTGTGTGTGCGTGCGTGCGTGCGTTAGTGTGTGTGCGCGTGTGTGTGTGTGTTAGTGTGTGTGTGTGTGTATTTGGGTGTGTGCATGTATGTGTGTTTTATTCATCTGAAACCCTCCAGTAGCATCCTGCCTTCTGAAGCTGGGCTCGTTTCCGCTAGACCGAGGTTCTGCTTGGCTTGCATTTCGGACGGCAGCAGTAGATTAATTTGATCGATTGGTATGTACAACACAGCGGCCTCTTAATTGTGTGCCTTATCTTGTCAGTCTCTGGCGGTGGTCCCCTTTACAAGCACACCAGGGAACCGGCCTGCGGGAGTCCAGCTCACGCCAGTGCTTTGCACACAGAGGCCAGGCCATCTGCGGCAGAGCACTGTCTGAGAGCATCGTTCGAAACGCGTTTCATTTGTCATACTCTAGGTGGCGCCCCGGTTGCAGCGGGTAGCGCTGTTGCCTCGCGGCAGGAAGGTGCCGGGTTCGAAACCCGGCCCAGGCCTTTTTGTGTAGGGGGTTGACGTGGGTCTCTTCTGGCAATCCTTTCCTGTATGGTTATTGGTGGCAGGTGCTGATTGGATCCTGCTTGCAGCTTTAGTATTGATTGTGTGATTTATATATATTTAAGGTGAAGGCTGCGACCTGCTCATACCACTTCCTACCACCGTGGTCAAATGCAAACTGATGAATGCAAAGGGCATTACAGTAGGCGGATAACATGGCCGTTGATAACATTCTGAAATTCAGTTTCAGAAGTTTGGTGTCAAAGCTGCAGTTTGCATGTAGTGTGGAGTTTGATACGTTTATTTTTTTCTTTTTTCTGTAATTTGATAGTCTTCATTTCCTTCAGACAGGACGTGCGGATGTCAGAATGTGCAGAAGAGCCTCCCTGACCCTCCCATAGCATAGCACACCACACACGTGTGGTGCTTTTGTTTATTTATTTTATTTTATGGAGATCCAGACCCACTGTGGGGTGTAGTGGTTGCCCATTATGTGTTTGTGTGTGTGTGTGTGTGTGTGAGGGAGAAAGAGAGAGAGATAGTGTGTGTGTGTGTGAGAGAGAGAGAGAGATAGTGTGTGTGTGTGTGTGTGTGGAGAGAGACAGAGTGTGTGTGTGTGTGAGAGAGAGAGAGAGATGGTGTGTATGTGTGTGAGAGAGAGAGAGATAGTGTGTATGTGAGTGTGTGTGTGTGTGAGAGAGAGGGAGAGAGAGAGAGTGTGTGTCTGTGTGTGTGTGTGGGTGGGGGGCTGTTTATTTCACCTATACTCTGGAGAGGAAGTCAGTGGGAGACAGCGGATTGAAAAATCGCCTGCTGTTTGCATCTCATCCCTTCTACAGAGGAGCAGTGGGGGGATGAGGGGGGGAGGGCAGTGTGCCAGCACCTCCTCTACAGACGAGCAGTGGGGGGAGGGGGGGACGGGGGGACGGAGGCTTTTGGGTCAGGAACTTGGGTGAAATCTCCAGAGGGCCCACTGTTACCCTCTCACTGGGAGCAGTGAGATCAGCAATGTGGTTACACACACGAAAGCCGAATAGCACAGTGCAAGTGTCCCAGAGGGACTGGGGTTTTGAGAGTTCCTGTTAGAGTTCCTGTGCTCCCTTCAGTTCACTATATCCTCATGTGCAAACACCAGTGAGACGTAAATGAAGACGGATCAATACACGGAGCAATGTCTCTGCATATATCGGAGCGCGTATATCACAGTTTGTCTTAGTTGTGTACCGGTTTTTCGCCGGTAAACATGCTCCAGTGTCCAGGAGATTTAGAAAGTCTACGCTGGTGCTTCTGTCACAGGTCTTGTGCACTTGAGATTTAAATATATAATACAGGCTTAACATCTGAGGGGGAAATGACATTCATTTATTGTTTCTTCAGTAAACCGTAGGCTAATCAGTGATGCTAGTTCAGAAAATAACGTCAAAAATGGCAATCAAATTTGGAGAAAATGGCAATAAAATGACATCCCGTGCTCTATAAACTGTCCATCTATAAAAGTGTTTGAGTCTATTCCTGCTTGAAGACTATATTTGTGAATGCGTTAGCAAAAGCCCAGGTTTGGTACACCTGATATAGAGCTGCAGGGCAGTTCACAGAAGTCTGCCTCTTATCAGGCCCCCAAAATAAAACGGACTGTCGCCTGTGCTGACGGGGAGTCAGCAGGTGTGATAAAGAGACAGTGCGCCCGACTGGATCAGCATTATGTGCGCATTATGTATGTATGGTCGCACGTGTTTCCTTCTCCAATCAGATACGTCCGCTGTTTTGTGTGCTGGAGGGGTTTCGTACGGTTGGTAACCTCGATGTCTGTCTAGTTCTGGTCTCTTACGATCGCTGACCCTGACGTGTATCTGAGCGGTTTCTCACGTAGCCATGCTGTGACTGAAGAGCGAATGCGTTTTTGACTCTGTGGCAGAGTGAATATAACGCACTGGCCTCGAGGCGCTTTATGCTACATGCTAAGGGTTCACACTGCAAGCATTATTTTCACCCGACAGAGACGTTTGGCATCTTGAGAAATTAATCGCGCCTCACCAGGATTTCGGAATGATTGAACAACACTTCCTTTCAGAGGACGGCAAAACTATGAATGTAACCAAAGCTATTTACACTATAAAATTAGCAATTTGTCATCTCAGTGGTGGGATTTACCCAATTAGGATTAGAGTCAGTTAAAAATTCCCATTTGAATATAATGAGAATTAGAGCTGAATATGCGTGTACTGCATGCTAAAGTGATTTCTTTTGTTCACTTTCCACCACATGCATATGAATGGCAGAAAATACGCGTGCTAAATTAATTAACCGGAGTTATGTTTAATTAAGGACATGGGAAGATCATTAAAACGTCTTTAACGTTTCCAATTTTAATTTCTCTTGCGGAATCGGTTTGTAGCGTTCAGTTTGCAGCACTTTAGCATTGCTTAGGATGCGAATTCCAAAGGGGGTCCAGGGAGGACCCTTCAAAGGAAGCGAAAACCAAAGGTTGGGAGGGTTCTAGAACCTTTGCGTGAGCTAAGTCGATTTTTGATAGCAAATAGCGAAATATGTTTTCCAAGTGCTGTCTGAAGTCAGATTGTGCTACTATTTCGGACACCCCTATGGTGGATCGTACCAAAACCATGGAGGTTGCCTGGGTGAGCTTGACTCGTTACATTAGTGCAATAATTGTTAAGAGAGAACTTACCACTATGCTATGAATAATGGGGGGTCATGGGGAGCTCTGCTCCCCTAAAAAAGAACCGCCCCCCCCCCACCCCCCCCCCCCCCCCGGTCCGCAATCACAATCTCCAGCCCTCCCCCGTTTCTGTGACCTCACAGACCCCCCCCCCCCGAATGCCGGGGTGTAATTCCAGCCGTGACCTCTGACCCACATCGGAGGGGTGAACTTGTTTCGGGGCGAAGGAGATCAGTCAGTGCCGTGGCTCAGAACGCAGAGCCCTCGCTTCTCACTGCGACGAAGCGGCCATTTTCACACGGGAGGGAGGGAGAAGACGAAGAGGCGACGGCACGTCACGGATTTGTGTTGCTTTAGTTTCACGGAGCGCCGTCGTGCTCAGGGTACAACAAGATTATCTCTCTCACTCTTTCTCTCTGTCTTTCTTTCTCTACTTTACATTACATTACATTACATTGCAGGCATTTAGCAGACACTCTTATCCAGGGCGACTTACACAACTTTTTGCATAGCATTTACATTGCATCCATTTATGCAGCTGGATATATACTGAAGCAATGCAGGTTGAGTACTTTGCTCAAGGGTACAATGATCAGTGTCCTACCCAGGAATCAAACCCATGACCACTCGGTTACAAGCCCAGTTCCTTATCACAGTGTGCTACACTGCTGCCCTCTGCTTGCATCCATCCCTCTCTCTCTCTCTTTCTCTCTCTTTCACTCTCCTTCATTTTTTTCTCTCTCGTTCATTCACCGTATTTCCATCTCTCTTTCTCTTTATTTTTTTATCTCACATAAAAGCAGTTAAAATACAGCCTAGTGTTGGACTTTTTTGTGTCAAAAGTGTTGACTCTGTGTAAAATCTTTGCAAGAAGAATCCACTCATCTGGAAATAATGGGGCTCAATCCTGCGTGTCCATTGGTTGCTGAGTTTATTGGATTCTACCAATAATGCATTTCACTCGCTGCCAAATCACAGTGTTCTGTCTGCAGTAATTCTTGTTTAGTGACGACGACATTGGAGAAGGACTCGGGCAACTCATAAATGTCTGACTCATAAATGGGCTGTAAAATATGAATAAATGAGAACATGATTTGATGCCCTGTCCAAACCTTTCAGGTAAAGAAATATGAAATATCGCCTCAAAGTTTCGGCAACGCAGTAACTGTGTTGTAGATTATATAGCCCACATTAATATAAGCGTGGATAAAAATATTGACTGCATTCCAGATACTTGCAAAGCATTTACAAAATGATCCACTTAATTGGATTCTGATACAATAGCAGAGACATGAATTTTTATTGTTACGATAGAACCTCGTATATAATTTTTTTTTTTGCAGAGCCCACTTTCGCAATGAATTATTATAGCTCTCTGTGGCATTATAAAGACCTGTTCCCTAAAAGCCTGCTTTGCTCAGGCATGGATCCATGTTCTCCCAAAAATACCTACATAAATCCTCTGTCCTGTCATCCTTCGGCCCTACAGATCAAAGGAGGGATAGTCAGGTGTCAAGGACTAAGTTTTCCTCCCAGTCCTCATTCTCGTTCACTGAAATTGCATTCTTTCCTAAATCATTATTATCATGACATCGGCAAATCTGATCATTTTACATCCGACGAATGACCTCTGCACTGGCGTTTGAAATGAAGCTCTCCTGTTTTTGTATAGAAACTGAAATAAGCTGGCAGGGGCCGTGCTCTATGACTGCAGGTGACTTATGCGAGCTTATGAGGTGGCGTAAGAAATCTGCGAGATTATAACTGTTAACTGGTTGGGGAAAGCGGGGGGTGGGGGGGCACCGGAGGAGGGTGATCGAGGTCATTGCAGAAGCAGTTTAACCCCCCCCCTTCCCCGTCCCCCAACCCCCCCCCCCGCCACCACCTGTCATAACGTGCCCATCGGTTTGCCCATCGCTGAGATGATGCGATTTTCTCTATCGCGTTCACATGGGCGTTCAAAGGTTGCCTTGTCCAGTGCGATTTGGATCAAGCGCTGCCGTGCCTGTTAGCCTGTCACCCTGTGTCCGCCTAACTCACAGAGAGAGAGAGAGAGTGAGAGAGAGAGAGAGGAGAGAGAGAGAGAGAGAGAGGAGAGCGAGAGAGAGAGAGAGAGAGAGAGAGAGAGAGAGATAGAGATAGAGAGAGAGAGAGAGAGAGAGAGAGAGAGAGAGAGAGAGAGAGAGGGCACCCTTTAACTGACATGGGCACCCACATTTCCCATTTGTTCATTTCTACTATATTTACCCCCTGGTATTTGCATCTTTTATTTACTTAATATTGATTTCAGCTGACAGGTTTTCAGTTTCAGTAAACTGGCGCTTTTTTTTTTTTTAGCTTCCCTGTCTGCTTGTGCGGTTCTCAGGAGCCCAGTTGCTCCAAAAGCTTCCTCTGTTTTTTCTCCCGAGTCTCTGGCTCCAGCAGCAACGGGGCACCAGACCAGGCCCGGCAAGGGGGGGGGGGGGGGGGGGGGGGGGGGCGGTTTTGGCAAAGAAGAGGTCCAGGTCTGGCAGGGACAGTGGGGCCAGGCCAGATGGGGGCTGGGGGGGGGGGGGGGAGGTTGTACATCCCTGGCAACCAATGTGGCCAAACTCCGGTTGGATAAAAGAATTTGGGGCTTGTGGGGTGCTTGAAACATTGGAGAGAGTCCCAAACCCCCCTTCTCGGTTGTTGTAGGTGGAAGGGGGGGGGGGGGGGGATGGGACTGCTTGTCTGCGCTGTGAAGGGTTCAGGTGAATATGCCAGGTGAACGTCTAGAAGCAGGCCTGAGAGGTTTAGAAGCATACAGGTGGGGGCAGGTGACCAGGGGTGGGGAGGGGGGGTGAGGGGGGTGTGGGGTAATGGGGGGGGGGGGGGGGGGGGGGGGGGAATTGGGACACTAAGGGCCAACGGAGGTCGTCTTTCTGAGCAAAACAACTCGCAATTCCCAGGATCCTTTGAAGCACACAGGAAATGTGCAGGCGTCACAATTACCAGACCTGACAGTCAGAGGTCTGTTTTTCCTCTCGGGGGTAATTATAAGGGCCAAAGTCCCTCTTGTGAGGGGGCATTAGCCTCCCTTCACAATCAAAACACATTGGGCAAGCCAGGTTTCCTTCATTCCTTTCAATCAGAATCAACCCAGGGACCTCTTTCAAGTCCCGCCTTGCAGAGGGAACTCAGTGGTTTGGCCCGAGATTATGCAACTCCGTGCGGGGTGCTGTCTTTACACAAATGTGGGAAAGCTTACCGTGTGCGGATTAATAATGAAGATGGCTTTGGCTCGGCCAAGCCGAACAAATTTAAGAACTGAAATTCCGATAATAGCCGGTAGTGAGCGTTGTCTCGCTAATGTGAAGGAAAAAAAACAGTCCGTTTTGTCCAGTTATATGTTTGGAGTAATAAGCTTGTTTTTTTCAGCCTCTAGATTCCTAGGATATATTGCTTTGGGTCTTGTCAGCCTTTTAATCATTCAAGACAAACAAGTCTCTATGCTTCAAATTCAACACATATTTAATGAAGAGTGGCAAAGCAAGTGTTTTTTTGGCAGGTGGTAGCTTTGCTCTCTGGAATCACAGTGAGTTACCTCTGGCTTGCTTCACTGTGTAAATACCTTCAGTAAAAGGCACAAGTCGGAGCCAAATTCAACTGTTCAGTCATTCCCTGCCAACAGAAGGATGTGGTCCTTGGTGACCATGGCAACAAGAAGATGATGCTTTTGAAGAGCTGGACAGCCTCCATCGTGTTAGCCTAAGAGTACCCTCAATCTGAACGCATTTCGCTGAGGTAGTTTTTTCCTGGGGCGCATTTTGGTAGCAACCAACAGGCCTTGCACACCGCATCTTAAAGAAACATCGTCCATCTCCATGTTGTGACCGCCTGGTTGTTGCGTTTATACGTGTGTGCACCAGAGCAACTACAATACAGCAGGGACGTTTAAAAAAAAATCTGTCTCTGCCCCAGTTCATGCTGTGATTCAGTTGCATACTATACAAAAAAAAAAAACACTAATATGATGTTTATGAAATTGCTTGCCAATATGTGTTTATGCCAGTTGATCAAAGTAGTCCTTGACAACTTATTGCAAAGGACATTACATAATTTGATTATCTTACTGGTTTATTTGTCTATTGCACCAATAAACAATTTTATTTTATCTGTTCATAGTTTTAAATGTTTTCTCTGCAGAGCACTTTGTAACTTTTGTTTGGGTAAGTATAAATAAATAAAGATTTGTTATACACAGATTATAAAGCCATCTACATCTGCACTTTTTTAAGTATGGTATAGTATGGTCGTACTGTTGTATAGAATATATTCAATACAAGCCAGGCTTGTAATGACCTTTTTCACAAGAATAAACCACCCTTGTTAACTTTGTGGAAAGCTAATAGCCAATGAGAATGAGGCACTGGAGTGCCCTCTGGGTTATATTCAGTCACACACGATACCTCCTTAGTTAGCACCTTTGCAATTCTCGTCAGTTGTCGCGACCCCTTGACCTCTGTGAATCTGTTCTCCGGGCTAATGAACCACCATGACACTTCACTGTCTAAAGAACACTAAATTCTTTTTCTCCGAGATGGAAGCAGGTGTTGGAACGGTTTTCTCTGGTCATTACAGCTGGTTAAATTCTGATTTAGCTCCAGTACCCCCAGAACTCCCCCCCCCCCCCCCCCCCCCCCCCCCCCCCTCCCCGTCAGAGTGAGTTAGCCTCATGCCCCTTCGCGTCCCTTCTACATGTAGGATGGGGTCCGGTGAAAGTCTGTCCAGCAACGCTCGGAGATAAGTCGTGAATTCCTGGGATTTTATCCTCCATAACCTATTAGCATCCAGAAGTAAAAAAACATGTCATAGCGTTCTATAGCATTCAAGAATAGGTTTAATCCAGATGGATCAAGCTATTAGGAACTGCCTCACTGAGGGAGCCAAATGTTCCCTGCAGTTACACAGGCAGGCCGATAGAGGGCAGGTTTTGTGGCAGATTGACACGGTTTCCTGTTGTCCAGTCAGTCATTTGTACAGACATTATGCATGTGAGATGCAGGCACCCGTACTGTAGGTCCTGCAATTTCAGTGTTTCGGTCAGTGATTCTAAACTTAATAATCACACATTTCTAATATAAACCAATAGATAAAATGTGAATTAAATAACCCACATGATACATTCGTTTAACGTTTTACAATAATCGGATTTGTGTGGATAAGTTAAGCCACCACGGGAAATATTAGAATATTTAAATTATAGTTAGCGTAGTTATGGAGAGAGTTAAACACAGATAGTTTTATCTGAAAACAAACTGTTTTACAATGCAAATGAAGATTTCTTAAGCAAATAACTTTAAAGTAAATGCTGTAGTCTTGGGGGTGCCTTTGAAGATGAGTGTCTTCATTTTAATTTCAACAGAGACATGAGATGATTCCAGGATAAATTGTATGAATGCAAATCAGAATACATGGAATTAATACAGGCTTTTAATGAACAAAATGAGAAATATCACTGATCTTTACTAAGCTTGGGGGTAACAAATGATGTTTAATGCAGGCAGAACTTCATAATATTAATGAGTTTTTTGCAATTAAAAGTGTGTTTTAAAGCTGGTTTAATTAGACAAAATGGTATTCATAATTTATTTTCTTCTCTGAGCAGAAAATAGAATGAAGTAGCATAGAAACTTTTGTGTTGATTGAACAATCATCGATTAACATATAATTTAAATTATATTAATAAACTACATATTAATAGATATGTTTTTACAGTGCATACTTCACAAATTACAAATTCTCCTGACTCACCACATCTTTACCTGTGGGCACTGAAAGGTGGCCTCTACTTTACAGAATGTGTCAGCTGACAAATGTTTTCCTTCAGGAAATACATTTTAGCCCCAGCTAATGCCAGCTGGCTTTGTTACAATGGAGGGCTTACGTTACCTGCCCAGTCAAAGGGCCAGTTAGTATTACGTGCAACTTCCTCTTCTGGGCAGCCTGGAGAAGGATTTTGTCCTAGCCCCCCCCAGCCCCCCCCCCCTCCGAATCACATTCTTGTTCACACTATGAAATGGGGAAATCAGTTGTGCTCCTACATGGCCAAAACCCCCTAATGGTTTGCACCACAACGTCCAGATCATCGGTTCCAGTGACTGCATCAACAGAAGTGTTTCCATGGCGCCCACCAGTGGAGCTCCAAACCCGCTGATTGGCTCATCAGCAGTGTTGCGTACCTAACAATCTGACAACCTGAGAGGGTTTGACTGGTGGTCATGCTAGCTGCCTAGTATTAATATGAGCTAGCGTCCTGTGACCTTATTTGCAAACACCTCAGAGCCAGGCCTCACGTACAAAATTTTTAAAATCAATACTGTAACATTCGAATTGCTTTGCTGTTATGCAGTCCATTTGGGGCTGTTGTGGCTCAAGTTGACAACAGCCTTGAGAAGTACGGTGTTAATGTAGAACAATACTTTTTTTTTGTTGTTATTTTTAAAACAATTTACAAAGAATCATGGTCCGGTTTTTTTTTTTGGGGGAGGTTGTGAGATTTATGACTGATGTAATCTGATACTGGAGACAAACAGCAGGGTGACTGCGAGATTTTAGATGCCATGGTGACTCTCCATCCTGGCAGCGATTTGCAACGGACATTATTTGAGTCTCTCCTGATTCTCCCCCCTCAGCTATTTCAGATTTCCCAGATAAGAGTGACTGGATAATGGTTGTACAACACAGCCTGCAAGACTTCTTCATCCTGAAAGGAGGATTGATGTTCTTTTTTAAAATTTTTATTATTTGCTCTTGCTTCTTTTTTTTATCCGTCATTAAAATTCACATTAGCAGAACCCACAAACTTTACCCATCTTCGCTGTCACTTCTGACCCATTTTCCGCTGCTTTAATCCATATTAGCTCTTCGCGATGTCGGTAAAAAAAAAAAAATTACCACCCCAGCTGAAGCGGGTTCGCACATGATCTACTTTCCATTCCCTCTGAAGACTTTGTTATGGAGACACGGTGAAGTTCGAGTAAATGAGCTCTTCCATCCTACCACGCCACCGCAACAATGCTGCGAGATTGCTTTCTGGCTTGTGTTTGTTTACCAGCTCTAACATTTTCAGCAATCTTCTTTTTTTTTTATCTTTATGTCTGCCGCACAAACAGACAGCCGCGCAAACAGAGGCACAGCCAAGGCGGCATTGTTTGTTAGCATGAATATGTTCGCGGTAGGTCTCGCGACCTCAGAAAAACTGGGGCGCAATTAATGTTTCCCTCTCTCTCTCTCTGAAACTTCAGGTGCCAAAGAAAAGATTTCATTAGCGAACCCAGTAAATCAGAGCTGAAGAAGAGAGGGCATGTTTGGAGATGAGAGATGGATTTCTTTTACAGGATAAAAATAATCGCTCAGTGTAGGTTGTACAATACAGTACCACCATGGCATGTAATTATCATCAAAATGTGATTTTTGTTAATGATTTTCCACCACTGTTAGAAAATTGAGCCCTTTCAGGGCTTCATTTAATTGGCCTATGCTTCCTGGGTTTTATATGTCACAGAAAGAATGAATGCACGTGCCAGGTGAAAATCCTATTGTTGTTTTTTTTTTTTTTTTTTTTTGTGTGATTGAATATGTGTACACATTCATCCTGCAATATTTTTTCCAAGTCTTAGCAAAGGTGTTCTTTTTTTAATATAAAGTTGTATAACAGGTGCTTAAGAAATATTACCTTACTTTTTAATTAGTGCGTCATATATCATCCAGTTTTATCGCCTACTCACTTAAAATCAATAAAATGCTATACGGCATTGTTGAAGCTACTATGGTGACCTCTACTGCACAATACCGCAGCTGATGAACATTGAAAAGCTGGCATATTGATGCTAGTCAAAAATCTAACGGCACGCAGTATCCTCCTCTGTCAGACTGCAGGTGTGTTTAAATCTACATAACGCATTCATTTCAAATCCCATTCTCTTTCTCTCTTTTCTTCTTTCTACAGTATTTAACCCCAGGGCGACGCTGGAGCACAGCCTGAGGGTAGGTAGTGCATGACGAATTTCAGCAGTGCGGTTTCTCCCAAACGCTATTACTGCTGTCGTACCGACACCGAGTCAGTCCTCCGGCTGATGTCACGTTAGAATGCTTCCCTGTTTGAGCTACGCTAGCAGTTAGCTCAGACCCGCATGAAAAGGTGCCTGTAAGCGTATTCATGGATGGAGAACTATGGGACGAACGCTAAAAAAAAAAAACTTGTTTAACCTGTCGGATATGACTCGTCAGGTGAGATGAGGACCTGCACTGGTGTCTTTCCCTCCCCAGGAGTGGGTGCTTGGGGGGGGGGGGGGGCTGCATTTAACTGTTTCTTTCTGAGATGGGCTTTGTGACAGACTTTTACAGGGAAGGTTGTGTTCCGTGCTAGTTTTGGAAACGGTGATCTCTCTTTTATTCTCACTGAATCACACATGCACACACAAACACACACATTAACACAAACACACACGCGCACACACATTAACACAAACGTACACACGTACACGCACATAAACACCAACACACACACACAGTCACAAACACACACACACACACACACACACACACACTTTTGCTCCTCACACACACTGGCTCCCTCTCTCTCTACTCCCCTGGCCCAAATAAGAAGAGGAGGAGGAGTTGCTTGTGTCTACTTTTTAAACAGGGGCCCCAGGACATGGAGGTGACCTTACGTGATTACATGAGCAATTTTTTTTAATGAAACTGGGGTGCAAAGTTTTGGTTGTCTTTGTCTTGGCAAGTTTAAAAAAAAAACCCCAGTTAGTCCCAGGCCTTCTCCGTTTAGCCAAAAGTTGTGTGAACACAGAACGCTTTCTTTGTGAACTCATCTGGGATTACTTGAGGACAGAGAGCTGACTGGTGTACAAGTGTACACAAAAACATTGATTATGCCACTGTTTTTTTTGGGGGTTTTTTTTCGACCTGTGGCCATACGCGCACGCAACCCCGGTTTTCCTTTTCGCGTGTTCTCAGAAACACTACCGCTCCTGCTGAGAAAGGGACAAAGAGAAACCGCGTCCGCCATGTTGAGAATAATGGCGGCAGTAATCCAAAGCCAAAGTCGTCGGTCGACAGCAGACCCCCTGCCATCATCATGAATAGCAGTTGATCTGCAATTCTGTTTAACACCTTGAGGTGTTCTTACACACGCCTCCAAATAGCGATGAGGATGAAGGCCGCACACGCCAGGAAAATATGAGGCCAGCCGAGTAGGTGGTGGTCTGAAATTTCAGAAAGAGCGCCCGCTTTAATGGTCCATCTTGACCCCATGGTGCGTGTTCCACAGTTTGGCATTGCACGGGTCTATTTATTTCCAATCTGCTCCTCAGTACTGTAAGTAAATGTATTTTTCCTTTTTCCAGCAGATAAACCCTTCACCAGTCACCCAGAACAAGTCAAATGGCTCAAAAAACCCAGCTTTCGTTCCCCGGGAAAGGACTCCAGGCCACACTGACGATGCCATTTTAACAAAACCGCAGACCTCTCCGTCGAAGCCGGCCGATCGCCCGAACCTTAAAACGACCTTGGTGACGTTAAGCCGCAACTTCTTCGAGGTGTCCAGCGGACGGCCGTCCGCGAGGAGCAGGAGAGACGGAAATCCTTCCTCCGAAATTTCTGCGAAAAGTTCGAAAGGAACAGTCCCCCTCGGTTGGACCTCTCGGAGATGGTGTCCCGAATATATGTGGAGGAGAAGCACAGAGTCCTTTACTGCGAAGTGCCGAAAGCTGGCTGCTCCAACTGGAAGAGGACCCTGATGGTCCTAAACGGCCTCGCGGACGCCACGGACAGGCTCTCCCACGATGCGGTGCATTATGGGAAGCACTTAAAAAAACTGGACAGCTTCAGCAGGGCGGGCATCCAGGAGCGACTGGCCAGCTTCACCAAAGTGGTGGCGGTCCGGGACCCCGTCGAAAGGCTGGTGTCGGCTTTCCGGGACAAGTTTGAGCAGCCCAACCCCTACTACCACCCCGTGTACGGGCGCGCCATAATCCGCAAGTACAGGAAAAACGCCACCCAGGAGGCCTTGCTGTCGGGGTCGGGGGTCACGTTCGGAGAGTTCGTCCAGTACCTGCTGGATCCGGATCGACCGGGCGGGATGGACATCCACTGGGAGTCGGTCAACAGGCTCTGCTTCCCCTGTTTCATCACCTACGACTTCATCGGCAAGTTTGAGACCCTGGAACAAGACGCCAATTACTTCCTCAGCCTGGTGGGCGCCCCTGGAGATCTGAGGTTCCCTTCCTTCAAAGATAGGCATTCAACCGAAGAGAGAACTACTCCCTCAGTCGTCAGCCACTACATTAATCAAGTGCCCCCGGCAGAGAGACGGAGGATATATGACTTCTTTTACTTGGATTATTTAATGTTTAACTATACAAGGCCGTACAGCAGTGTGAACGTTTCACAGTGAAAGCTGAAACCAAACTGAGTGAGTTGTTTTGTGTACAAAAATAGCTATCACTGTTATGACAGGGACAATTGATTTACCAAAGGTGTTCTTTGGAAGTTTCTTTTTCTTTTTTATTATAAGAATATATCTTTTTTTTTAAGTTTTTTGGAGTCTTGTGCTCTTGTTACTTGAATACATAGGACTACACACCCATTTATTATTTCTTATGATAAAAACAAACTATTTGAAAATGGGTGCGCTTAATTTACACTGGACAGCACAAATACACTGTTTATGTGAACTGAAAGGATAACATTCAGTGGCATTTGACACTTCATACACCAATATCATCTTGGGTGTCTTCCTTCTGTCATTAAAAAAAATTGGATTCCTATTTTTCCTGTTTCTGATTTTATTCCAGGTCCTTTGACAGTTGTCTGCCTCTTCCACAAAATTACACACACAACAGATAAATATGGCAAAATCAGTAATGTCCATATCAACAGATTTCTGGCACTACATGTATCTAACTAAAATGAAATTCAATATTTCAAAAAAAATCTTTTAAAATACAATGGTAATAAATAATTAAATAATTACTACCTTGTTTTTTAAAAAAAAAATAGGTAGAGGTGCAGAGTACATAAACAGCTTAGCGTTGTTAGAAAATTAGGGAAGCAGACAAAAGGCTCACCAGTGGACATGAATTCTGATCAAAGTACCAGCCTGTAGCCAACATTAGTGAGAGTTTATTGCATATGCTCGAAATAGCTAAATATGAGTAGCTCATAATTCACAGATTCAATAATTTAGGCTATATATGTTTATATATTTACATACAGCATATAGGCCTACAATATACTATGTTAAAAACAGCATTTTATAGTTGCGTTTATACAGAAGGAGAGAGATATTTCTAGATTTTGATTCACAGCACGAGAATAGTCACACATCTCTTCCAGCATTTAGTGAGGTCCGCAACGTTTCGTGGAGGATTTACTGCATCATAAGAACGTTTATTCTTTCCCGACTGCGATTCAGACCAACTGCCTGAAAAGTAGACCATCTAGAGCAGTGGAGAAGTGCACCTTAATTGTATACTGAGGTCTTGTCGGCCATCAGTGCAGCTGTTCCAGGGGAAATGCCAAATCAGACAGAGGTGATTTAAGGTACCTGCAGTTCCCGAAGGGGTACTGTCACTGTGCTCTGTTAGATTAAGGACCGAATGCGTACTATTGTGGACGGTCCTTCAGCACGTTCACCGCGGCCTGAAGGACGCAGTCGCGGTCGTTTCAGTAACCCGATCCTCAGTGAAGCAGCGAATGTCCAGACAGAAGTATAAAAGCGGGTAATTGGCCCGCGCGTCTGAGAGGCATGACAGAGCGCGCGGTGTTGGGAGATCTGAGGTGAGTGGGTAAGGGGCTCCTCCGTACTACGATCTGCACATTTGTGTCGTCTGGGTACAATCCGGAGCATTCAATGTGTTTCGCATTACTTTGTTCAGGCGGACATTAATGTATTTTGCACAGTTATTAACTTATTTAACACAGTTTATAACTTACTTCTGACTTATTTTCAGAAGTCCACGTGTTGGGTAAATTCAGTGTAAATCTTGCAAGATTGTGCAGACACTGTTTTGGACAAGTAGCCTGTATCTAAGAATTATGCACGATTGTGCAGACACTGTTTTGGACGATTAGCTATACCTCAAAATTATGCGTAAAGAGAACTATTTGTGGGATAAATAGAATTTATTTGAACATAGTTTTTAGAGTGCTGAAAATAAACATGTATACTGTCATTGTCCTAATCACAGCAGTCACGTTAAGGTTTTTTTTTTATTTATTTTTTTTTAAAACCTTTCTAATATCAAATGATTGGCCCGTATAGACAGAAAACATTCGCAACATTTTGAGCGTGTTTTTGAACATTTTCCAAAAGACGGTTGCTTGCGTTTGAGTGATATCCAACTACTGTCCTCGTGCTGTGCCAGTGTGCAACTGTAGGTTCAGTAAACAACCGGCGGAAATGTAAGCTACAATTTAGGGCTACATAATGCCTTAACTTTTCTTCATTAATGTAGAAGTCGAATCACATTTAGCTAACGTACATTCAATTAACCACTCAGTATAACCATTGATTTTTACTTTATTGTGTGCAGAAAATAGATTTGGCTCATTAGATATATAGATTGCTTCTTTTTTTAAAATAATTTAAAATATATATATTATTATCGATTACAATTAATGATAATCATTCCACGAGAACATCCTCATTAAATTTGTGGAAAGAAGTGGTCCGTTTGTCGGTAGAGTTTAAGGACTTTAAAAGCGCTTGCTCAGAGAGCTTACATGCAATGAATGCATTTCGCAGTAATTGTTGAATAGGTCGTAGAGTTAGCTTGGAGCACAGTAGACATTGCCTTTATAAACAAATGAAGACGGCGTGACTTTCCGTGACTAGCACTAGGACTCACCTGCTCGCACTGCAGCTACCGCGTTACGCGCGCTTCTGCAGGTGGCAAAAGTTTGCGCAAAATGAGTCGCTGCATGTTTAAACGCTATCCCCCCCCCCCCCCCCCCCCCCCCCCCAAAAAAAAAACACGTTGGAGATCCTCTCCTTTTTCTCAAAAAAAAAAAACATTTTACTTGTGGTAGACAGATCTTACGGCACACCGTAAGTAGAGATGTAGAGATGAAACGATGCGCCGGTTCATTAAACTTTATAAACCTAAGAAGCGCTTTATCCTATGGATTAGTCTTTGACACGAGTTACAAATGGACGTATCCATTATACTTGCTAGACAGAGATAGTTTCAGATATAGCTGGCTATCTTTGATTAATAATTCAATATTAATCTGGTTTTTGTTATTTCTGTCAATTAACTGACAGTTCATAAATTATTCAGCCATCGCAGATTATGGTATGAAAGGAGAGTTGATACTGGGAGAAGAAAAGTGTAAGAGAAGGGTAAGTCTACACTTCCAAATATGCTTTCAAACAAAATGTTTCATTTGAATACTGTGACGGCTTAAATTTGAAATCTGGTTTGTACCCTGATGTCTGCTTCGAATTATTCCCTTTTAAAGTTTTCCTTATGAGGTGTATAAGTGTGGGTAGGAAGTGTAACAGTGGGGCAAATCATCCTGCTGCTCCTTTGAAGTATTTTTGATTTTACTTTTTAAAGCTTTGCTCTCTCTCTATCTCTCTCTCTTGTACAAAATACATGTGCACACATTAACAGCACGGAGGCACTTAAATCTGAAGTGTGTCAGAAGGGGGAGAAAAAAAAAAAAACTTTGTTCTTGCCAGTTGAATAAATGATTAGGCTTCAGAGGGAAAGAGGGAGAGAGAGAGAGACAGTGAGCGCGACGTGTTCGGTTTTGTTGTGTTGACTTTTCCGCACGGAACTCTGGCGGTCCTACAGTGACCTGCGTGTCTGGTTTGCAGTCGGATGCCGGTGCTCGTCCGTTTCATTGAGACCCTCTGCTCGTCAGTTCCCGCCCCCATTAGTTCTCAGCCAATCATTAATCCCCTCACGCTTGTCCACGGGAGGAGTCAGTGGCTGTTTAAATGGACTGCATTTATATAGCGCTTTTATCCAAAGCGCTTTACAATTGATGCCTCTCATTCGCCAGAGCAGTTAGAGGTTAGGGGTTAGGTGTCTTGCTCAAGGACACTTCGACATGCCCAGGGCGGGGTTTGAACCGGCAATCCTCCGACTGCCAGACAATTGGTCTTACCTCCTGAGCTATATCGCCCCCGAATATGTTTAGAACAGAAACAGTCGATGCCCTGTGCCTCACCTCTCAAGTGGAGATGATTGCCTCAGCAATTAATTATATATTTTAATCGCTGTGCGAACACAATGACGGTGACAAGGGCACGCTGCCTTCAGGAAGCCGGCATGTTTGTTAATAGCTGCGCACCCCACTCTTTCCAAGCTAATTAGGCTAAAGTAATCATGGAGGATATCTGAGCAGGGGTTTGTGCCGCGGGCCGCGGGAGCGTTAGCGTAGCGCCCACAGCGGTCCCGGTGCCGTGCGGTGAACGCCCCCCCGGCGGTTTTTGTGCCGTTACCTTCATCCAGGCGGCGCCTGTGCTCGTGCAACCGCTCCCGCGCCATGGCGGCATTCAAGGGCGTCTGGACGCAGGACTTCTGGCGGGCGGCGTCCGGCGAGTTCCTGGCGACGCTCATCTTCGTCCTGCTCAGCCTGGGCTCCACCCTGAGCTGGGCGGCGGCGGCGGCGGCGGCGGCGGCGGGCGAGGAGAGGAGGAGGAGGAGGAGAAGAAGGCACCGCCCGCCGACCTGGTGCTGATCTCCCTGTGCTTCGGGCTGACCATCGCCACCATGGTGCAGTGCTTCGGGCACATCAGCGGCGCCCACGTCAACCCCGCCGTGACGGCCGCCATGGTGTGCGCCCGCAGGCTCAGCCTGGCCAAGGCCCTCTTCTACCTGGCCGCCCAGTGCCTGGGGGCCGTGGTTGGCGCCGGGGTGCTCCACATGGTGACTCCGGAGTCCGTGAGAGGAGGGCTGGGGGTTACTGAGGTAAGGTCAACTGCGCTGCAAAAAAAAAAAAAAGAAGAAGAATTGATAATGATAAACAAAGAAATTAAATAATAGTAATAATAATAAACAAAGGAATAGTAATAGCATGGAATCAATCAGCAACTTTATTTTTACCCTTCTACGGGATTTTTCCCTCCTACGTTTTTTTGCATAAATGCAGTTTGGCAAGTTTGCTAGATTGCCTAGTGTAGCTCGACTGCGTGTGTATGGATCAGTGTGTTCTCCGGGATGCGCTGGAACACCAGACAGAGAGCAGGATATGTGGAAAATGTCTCAGGGTCACGTGCTTCAGTTGGAAAACGTTTGTACGTGTGTGTGTGTGTGTGTGTGTGAGAGTGTGTAAGGTCACTGCCACTCTCCACAGGTCAACAGCGCCATCTCTGTGGGCCACGCCCTAGTGGTGGAGCTGTTCATCACGTTTGAGCTGGTCTTCACCGTGTTCGCCACCTGCGACGCCAAACGCAGCGACCTCAAGGGCTCGGCCGCCCTGGCCATCGGCTTCGCCGTCTCCATCGGGCACCTGTTCGCCGTGAGTCCACGATTCGTCACATTCGCCGTTTCCTCGTGAGACCGCGCTATCAAATTCGGTCACCAAAAAAAACAAAAAAAAACTGTTTGTTTAAAAGGCAGGATTATCATGACAGTTCCGACTCCATTGTGCCGGGGAAGCTTTTCGAGTCCTCTGCCGAGCGGGTCCCCTGTCGTGACCCCGTTCAGTCTTCATCATCGGCGCGGCCTAACTTCGCTTTCCCATGGGCTAGATCGGTTAGCCGCTGGGCCGAGTAATGATGTCATATCCATAGCAACGGCCCCAGAGGGCTGCAGTTCGTCCGTCCCCCCCGCGGTGAGTGTTTTGAAAACTTCTCGGCGCTAAAAGTCCCCAGCTGCTGTAGCTCGGGTCACGGAAGTGAGGGGGGGGGGGGGGGGCGGGGGGGTTCTCCCCCAGCTTTTTTAGCGATCGTTAGACGCGTTTGGCGTACGAACAGCCAACGCTTTCGGTCGGCGGCTAATGCCTTGTCCGTCAGCTGACAGGTAAACGAGGGGGCGGGTTTGAGGAGCGCGGCCAGTGGCGATCTGAGGTGTAGCCGAGTTTTGGGAGGATTGTGCCTACTGTCACCCCCCCCCCACCCCCCATCCCCCACACAGACGCAGAGCGCAGGTCTGTCTAGCGTTTCCTAGCAACGGCGGAATGTTATGCTTAATGGTACATATCAGTTTCATTTAGTTTTGAAGGAGTTTTAAAATTATTTCATTGCATAAAAATGATTTCATTACATGTCAGAGGCAGAGCAGTCAGTGGGATGAAGGGTGTTGTGGGTTTACATGGACTAATTTCCCCTCCTGAAGGAAGCTTCCCGTTTTCTCCACAGTATGCCGTTGTTTTTGGTATCATTGAAACAAGTTAATTTTAAAATGCAACAGTCCATTGGACACTTGCTTTTGTCCCATAGTGCAGATTCAATTCTATATAGTTCCCTGAAACAACCTTAATAGCAAATGCATGTGTGTGTGCATGTGTGTCTGTGTGAATGTGTGTGTGCGTGTGTGTGTGCGCGCATGCATGTGTGCTTGTGTGTGCGCATGTGTGTGAATTTGTGTGTGCACGTGTGTGTGTGTGTGTGTGTGTGTGTGTGTGTGTGTTCGTACGTGTGTAAAAAAACCATACACACTCACACACAAACCGCCTCAGATTCGGAAGTCTCTAACCACTTCTCTCTCGCTCCGTGCTCTTGTGTTCACGACCTGCCCCTTCCCCTCCTCTGCTCTGTTTCAGATCCCCTACACGGGCGCCAGCATGAACCCCGCCCGCTCCTTCGGCCCGGCCGTGGTGACCTGGAGGTGGGAGAACCACTGGGTGAGAGGGGAGCGCGAAACGCGGGCCGTGGGGGGCGGGGGGGGGGAGGGGGGGGGGGGGGGGGGGGGGCGGGGGGGGAAGGGCACGGAAGGTTGTAGCCTACGCGGTGGGGGATTTAGCCATGTGAGAGGGGGCACAGGGAAATGCGTGTAACCGCTTTGCCCTCGCTGCGCTAGCTGGCTCGCTGTCGCCGCCCCTGTGGAGAGGAGGCGTGCTGCAGCCTGTGCGGTGGGGATTTAGCGTGTGCGCTAAAGGCGGACGGGGCAACGAGGGGGTTTCTGTGTGCATCCGCTTCCCCTGGCTCTGTGTGCATCCGCTTCCCCTGGCTCTGTGTGCATCCGCTTCCCCTGGCTCTGTGTGCATCCGCTTCCCCTGGCTCTGTGTGCGTCCGCTTCCCCTGGCTCTGTGTGCATCCGCTTCCCCTGGCTGTGCTTGCGCGGCTGTCATCACCGGCGCTAACGGGGTTTCCATGGCGAGCGTAAGTGGATAAGGTCAGATCAATATGTCATCTTAGCGGCTTTATAAAGGGGGGGGGGGGGGTTGGGGGGTGGTGTTCGGCCCCACAGTGTCCGAGGGGCCCTTGCACTCCACCTCCAGCTGTCAAAAATAAAAACATTTTACTTGACCGCGATCCGATATCGCCCGTGACCTGGGATTACCTTTCCGTTCCTCTTTTTAGTGGCGTGCCCAAAAAGTACCCGTTTGTTTTGCACAGTGACCGCATTTGCCATGGCTGCAAAACTTAAAATAGTTGTAGCGTTGCTAAAGATCATCCCGCCCTCCCCTCGCAAATAAAATTCTCACCACAGGTGTCAACGTCGGCACTTTTCTACGTATCTGCTTGTGCTCCTTAAGCAGGAAGATTTGGCTCTGGGCCGTCACTTTACATTACCTTACACCCGTCTATTTACAGACACCTATCCAGTGTCTTACAAAACAACATGCACGAGCCTTTTCCAAAAAAAAAAACAGAAAAACAAACTGGAGTAAAT
This sequence comes from Anguilla japonica, assembly GCA_025169545.1. Lineage (NCBI taxonomy): Eukaryota > Metazoa > Chordata > Actinopteri > Anguilliformes > Anguillidae > Anguilla > Anguilla japonica. The sequence goes on along the minus strand of CM045886.1, from coordinate 65,568,884 downwards.
ACTTAAAACAGTAATGTAAAACAGACAACAACCAGGAAGAATGCCGGTCCATCTTTGTCGAGTTTGTTGTGACACGTTACTTCCTCTTGGCACACGTCGATTTCTGTCACCTCCTTATGATGTCACAGGAGCATTTCCGCTGACACTGGAATTCGGAAGGCCCGAGGTCCCTGGGGGGGGGGGGGGGGGGGGGTTTCGTTACAGAAAGAGTCTGGCGGGCATTTGACCCCAGAATCGTAAATCGCTTACTCTGAAAGGCGAGGAATCGGGGGCACCCTGCAGCTGGGAAAAGGAGGCTCGTGTTTGTACGTCTCCCCGCATGGTTGCCAAAGAGATGTCGGAAAACCCGCTGGTGCTGGGATTATGTTTACCGATTCATCTGCCAATCAAGACATTGTTCCGCGGATGAATGCTCATTAATCTCCTCGACGTCGGCTCTGAGGAGACTCTTCTGTTCCCTGCCAGCGAGGAGCTGGCGCTGTTGAGGAGAGGGCAACGGGCACTGATGCCGACGCACGGCATTACTTAACAAGCACACTTCGCATGACAGGCGTCTCATCTCGGCAACATTAACGGTGTCAGTGTTGGTTCTGCGTCTGTGCGGAGCGATGTTTGCTCGAAAAAATGGAGGGAAAAAAAAAAAAAAAATGCCTGGGGGCCATTTGGAGTTGTGTGCTGCAGAACATTCTCGCCTTCTCCGCGGTAACAACAACAAAAGTCCACCGCCGGTCCGTCCCCCCCCCCGCGGATCCATCGCAGGGCTCTCTGTATTGGAAATGCCTCTGTAGCAAGTGGTCCACGTAATTCTACAAAAATATCTCCCGGCCGCTTTGATGTGCACTTCTGCAGCAAACCGGCATCAAAGTTTCATAAAGCGAATTTCACATGTGCAAATGTTTTATACATCAAGAGAGTAAAAGGAGCAGGAGGAGGGAAAATTGCTCGCGAAAGCATAGGTGAAGTGCGTTATCGTTCAGTTTCGTGTGGCGGGGAGCGTGGGGTGGGGTGGGGGGGGGGGGGGGGGGTTGGGTGGGGGGCGGGGGTTAGGTAAGTTTTTGCAACGACTCTGCAGGCCTAAATGCAAACGGGGTTTGCTGGGAGGGTTTGAAGTTTAGGCTGAGGTCTTCATCTGTCCCGCCCATGGGGGTGCGCTGCTCTTGTCTGGGGTCTCACTTTTTCTCACGCCCCGTCCCGTCCCGTCCCGTCCCGCAGGTGTACTGGGTGGGTCCCATCATGGGCGGGGTCCTGGCCGCCGCCCTGTACGAGTACCTGTACTGCCCCGACCCGGAGCTGAAGAAGCCGCTGGGCGGCGCCTTCGCCCAGGACCCCTACCCCTCGGCCAAGTACAAGGAGGTGGCGGACGGCAGGTTCCGCGGGGACGCGGACGAGCTGGTGGTCAGCCCGGGCCCCTTCCCCGCGCCGGACAGGCCCGAAAAGAGGGACAGGGACCCGTCCGGCGAGGTCCTGTCCTCCGTATGACTAGCGAGGAGCGCTGAGGAAGGACACGCCCCCGCCGCGCTCTACCGCTGCCCTGCCTCCGCCCTCAAAGAGACGGACCTCCTGTGAGCGCGCGCCCCCTCTCGGACCCTGGCGCTCAAATCGCACCCAAGTCTCGGGGGGTGGGGGGGGGGGGGGGGCGACAACCGCTGGTTCTCCTCCCCTACCTTTACCTGGGACTCAGTCTGGAGAAGACAGTGTCTGGCCAATCAGTAGCACCAATTGTTCACATGATTACCGGGAGGAAAAGAAAATCAGGATCGGATTTCTACTCCGGGGGACAGATTTGCGTTTTGACGCTCTAAGGAAGTCGAGCAGGGTCGACGTCACTACACTAGATAATTCGGGTTACTTCGCTCAAGCGAACAATGGCAGTGCCCACCTAGGATTCACCTACCAACCCCTGGTTATTTGGCACAGTTAAGTTATCTGTAACCAGCAAACTGTGGCCGTTGCGGTCATGGTAGCCATTCTACTGGTATGACAGCACCGGAGAACCCATTCGTGTCTTTTCTCCTCTGAGATGTGCTATGGGATATTATCATTAGATAACAATGGTAATATTTACTCTGTGACAGTCAAGATGACGTTACAGAGAGGTCGCGTACTGCACAAGGCCTGCTCGGACGTTCCCACAAGGCCTTTTTTTGTGCCTGTCTCCTTTCTCAGTGCTCAGTACTCCAATGAGAAATGCTCGGTTCAGCATTCAGAGACTCTACACTGTGCTGCCATTCAACAGTGTCACACACCTTTGACTTTTAGCACAGGTTAGTTTAGCGTAGCTGCAGCGTAGCTGCAAAAGTAATGCTTTTTAATGATTTGCCGTGTATTTTTTTTTATATTGTACATCTTCTGGTACGTTTTTGCCTGAGGAATTCTGTGTTGGATTTTGGCTTGTCCACTTCCTGTTCGTCGCTCAATTCTGCTGATCTTTAGGTCTCTCATTTCTTGACAGGCGAGTGGTTTTGCGAATACTGATTATAATCGCACCAATGAAATGGTAAATGGTAGTTATCTTTCTCTTAGAATCCCATACGCCCGTGAGTGCTTTCCCAAGTATAACCAACACAATTGAACATATAGAGCTGTCAAGAATCCCTTATTACTATGGCCAAGATGAACTGATATAAAGGAATGTTATTCCCAATCTTGATAGCAGCAACCACACAGCTGTAAAAGTCTATTTTTGATAACTTTTTTAAAAAATCAATGCAGTTTAAACATAAAATAATAATAATGATAAAATAATAAATATCAGGAAACTGAAAATCTCGCTGGAGTGTTCCATGATTTTCAGTGCACACGTACGTACTGCAGAATTTATTTCATGCCCTGGAGTCACTATTTTTTTATTTTTTTGATATATGGCTTATTTTCCAATATATTTTCTGTGTTGGCGTTCCCCAGCCACTCGACTGCATTGGGTGATACACTAGATAGAGTGTAATGGATTCATTGATTGCAGGGTCGCAGGGGTTGTGATACCTTGTTCACAGAGGATTACAGAGTTGTGATGAATCGGATTACAGCTGCACTACAGCCAGGGTGCTCTCTGCGCCATTCTGGGCAAAACCATAGACGCGGGAGGGAAGCACTAGCACCGGTAGCAAGTCAGCTGGACTCTATAAACACACCCCTTCAATTCGGTTCCACCCAGTGGGGTCATGTGACCCTGGGCGTGGCATCGTGAGAGAGCTGTGATGTCACAATGAGAGTCGGACAGTGACGCAGTTGATTCAGCTCACTGTGCCAGGATGAGACGATCAGTCAGGTGACTCTGTGTGTGTGTGTGTGTGTATGCGCTGACCTTTAACCTTTGTGATGTCACTGCTCCCCAAACACTCTTTCGGAAACGCTCGATTTATCGTATTTGCCGCCTTCGTTCAGCTCGCGTTTTGATTTACAGCAAGAGTCCACGTCTACTTCAGATAAAGAATGCAGACACCAGGATAAGGGTGCGAGAGAAAGAGTAACACTGATGCTTTACTGAGATCCTCATGTAAACCCAAAGCATCGACAGACCGTGATAATGTAAGAAAACACAAGCTAAATGGCTTTAAGCCCCATTGATTAGTGCTCTGCAGCCACAAGAGGGACCGATGCTGTTCGAGCTCCATCTGTTTAAATCCCATTATCGCCTCTCTGCTTGAATGAAAGACAATTTTTTTTCACATGGATTTCACTGTAAAACACTCAGACATTTGTCAAATAGTCCATGAAAAGCATTGGGTGATTTGATCCCTGTTAAATGCTGTAGGATGTTTGTGTTCTAGGCACAAGACATTTGTCTGTTTTTTGGACAAAACAGCACGATTCATCCATCCATCCATCCATCCATTATCTATACCTGCTTATCCTGGGCAGGGTCGCAGGGGGAACTGGAGCCTATCCCAGCGTGCAATGGGCAAGAGGAGCACTATTCAGATCATAGTAAATATAAATACAAGAGCAGTCCTTATCAATTGGTTGAGTTTATGTTTTTCAAACATAGATTTTGATTTTTTTTTATTTTAAATTGTCAATCGAATGTGTGTGAGGCTCTATATATGTTCTAACACTAAAATTTAAAGCAAATCACTATAAATACAAACCCAGATGACGTTACAACAAAATAATATCATTACATATGACTTGTGCTACGTATATATAAACATAACCATTTTGACATTCATTATAGTTTGTATGCATTATTATTTATTATTTTTCTACATTGGGATTTATCTGTTTAATTGTTATAGATATACCCTGTAACTGACCATATTGAAGCTATGGCTGTTGACTAATGTTAAAAAAAAAAAATTTCCCTGGCCATACTTGTGATTTTTTTACTTTCTTTTCTACAATATAGCATTCGGCTGAGAAAAATTCTTTTCATAGGCCTCCTGAAAATGTATCCGTAAACATACTGACTTTATTGACATTTCAGAAGCGGCTTCTCACCTGGAATTTAATGAGGGCTTTGGAGCGTGACCAGGCGCGGGGGGCGGGGGGTTTAGAGAGCGGGCGAGGAAGAGGAAGATTCAGACGCGCTGATGGTGATGGATGGGCTCCCCTAACAGCACACCCTGCTTCACACGCCGAGAGCGGAAATTACTTTCTTCTTTTTTTCTGGCCTTTCAGAGAGTAGTTTTATGTAATCTCATTCCATCACTGTGGACACAGAAATGGGTATTTTACTCTGTCATGAAGTTGTGTGATTCGTCAAAATGATGAGTTATTTCCTCAGAAGAAAAAAAAAGGGTAATTTTGTGTCCTCTGCATCAACAGTTACTCAAGAGCAGCTGGATGGCAGTTATAAATTGAAAGATAAGTACGACGCCGCAGACAGATCATTACTTATAATCTCAGGCATAATTGAGCTGACAGTATGTCCTATAAATGAGCCAGTCTCAGAGGTGCTACTGCTTCGTAATGCGAGGTCATATTACAGTTCTGTGAAGGTAGGCATTTTTTCGCTAACATAGGAGGTCTTGACTGAAGTAGAACGGAATGGGGTTGGAGCAGAAATTGATAATCGCACCACAACACACCACCATCGTCGTAGCTACCATGACCCACGCGCATGGTGTCAAATGCACAAGCGCATCGCCACACACATGAAAATTCAACATTAAAATAAAACACCAACCTCAAACTGACTTTCTACAATGAATAGAGAGGACTGTAAGGTGTCAGGATTGACCTACCGACAGTGAAAATCGTGTTAGCTCGGTGTTAGCTCCCGGTCTCGGTCGCGAACTGTGGAAAGCAGCACACCATGAGCACCTGGGCTGATTAGCTAACGCAGACCAGGTGCGTGTGCTGTCTCCACCAGCCGGCGCAGCCGAGGCCAATCCGCCTCTCCAGCGAACCGACTGCTACAGAAGCATATTGTAAAGTTGGAGCTTGAAGTTGTAGCTTGCAATTAGCTGAAGTACGTATGCTCAGCGTCAAGGTTTCTATTTGGGGTTTGACTTCTGACACGTTTGACACCCAAGCTTTTAGCAGTCAGAGACCCTGAAATGGTCATTTCCTATCTTCTCAGAAGAGTCTACATGGCCATTGGCTGTTCCGGACAGTGTTTGGACGGAGTTAATGTCAAGTTATGATTTTTTTCATCTTGTTCTGTTCGTGGAAATGAACGAAAGGATCAGAGCTGACTGCGTTCACTTTGATGAATGAGTGAGTTCGGACTCTTTACTAATCACTCTTCTGCAATAACAAACTCATAAAAAAGGAAATTGCACAAGGTTGTATGTTTCTTTCTCTTTTTTAATTCTGATGGGCACAGGTGACAAATTTAGCACATTGACACAACTTTTAAGACCTGGTGAACTGTACAGCGCTTCTTCTAGACCCCAGTGACAAATTCACGAGGCTGTTCATCCCACGCACATCAAACAGATGAAACACTCCCTCCCCATCGTGTGCACCCTTGAAAGCACAGACTGATAGGAGAAATGAGGTTTTAAATTTAAAGTTAGCACCTGTATTTTGATTTATGTCCGACCAAGGTTTGATGTTTGCGGATGTCACAAAATCCGAAGAGCAGAAACGAATCCCTGCTCCAGATCTTACGAGCGCGTACACACCCCGAGTGTGGCGCAGTGTTCTCTTTACAAAAGGCAACAGCACCATCTGCTGGCCGTTTGGGAAAATGGAAAATCTTGTAGTGTCCCAAAAAATTGTGATTGTGATTTGAACAAATGATTTCCAATGCTGGCTGTTCATTAGCGAAAACTATAATAGCTATTTTATGTCATTATAGCTTAGCCATTGTAACTTACTCTTTACTTGACCCTCAATTATTATTATACATGACATGACCAAAAGTATCTGGACACCCCTTGCTCTGGGGCTGTTTTTCGTGGTTTGGGCTAGGCCTCTTAGCTACAGTTAAGGCAAACATTAATGCTACGGCGTATAATCACGTTCTAGAGGATTCTGTGCTTCCCCAACAGTTAGGGCAAGGCCCTTTCCTGTTTCAGCAAGGCAATGCCCCCGGGCACACAGTGAGGTCCATATGGAAATGGTTTTGTTGAGATTGGTGTGGAAGAACATGACTGGCCTGAGAACCCTGACCTCAACTTCATCCAACGCCTTTGGAATCAATTGGAAAGCCAACTGTGAGCCAGGCCTAACTGCCCAATCAGTGCCGGACCTCACTAATGCTCTTCTGGCTGAATGGAAGCAAATCCCTGCAGCATTGCTTCAACCTCTAATATAAAGCCTTCCCAGAAGAGTGGAGGGTATTATAGCTGCAAAGGGTGGACCAACTCTATATCAATGCCCATAATTTTGGGTGGGATGTTGGATGCCAGGTGTCCACATACTTTTGGCCATTGCCAGTGTATATAACTTTAATTCTGCAAATATATCTATTTAATGACAGAACAAATTCTTATGCCCAGTACACAAATCTATGAATACATTAGCTAAATTGTGATTACGATTTATATATTTACAGAAGGTCAGATATGAACCTAATGAAAGCAGAGGATCATGTCAGTATATGAATCAATAGGATGCTCTTTGCAGCTCACAGACGGCATTTGGAACACATTCTCTAACAACTGTTACTGCTGGCCATGTGTGATAGGTACTATCCACAACAGTGGGAGAAAAGCATTCTTTCTAAAGCACCCTGCCTGTATGTCTTTATACTTAGTGCGTGAGGCTCCTGTGTACCAGACACTTAGAATGCAGTTAAGGGAACCGTTGGAGAAAGAGAAAAATATACTGGCTGTTGAAAAAGGAGGGTGCCATGTTGAAGTAGAAAGAAGCAGTGGGCGAAAAGGCTAAAAGATTTTTAAGTGAAGATTTAGTGTCCTCTATGAAAAAAATGCCCATCAATAATAATCCATGATTGTCCCGTTTTTTTTTTTTTGTGTGTATGTGGTATTTTTGTGTCTCCACTTTATGTCCATTGTGATCTTATTATTTATCTATTTTTTCATTTTGGTTGACACTTCATTTGACACTGGTTGTTTTTTTAAAAGTGCTACATAAATAAATTTAATTGATTCATTGATTGAATAATAACCCCTTGTCCCCCCTCAGTCTGTTCAAAATGATTATAAGCCGATGTCAAATTTAAATGGCCATTATGAGACCACGCTGTACATGTTGGGCTGCAAGAAGGAAAATGTTCAATTAGCATTTATCGCCAGCAGAGGGCAGTAATGGGCTTGTAAAAAAAGGCTGAGATTTAAGCTTGCAGTCCTGCCATGCTTGAGTACGAAGCAGAATGTGAATGATGGCAAATTGAGAATGATAGATTTCTTTATGATTTAAAAATAATGACAGTTTTCACCCGGTATCCAACTGCACAGTGGCAATATACTGTCAAAACTGCTCTGCTGAGCAGGAGGACTTGATCACATCTGCTTATAATTGTGTATTTCATCACAAGTTCTGGAATGGAATTAAAGCTCTGTGTGCTCATGACAGCACAAGCCCAGCAAGATTATCCAGGTTTTACCCGGATATACCCTGGCTACACCCTAGTTACACCCTAGTCATCTCTTTCTAACCGAATGTAGCCGAGTTTCACCTGAACACCTAAAACGCGTTTTACTAACTTTGCACCAACATTTCACCACAAAAATGCTCACTGGGACAACAAGCCAAGGCCAAACTGCAGCAATTTCAGGCAAAATATGAACCTCAGTGTAACACACTCCTCATCTTGTGAATCTGAAGTGTAGCGGACAATATGTACCGTTAAAAATAAATTGTTTCCAATTGTTTTGAGTACTCAAAAAGCACTTGCCCATTTGCCTAGCTTATGTCATTAGCTGACTATGATCAAGAGTTCACAAGCAGCAGAATTTGTGGCTTCATCCTGCCAGTGGTGGGTGGGTATGAATCAGCCAAGGGTTGCCTGGTTACCACTGAATTAGTTTCTCCTAATGACACACCGAGAACCAACAGCCTATCATTTGTCAGCTCCGAGAAAGACACCTTTACCCCAGTTGGCACCAGCAGTCTCCTTCACTGCAGTCGGGCCCGTAGGGCATGAAGTAGTCCGTGGTTTGGAGAGTTATAGTGCTCACCTTGCATAGGTGCAAGGGACACAATGAGTGACCCGAGGCAGAGCTGGCAAGAAAAGAATTGAAGAGAAAAAAAATAAAGAAGCAGAGAACCAATTTAAACACAGAGCACCTACTTACATCCGATACTTGTTTTTAACCCCGATCCCATCTAAAGTGGCTAAATTTCCGTCAGGCAGTTCTCTATATATCCGTATTTGTGGCAAAGGGCGGTTACGTTCAGTTATTTAGATTGTAAGGTTGGGTTACAAATTCACTAAATGCCACAAAACAGGAACTCATTTTCCTGCGGAAAACAAACATGGGTCCCCGGACAGACAGCAGTTTAAAGGCACGTTTCCATCCATCTTTATTTCAGGCTCAGGGGTGCTTTACCGCCCCAGTGCGGTCATAATAAAGGTTGTGGAGGAGTGGCGCTCTCCGGTGCTTCACGCTGAGGCCTTGCCGCACCCCAGGGAGTCTGGGTCGCCCCCAAAGCTGCCCATCTGCTGCTGGGCTGGCCCCCAGCAGCCCGAGCCACCGAGACAGCCGTCAATGGCTTCTTAAGTGAATTTTTATTTCCTTATTTATTTATTTATTTATTTATTTCGCTGTTCCTGGTCCACGGACTGTTTTGTTTCCCTCTTGCAGTGTTCCGCAGCTACTGTGCCGACTCAGATCACAGACTGACTGCAGGACTGTCCGTGTCTTGGTCTTTTCTGTTCCCGCCCACTCCCTTGGCCACGCCTCTCCTGATCGCCCTCCACTATTTGCCAGACCTGGCTGTAGCATCAAAGCTCAAGTAATGATACCAGGCCCAGCACAGTACTCTCTCTCTCTCTATGTATGTCCCTGCATTATATGGCCATGAGATACCGGCCCACACATTATTAAACACGGCGCCCCCTAGTGGTGGAATGACCTACCGACCATACCTTGGTCAGGAGAGCTGAATGATTTGCATTGCACAGGGACTTTCTGAAGGTGTATATAGTTGTGCGCTATTGGCTGTGTTGCGCTTGTGTTCATGTCATGCAAAGCACTGCAATATTTATGATTTCTGAGTCCATCAGCATAAGGGTTTCAGGCACATACAGACGATCAGGGTAGCAGTTTGACCCGTACTGACAGTGTCAGAGGAACAGTATGACCAAGTCTGTTGCACTGACACTGTCAAACAGCAAGCTGATTTCAACCGAAGTTTCTGCACAATTAATTCATTATTAAACACTTATTTCGTTATTGAAGCAGCCCTGCCACTTTTCTCGCAGATGTACAGTTTCCTGACAAGCCGAATCAACAGCGTGACTAATTTATTATCTCTGTAGCACGTCACCGTCACCTGGGCGCCGAACTTCAAAGGCGGAGCTGCTGCAGAGCGGCTTCCTGTCTCCCTGCACAACATCCTGTCTCGCTGCCATATGCTAATGCCTGTGCTGTTTATCCACCCTTCAGAGAGGGGGGGTGGGGGTGGACTCATTTGGGGGGTAGAAAAACGTTGAATTACAAATGTGTACACTTATAATTAGCGAAGACTATATTATTTAAAGGGGGGGGGGGGGATGTGCGCGGATATTTTTTTTCTTAAATCCCTGGGCATTGCCCATTAAACTGCATGCTGTGGTTAGTAAGGCGTCCCACTTCTTGCAACGTTCCCCGTCTTTTTTTCCCACAGCTATTTATTAAAATTTAAAACTTAATTGCTCCACTTAAATTAATTGGAAGGGGGGGGGGGGAAATCCAGTTAGTCTCTTTAAAAATGTATCTCCCGAAGCAGCGTCAATGCATGAAAACAAACAAACGCCACGATACTGAGAAACAGCACCGAGAGAGGGCTGTTTTCACTTCCAAACCTTCCTGAACGGTTTTTGAGGCACCGATTCTCCGAAACAGAATTCCAGGGAATCCAAAACAAGACGCAAAACCAAGCGACAGACCGGACCGGCTACTCCCCTCGCCCCGCTTACTGGGGCCGCGTCTAAAGCCAAAAGCGGGTCTGACTCCGAAGAGCAATTTCAGGGAGGAAATATAAATATTAATCATAGCTCAGACAATATTTTTTAATATTAACTAGCATGATGAATATTTGAAGAGACAAATCAGGGGTGACATGGCAAGGGGGGGGGGGGGCAGATGCGATTAATACAGTCTGCCCTAGCGCTTCGCATGGCCCCATCTGAGCATGCTCAGACAGAAAGAAGCTCATTGTTACGCACAGCTATCCAGTGACAGATTCTTGCTTTTTCAACAAACAGACAAAAATAATGTTAATTGATTGTTAACTGCTGGATTTTCATTGTTAAAACATGACCTTGATTGTAAAAAAACTGACAAGCCAAGAAAGTCCATTAAAAGAATATTTACCTCAAGTTTTTAAATGTTAATTTAAACCACCTATATATGCCTTGCTCTCTACATAGTATACTATATTTAATTTATTTTGGTTTAATATTGTACTTAAGTGTTCTTAACAAAATACATTTTTTGTCAATTTTCACAAAAGTGGGAAGAAGAAGAAGAAGCCTTTTCTTAAAAAAAAACATGTACAACAATGATATTATCAAATTGTGTTGTCCCCTCTCTGAGGAGCAGATTTGTGGATTATACCGATGCTCCATTATTAGTCCACAGGGGGGCAGCAGCTCCTGGTTTGTAAAAGCAAAGGGTGTTGCTCTGGAAGAGGGATTTCAAGGTCTACCAGCTTTGATTCTCCTCTTAAGGCTGATTTCTCTGATGTAGATATTTATTATACTGAGGACTGGCTATTGTCTTAAACTGGATTTTGTTACTGTTAAAATTAATGAAGTGTTTCATTGGGAAGCCAGGAAAGCTTAAGATAACCCTTTCAAATGTTTTTTTTTTTTTTTAAATCATCTACACCAGGCCTTGGTCCAGCTGCTCCATCAATTGTCTTTATTTTTTTGGGGTGATATTGCGTTCTGTGAAAGTCAGTACAACTGTCAATACAGGCCTGACGCAGGTTCGAATCATCGCATTGACAAGCCGTCTCGTGCATTCCTCTCCCATGATGCATCTGGTGTCTGATATTTATCGTTAAAAATGACCACAGGTCTACAGTGAGCAAAGCAAAGTGCAAACTTTGCAATATCAGAGTCTCTGTAATGAAAGTAGAAAAACTGAAGCTGTCTTCATTTTCGGTCCCGTTGGTTTAGATGAAGATGTAAAACGGAAATTAAACCTCTCCGAGTTTATGCTTCGACTATGCACTCCACAGAGCACTCCCGAAAATAACCGGTAAAGAAATATCACAACGGGACAGGTGTTTTTGGGGGAGTGACTTGCCTCACCGGCCCCCCTCTCACTAGTCCTCCCCTTTTGGCGCTTGAGAGGCACTCTCCCGAAACTGGAGCGCATCGTCGAAGCTGCGCCAACCTCACCTGCGCCTCGCGAGCGAGGACAGGAACTCGAAACGGGTCCAAAAAAGCACTCGCCGCATGCAAATCCATTACCCGAAGTGCTGCCGCGCAAAAGGGTCACATGACCCCGATCCCGCCATTCCGCTCTACGGAGTGGAGCAAATCCATGGCGGTGCAGTCAGCGGGAGACAAGATTTTCACTGACATCACCATCCAGTACCGCACACGTGCAGGAAACGTGTCTATTCATTCAACGCCTTTTTTTTTTTGGCTGGACCGCAACAGCGGGGCCAGCCCTACAAACACGAATGTCTGTGACTGACTGACTGACTGACTGACTGAGTGATTGACTGATGAAGTTACACCACTGGTCGGCCAAATTATGAAGTTACACCATTGGTCGGCCCGATCACGTGTGGTAGGTCCAGCCATATACTAGGTTTCAACCTGGTCTTCTTTTTTTTTTTTTTTTCAGAAAATATCAGAAAGCCCCAGCAGCTCATTCTTATTTTAAATGCATGTGAGAGTCTCAGTAGCCTTCAGTACTTACTTTCTTTGTTTAATTTTGTGTTTATAATAGCATGTTGGATAAGGCTATAGGAGAAGTATGAGACATTGCTTGATTTACAAAGCGTGCACAAGGCGTGCTTTGACAGATACCGTAAATATGCCTGTAAAAACAACACCAACACATCTGTGAGAGGAACGTGGCCTGTTCACTTGAGCAAAGCCTACTTTGCATTTTAAAGTCTTGCCCCCCCCCCCCCCCCCCCCGTGCTTCAAAAGACTCCGTTACACCAAAGCGCATATATTCCCAAACCTTTTTCTTTTTTTTTTACCCTCTCCAGAAAACCGTTAAAGAGAATTAGCAACTGTTATTTTGGGAATTAAGGAGAAAATCCCAGTGTTTAACACTTTAACCTGCCCAATAATTTATACAATAAACAAGAAAGTCTCCCACTTCCTTAATAATTTAGACGTAAGCTAATGTTGATTTATTCAGGAAGGTTGCCGCCACCAGCGGTGCCCGCAGGCCCGAAATTTGAATTAAACTAGGACAGTGGCAGGCTAGTCTGTAATAACATTTGTATAATTTTATTATTGCTCTCGGCTCAGTTCATTTCCTCCAGTCGCCGCGTGAAATTGTTTGATTCTGGAGCCGCCTTGAGTTTTCCAGGGCTGCCGAGGCAGGCGGCGCGGAACGGCTTCCTTCCGTTGCGCAGACGCGGCCCGCGCAAATAAGGCGATACATCATTAGGCCCCTCCGTAATGCTGTTACGTTCTTTTTTTTTTTTACTCTCCTGTTCCCGCGAAACGCGACGACATAACTCACTCCTCGAGGAGTGACAGGCGGGGCGTCAGGAGGGACGATATTGATATCTTTGCTCATCTCGACACTTGTAATAAACGCACGGGAATGAACGCGCGCGAATAACCCGCTCGGCAAGATGCGGGAGAAATTAAGGAACTGTTGGGAGGGTTTGATCGTTTCTGGCTGTTTTTTTTTTTTTTTTTTTTTTTAAATATTTCTAACGCAGTAACCGTTTTCTGGAAGTGGGAGCATTACTGGGAGAGTCCGCCCGCCACCGCCATGGTATGAACTTCATTCCAGATCTGTGCGTAGCACTTCAGAGCAGGGCACCGCGTCATAGTGGGCCAAACGTTTCGCTTCTCCACTAAATCAATCACCTGACAGGGACACCTCGACATTTACGGAAGCAATGCTCAGGCGAGTCGGCCTACCCCTGCCTGCGTCTCACAATTCAACAACACCCCACATCTTTCGCTGATTATCACCATCCAGATCACCCTGGAAACCGTGCTGAATGATGTGCTGTGAGATCACAGATGCCTGATTGGAATGTTCTTAACTGAACATTCTGTAACGCTGATGTAACAGTCACTACTGGTGACTGACAGCGGTGGAGTTCTAAGCCCCTGGCCTGGCTTGATTGGGTTTTGCGGTTGAAATGTGTGGCTCACCCGGTGTTGTCATGATCCCAGTGTGACTGCAACAAGGTTGGCTATATTGCTTTGCAGCGCAAACCAATAAAATTAAATGAAATAAAGAAAAACTTCTGAGATGTGGAGTATCAAAAGCCCCACTTCTGATTAACAAGACCAGGTCAAAACCTAGTATATGGCTGGACCGGCCGACCAATGGTGTAACTTCATAACTCGGCCGACCAATCGTGTAACTTCATCACTCAGTCACTAAGTCAGCCACAGACATTCGCATTTATAGGGCTGGCCCCGCTGTTGCGGTCCAGCCAAAAATAAATAAATTTCAACACCCACTTCTGCATTTTACAAAACAAGCTCTCAGTCTCTCTCACACATCTGCTCTTAAACATTTAATTACTAGCAGGTGTGCAATTAGCTTGTCATCATGGCCTGTGACACAGACGGTTAGTTTAAAGTGAACCTGATAATGCTTGCACAGGGCTGTCTGGAAACTAAACGTGTTTGAAAACTGAAGAGATTTGTTCTCTTAACATCTCAGTACTTTCCCGTATATAAAATTTCTGCCCAACATCAGGCTGAATGTACCCAATTCCCACCCTAATTTTGAGTGTCCAATTACCTGCAAGCATAGTTGCATTCATGTGCAAAACCCACGTCTGATTTGGGAGTGTAGAGTTGACTGTAAAAAAAAAAAAAAATAATTATTTATGGACAGTGCCATCACCCATTGGCTTTCCACGGACTCGTGAAAATCATTTAGGAGACACGGAAGTGCATTTTTGTGCCGCCACTGTCGTACAAACTGGAACCAGAGACCTGGGCAGTAGGGGACAGTTACAAGGTCATGAAGTCTGGGCCAGGTCATGGTAAATGGTAAATGGACTGCATTTATATAGCGCTTTTATCCAAAGAGCTTTACAATTGATGCCTCTCATTCACCCATTCACACACGCACACTCACACACAACAATGGTGAAAGGCTGCCATGCAAGGTACCAATTGGCTCGTTGGGAGCAATTGGGGGTTAGGTGTCTTGCTCGGGGACACTTCGACACGCCCTGGGCGGGGGATCGAACCGGCAACCCCCCGACTGCCAGGCAGCCGCTCTTACCTCCAGGTCATCCACTGAAATGTGCGATAAGGCCCGTTCTGAAATCACACGGAGCTTCAGCGATGAAACACGGACCCCCGGCCAACTGAACCCTCCCACGCTCTAGGTGGCGCTGTCATCGTTCGGCGCATCACTCCGCGTAGCTACCGGTGACAGTCGGCACGGGAACGGGTTCAGGTTCGCTCCGAGACCGCGGGCCTCATCCGTGGCGCCTTAACAGAATGAGTCCTCCATCCCACAGCCGCTTCCATCAGTCAGCCGTTTGAAATGAGTGAGTTCACGGTTGAAGACGAGGCCTTCACTTTAACGGTTACTGCGCCACGTCGCTGACAAACGTTGACTGTATCGCCGCATTCCACATTTGCTGATACGCAGGATGCAATTCGCGCCGTGAGTTCAGAGTCATCGTAACGCAATGCCGTGTGGCATTATCCGGGATGCCTGCGCAGTTGTGCGAGTGGGTTTTAAGAAGACGCGAGTGACTGCACTCCCACACACTGAGGGCTGCGTGCTGTCACTTCTGCGCTTTATCCAACGTGAGCGTGATCCCAGAGACCGTCTGCTGTCTCTTCAGAAACAGAGTTGTACACACACGCACGCAGGCACACACGCACACACACACACACACTCTCACACACACACACACACACAGCAACACCCATAAATGCATATAACACAGGCACTCACACACACACACACACACGACAACACACACAAATGCATATAACACACGCACGCACTCACACACATACGCACACGGCCACACGCACTCACACACACACATACACACCCACACACACACAGCAACACCCATAAATGCATGTAACACACACACTCACACACACACACATACACACCCACACACACACAGCAACACCCATAAATGCATATAACACATGCACTCACACACACATGCACATCAACAAAAAATAAATATGCAAGAACACAAAACAACACATTTATCCAGAGACACACAAACATACACACAGCAACAAAAACAAACATGCATGCATGCAGAGAGAGAGAGAGAGAGAGAGAGAGAGAGAGAGAGAGAGAGAGAGAGAGAGAGAGAGAGAGAGAGAGAGAGAGAGAGAGAGAGAGAGAGAGAGAGACAGAGAGAGGAGAGAGAGAGAGAGAGAGAGAGTCTATACTATCAAAGGTCAACCTTATGGAGCATAAATCAGGTGATTTGTATTTGTCAGAACCGAGAGGGCCGGTGAACTGGAACGCAGAGGAAGAAGGTTCTAGAAATAAAATGCATCAAAGGAATAAACAGCCACCATAAACTTCAAGGGTTTTTCCCCCCTCTTCCACACTAAAAATAGCCTTCACTTTTTTGATTTATTTATTCTCAAGACATGATTAATGTTTGCATTGTCCAGTGCCAAGTAATTTCAGAAGCCACAGGGACAGAAAGGGAAAAAAATCTTCGAGGGAAAAAAGTGCTGAACATTCACGCGGCACACCGGCATATTCATCACACTGCGTGCCAACTTTAAACAGGAAGCAAACAGGTTCTCTACACACTACACACACATGCATTTAAAAAAAGCAGCGCGAGGGGAAAGGAAACGGAAGAAGTCGGTCAACCACTTTTGGGTAACCTCAACCCCACATCATTCAGTACGACACACGCTTCATCTTTAGATAGCTTTCACAACGCTATTTGTTGACGGGTAGGACAGGCTAAATTTGTCATGTAATTTTTTATTTTATTTTAAGTCTAACCGCGTGGTATTTTATGTTTTTTTTTTTTTTTATCTTGCTGATGTTTCGGTTCTCCCCGCTGCTCGTTCATAAACCACAGCCAGCCGAGCCTCCATTTGTCCTGAATAACCGATAGCCACAGCACACGCAAACAAACAGATTTAAAGCGTAATCAATAATATTGCACAGCTGAGACCGGGGCAGATTAACGGGAGGAAGGAGGTTGCTGTTGTATGATTGCACTCCTCTGGGCTTCATTTAAAGCTCGCGCACCCCTGCAGGACACTCCAGAGCAAATCCGAAAGCCCAAAATCATAGCTGATGAAACACATTTATTTTGCTAACTATCAAATTTGCCCCTCTCGTTTCTCTTTCCACGGCCCGCCAGAATCAAGTATTCGGAATGCATGGCGAGGAGAGTTGTCCAAGACACTACCGGAGAACGGTTTCCGCTGCGCTACAGGAGGAACGTTTTGCAAGTTTTTATAAGACAAATTTCATTATAGCTGCCCTCAAGAAGGGACCATATAATAGGATTACATTCCAATGCTGCCATCAGCCTTCTGAGGGAGGGAGGGGGAGGGGGGAGTTGGTCACCATATCTCATATTCATAATTTTGTTTCTTTTGGGGCAATAAAAAACGAAAACCACAAAGTGGATAACTGCGCGGGCCTAATACCACGCGTTGCGAAACATGGAACAAGGCTACTTCTGTTTGAGGCGCGAGGCCTCTGGATTAAAAGTGAAAGTTACACCTACTTGAGATCGTGACACACAATGTAAAATGTTTCGCATCTGCTCACTTCCCTTTGGAGAGCGGAGCGAGGAACACGCTGAGCTTTCTTGGTCCCTGTAAATCACATTTCCCCTGTTTGAGGTGTGTCCTCAATGTGACAGAATTATAACCTACTGAAACATGCCTAGAGCGAGGACCTGACAGTATCATCCTCCTCTCTCTTTGGTTGCAAGCGGCATGTTTAATCGTAAAGAAAATACACCGCGGTATGTAAAGCAGTTCGACGTGAATCCTATTTGTAAAATGAATCACCTAAATTTCCATAAATTCAAATATTTACAAGATACAGCCGCAAAATGACTTCAGTTTAAAGCTTTTCTGCATGCGGATAAGCGAATCAGAATGAGCGCGTTTTTTACATCAAGAGGATGAGATTTGCTGCTCTTCAACGCCGGCATTCTATTCAAACACGTGACGCCAGTGCCGTGTACCTCAAAGAACCGCGCGTGCTATCTCACAAGCGCATTAAAGAGCACAGGCTCCGTCATTCACTCAAATTTTTGGCTCCCCTGACACAAAACCAAACTTTCCATTGCTTCTGGGTAAGTCAAACAACCCAGGGAATAAATGAAATCCTTGCAAGTTGCATTCATATTAATTTCTTACGGCTGTATCTGCCAGCTTCTTCACTCCGTTAAACTATTATCTGAACTGTGTCTCTCTTGGGAAGTACATTGGCATACAGAGTGCAATCACACACTGTAGCTTTTATCAGAAAAACGGTTACTAATGCTATGAGCAAGGGACGGGTTACAAACCAAGATTTTAGTCACTCCCCAGTCCCAGTCCCAGTCCCAGCCACAGTCGCAGTTAGAGTCAGAGTCCCAGTCACAGTTAGAGTCACAGTCCCAGTCAGAGTCACAGTCCCAGCCACAGTTGCAGTTAGAGTCACAGTTGCAGTCCCAGTCAGAGTCACAGTCAGAGTGACAGTCCCAGTCAGATTCCCACTGACACTCACAGTCGCACTCAGAGCTGAGAGCTGGCACAGCCCTCTTCCTTTCCCCCGGCTCACTGAGTGCAAGCAGCAGTGAGTGAAGCAGAGGAAAACAGGATTGGGAGGGGAAAAAATAAATGATAACTGACACAAAAGAAAGGAGGAAAGCCAGTCCTCATCATCTCTCTCTCTCACCCTTTCTCTCACTTCTCTTTCGCTCTCTCCCTTTTTGTTTCTCCCTGTCTTTCCTTCTCAGTCCATACCCCTCTCTCTTGCTCACTCCCATCTCTCCCTCTCTCTCACTCTTTGCCAAGATCTCGCATCCTTCTGGAGAGAATCTCCAGAAGACCAAAGAACCGCAGCTCCATGTACCTGCTATGAGGATATACTATGACACAGAGAATGCATAGTTTTATTTGGGCAGTGCCGTTGAACTGCAAATGAGAAAAGTTTGCCCTTTTTTCCCCCTCCTTCACGTACTCCTTTTCTCTCTACCTCCCTTCCTCCCTTCGTTTCCCTCCGTCTCGCATCTGTCTGTCCGTCTGTCCGCACCGGAGACAGAGCTTGTTGAATCCCTCTCCGATTCCAATGACCTTGGAAACAGAGCTGAAACAGAGGCCCGTGGCTTTCCACACTGTGCACACATTTATTGCAGGAGCATGACGTAATCTTTTCCCTACAGAGGGGCTGGTCCAGTTTGAGAGAACTCACATCTGCTTACAATTTAGGTAATTTGTTCACCAAAGTATCCTTGACTTTTTTTTTTTCCATTTGTAGCAGGCACTCGGTTTCCTTCAAAACACACAGGCCGCTCCCTCACCACCCGCCCACCCACCCCCCACTCCCTCCTTCCGCATCTTAGAAAACTTTTCCAGTTTACTTAACAAAATAAAATTAAAAAAAAAAAATTTTAAACGCTGAGCTCAATCAGGCAGTGTGGCCAGCTGGGCCATTAGTGCTCTGATCTGATGAATTGAATCTGAAGTTCCGTTACTGAGCGAAAAAGCCTGGGCTTTTAACTGAAACAGAAGTGCATGAAGCCAGAGAGCATACAGAGGGCCAGAAATTCGCCGGGGGGGGGGGGGAGGTGGGTTGGGAGCGTGTAGGTCTGATGGAAGAGATCTGCGCAGTAAGAATCCCAGCCAGCCTCTGCCCCCCCCCCCCCCCCCCCCCCCCCCCCCCCCCAGGCGAACGGCTGCATTGTAGCACTTTAATCCAGCTTTTCTTTTCCCTTTGGGATACAGCCGTAGGAATCGAAGAGGTAAAATTCCGGGCACCCTTACCTGTGTGCGGATTTTCTGTCCGTTCTTGGGATTCCCCGGTCTAGGAATTCCATACAGCATGTTGAATCCTCCACCCCCCCCCCCCCCCCCCCCCCCCCCCCCCCCCCCCCCACCCCCACCCCCCTCAGATGTAACTGAAGCTGTAAGGGACATTTTATCTGCTGAATAAGGTATGCAGGCATACTCCCATCTGGCCCCCGGGGTCAGTGGTACTGCTGGTTTTCGTCCTTCCCCTCTAATCAGGAACTGATTTACACTCGGAAGACCAGGGGAGCAGAATCTCTGGTCAGTCGGTGAGATTACAAAGCCAACTAATTGTTGGGTGGAAAACAAATACCATCAGTGCTACTGGCTTCAAGGGCCAGATTTGAGATTCCTTGAAGTTAAAAAAATGATTATATTTATATAATAAGATTATATTATAAGATTATATATGTGTGTGTCCGCCAAAAAAAAAAAAAAAAAACTGGCAACAAATGCTTTCTCTTTTAGCTTTGCAATCTACCAAACATTCTGAGCAGGAATGTCCAACCTTTTCAGACCCAGGGCCCCCATCTTATGTTTAAAAGGGTTATATTTTTAAAAAGGCTTTATATCCTCAAATATTTCCCCAAATCTATATGGTGCATATCGGGTCTGGCCAAGGACCCCCTTACAGTACCTTCAAGACCCCATGTGCCATCAAAACCCAGGTGCCATCAAGAACATTTTGGAGGTTGACAAACTTCATGTTGTTTAAGCATCAAAAAGAAAACATAAAAGACTTTTAAGCATTTAAATTTGCACTGCAGAGTCCTGGACAAAGTGCGACAAGGGTAAAAATAAAAAATCCAATCTGGACACAGGCCTCTGGCAAAAAAAAAAAAATAATAATAATAACACTGCAAAACAATCTATTTTCTGGCCTCTCCGCATGAACTCTGTCACTGCTGTCATGTGATCCGTCCACAGTCCTACCCTTCCGATTTTCCTCCGGTTCTGTCGTCACACTTAACCTTTCCATTCTCCGCCCAGGGCAAAGCCATGTGGATATTTCTGTCTGCCCCCGGCACTCTGCAGAGGAAGTCTCTTCAAATATAAACACACAAATAAAGCCTTCTGTGCTCGCAGTACGTCTGATTTTGCTTCTGTTGATTTCTGAACGGCATCTTTTGATTTCTGAACCTGACTGTGTTACTTCCTTCCTGTAGTAAGATAAATTTTGAGTTTCAAAAAAATTGTGATTAAACTATGATTTTTATTTCCTTCTAAAATAAAACACAGACTGGTTCGCCCAGCCACTATCATTTTAGAATGAACTGTGTCTTGAGAATTAAGAGCTCAGAGCTGTTTGAGATAAACCGTTAGACAGGACCGTATTATCCGGACAAGCTTTCTGTGGATCGTTCATTACTTGTTCTTTGAACTGAATGTGTTCTTCTCATCGTCATAGCAACATGAAAAGGTTATATATGCAGCTCATGTTCAGCTGGGGAATAAGTATATTTCTTCAGCGGATTTCTGTAGTTCTAATCCACCATAAAATATCAGTGGTATAATCAAATTCAGGGTTACTGTATGTCAAAAGAATCCCAGGCCACGGTTCAAGGCTATATTCGTGACAGGGTTACTGCTTCTGTGGTTAATTATTTTCTGAACGATGGTGCGCTTACCGTCTGATGTTTCAACACGCAGGGAGAGCCCCAAAAAAAATCACGCGAGCCCTCGCGTTACATAACGCGACACGAAAGCACGAAACACTGCCCTCTCGAACAATCGCATCCGCTTTGATCGCGGCGGATCGGCTCTGAGTTAGAATGTTCCGGAGTTAGCCTCTCGCTCACCCTGTGTGGGGATGACGGTTCTCTAATCCCGCGCACAGGCCCTTCTTTTTCTGAAGTGCTCTTTGAAAGAAAAAATAAAAAATAAAAAACTGACAGACGGCACAGAACACGACAGAACAGGCAAAGGAAAACAGTTTCCAGCGAGCGCAATGCCAGCACTCTCAGACAACAATGCCGCCACTGTCCTGCCCAGACACTCAAGCACTCAGGCATGCATGTTAGGCTGAATAAATATATAATAACAAGAAGTAATGCGAACCATGATGCCCCAGCAGACTATAAAATATTTTAAATGTGACATGACTGGGGGGTTCCACAGACAAAGGGGAAATAACCCAAAATAAATGAGTGGAGAGCTCATTGTGTTCGTGACTAAACACCAGTTTTAGTTTTTCTTTTTTTTTTGTTTTGTTTTTTTTTGCAGTGAAATTACAGATGGACAAGAGGGACAAAAAGATGGAGGGCCTACCCAAATCCATGTAATACTTCTGCCAACTTGGCTATCAAGCAAGGCATACGAACAAAATCACAAATAAGGCTGCAAGATGCGTGGGTATAACACAACTAAAAGCTAAGAATGACATAAAGCAAACTACTTCACTGACATTCTGTTTAAAAAAAAAAAAGTAAGTGTTCAATGGAAAAAAAGAAAGAAGTCAAGGCCGATTACATTACAGCAAAACTTTAATGAATTGTTCATCGGTAAAACTCCAACCACGACAGTTACCTCAGAGGGCACCTTGCTTCCTCTAAGCTGTATTCTCAGTCTGCCTTTTGTCGAGCAGAAACATGAGCAGCACCGCACGCGTGCAATACAGCTTCTCCTCTTCTGTGCCTACACTGAAGAGACATCGTTACTGTAAGTGCCTTGCCCAATTTCAACAGAAAATATTAATCTCTCCTATAGGGCACAGTGTTCCCATTGTGCTCAGAAGCGCTTTGATCAGTTTGCCCAACCCTGCGGAGCGAAACGGCGGCGAAAAAAAAACCACCCAGAGGCTTCTGGGAAGGTGCGCTCACTTCCTGCAAGTCTTTCTGCAAAAAAAAAAAAAAAGCCCAGCATGCAACAGACCTTCTTTTTTCAGCCGCCCGAAATCGAGAGAGAGAAATTCCCGTGAGCTTATACGAGACTGAACAAAGACACCGTTCAGCAGCCACAGTGCAGGCCTCCATGAAAGCCAACGTGAGAACGCACGTGTGTACATAGAGGGGCTAAACATTCCTGTTACTGGATGTGAGTACATTTCAGGACACCAAGAGCTCAGTTCAGTCCGACCTGAAGCATACTGCTTGACATACAGTACACTTCCAAACAGTCATAGCTGGGTTTGGTGTCTCAATCATACAGACGGCAAGTTATCAGTACTGACTGGCGCCAGCTCAGTTCATTGCCTTAAGCTTCATTTCATGTGCCATTGCTTCCTGTGTTTTTTTTTTTTTTTTGTGTGTGTGTGTTTGGCCCTTCAGTCTGTCTGAAATGTTTGAGCTGTTCCTGCCATCTAGACCACGGGCTGCCCAGCCCTGTTCCTGGAGATCATCCTTTCTGTATGCCTTCACTCCAACCCTAACGACACACACCTCCATTCAACAGCCAGAGGTGTTTCAACAGAAGTGTGTCGAGCTGCTAATTAGCAAAATCAGGCGTGTGAAATTAGGGTTACAATGAAAACCTACGGGACGGTTGATCTCCGGGAGCAGGGTTGGGCAGCCCATGGTCCACATGGCAGGAACAGCACAAACATTTCTAACAGAATGAAGTGACAAACACAAAAAAAAAACACAGGAAGCAATGGCACATCAAAAGAAAAAAGCAGATAAATGACTAACCGATATCTAAACAACAATGGCAGCAGTCCACTCTGGACCATTTTTGCACCACATTCCAAGACAGACATTTTAAAATTGTATCATTAAATGAATCTGTGCACTTACTTCTTACATACATCATTGTGAAATTCCAAAAGCCAATAAGATCTTCAGCATGTTTATACCACGAGTGTGTGTGTACCGAGTTAACGAATCAGAATGGTAAATGGTAAATGGACTGCATTTATATAGCGCTTTTATCCAAAGCGCTTTACAATTGATGCCTCTCATTCGCCAGAGCAGTTAGAGGTTAGGGGTTAGGTGTCTTGCTCAAGGACACTTCGACATGCCCAGGGCGGGGTTTGAACCGGCAACCATCCGACTGCCAGACAATCGGTCTTACCTCCTGAGCTATATCGCCCCTGAATGGCTCCGAGTATGTACTGCGAACACTGTAAGTGTACAGTCACCTTCACTATGAACTTGTTCACAATCTGAGGCTGTTGCACATGCAGAATCACCAAGATCGTATTAGGATTATGATGATCCGTATCAGTATTAATCTGAGGCTGTTTAACTTTTGTGTCAGCCCCACGTGTGCACGGTATCCGAAAATAGCCTACTTTTTGTCTTTTTCAAAGAAGATAACAGGCTTGTAATTTCGTGTTTCAGTACGTGTTCCTTTAATTTGAACGTCAGATACCATTCCTTTAGTTTCAAATAATATGCTAAATGAAACAGAGGGCATGTAAACTGTCCATTCTACAAGCACCGATGAGCAACATGAAAGCAAAGGCATATCATCATCATTCATTCAGAATTCACTTATCAGTGCTGTAATTTTTCTTCTTTTTTTAAGAAAAAAAAAACATTTAAGTAATGTTATTGTAATTATCATATTCTTTATGACAAACTTTCCCCCCCCCCAAACTGCATGTCAACTGGCAATTTTTAAGAAAATACCATTCATACGTAGCCAGAACTGTCAATACAAAACCATTTTCAACAGCAGGAGGCGATAGAGAGCACATAAAATGCGCGCTACGATTATGTACGTATTTCACAGACAATGCGCATTGAGCGGTTAACTGTAAATACACGCCTTGGCTGGTCATTGCCTTGTGTTTCCTTTCAGATGCTTTTCCGTCGGGAGTAAAATATAGTTTATTGCCCGGCTAGAGCAAATATCAGCAAGAGCTCTGTTCAAGTAATACAGTGTGTAATGTCCTTTATTATTATTATTATTTATTATTATTATTATTATTAGACGTTCTATTTGTATGACATTCTATCAGTGTATAATGTTTAACACAGCAGTGTTTTCAATATTTATATTCAGTGTTTTTATATATATATATATATTATTTATCACCCCCCCCCCCCCCCCCCCAAAAAAAAAAAAAAAAAAAAAAATAATAAATGGGTAATTGATATATTAATTGTGTAATGTAAATTACCCGCGCGGCTGCCACAGAACCTGCATATGACAGTTATAGCCTAAGACACGATCTTCCCGCAGTTGTAAACTATAGCATGGGAACTCTTTCAATCTTTCGAAATTATGCATGGCTGAACATTCGAAATTAGTTTGTGCATCTGCCCCCCAGGCGATGATTCAGACTTGATTGGGGCAAGGCAGGCGGTGTGCGCTTATTTATGTACGTCATTTTGGGAAGTTACATAGCCAAGGGAATTGGGGGAAAAAATGAGTTGATCTCTTTCCAAATTATCACCCACCCATTGATTACAAACGAGATGATCTTAATCAACAAGTTGCACGACCTCCTTAGTGTGCTCACAATGCCTGCTCGCGCTTGAGATAGACACGAGAAGATATACATGCATAGGTTTAAAAAGAAAAATCGAATGGCACAAGCAACAATCTATATAATTATCATCAATCTGCTGCTTTTCCCCTACTGCCAAAGAAACACTCCATCCATTTGCAGAAACCGCCTGCGGAAACGTTACATCAAAACTAATCATAACGATTAAAATCAGCTTTTCTGTGCAAGAGGAGGGCAATAGGCAAGTTGGAGGCAGGGGTGAGACTGTTTTATGCAGAATTTTGCCGAATATTTTTTTCTAATAAATGTATTAAAATTACATCAATTTTGAAAGAGGCCGATATGCCGCCACTGATCGGTTAATTTAATTGGAGTTTTATTTTGCAGATTGGTTCAGACTGGGGTAGAGGCATGAGCTAATTGTATCCTGATCTTTGCCTTAAGGGGTTTCGAAGCCCTGCAGCAAGTATTCTCTGTATTTTGTTCTGACTACCTTAGCCAGGCTATTGCATTTCTCTCTAGTGTAGCGAGGGAAGCAGATCGCGAAAGAAATCGGAGGAAAAGAAAGGTGAAAAAGACCCTTGATGTTCATCAATGTTTCAGGTAAGGACTGATAGATTTGGTTTGCTATTATTTGCTGAGGCTGGTAAGGCTGGGACTTTTTGGGCGCAGCTGCTTTTACGCATGTGCCATGAGAGAAGCGCCACAGTTGTAACAAAAATAATTTAACCACTTCCTGGGAAAAAATGTGTGGCGCTTAATTCACAGTATCAGTTTTTAAATGATGACGATCGAATGTAAGAAGCTTGGATTGTTACTCGAGAGAAAATGCCAATGCGAAAAGAACCAATGCGCCCTTGGTCTGAATTGGCTCCTGGCTAACCTAGCTCTGGAAAATACTCCGTTCTTTTTGCGGAGTGCGCGTTAAAGCCCACGTTTTATCAGTGTTTTTGTGATTTCAGCTGAGGCTCTGACCGATTTTATTATTCTTCTTCTATGCCAGTTCCGAAATGCCCCTGATCTGCTAAAAGAGAGACGCCATTGTGGTGAAGTAAATTCGCCGGAGGGTTTTTTTTTTCCTTCGTATTTTGTTAACACAGAAGGTACCTATTCCACAAACGTCAATGCAGATCCCATGAATCACCTCTTTGTACTTACCGTCATTTTGTAACTAGACCCCGTCCTTTGTAAACCCAGAGTGCATTCGTGTTTGCTTGTGGGGGAAGCGCTCGCGCCAGGGCAACTAAAACCGAACGCTGGGATTCTCAGACGCTACTCAACACTAAATGATCCGAGAGCGTGGGGCTTAAAGTCGAGGTTTCATTTCATTCCTGTATATGCAATCGGTATATCAAAACACCGGCATTGTCGTTCGTATTGGGCCACTTACTAATTCCGACATCTGATATGGATAATGTACGTCGTCCGAAGGTAGAGTTACTTCTTGTTTCCGGAAAATTGTTAGCCTACTACTAAAACGATCTGTTGTGAAACCGGAGCGTTCGGACGAAACACAAGAATTCATTCTTCGTGAATTCCTTGCACAATTAACAGCGCTTAGTTGTCTCTAGTATGCATTGGTAAATGGCGTTTGGGATCTGTTGGTATCTAATCAGTTCACACTAGTTGAACCCGATATGCTCACAACATTTTTTTTTCATGCTGCTTTGAAGTGGATTACGGGAGCTGATTAGCCAGCCAGCTCTGTTTTAGCTAACACCCAGTTGAAACAATCGCTCGCATTGCTATTGTAGCCACGAAAGCGAAGAATCAATTCAAGTTTACGGTTTGCCCAGCAGTGTAACCCTAGTCACAAACGCTATAGTTCATTCACATCTTTGAGTTCCTCGGAGAAAACGCTCCATTGTTTCAAGTTTGTTCACCTGCAGGGGAAAAAACGTTCATCAAAAAATAAACTGTATTTTAGGGAATATTTCCTAGGTTTTTTTTCCCCTCAAACTTACTTTTTGCAGTTTCACTAAAGTTGGCTGGCAGCTAGACATAAAGAACTGATGCTCATTCTACTGATACTGGATGTTGATTGAACAAAGGCCTTAAACAGGTCTGGTTTATGAGCTGTTATTCATTGAATGATACCTTGTTTTGACATTAAATCCGTATAGTATCCAGTAGCACTGCCATTTGCGTGACTGGGACAATAGCTTAAGTCCGAATAGATCACAGATGTACACTAGGGGTCAGTCTCGTGACTCCGAGAGAATTAATCGGTCACGTCGCTCTTGCGAGTTTATTTCAATTATAATAAAATGTGTATATGTTAAACTAGTCAATTCTGTGCACTGTTTAACTGAAGAAGAAAAAAACAGAGAATTAGGGGTCGCGTGCATTCCTTTTGTTGGGTGGGAAAAGTTTTATTTCACATTTTTATAAGAATTTACATGGCACGTTCGTCCTCCCTTCCAGAACACCACACCTGATTCCAGATCCAGTGTTTCTTCAAGCCATTATCGATGCAAATTGATCCGTCCACGGTCCATCTCACCGACTTTGAATATAGGTCGAACACGGTTGTGATATTTACCGTTGTTTCACTGATCATATGATTAGGACTTCTGTCATTACTCAAGAGCAGTTGGTTGCCTGGTACCAATATTTAAACGTGCCTCGTAAGAGCCTGCCCTTAACTGATTTCAGAACTTATTAAATTTAACGTGCACTTAAACGGACACTGAGGAATGCGAAAGCCTACCCAGATTCGATTGGTGGATATATGAACGCGTATCACGATGTCATTTTGGAGTTCCCAAAGCTGGGAATCGCTGGTACCTCCACCATAGCCATAGACTATTTGTTCCTTGTTTTTTGATGTTATGGCCATGAACAGGACAAGATTGGTCAATTTTATGTGGGCCTGGCCTAACAGGAGAATGGGGGATTGGTCAAGGTAATGAGGGACAGGCCTAAGGGGAGGAGATGATTGGATGTGCTAGGGAGAAAATGGGACTAGCCTACCCTGTGAGCAGTGAATATGCAGAATCCTGTGGACTCATTGGGAATCATTGAACCAATTGCAGTGGTAGACTGGAGATGGCAAGAGTAGGTGTGGTATCAGGGATGTGAGTGGGTTACCATTGTAACTTCCAACAGGACACTCTGCAGTCTGGTGGTGTTCTGCATTTGCTTTACTGAGATGGCATGCAATGGCCTGTGTGCCCTGCGATTGATTGGCAGCCTTCCATCCTCCAAGTCCACGATTGGTGGGGCACGCCACTATTGAATTTGTACTGTAGTGCGATGCATTTGGATGTACAATTAGAGAGAAAAGTTGGGCCAAATCCTACGTTTCGCTACATTAAACAAAATTTTGGTTACTGGATCAAAGTCTAATACTTAGAGTTAATTAGAAGCCATTGCGTTTGTCAGCATCTGCTATTAAAAATGAAAAAGTGCCTGTTTAAAAATAATTTAAAAAGCAATCCTTCTGTTCAGAAATGTATTTGCTCATCTTGCACAGTCCTGGGGATGGAATCTGCTGTTTGTGGGGAAAATGCAGTGTGTTGTCATGCATTTTTACTTATAACACTCAATTATTTCAATAAATTGGCAAATTCAGCCTCTACAGCAGTAGTCAGCTTGGTGTTCTAAAGGCCCTGATACATGGTCCACAGAGTCCAGTAAAACTAGCATACTCAGAGTGAGAGATTTTTCACCACTGTTGGCCTGTGTTAGAATTAATTCTCTCTAAAAAAAAAAAAAAACTCCTCAAACCCCCCATCATCAGTTGACGCAGACACAATTTTTTTCCCGCAGTTTTTTCCCCCCCAAACCTCTTTTATTCCCCCATCTGTCATTGACTCTCATACATCTTTACTGTAAAACTTCCCTTATTCATTTTTTTGTAATTCCCGTACATTTGGGGGTAAATTCACCATCTGGCAACCCTGGGTATGACTCAGTATTTCCTGTGTTGTCCCACACCATTGTCCTTGCACAGCTGGCCTAGGTGAGCATTGATTAGGTGACTGTATTAATTGTTCAGTCTGGGGGGAAAAAAATCACCATCCAACTTAATTTGCTAGTCTTGACTTAATTTAGGACTTATTTCCTCAGTAATGTAAAAGCTGCGCTAATGGTCACTGCTGAGGGGCAGATGAGGTAAGGTTGTTCAGATTGTTTGAAGTTTCTTGAAGAACACCAGAAACAAGCATTAAGGCTTTTAATGGTTGAAAAGGTGACTCTCCCAGGACTGGAATGATTTTTAGAAGTTTGATAATTACGTTTTCCTCGGCCTTTAGAATGACTTCAGTCTAGATTCAGTCAAGCCACAATCCACGTTGGAATTTAATTTTGCATAGACAATGTAAGCAAGTTTTTCATCAAAACTAAGCAAGTTTTGATTAAATAAGTGAAAGGCTTAACATTTTCACTTACAGCTAAGATTGGCTACATGAATGCTGAACAATAGTTTTGAATGATGGCATGTGCCTAAAGTGATCCATTGGTCATCTAATTAGAAAAACTGGCTTCTTACTCAAAGGCACTCTGAGAATACTGGCAATTACATGTTTACCAATCAATGTAGTTATGTCATATAGTGCTGTGAAGTATTTCCCTGCTTCTTGATTTCCTCTATTATTGCATATTTGTCACACTGAATGGTTTCAGATCTTTAGACAAAATGTAATATTCAACAAAGGGAAACTGAGTAGTATCACAGAAGCTATGAAGGAAAAAGCTAACATTGTATTTCTGGTTTCTCTAGAAGCGGCTGAATAATTTTTTTTATTCTTATCACCATTATTGCCATTATATTGCACACACTGAAATGCTAACACACACATCTTTCTTGCAGTGTAGCATAGTTTAGACTGTAGAGTAAACACTTTTCAACTGTCTAGAATCTGTTGCCCCAAGCAATCCAGTTGTTTGGCATGTTATTAATAATGCATTGTTGAATTCATTAAACTAAAAGTGACAGCTTGCTATTTACTTCAGGAAAAAAAACACTATGTTTATATGTGCATATTCAAAGTAGCTTTTTGAGCTGTTTGTCCATTTGTCTTTGCCTTTCTATGGGCGCAAAAAAAGAGTAAAAAAAAAAAGTAAAAATCTGCTAATTGCTGATTGAAAAGCAGACGGCTTGCGCACTAAGGCCAGAAGACTGTGTCCTGTGTATTATATCGGGTACAGGAACCGAGCATAGCATGTGGCCACCAGAGTTGTTCCGGCTCAACGTTTTTTCGGGCTGGTTTTGTCGTGCACAGGTCACAGCAGCCGCTGAGGGCGTCTGGGGTACACATTCCACATTCCGTGCTGATGAGCCGAGCGGACTGACGCATTACCCCACCCGGCCACATGCAGCAGATGTTTTCGGGGGGGGGGGGGGGGGGGGGGCCTTCACATGGGTCAGCAAATAACAGGGTTCTCCTCCTGACAAGTCCAAGGAGATTTGTGGAGATACAGCACGCTAGGAACTGAAAATATTTGGCCTGTTTTTTTTTTGTTTTGTTTTTTGTTCGTTTGTTTTTTTTCTTCGTCATTCGTCAAATGGCTCCCACCCCCAAATGAATGAACCACTTAAATCAAATCAGTCTAGTGTATTCACATAGCGTGTTTTTACAAAGTATTTGTCGTAATCATGCGCTTCACTGCAGACCCCATCCTATACTCCCTTGGGTGTCCAATAGGAAGTAACATTGGGAGGAACCAGACCCAATAGGGGGAGACCATCCTCTTCTGGCCAGTTCAGGGTTGTGGGTTCAGAGGAACCAACGTGCTCAAGTCCAGTGTCAGTGCACCTAAATCCTATTTTGTGAAGAGCGTGAGTGGGGTTGGGCTCAACTGAAAGTATGCTGCAGTGGTCTCCTAGCCTTCTGAGGGGATCTGCTCTGTCTCCGTTGTGGTTAGCCTTGTGAAATGTCCCCTACGGGGGACGAGAGGTGAGGCTGCATCCCTCTGCGAACACGGCCAGAGGATGGGTATTTGTAATTTTGTCGTTATTTAATATGACACTTGGTGCAGCCATCACCACTGGGCCTGCACCACATGCTTATACGTATCAGTGGCATAGCCAGGAATTCATTTCGGGGGGGGGGGGGGGTTCGAAATTCCGAGCTGAAACCACGGGAGGCTTCAATGATTACTTTAGCTGTTTTTCACGAATCGTCTTCTGCATCCCTGTGAACATCCTCATATCTTATGTGTATCTCCAGTGTTTAAATCCCGTCACATTACCCCCCCCCCCCCCCCCCCCCCCCCCCCCCCCCGGGTACTTCTCTGGTTTAGACCAACAGTTCAGCCAAAAGTGGAAATATGTTTTAATTCGGACAAATGGTCCAATTCCTTTTTAGAAACTGGCCTTTTTAAAAAAATAAAAATAATAATAATAACAAAGAAATAAAAAAACATTTCTTCTTTAAGCGACCTCAAACAGTTAAAGTATTTGGCTGGAGGGCACACCCACACCCAAGAACTAAGAGCTAATCCTGGTCTCATTGCAAGCGGTGCATATGCATGAGATTAGGTGTGGAAGTGAGAGATGTGTGGAGTGTAATGCCAAAGTGGCATCCCCTGCTGTCTTCAGCGTATAATGAAGCGACAAAACATGATATGGGGGGGGGGGGGATAACACACGATTCACTCCAAGGCCACAAAGCCTCGCTTAGTTCCCTGTTGTCTTTGCGCTCACACGGGATTGTGGGATGGCGTGGGGTTGGACGGCTGTGTGTGCGTACGCGCTGTTTCCTTGAGTAAATGGCGCGGTGTGTTTGTCAGCTGTGCGTGCCGAAACTTGTAACTCGGCAAAGCGCTTCTGGAGGAGCTGCGGCCTGACGCACTGCCTTCGCGCCGCTCCCGTTGTCGTGCGAAAGCAAATCGTCGGCTGCCGTGCCGTGTTCTCGTTACAGTCCGTTCTATCGAATAGCGGGAGTTTCAGAGTTGAAGACTTTGTGTCACACGTGTACAGAAGGCTACTAAAAACTTGTTTTGTGACTTTTGGCTATCATTCAAAACGAGCTGAATAAAACATTGAGGGCTGCTTGCATTTTGATTGTGTTCCATGTATTCCACAAATGAGTGCAACAGTAAACCTCTGGTTGGTGAGGACGGTGTGATTTTTCTTCTAATTTTGAATGTGTGATACACTGCTGGCAACACAGTGGGAAACTATCAACATTGGTGTCCTTCAAATTTTACAGATAATATGTAAGAACTGATGGCTAATGATGTGACCAGAGGGTGTCTTTGTGTAATTAATTATACTTTAAAAAAAATACTATTATTTGTTTGCTAATTTAAATTTTGTTCAAGAAATGCATGTTTAGTCTGATAAATGGCAACTGTAGGAGTGATTCCAATTCCAAACTCTTTTTTAAATTTTTATTTAAAGGGCAGGTCTTCCATTAACTGGCACACACTGCATGTACATCTCCAGTGCCTCCTCTGTCCACGCAGATTTAACATGCACAGCAGGTGAATGTTCCCTCCTGTGTAAATCTCTCAAAGGAAAAATGTGGGAAATATTTAATTTCCGGTCAATCCGTGCAACACACTTCAGGATGGTACTGCCACAGAGTGTTTTTGCAAAATCAAAGGGATTTTATTGGAGGGAATAAATGTAGCCAATTATTGATATGAAGATGTAGGAAACGTGCAACCTGCATGTGCGTGCACACTGCCTAGTGGACCTAGTGTGCAAATGTGTATCTCTGTCTCGGTCTCTCTCAACAAACACAACTGTGTCTTCTTAAGAAATTAATGAACACAGAATTCATTTTCATGACAACAAAGAAAGTTGCGCTTGTAGTTTCTGAGACTAAGAAGTACAGTACAATGGCGTTGTGCAATATTTGTTAAGCATTGTCAAAACTGGGCCTAGTGCCTTTCAAATGGCGTGATGATCAGCTACTTTGGATTTGACAGGACACGAGAGTTTTGACATTCTGAAATTCCTCTTCATTTCAGTTAATTCTCCGAAAATTTTACCCTCCTTGCTTCTTGGAAGACGCTGTAAACAGGAGGCGGTTCCCTGCTTATTTAAAGTCAAGTACTGCGGAGCTACCGGGGAAGCAAAACAGATGTTTTTAAGATGCTTTCTGGGAATTTAACAACTGTGATAACAGAGGATTTTGGTTGAGGGTCATCACCAATTTCCAAAGAGCATCTGAAAATGGTTGAAATGATGCATAAAGCTTTTTTTTTTTTTTTTTTTTTTTTAAACCCCGTTAAGTGCTGGTAAATGGTAAATGGACTGCATTTATATAGCGCTTTCGTCCAAAGCGCTTTACAATTGATGCCTCTCATTCACCATGCTGTCAGTATCATTGTGCTTCAGCAATATCAGCCTTGTGTCCATTCGCCATATTGCACGTGAGATTCAGTGCTTTGGGGTGTTTGGAGTGGCCGGTGCACTTTGGTGCTGAAAGACACCCTGTCGTTTCATTTCCTGTAAGATCAAAGGCAGCCAAAAAGATGGCGTTGCAAGCTGCTTGTGTGCAAAATGACCATAATTCAGCATTCACTGTGAGATGAACAAATGCGATGTTGTTTTTTAAATCATTTTTAGGCAAGACTCTCGTTCTGTTGGTGTTGAACGGCTCCATTAACACGTGGGGTGTCCCAAAGCTCCGTGTCCCCTAAACCTGCAGGGGATCCCTGCTGCCTCGCCTCGGCTCGTCTTGCAAGAAAATTGGATCCTCAGAACTACCCACTCGGAAACACGCGTGAATCGTCGTTTTTGTCTCACTTGTTCGTTTTGTGCACTCAAAGCACCGCGCTTGTCCGACGTGCGTACGCAGTGTCTAAATGATACCTCGCCCAGCTTGGAACTGCGTGAATTACATTACATTACATTACATTTATTTGGCAGACGCTTTTATCCAAAGCAACGTACAAAAAGTGCATTTCATGGTCATAGACAACTGCTAAACACAGGTTCAGTAGGTACAATACTTATTTTGTACAGCTATTTCTAGCCAAATGAGCTGGGCTGTAGGCAGCATGTGCTGGTGGGGTTGGCGTTGTCAAGAGCGTATTGGCTGTGACAGAGAAAACATCTAAAGATAGCAAGGTGGCAATCAGACAGTGAGCATTTCAAAATTCAACACTGCAGGACTTTGCCCCAACCCAACCCCCCCCCCCCCCCCCCACCCCTTTTTTTGCCTTCTTTTTATTTATTTTATTTTATTTTATTTTATTTTAATTTATTTTTTTTTATTTTAATTTATTTTTTTAACCATGCTGATTTGATGTTGAATTTATTTAATTTCCCAGTAGCTTTTTTTGAACTGCTGTCATCTCTCTTTTTTTTTTTTTTGATTGTGCTTCAGATCTGCATTGGAACTGAATGGTTCAACTTTCTCAACACAGCTTTGTAACTCCAAAAGCCTCTGGTCTCTCTGAGTCGTATTCGTATAGTGGCATAGTGCACAATATATACATATACAAGGTATTACGTAACATGCTGTATATTATATTTATATATATATATATATTCCCCAAGAAGCCTTAAATGAACAGGGTGCATGTTCCATTTGCTACTGTAATTGTTTTTAAATAACCAACTTTTTCCTCTTTGCCTTGCTGAAGGCAGAATAGGAAGGTGCATTCTGGGACGGGGCTGGAGTTGAATTAAAACTTTAACGTATCTGCCGAGTGTTAATTGCTGCCCAGGCGTAGTTCCTGTGTTTTTATTTGGTTTTAAGTGGTTCTACCCCCTCCCCGCCCCCCCCTCCCAAAAGGCACCTGCAGTAAATTATGCGCCATTTGAACCTGCAGTTTTAAAATGAATAAGCTCAGAGCGCAGAAGTATCTTTAATACCGATTCATCTTCATCTTCCACATTTATTTTCATGTACAAACCGTAAAACCCTGTAAGATCACCCTTCAGTTTTAATGTTAGGACTGGGGAATTTTTTATTTTTATATATATATATATTTTTTTCTTATGCTCATTAAAAACTGCTCTAGAGCTCAAAGTGTTTCTCCAGGCTCTCTTAAATGAGAGAGTACTGTAGTGGTTGGCGTGGCCATGAAGTGGACGGGCTACAAAGTGTTCCTACATGCAAGGCGCCCCCCCCCCCCCCCCCCCCCCTTCCCCCTCCCCACACCCCAGTCTCTTTCATGGTACTTCGACGCCTTCAGACCCAGCTTCTGCAATCACACCTTGGTGTTAATTTCCCCGGGTCGCTGAACCTCTGAGGAATAGCCAATTTTTTTTTTTTTTGTGACACAGCGCTTGTTCTTTGTATAAGTGTGTTTTTTTCTGTTAAATAATTTTTTTTTTTTTCCAGGACTTACTCCCTATCTCCGCAGATTAGTCAGGGAACAAAATTACCTGCATTCACAAAGGGCCCGGGCCGCTGCGCTTTGGCGTGTGCGCCGCCCAGATCTCCTTTTGAAGAGCGGCCATGTTATTTCCTCTGTTGGCCCGGAGGCCCCCTCGGCCTTGCGAATCATTATAAAATTAAATTTAAAACTATACGTGCGCTCGTGCCTTCCGTTATCACTATCCGCACAAACCGCATACCAATCAGCCGTGGATCAGACGCCACAGTAAAGGTCTGCTCTCCGAGGACGGCTAATTGCTAATGGGGTATCCGGGTATGAAACCGGCTCTGCTAACGAGAAATAAAAAAATAGAGGCTAATTATTTTTATTTTATTTATTTTTTCTTGTTATTTTCTCTTACAAGGCAGACTCGTCTACTGAAATGCCCGCGAGCTGAATTTTAAGAAACGAAAGCATCCTTTTTTCTTTTTTTTTTTTTTTACCTCCGTTGCTTGCTCTCACTTAACAGTTTTGCATATTGAAATTGCACATCCCATTGTGCTGATCTGGGGCTAATATGCTGGTGTCTGCTGAGAGAATAATCATTAAAACGATCAGTGTTTTTCAAAAGGTTATTCAAATGTGGCCTTTGTGCTTTAACAAGTTGTCTCATTTTACATTTTAAAGATAGTTGTTGTTTGCATTAACTCAATCATGCTGTTTTTTTTTTTTTGGGGGGGGGGGGGGGGGGGCAACAATCAGTTAAAGTTAGCCAAGAAAATATTTAAATAAATACTAATATAATTAGCATTGTTGAAGAAACTGACAAACGTATTTAACACTCACGTTATCCAAAAATTTAACTGAATTGAATATTGCACAATATTATAAGAAGTTTCAGGAGTTCAGTCCAAAAACACCTGGCCAAAATCAAAATTTGTGTATAAGGTGGGAGATGTTGCAGAAAGAAAGAATTTGGGGTGTGCTGTGAAATATGAAGTTGTATTGTTCACACCAGCTGTGACAGTTGTTTCTATAAACCTTATTCAATACAAAATCCTTTGCAAACCTACTCTCTGGTAAATCCACGAATCTGACTCAAGTGTTTTGTATGGTTCATGTTTGCTTTCTTGTTAGACTCACTATTGCATTCCAGCAACATAACATTTCTGTCCTTGGTATAGTCACAAAAACTCGGTTTAATACTTTTTTAATGGGGCTCTGTGTGAAATACTGTGTGAGGTTTGTTGTTTTCAAGCAGGTTCTGTTTTTTTGGATTTGGTTGTATGCACCATGAGAGCTGTCAATGTGTAGAAGATGTGGGATTTAAAACCAAATCCCCACTGTGTCTACATTGATTTCCAAGAATAACAGCCAGGAAAGTCTATCCTATCCATATGACTGCCAAATTAAGCTTAAGAACTGCATCTAGCTAAGATCGATTATTTTCATATATTAATTTAAATACGCTGTATCTTGGTCTGTAAGTAGCAGGGTTTTTAGAAAAAAAAAAAAAAAAACATACCATGGGAAGAATGGAAATCAAATTCAATGCTTTTGGGAAAACTTTTCCTGTTTAAAAATTAAAAATAAAAAGCCCACCACTGGCCTAGGATGTCATGTCCCATCGTTTTTTCTGAATATCATATGAATCACGTGTCAGTTCTGTGGGTCTCTGAGATGTGCGAAAACTTAAAATGCAAAGAAGTACATTCACTGCTTTCCTGATTGTGCCAATCAATATAAACGTGTTTGTGGCTGTTCAGTGTTTAACAACGAGACTTCATTGGCTCTGTGTACTTGTACTTAGCAAAAACTAAAGTTGGGGATTGGTCATTAGTCATTTTTTGTCCTAGCATTTAGGTGGCTGTACGCTCTCATTAACAGGAAACTAAGCTGTATGCATGGACGTGAACTGCGCTACCCTCAAATAAGTCATTAGGCCTCTAGAGAGGGTCTTGGGGGCATTGGTGTGCCATGATAAAGAAAGCCTGCAGGAGAATGTGTTGTTCATATGAGGTCATGTATGCCCAGGGGGTATTTTTTGTGGAGGTTAAAGGCAGACAAGTTGCATTTTTAATGTTAAAATAAACTTCATAAGATTCCTATAATTGCACACATCTGATTGACCTTGATTTAGCAAACACTTTTTTTTTTTTTTTTCCAAAGCGGTTTTCAATTTAATTTAATTTTCATGTTAAGTTTGGGTATGAATATCGGGACTGTACAGGACATGAAGCCCTAGCAGGGGTGTCATGCCCATTGAAACTGGGGGGGATGTGCACCCTCAGATTTGTTGGCCCTACTCTTGGCCCATGACTGCTCCAGCCACCTCAACAACCATCGAAAATAATCATATAATCATTAATATAGCTTGTAACCATGCATTCATTTGTATAATTTATAAGTATTATGTAGGCTACATTTTAAGTTCACACACATTGCAGTATGAACAAATGTTACAGTACAGAAATGTGTTGTGAGGCATTTCTCTTTAGCAATACTAAAGAAAAAAACAATACATTTTAAATCATTATTTATAAGGCTATTCATACTACTCCTACCACCACTGACAGCATTTTGTCCTTGTGTTTTTTTTGTTGTTGTTTTTTTAAAGGATCATGTTTTTTTCCTTTCGGTTTTTGAAGAAACGGTTGAAGCCTCCGACTCACCAGCCCCTGAGCTCATCCCTAAACACGAAACGCACAATAAATCCCCTTGCGGAGAACTGTGATTGATTACAGAATTTTGATTGGTCAGCCTGAAAACAGGCTGTGTCACGGTATGCGTCATGCGTACGGTACAACACTAGGCCTATTTACCAATGAGAATAAGCAATAATCACAATATATGTAACAAATGTAAAGAAAAGAATAGGCTTAGCAGCGCAGTTTTTCGTGTCTCCTGAATCTCCCGAAGCTGATGTAGGCCGACTTGTTCTTCCTCTGTAGTAAATTCTGAGGTAAATTTTTGGCAGTTGGCGAGCGCCTCTTAAAGATCACATCATAGCAACCAATAGAGAAAGCTTGGCAACCACGCAGGCAAGGCTGTCAAGTTGACAGTTGACGCTACCGTACGCATCAGTGGAACGTATCGCCGGAAGTGAATGGGGAGGGGGGGGAGATATTTGTTTGGGGGATGGAATTTGTTGTGACAGCTGCTATCAGTTCAACCAATTTTTATAAGGTCTATGGATCAACCCTATTTTTTACAGTCTCTGGTTTAACCACACAAAGCCACTAGCGTGGTAGAGATGTGTGTCGTGAAGGGTTGTCTAAGGTCAACGGTGAAGGAAATCCACCGAGGATAAATGTGAGATCACGGCTCTCTGGCAGTTCCCTATTGGCAGTTATGTTCCGTCGATTCATATCAGCCTGTACTAAACTTTCACTTTCCTTGGGAACTTCTGGACACGATTTTTCAGTGTGCCAACAGAATTAACGACATGGATGTTCGAGTTTAGGCTACTATTTAAAAATCTTAGAGTTCTCACACGTCTGACTTGATCACTTGATGTATCGAGAACAGCTGAGACGTGGTTCGATGCTTCCTTAAACAGAACTGAGATTTCAGGGATGATGACTGTCAGAATTTATCATAAACGTTACATTTTGAGAATAGACACAACCCTCCTGTGACACGTTTTATACATTCATTGAGAAAGAAAAAAAAATCCAAACTGGGCTATTGTCTTGACTGAAAATGTTAATTCCGCTATTACTGTATGACAAGTTATCTTATAAGGTCGGTGAAAACGAAATATCGGAATACCCATAAAGTTAACGGCGTTTGAAATGAATGCTGTAAAGTCTCAAATAAGTTTGGGTTGGTACTAGGGCTGTATGCAACTGCAATAATTATCAGGTGTATGTGAGTATGGATTTTAGGGTTTTAACGCTGTTGGAGTTATTCACAATAAAGTGTTATTGGAAAGTCTGTTACTTAGCAGGAACTAATCGGTCCAATATTTGGTAATGTAGACTGTTTCTGTGCGGAACCCAGGTTTATGAAAACGCCTCCCTTTTCGTTTTTGGAGCGTACAGTCCCTGTACCTTTAAGAAGCCGTCTGCCTGTAGCTGAAGGTCACTAAATACAAAAGCTCTTAGCGCTGCGGTCCAATATAGCGCATGCGCCCTGCCCGGGGACTGACAGAGAGACTGCAATATGGCGAGAATGCCTGGCAGCGGAGATTGCTTCACCGACGCAGTGGGGACAGAAAATGAGCAAATGAGTAACCTGGAAAGAAGCGACGAGGAGGAGGATGAGATTCAGGAAATACAGATAACGGGTGATGAGGAGGGAGAATATGAAGATGATGAGGGGTTAGAGTGGGAGGCACAGTGCGTGGACCCCGAAAATGGTTCTGCTGTGGAGACGGAAGCGGTCCTTATGCGAAATAAGGACCAGTGCAGAGAGTTGGACTCGGTGACCGACCCGTTTCACATCCCGGAGCTGGACTCGGAGCTGGAAGGCGAGCTGCATCGGTCAGACCGATCGAGGCTAAGTGAGAACACTCGTTTGGCCACCAGGTATGCGGTCAGAATCTTCCGGGAGTACCTGAGCGAAAAATCCCAAAGTCCTGACTTTGAAACTATGGACAAGGAGGCGCTGTGTAAGGTGCTCAGGTCTTTCTATGCAGAGGCGCGTTCAAAGAGTGGGCAGCTGTACAGCAAGTCCTCTCTGATTAGTATTAGGAGCTCACTGAACAGGTACCTGAATGAACCGCCTTACTGCCGCACTCTGGATCTGACAAAAGATCCCGAACTGAGAAGCGCTAACCTGACGCTGGCAGCGGTGATCAGAAAGCTGGAAGAACAAGGTGCAGGTCCCGTCGTGCAAAAACAGGCAATTACCCGGGCTGACTTAAGGAAACTGTACACGTCCAGCGTATTTAACACTAACACGCCTTTCGGTTTGCTCAATAAAGTGTGGTTCGAAACCTGCATGTATTTCTGCACCAGGGGACGGGAGAATCAACGAGAACTGGAGGAGGACTCGTTCGGAGTCGCGATTGACGAAGATGGGAGAAAGTTTATATACTTCAAAGCGCTGGGACCGTATCATAAATCCAGATCGGCGTCATGGAGCAAAAAAAGAACAGACACTGACGACGACAATTTGCCCCGCATGTACGAAACTGGCACGGAGTTCTGTCCTTACGCGAGCTTTGTGAAATACATTTCGAAACGGAATCCGCTTTGCAAGGCATTTTTTCAGAGACCACGGGATCATTGCAGTGAAAGTGACATGACCTGGTATGAAAACAAAGCGATAGGCAAGAATCTGCTGGGTACCAGGATGCAAATGCTATCGAGGGCTGCCAAGCTGTCAAAGACTTATACTAACCACTGCATCGGTGCCGTCTCCATTGCGACTTTGAACAGTATCGCAGGCATTGGGTCAAAGTTAGCGCCTCTGTACGTTGCTCCGGAAACGGCCAATGGGACCCAGCATCATTTCCAACTGGTTGTCCCCTATGTGCACCCGATAGACAATGGCATAGAAATTAAAGCACAAAAAACGACAAAACGGCTGCGAACAATTTATCCTGCAGACGTTTCCGGACCGGCTTCCCCAAAAAAGCTTTGTGTGCGACCCGCGGAGCGCGGTGGCGACTCTCCCAGCCTGGTCGCTGTGAGAACTGACCCTCAGTCTGTAGCTCCCCTCGAATCTAATGGGCAGACGGTTTCCCCATCGCCGGCTATTGTACAGCCAGAGCAGGTAAGGACGATTCACCTCTCATCGTAGGCTACCGCGTTAACGGAAGTTTTCAAAGTCTTACCGTCCTTGTAATAATGTTCTGTGGCGACCAAGGCTTTTTGAGCTGTGTTACGAAAGCGTCAAAGCACAATTGCATCCGTATTATTGTGTTGTCATTGTGTCATCATATAACTTGCATTAACTTTTTTTTTTCCCGCGCCATCCTTTCTGTGAATTTTGTGTCAGTGCAAAGTAGTTTTGTTCCCTGCCAAATACTGACAGTGACCTTGAAATTAAATGCATTCGCTTTGGATGTAATGAGCTCATTTTTATTTTAAACTAGACCGTTTGAGCCACGAATTGGTGTCAGTTATTTTAA
Source organism: Anguilla japonica (assembly GCA_025169545.1). Classification (NCBI taxonomy): domain Eukaryota; kingdom Metazoa; phylum Chordata; class Actinopteri; order Anguilliformes; family Anguillidae; genus Anguilla; species Anguilla japonica. The sequence goes on along the minus strand of CM045886.1, from coordinate 65,527,481 downwards.
GAAGCTAGATTATGCATAAAGGTAAATTCAATTGTGCATTTGTTTTTGCATTTTTGTCACCTGACTTTTTAATATGTAAGTATCACTGTAAGTGATGTTTGAATTTTGTTTTTGTTTTTTCTTATGCAGTCCATTGTATTGCGTCGGGTTTAGGTTCTTTCATTTTTATAGCTTTTGCGAATATAGAATCCCGGAGGGGTTGTTGTGAAGGCCCACGTGCGCTTATGTGAAAACCAGCTTGTGTACACCGACTTCTTTTTTACGAACAGCCACTTTACAAAGTGTGCGAGTCTTGCTGTGAATGACTACATGCTGAGGACGAATATTTCAACTGCACTGCACCACTGCTGGGCTTCAAGAGAAAAGCCCAAAGGTAAAAAAAAAGGGGGGAGAGAGATGAAGGGAGGGGGGGGGGGGGGGGGGGGGGGGGGGGGGGGGGGAGAGAGAGAGAGAGAGCAGTAGAAAGTAATCTCTGTGCTGATGAAATAATGATAGAATTCTCAGGTGTAACCTCAAAATGCAAATTGTTTATATAACGAGACTCCGGAGCCCAAGGAGACCGATTTTAAAATGCGTTCTTATTTGCCTCGCGCAATGACAAAACGGCCTTGATCAGAATTGACTTCCCGTGCGGCTCTTTGGGGTTTGCCAGTGGTCCCGAGACATGACACGAGGTATGTCTCTGCAGTCGGACTGGACAGGCTCTCTGAAGAGCCTGGATCAGCTTCACTCAACCTTGTGGAGAGAAAAAAAATAAATAAAAAAAGAAGGTAAATGCGTATTTTGTAAAGCTCACTGACAGTTGGCCATGGAATGACTTCAGACCTGTCCGTTTCAAGTGATGGATTTGCAGTTTTCTGGGTTTCGGATCAACCTCACTGGAGTTTTTTTTTTTTTTTTTTTTTTTCTTCTTCAGTTTGCTATCACCCCAACATTGAAAGAATCTTAAACAGTTATGGTCGTGTGAATTTGGTCAGTTGTGGCGCATTAAATGACAGTTTAAATATAATTGATTTATCCAGTAAACAAAATCAATGAATAAATAAATTAATTAATAACCCCTCCAAGGGACACTTACTCAATGGGAACTTGGTTACTTTAGACTGTCCATGTTTGTCTATGGATTCATGTGTCATTTGCACTAGTCATGTACTGTATGTATGTAACATCATGAAATGGTTTTGTTCAATTTGTAAATTTTCCTTATCAATAAGCCGGTGCCTTTTAAAATGCTCAACATGATTACAGATAGGGTTCCAAATAATAATAAAATGACCTTTTTGAAAAAGTGCTAAAATGAACCGACATAATTTCAGATAAAAATTGAATTGCTGAATCTGACAATCAGTGAAGTGCAGATTTAAAAAAAAAAAAAAAAAAAAAGATTCAAGGGAATGATGTCTTCAAATGGTAATTGATCAATGGATTATCTTAAATTCCTGTTTGACATGCCTTTATTATATCCAAACAAACAAGCGAATAGGTAATATTTAAAGAGATAATGTCTTTAGGACACTGCGTGTAGTCCTATGAGACCCTGTATTAATATTGGCCAGCACACCGTTTTGCTACTGAAAAGCAAAGGAAGGAGAATAATGGGATTTAGTAGCAGAAGTAACCATTATCCCATCTCAGGGGATGAGAGGGAACATAAAAAACAAAAGGAGAGATGGATGGTGAAATAAAGGAGGGGTTAATCAGTGATAAGCAAGAACAATGAGGCTGACACCTTTGAGGCTAAATGCTCCATGTTTATGGAGCTAATGGGACAAGCTGAAAGTCTATTGCTCCTGTGGAACCTTTTTTGGGGATTCCTCTGGTATAGAGTGGCTTTGCACACCTGAATTTCTTTGACCTGGATCCAGAAATACAGGAACATAATGGTGGTACAATTAAATTGCATTGGTGCTGTGAGAGCATTGCTATTTTCTTAATCATACATTAGATAGCTATTAACTTCCGTATGACCAAAAGTATCAAAGACACTAACTGACCAAAAGTATCTGGACACCCCTTGATCTGGGGCTGTTTTTCATAGTTTGGGCTAGGCCCCTTAGTTCCACTGAAGACAATCTTAATGCAGTGACATTCTAGACAATTCTGTGCTTACAATTTTGTGGCAACAGTTTGGGAAAGGCCCTTTCCTGTCTCAGCATGACAATGCCCCCAGGCACACAGCGAGGTCCATATAGAAATAGTTTTGTGTAGATTGGTGTGAAAGAACTAGACATGGCTTGCACAGAGCTATGACCTCAACCCCATCCAACACTTTTGGGATCAATTGGAAAGCCAACTGCGAGCCAGGCCTAATCTCCCAATCAGTGCCCAAACTCACTAATGCTCTTCTGGCTGAATGAAAGCAAATCCCTACAGCAATGCTCCAATATCTAGTTCAAAGCCTTCCCAGAAGAGTAGAGGTTGTTATAGCAGCAAAGGGTGGACCAATTGCGTATTAATGTTCATAATTTTGGATGAGACGTTGGACGTCAGGTGTCCACATACTTTTGAACATGTTGTGTGTGTTGCATATGCTTTCTGTATATGCATTAAAAAAACAGTTTGAAAACATATTTTATAGTTATTAAAAAACTAAATTGACTGTGCCAGCTTTGCAAACCTTGAGACTGTAGCTCCAAATTCAGTGGGGTATGAAGATAATTGCCCTGCAGGTAAATGAGATTAAGAGGGAATAGGCTGTGTCTGACATCCAGGTCAAGGTCTTAGAATATCACTTATGTTTTATGAAATTGAAATAAAGAAGAAAAAAAACTTGGAAATGAGAACCTTTTCTTTTTTTAGGCAAATTGCGCATTAAAAATTGCCGGCACAATTTAGTGCCGATGTCTTCCTGTAAACGAAAAAAAAAAAGGGGGGGGGGGGGGTTTGGGGGCTGTGAGTTTTAGAAGTGATTGCGGACCAGGGTAGGAACACACGCTGCAATGGTGGAACACGTGTACACACTTTGACCCCTTACTTTGACCTGGTACCCTGCCCGAGAGGGGAGGCAGTTGAATTTGGCAACGCCACGTCAAATTGTTGTTTTTAAGTAAGTTGCACTTTTTTTTGGAATTGGTTATACACACTATGAGCACTGTCAATGTGTAGAATATATGGGATTTAAAGGCCAATTCCCACTGTGTCTATATTAATTTCCCAGAATAACATCCAGGGAAGTCTATCCTATCCATATGACTGCCAGATTAAACATAACTGCATCTAGCTGAGAGAGATCATTTTCATAGATTGATTTTACGATGCTACAGTGCGGCCCATAAGTAATTGGACAGGGACACTTTTTTGTTGTTGTTTTTGGCTCTGTGCTCCAGCACGTTGAATTTGATACAAATGATGAATGTGAGGTTGAATTTCAGACTGTCAGCTTCAATTTGAGGGCATGTAGTATCCATATCGGTGATCTGTTTAGGAATTATAGCATCTTTCATACATGCTCACTCCATTTTAGGGTACCAAAAATAATTGCACAAATGAACATGATCTTAAAGTTGTCATGTTGAGTTCTTGGAGGCAAAACTTTGCATTGGATGACTGCTTGAAGACATCACCAGACACCGGGTATTTTCCCTGGTGAAGTGGATGGAAATCTAATTTAATGCTTTTGGGAGAATTTTTCCTGTTTTAATAATAAATAAACAAATAATACCAATGGCCTAAGATGTCATGTTCCATAATTTCCTCTGAGTATCTTTCAGATGAATCACTTGTCAGTTCTGAGGGTCTCTGAGATGTGTGAAAAGCAACATGCAGAGAAGTGCACTCCCAGCTTTGCTGATCATGGCAATCAATATAACCTTTGTGGCTATTGACAGAGTTTTAAAAAAATAAGGCTTCATTTGCTTTGTGTACTTGTACTTGAGCAAAAACGCAGCTGAGGATTGGTCATTAGTCATTTTTTGTACTACCACTGAGTTTCCTGTTAATGTAAGCATACGGCCAGCTAAGTTGTGTGCATGAACGTGAACTGCGCTACCCTCAAATAAGTCATTAGTCCTCTGGAGAGGGTCTTGGGGGCATTTGTGTGCCCCTTAACACACTCCATAAATAAATCAAGCCTGTGGGGGAATGTATTGTTAAATTGAGGTCACATGTGCTCAGGGGGACATTTTGTGTTCAAGGCAAAAGCGAAGCATTTTTAATGTTAAAATAAACTTTCTATGATTGCACATGTATTATTGAAGTTGGTTTAGCTAACGATAGCTACCTATTTCTTGGACGGCAGTGTAGTATACTGGGTAAGGAACCTAAAAATCACAGGTTCGATTCCCGGGTAGGGCACTGCCATTGTACCCTTGAGCAAGGTACTTAACCCGCATTGCTTCAGTATATATTCAGCTGTATGAATGGATGCAATGTAAATGCTATGTGAAAGTTGTGTACTGTAAGTCGCTCTAGATAAGAGCATATGCTAAATGTAATGTATTTTTCCCCCAAAAAGACGTCCCATATTATTTCACTGTCCTGTTTAACTTTGGATGAATATTGGCATAACTTAAGTTAGAGAGTTTCAAACCCAGTTCCCTAAATAGTGTGGTACACTGCTGCCCCAGTATCATCATATCAGAGGAAACTTGTTAAGTTGCACTCGTTTGATGATGTTTATTATGAACTGTATCTGCTCTATATGCGGCAAGGGTCATTTCTAATGCAAACGGGACTGATCTCTTAACATGTCGTTTCCCCTGAAAATGATCATGTGACCCTGTGCTTGATTCAGATTTTAAAAATAGTTTCCAAATATTGATTTTGTTCAACCACGTGGCCCACTATAGCTTTTTAGCAAAAAATGTGTGTCGTGAGGGGTTGTCTAAGGTCAACGTTGCGTGATATCGACCGAGGATAAAAGTGAAATTACAACTCCTATACGCAATTTTGCAGCGCGCTCACGGTGTTAAATAAATAAATAAATAAATAAATAAATAAATAAATAAATAAATAAAATATGCGCCGTTGTTTATTTATTTATTTATGTTTTTTTTTTTTTGGGGGGGGGGGGGGCGGTGTGTAAGGGCACCGTTTATCATGGACGCAGAGTTCTGTGTTCTTGGCATAGGCGACAAGGGTGCCATACGAAGGTGAGGGGGACAAAAATTAAAATCTCACTTCGGCGGCCACCTGTCCCGTTCCCCGGTACCAATCGCCATCCCACCCCCCGCTATTTTACCCCTTTATTTCCCCCACCCCCCTTCCTTTGGCGCTACTCCAGATGGATGGCGCCCTCGGCAGTCGTTTGTAGGTTATTGGCAAAGCCTAGAACCGGCCGTGGATAAAACGGTCTTGTAATGGTGCACGTTGCACATTGATGGGGTAGATCATTTTTACTGTTGGTAGAAATAACTTTCATATAAACTTACAAAAAAATGTTTTGTTTTAAAGTAGTGGGCGCTATAACACATTACTTTATATGGTTGCTGAAGTTTATTCTTTTGCTTTCATTGTGCGCACATTCCAAACTAGGCTGTAATGACTGAAAATGTCAATCACGCAGTTACTGTGTGACAAGGTAGCTTATAAATTCGGTGAAAACGAAATATTAGAATACCCATAAAGTTAACGGTGTTTGAAATTAATGTTGTAAATTCTCAAATAAGTTTGGTTTGGTAGGCTACTAAGGACTGCATACCACTCTAATAATTAGCAGGTGAGGAGAGTAGCCTGTGGGTTTTGTTTTTTATCGTTGCTGGAGTTATTGGCAATAAAACGTTATTGAAGAGTCCATCAATCGGTCCAGTATTGGGTACTGCAGACGGTGTCCTTGGTTTATTAAAGACGCCCCCCTTTTTGTTTTTGGAGCGTACGGTCCCTGTACCTTTAAGAAGCAGTCTGCCTGTAGCTGAAGGTCACTAAATACAAAAGCTCTTAGCGCTGCGGTCCAATATAGCGCATGCGCCCTGCCCGGGGACTGACAGAGAGACTGCAATATGGCGAGAATGCCTAGCAGCGGAGATTGCTTCACCGACGCGGAGGGGACGGAAAATGAACAAACGAGTAACCTGGAAAGAAGCGACTATGAGGAAGATGAGATTCAGGAAATACAGATAACGGGTGATGAGGAGTTTGAATATGAAAATGATGAGGGGTCGGAGTGGGAAGCTGAGTGTGTGGACCCCGAAAACTGTTCTGCTGTGGAGACGGAAGCGGTCCTCATGCGGAATACGGACCAGTGCGGTGTGGATTCTATTATCCCCGGGCTGCGGGACTCGGAACTGGAAGGCGATGTACATCGGTCAGACCGATCAAGAGTGAGTGAAAACACTCGTTTAGCCACCAAGTACACGGTGAGAATCTTCCGGGAGTACCTAAACGAAAAATCCAAAAGTCCTGACTTTGAAACTATGGACAAGGAGACGCTGTGCGAGGTGCTGGGGTCTTTTTATGCAGAAGCGCGTTCAAAGAGTGGGCAGCTGTACAGCAAGTCCTCTCTGATTGGTATTAGGAGCGCTTTGAACAGACACCTGAATGAACCGCCTTACTGCCGCAATCTGGATCTGTCTAAAGATCCCGAGCTGAGAAGCGCGAACCTGACGCTGGCAGCGGTGATCAGAAAGCTGGAAGAACAAGGTGCATGTCCTGTCGTGCAAAAACAGGCAATCACCCGGGCTGACTTGAAGAAACTGTACACATCGAGCGTGTTTAACACTAACACGCCTTTCGGCTTGCTCAATAAAGTGTGGTTCGAAACCTGCATGTATTTCTGCACCAGGGGACGGGAGAATCAACGAGAACTGGAGGAGAGCTCGTTCGGACTCGGGATTGACGAAGACGGGAGAAAGTTTATATACTTAAAAGCGCTGGGACTGTATCACAAATCCAGATCGGCGTCATTGAGTAAAAAAAGAACAGACACTGACGACAATTTGCCCCGCATGTACGAAAGCTAGCACGGAGTACTGCCCCTACGCGAGCTTTGTGAAATACATTTCGAAACGGAATCCGCATTGCAAAGCATTTTTTCAGAGACAACGGGACTATTGCAGTGAAAGTGACATGACCTGGTATGAAAACAAAGCAATAGGCAAGAACCTACTGGGCACTAGGATGGAAATGCTATCAATAGCTGCGAAACTGTCAAAGACTTACACTAACCACTGCATCGGCGCCGTCTCCGTTGCGACTTTGAACAGTATCGTAGACATTGGGTCAAAGTTAGCGCCTCTGCACGTTGCTCCGGAAACGGCCGATGAGACCCCGAATCAATTCCAACTGGTTGTCCCCTATTTGCACCCGATAGATGATGACGTGTTAGAAATTAAAGAACAAGAAACGACTAAGCGGCCGCGAACAACAGATCCTGTAGACTTTTCCGGACCGGCTTCCCCAAAAAAGCTTTGTGTGCGACCTGCGGAGCGCGCTGGTGACTCCCCGAGCCTGATCGCTGTGAGAACTGACCCTCAGTCTGTAGCTCCCCTCGAATCTAATGGGCAGACGGTGTCCCCTCCGCCCGCTATTGTACTGGCAGAGCAGGTAATGGCGATTTACCTCTCATCGAACTGCGTTAAGAAAAGTTTCCCCAAGTCGTCCCGTCCTTGTAAATACGTTCTCCAGCGGACTTTGTTAGGAAGGTGGCAAAGCAAAATTGCATCCGTATCATTGTGTTGCGGCTGATTTTAGTCACATTGCCGCCAATGGATTACGTCTAGTCTATAAACTTTCCCCTTTGCCTGTGCGTGTTTCATCAGTAGAAAGCAGCAGCGTAGCCAGAAATATTCATTTAGCTGGGCCTGCATTACGGTGAGCCAGAACTACCTGTAGGCTTTCGCAGGTCGGTGTGGTGGTTTCGCAAAGATAAAAGAGTGAGCCAAGATGCTATTTCAGTGGCCAAGCCCACATGTCCCTATACGAGGTCGGTGCGAAGTAGTTTTGTCCCCACCCCAGAAAAAATAAAGTATAAATGCTCGTCACTGGGGTGGTTCCCAATAGGTACATGAAATTGTGAAATTAAAAAGTGCTTATTAGTACCCAAATAAACACTATTGTACTTTCAGGGTACATTTGAGAAGTTCGTTCCTTAAAGCACAAAAATGTACCTCCAACTGATACCTTTTTTTCTGAGAGTGATGCCAAATATCGACATGACCTTGACATTAAACGCAGTCTTAATTTTTGATTTTATGAACTCTATCATTTATAACATTAAATACACCTGTGGTCCCCCCCCCCCCCCCCGTGAAAATACATAATGGTTTCTGCAAATTTGTGATCTCTTTACGGTAGAATGAATAGGAAATGGTTTGGGATTCGACAATTCAATGCGAATACCTGAATTATGCGATAATCCGTTAGTCAGTTAAGTGAATTATACTGTATTATCATTACCCTACATGGTTTTCACGCAAAGTCACCGCCTGAGTCCTGTTTTGAGCTAGGAAAACCCTGCTGCGTACATATGCATTTTTAAAAAAAGCAATTTGTAAAGATATTTTTTATAGTTATTAAAAACTAAATTGATTGTGCCAGCTTTGTAATCCTTGAGACCGCAGCTCCAAATTCAGTGGGGTATGAAGATAATTGCCCTGCAGGTAAATGAGATTAAGAGGGAATAGGCTGTGTCTGACATCCAGGTCAAGGTCTTAGAATATCACTTATGTTTTATGAAATTGAAATATAAAAAATAAATAAAAGACTTTGAAATGATAGCCTTTTTTGGACAAATGATACATTTTAAAAAATTGATGCCGCGATTTAGAGAAGACCTCTGCAGTAACTTGTTTGAACCCATGCAGTGCTCTTTGTTAAAATAATATTGCTTCCCCCTCCCTAGTGGAAAGTTTCAAAATAAGCTTTTATGTTTTCTGCCATCCTAGGTGAGATTTTGTTTGCTTATTATGATCAATAACTTTGCTTACTTTTCTGTTGAGTTCTGGTCCAGAAGATTTGGTCTAGAAGTGTTTTTTTTTGGCAAGACCGCTTGATCAGATGAAGATGCATGACTGAATTATGAATTCATTTTCAAGCCATAATCAGTTTTTAAATTACAACTGAGGGAATATTTCTCTATGGTCGTTTCCAAAGAATAGTCTAGTTCCACAATTCTAGCCACAATTCTAAATTGTTGTGCGTGTCATAAAGGAGGTGCTATGGGAGTCTGATCTCAGTCAGCTCAGTCATTTCATTGCCTGGGGAGGAACCAGGATCAACAGGGGGACCCATCCACCTCTGTCCAGCTCGGGGTGTGGGGTCATGGAGGGTGATCAGTTCAGGACAGGTCGTATGAAGAGGTGTATAATTTTCTTTTCTTTTTCTCCTGTTCCTGTTAGTTGTGTAGATGTCGAATCGCTTAATGCAGCCTCAGTAATTACACTCGGGCTGGTCTCGACTTCCTCTCGCCCACTTTCCCCTGATAGTGAGACCTTCACCTTTTTTTTCTCTCTCTCTCTGCTTAAAAAAAAAAAAAAAAAAAAAAAAGAAATAGTGTGATAAAAATCGATCAGACTTTCCAGTTGTTTCTGTCAACCTGTCGGCATGGTAGTGTCCATTTTGGAAAGGTTCAGATGGGTCAGTGTTGCACCAAACTGCTTTCTCCTGTAAACCTGTTATTGGGATCGGGAGGGAGGGAGGGAGGGAGGGGGGTAGTCTTCTGTACTAACAAGACATAAATGGTATTGTGCACTTCGGACTGCACTCTTTATGATTCCTTATGTGATTTTTGTAGACAATGAGTTGTGATTATTTTTTATTTCATTTATTTATTTATTTTTTGACAGTAATTTTCAACCAATATTTTCTTTCATTTTTGACTTGTACGATTCTGCATCGGTGCTGATGTTGAGCCATATTAAAGGTCTGTTCACATGAGCTCGTAGGCTCTATTCTAGCTGACCCCAACGCACTGTGTCCTTTACTTGGAGTAATGAATTTAAGCGTTTATGTTTCATACGTGGATGCGTACTAAGCGTTATGATTTCAGCGCTTTCCGAAATGGATGAAAAATGGGAATGACTCGTGTAAAGGGCAAAACTTACATGTACTTATGTCGCTCGCATTTAACGGAAAATGTCATCAGTTGTACTGTTGGTTGAGGATAGGCCTGATTTTTTTTTTTAGGTCTTCATCAGTAGTTGCAAATCATTTACCTCCAAGGATTTCCTAGATGTAAAAGCAACGCCACTCTGGCACGACATACAAGACAGAATTAGAAATGTAATCTGGTCCTAATCGTTTTTGAGGAGTACTCCGTGTTGTTCGCGCTTACGCAACTGCAAAGTCGCCATTGTGGCCTCGCTTCGCTGAGTAGGCTAGTATAGCAGACAGGCCCCCCGGACCCATTTCAGACCGCTCATCGTCCGCGTCCTAAATTTGGGTTGCCTGTCTGAGCGCGCTCCGGCGCTGTGTCGCGTGTCCCCGCGCCCCCGAGCAGGCAGCCGCGACATTCGCCGTCCCCAGAGGTCGGTGTCCGCCCCCCTCCGGCTCGGCGACCTCCTTTTTGTCCTCTCTCGGCCGCCATTTTGTCCTCGGCCCCGGTGAGTGCCGCCGGCGGCCGACCGCCACCAGCGACCCGAGTCGAAACTGCGAGCGCCAACGCTCACCTATTACTGACCGCCCCTTTAAGGTTTTAAGAGGGGGACTCCATCAAGCCCTCCTGCAAACAGAGGACATTTCCGGGGGGGGGGGGGGAGGGGGGAAGGGGGAAGAGGGAAGGGGGGGGGGGGGGGGGTGTGCTGCAGGTAGCCGATTGAGTAAACTCGCCCCTCTTCCTGCCAGGCCAAAGCCGGTGATTTAGGTCCTATACGGTAGTGTTCAGCTGTGGTGTCATTTCTCACACAGTACTGATGAATTTCATAAGCCTGTATGTTTCATAAGTGACGTTCATAATGCACTTTTTCGTGCTGTGTGCGTTATGCCAAAATGGGAAACGGTTTGTCCTGCTTCAGTTTACTGAAATATCAGTCAGAATGCAGAGCTTAAGCTTCAGACAGTAAGCAGCATGAGCAGTTGTAGGTTTTATGTCATATATACCGTGTGCATTAAGTAGCCGAGGTTTGTAATGCACTGGGCAACGTGGTCACAAAGATTGTTGATGGTGTTATGAATATTTTCATTTTCAGTCAAGAGTTGGTGTCTTCCTTTGAAGAAAGCAAATACAAAATCATTTGAGACTCTTAACCAACAGGACCAACACAGAGTCAGAGATTAGATCACTTAGACCTCCTCTCCTGCTTCACCTGTCACGGGTGGAGCGTTGAGTTGGGGCCTTAGTGCTTATTGCGTTGAACGCGACTGTTGCCTGTTGATCTGATTTTTTTTGCCGCTTCGTCCCCTTTGACAGGATAACCGAGCCAACATGTCCAGGCCCATGATAACCAGATCGCCAGTGTCTCCCCTGAGCAGCCAGGGCATCCCCACCCCTGCCCAGCTCACCAAGTCCAACGCGCCCGTGCACATCGACGTGGGAGGTCACATGTACACCAGCAGCCTGGCCACGCTAACAAAGTACCCAGAGTCCAGGTAGGTGGCCACAGAAACGCCTGAGCAGAAACACCCAGTGAGCGTCCAGGTAGGTGGCCACAGAAACACCTGGTGAGACTTCACGTAGGTGGCCACAGATACGCCTGAACAGAACCACCTGGTGAGACTTCAATTAGGTGGCCACAGAAACACCTGGTGAGAGTCCAGGTAGGTGGCCACAGAAACGCCTGAACAGAAACACCTGGTGAGCGTCCAGGTAGGTGGCCACAGAAACGCCTGAACAGAAACACCTGGTGAGGGTCCAGGTATGTGGCCACAGAAACGCCTGAACAGAAACACATGGTGATCGTCCAGGTAGGTGGCCACAGAAACGCCTGAACAGAAACACATGGTGAGGGTCCAGGTATGTGGCCACAGAAACGCCTGAACAGAAACACATGGTGATCGTCCAGGTAGGTGGCCACAGAAACACCTGGTGAGGGTCCAGGTAGGTGGCCACAGAAACGCCTGAACAGAAACACATGGTGAGCGTCCAGGTAGGTGGCCACAGAAACGCCTGAACAGAAACACCTGGTGAGGGTCCGGGTGGGTGGCCACAGAAACGCCTGAACAGAAACACCTGGTGAGACTCCAGGTAGGTGGCCACAGATACGCCTGAACAGAAACACCTGTTGTGACTTCATTCTGAATGAACTCTTAGCATCCGGACAAAGGACACACATTAAGTAATGGGTCGTAACTCTCTCATGATCCACTGGTCTAGAAACAAAAATAATATTTTTTAACATTTATGTACAGTTGTAAGCAGAATACAATATTGCTGTGATGGTGTGTTGGGCTTAATTCTTTATTTGCAGGAGCATTGAAAAAAGTTTAAAAAAAATTTAAGAACTGGTAATGACCTACCACGCACTGCTTGGGGGAAAGAAAAAAAAATCAATTTATTGATGAACTACTGCATTTTTGCTGGTCTCATGACCTTCATCATAACATATGCATGAAGCAACGTGGGGAAGATCTTCATTCAATTTGTGTTAGATGTGCATGGCAAAGCTTCTGCAGACAGGGTCTCTCTCTCTCTTGCTCTCTTTCTCTCTCACTCTCATTTGCTGTCTCTTTCTCGCTCGCCTGCTTGTTCTCTCTCTCTCTCCCTCTCTCTCTGTCTCTCTGTCTCTCTTACTCGCTTGCTCTCTCTCTTGCTTTCTTGCTCATTTTGCCCCCCCCCCCCCCCCCCCCCCCCCCGCATAATTCCATCATCTTTCACCTAACCTTACCTAAATCTGTTGTTTCTCCCTAATCTGTAGGCATGTTGTTCTTCCTCAGCTGAGCCCGTTAGCTTTCTGGGGTCCTCTGACGCATCCCCCCCCACTTCCTGTGTGTTTCTCTGTGCCTGCTCCACGGCCCTGTCTGAACTATGTTTCTCTAGCTCCTACTGATTCTTTGTGAGATGCAGGTGAAATTTTTCACTGTGGTAACCCTGTGTAAAAACGCACGTCCTCACACAGGATGTTGTGATTTTAATAGCATTTATCCCCGTTTCCTGGAGTTGTGGCGTTGTTGACCTTCTGGGTTTTCCCAGTGCGGAAACCCTGCTGGTCAGTGTGTTTTTTTTTAGTTTTTTTTTTTTTTTTTTTAAACGTGTGTAGCTATGGCAACCAGGTAGGGCTGCAAGAAACTGAAACACCTTTCTGCTTTTAATTGACTTTAAAAACTTTGAAGCGTTCTTGCTGACCGCTCACGTTAGCCTCTTTGTGATTGTGTCGTATTTTGTTGAACGCCTTTTTTTTTTAGTTCCCTCCTTGGCAGCCTCTTACGTTTCCTTGTTCTTTGATGTCAAAACTCAAAACATCTCAATTTTCGCTTCTCCGGTATTGAGCCTCGCACCCGTGTCATCTGTTCTAGGGCCTGCAGTGCAGAGCCATCCGCTGAAAACCAGACATACCTCTAGCCTTTGTGCCGACCTGGGGGGGGGCACACGGGGGGTAGATTGCGATTTTGCCGTGGGGAGGTGGGGGTTGCTTAGGGGGTAGATTGCAGGTGTGGAGGGGGTGGGGGGGGGGTCAGGGTAATTTGTGATCGCGGAACGGGGGGGGGGGTTGGGGGATTGCAATCGCAAACCGCCTTAAAAAAACATTTTAAGAAGAGAACCACTGCTGCCAAAAGAGCCCTTTTTGCTGTCTGAGGGCAGGGGGTCACATGCTTCAGCATATGGGGGTGTCTGTCTGCATGTGGCAGCTGCAGTGAATTTAGGATTCTGAGACATAGTGTAGATTTCAAGGATTATGTTGGAACACTGTTTATGCAGATTGTAAAATCCTGTGGAAAAACAAATAGTGAGTGATATAATTTAGCCTGGCAAGCTATTGGCTGCAAGGCAGGTAGATTTGTGTGGATTTGCATATGTAACAAAAGCTTTGGAGAGAGAGATGTCCTGTCAGCAAGAAAGTGAATCCCATGACACAAAGAAGTGTGATCCTGAAAAAGAACAGTAGCTTACTTGTTCTTTTTTTATTTTTATACCTAGACAATGAAGTGGATTTCCGCAGTAGTAAGTTCACATAAAGCAGGAGATATTAGTCGCGGAAGTGACAAAGTCAAGCGTCATCGACGTCTAAAGAAATGGCTGCTTTCTCTCAGCCTTGTACTGGAGGAGTGGCGCGCGAAGGGAACCGCCAAGGTGCACAGAGGCGCGTGATCTTTTGGGAAAAGACGTCTGATCTGGTACCCCTGCCTGGCACTGAAGCTGGCACTGCCTGAAACCTGGCTAGTCACACAATACATGCAACAGAGAAAAATGTAAACAACTTAAGACAGGGGTCGTACCAAACCCTGGTTCAGGATAGAGACATGTTAAATGGTTTCTTCACCGGACGTATTTTCATTCACAAAATCGCAAAAAGCAGACTAAAACAAATTGCTCTCGTATCTTTTTTTTTTTTTTTTTAATTATTATAATTATTCTAACAGATGTCATAAAAGCAGTTAAAACTCTGAAGCTGCCATGCCATCTGGAAGCAACCATCTTAAGTCCAGGGGTGGCCTCAGGCCTGGCTGCAGGCAGGCCGGAGGCCACCCAGCGGTCTTTACCAGATGGTATTGACCATTCTATTCGACTCATTCATCACATCCTATTCAAAATCCAGTCAGCTCCATAGACAAATGCATATTTTCGCTTGATTTGTCTCTGTACTCCACAATCAAACAGTTCACACGTGGTTGAATGTGTGGTTCGTTCAGAAAGTCAGATCTAAGTAAAGGATTTTGTAGAACGTACTGTACTTAGCATTTGGAATTTGGCTGCGGAACAGGCATTCACTTGTTGGCATTGAGTGTTTTCTGTGTACAAGGCGAGCAATTAAACACTTTCCTTGGGTGTTATTTTCAAATATGTACCGACTTCTCCCATAAAGCTTTAATTTCATCTCGAGCTGTAACCAGACGTACGTGCTAAGTGGTTTTTCGGAAGTAAATTAGTGAAAATTTGACAGAGTAGAGCCCTAGGTGTTCATTAAGAGATGTTCCAAATATCAGTCTCTAAAACTACCCTCCCACCAGGACTGGTATTTTCAGGCCATGTCTGCAGTTCATCAGTTGGCAGATTGGTATACCAAACAAGCCTTCCTGAATGACCCTAAAACCCCCCTCTGTATTCATACTTTTATTTCTTTTTGCCCTCTTTTTTGTCATTTTAAATGACAATTTTCAAAGCCAAATCATCAAGACACTCTGACTTTGACTCCTGAACTAACACACACACACACACACACACACTCTGAATGAACGGGTCATTACATTTATTTTCTGTTTCTGCCCAGCTCCTTCAGTGTTTGTTTTGGGGTTTTTTTGTCTGTGTGGGCCCCCGTAAAACTGTAGGCCAAAGCAAACTTTTTAGTCCAGGCCTTTTGAGGGCCCCCCCCCCGCCTTGAGGCCCTGGGTAGTCAGTTCCACTGCTCCCACCCCCGCTGTGATGCCCCTGATCTACAGTATGAAAGGGGCAAAAGCAAGGCTGGGCTGGTCAACTATAATGCAATGCTGTTTAAGCACCGGCTTCCTTGTACCAAAAACAAAATGCACCAATCAGGTGGCAGGTAACTAAAGTGGTCATTGTTACCTCTATATGCATGTTACATTACATTACATTACAGGCATTTAGCAGACGCTCTTATCCATTACATTACATTACATTACAGGCATTTAGCAGACGCTCTTATCCAGAGCGACTTACACAACTTTTACATAGCATTTTACATTGTATCCATTTATACAGCTGGATATATACTGAAGCAATTCCGGTTAAGTACCTTGCTCAAGGGTACAACGGCAGTGTCCTTACCCGGGAATCGAACCTGCGACCTTTCGGTTACGAGCCCAGTTCCTTACCCACTGTGCTACACTCCGTCCAGAGCGACGTACAACAAGTGCATTAGTTCAAGGTGCAGAGGTGCAAAAGAAACACACTAGCATGTCTGCTCATTTTGCCATTTTAAGAAATAATTAATTTTGTCGCCTAATTTGTGTTAATGCTCAGAGTAGGTATTCATATCACTGAGGAGAAAGAGGTGTTCTATGAAAATGATTCCACAAGGAAGAGTTACCAGTCTGACTTTTAAAAAATGAATAAATAATATATATGAACCACTGTCTTGTAAACTGGAAGTGCAATATCATGAAGGACCAGAATTATATCTATGAGTGGCAGCCTTGTTTTTTACCTCTTTCTCTCTCTTCCTTGCTCCCTCTTCCTCTCTCTCTCTCTCTCTCTCTCTCTCTCTCCCTCTCCCCCCCCTCTCTCCACAGAATCGGCCGGCTCTTTGATGGCACGGAGCCCATCGTCCTGGACAGCCTCAAACAGCACTACTTCATCGACAGGGACGGCCACATGTTCCGGTACATTCTCAACTTCCTCAGGACCTCCAAGCTGCTCATTCCCGACGACTTCAAGGTAGGCTCTCTCGCCCCCTGTCCCAGGCAAGCATCGGGTGCGTCTCTCCTCTGTACCCGCGAACCTGTCCGAATCCAGCACGTCCCTGTTAACCGTCCTATTAATATCTCTCTTTAGCGACAGGTGCTGGAGTGGTGTTAAAGCAAAGCTGCTTTTGGGTCTTTTTTTAGCACTTAGTCTTTTCAGCTCTTTTATTTATTTATTTAAAAAAATTTTTTTTTTTTTTAGAAGGAATCTAATCATGTGCAAAAGTAAAAGTTTCATTCTGCTACGTACTGCAAGTAAGCTCTCCAGAAGATGATTTCAAACCCAATTCGTGGTCAAACACTGGTCTTCTTCCTGTGATTGCAAATGAGCAGTTCTGTGTGTGAATGCGGATGGCTAACGGTAGCGTGTTTTCGCGGTGAGTGAATGCGGATGGCTAACGGTAGCGTGTTTTCGCGGTGAGTGAATGCGGATGGCTAACGGTAGCGTGTTTTCGCGGTGAGTGAATGCGGATGGCTAACGGTAGCGTGTTTTCGCGGTGAGCGAATGCGGATGGCTAACGGTAGCGTGTGTTTTTCGCAGTGACTGAATGCGGATGGCTAACGGTAGCGTGTTTTCATGAGGAGTGAATGCGGATGGCTAACGGTAGCGTGTTTTCGCGGTGAGCGAATGCGGATGGCTAACGGTAGCGTGTTTTCGCGGTGAGCGAATGCGGATGGCTAACGGTAGCGTGTTTTCGCGGTGAGCGAATGCGGATGGCTAACGGTAGCGTGTGTTTTTCGCAGTGACTGAATGCGGATGGCTAACGGTAGCGTGTTTTCATGAGGAGTGAATGCGGATGGCTAACGGTAGCGTGTTTTCGCGGTGAGTGAATGCGGATGGCTAACGGTAGCGTGTTTTCATGGGGAGTGAATGTGGATGGCTAACGGTAGCGTGTTTTCGCGGTAAGCGAATGCGGATGGCTAACGGTAGCGTGTTTTCGCGGTGAGTGAATGCGGATGGCTAACGGTAGCGTGTTTTCGCGGTGAGTGAATGCGGATGGCTAACAGTAGCGTGTTTTCACGGTAAGCGAATGCGGATGGCTAACGGTAGTGTGTTTTCATGGGGAGTGAATGCGGATGGCTAACGGTAGCGTGTGTTTTCGCGGTGAGCGAATGCGGATGGCTAACGGTAGCGTGTGTTTTTCGCGGTCCCCCCCCCGCGCAGGACTACAGCCTGCTGTACGAGGAGGCGCGGTACTTCCAGCTGCAGCCCATGCAGGCGGAGCTGGAGCGCTGGCGGCAGGAGCGGGAGGCGGGCCGGGCCTCGCGGCCGTGCGAGTGCCTGGTGGTGCGCGTGGCGCCGGACCTGGGCGAGCGCATCACGCTCAGCGGCGACAAGGCCCTCATCGAGGACGTCTTCCCCGAGATCGGGGACGTCATGTGCAACTCGGTCAACGCCGGCTGGAACCACGACTCCACCCACGTCATCCGCTTCCCCCTCAACGGCTACTGCCACCTCAACTCCGTCCAGGTGAGGCCCCCCGACCCACACCACCAGTCAAACCCCCACCCAAGACAACTCAGCCTTCGCTTTACTTTCGCTTGCCTGTTTACGTTGGACTTTTATATTATTTATTTACTTATTTTGTTGTTATTTGTATGGTGTGGTTTCTGTCCAGACCGTCTCTAATATGGGACGCAAACAATCACAAACATTCTGTCATCACGGTGACAAAAGTTTTGCTGTCTTTTCTTCTCCACCCCCCCCCCCCCCCCCCCTCCTCCCACTATGACCCATCTGCCCTCCGCCAGGCCCCAATTCTCGCACCTTCAGAAACCCGCTTTCTGGAGAAGGGGGCGTGAGCTCCACAGTCCAATCCGCTTCTCCTCCACCCCCCCCCCCCCCAACACCCCCCGCCCTTCCTCCCCGACCGCGGCCCGGTCTTGAAAGAGCACGCTAGGACAGGCTGTCCGTAGGCAGGGCATAATCCTGTTTGGTTATTAAAACATATCGCCACTGGGTCCTGTAGCCCGTGCTAATGGCGGGTAGACGGAAATTGCCGGCAGTACGGGACCTTTGTAGTTTGGCATGCGTCCAGCCCCGAGCGGCGAAGACTGCTGAGCTCGGGAGCTGCCAAGCGGCTGAATAAATAAATAAATAAATAAATAAACACAATCCCAGCGCCCCCCCGAGGGCAGCCTAATGGAATGTGATCTCGCAGCCTTCTGGAGAGAGAGTGTCTGCCGCACCGCGGAACCGGCTCGTGTGACCGCGGCGAGAATATACGGCTCGCTTGCTTTTTATTGGGCAGCGGCGACGGAAGGCCGCTGAATTGCAAATGAAATGTTTACCCGTTTTTCTCCCCGCCCTCTCTTTCTCCCCTCTCTCTCTCTCTCTCTCTCTCTCTCTCTCTCTCTCTCTCTCTCTCTCTCTCTCTCTCTCTCGTGCTCTGTTTCTCTCTCTTTGACTCTCTCTCTCTCTCGCGCTCTATTTCTCCCTCTCTTTCTCACTCTCTCTCTCTCTCTCTCTCTCTCGCTCTGCTCTCTCCCTCTCTCTCTCTCTCTCTCTCTCTCTCTCTCTCTCTCTCTCTCTCGTGCTCTGTTTCTCTCTCTCTCTCCATTTCTCCATCACTAATCTAAAGTATTTTTATGGCTGCTGTCCTTGAAATGAAGGGTCAAACAGCGCTGTGCCTGGCGATTCTTAAGTTACAAGGCCTGGTGCCTGAAGAGAAAATGAATGCATCATTTTCCTTGTGGGGGGGCGTGATGGGGGGGGTGGTGACTGACTCATCTGGTTGTGTATGTGTGTATCATCCATCGCCTGTGGTAGGAGGCTCCCTGGCACTAAACTCATGGGCCCTCAAGGTCCAAGACCTGCTGGTTTTCCACCCTCCCTTTACCTGGGAGTCAGGTGTGAATACAGTCTGGCCAATCAGCAGCGCTAATTGTTCAGTTAATTACCTGGGGGAAAAGAGAACCAGAGCTGGATTTGGATTAAAGGTCCAGATTTGAGTACCCATGCTCTATGTGTTTCTGTTTCCGTGGGAACCGTGGTCACATAGCACGGAAGGGGGGGGCGGGGCCTGACGGCGGTTTCATCGCGGCCCTCCTCTGTCCTCGGCAGGTCCTGGAGAGGCTGCAGCAGCGCGGGTTCGAGATCGTGGGCTCCTGCGGGGGCGGCGTGGACTCCTCGCAGTTCAGCGAGTACGTCCTGAGGAGGGAGATCCGGAGGGGGCAGCGGGGGCCCTCCGTCATCCGGATAAAACAGGAGCCGCTGGATTAAGGTGGGGGGGTCGGCGGGGGGGGGGGGGGGGGGGGGGCGGTCTTGGTTGGGCCTCAGCCCTTTTGAATGGCGGACATTTTGAAACAGTGGCCAGTAATCGACACCTACGGACTCCTACGCTTTATTTTCTTTTTATTTTTTTTTTATTGCATTGACTTTTAATCTTGAGATCCACTGAGGAGAAGAGGAAGAAGAAACAAACGACAAAAAAAAAAAACTTCACGTGAATTTCTATTTGAAAGACCGCACAGAACATCTTTTGAAATCATCTTTGAACCTTCTGGAGTTTTAACGATCGACAGTTGCCAAGTCCCGCCCGTCCAAATGGGAAGAAGTTTGTTTTAAAACTTTGAGACTGCATTTGATTGAAATGTCCTCGTAACGCACATTTACCCAGGTGTATTACAGAGGATGAGCACCTCTTTCTTAACCAGTTCATACGAAAACAGGTCAAACCTATGCTTCCTCTGTTTCTGACTGCGTTATATCAATAAGAGAATAAGCTAATCAGTGGGGGAGAAAAAACTCTGAGAACATGTTGGTATTTTCATTTACTTAAAATCCTTTTTCTAAGGTTCTAAGGTACAATATGTCTGACGATGTTTCCGTTTAATAAATGTACACAGTTGTTATCATAACTGGTTTAAAACAATTTTATCGCACAGCAACAGCAAAAAAAAAAGATGTAAAAATTTAAACGTTAAAAATAGAATGCATTTTTTGTAATGGAAATCTACCTTGTGTAGATCTATGCTATGAAGGTCCGTGTCAATATAGCTGTAAGTTAATTTTTTTTTTTGTATGTGAGGGTGCATTGTGCTCTTCTAAAAATTGCAGTTTTACAGAGAGCACCAAGAACCCCCCTTTGTCTGGGAACTCTAACCCAGCCTAAACTAAATAGACTGAAATGACTGGGAATAGCAATCCGTTTATAATCTGCCATTTACTGACAGTCCACAAACGAAAATAATAATGTGTATCTATGTAATATGTGTTTTTTTTAAACCATTAAAAAAAAAAACATTTTGCCATTTTGGGCAAAAATATCTACTACGATTGCATTGATTAATTACACAGCTTGTGGAACGGTTACCAGGACTTTTTTTATTGATTAAGATCTGTAACACATAATTAAGAAAAGGGATTTGACAGGATGGCTGACTGTACTTCTGTCATTTTTCATTGATATTTGTGACAGTACATATTAACTAACTGGAAACACATCCTGCGCTATCATTGGACGTCCAGTTGACTCAAGTCCTGATGAACAAGCTCACTAAAAAATAAAGTCACAAGGAATGTAATAAAGTATGTTAATAAATGTTTAACAAAAGTGGAAGTGATCTTTAACTGGAGTTGTTTGCGTATTTTGCACGCTGGATACACAGTTCTTGCGTTACTGAAAAATCCGAAACGTTGACAGTTTGGGCCAAAGTCAATAAAAACGTTTTCATGGATAGTCTGGGGAGAAAACTGGTTCGAGCCGATTCATGGTAAGTTGCTAATGCACTGCATCCTTGTATGGATTGCCCCAAAGCCATCGATACCTATTACAATGAAAGATTTTAACAATCACGAGAGCTTAAACGCAACAAATAAGTTACAAGACTATGTTTTTATGAGTATAGTTATAGAATAGTTGTTGATCTCCTGCTCCGAGTCACTATTGTGTCATTTAGCACTACGCCTGTCGGCGATGACGAGTTGTCGCTATGCAGGGCGGCAGGTGTGTCTGATTAGCCAGCGTGTGAGCCTTGAGTGAATCAATTCCATTTAGAATCATACATGTATCATACTGTGATTCAGGGTTCTCTTCTTAACAGTGGTACAGAATCCATTATCAGAAGTGTAATAACAACCTAAATACAAAACTGAATACACTGAGAACATGAGCCAGCCACCGCAAGAATTGCATTACAGTTTAATCTGTTCGTTCATCATTCAAAGTGTGTGCAACGCACAGAATACAATCACTTCAATATTGAAGCTCTGAGAAAGCTGTCAGTTGGACCTCTAATGGAAAAGAGGAATTTCAAAATTTAGTATAAAATTAAACTTCCATCCTGAAGTTCTCGCACCAGCCACAGAAAAGCAGGTTTAGTTTTTTTTTTTTTTTAAGGTTTGCCACTTTTTAATTTAAAATTCTCTCGCAGTAATTTTGTATGAGTCTTTTAAAACTTTTTTTTAAATCCATTCAGACGCCCTTAAGACACAGAAAGAAGATGGACTGCCTCCAGAAAAGATATGTTATTGCAGTTTTAGATTTTGTTATATTTCTTTAATAAATGGTGGGATTTCTATTGTAGCATACTGTACCGTGATCTGAGTGCCTGGACAGGAACAGAGCTGAATCCAAAGGGTATAGCACTGTACTGAAAGGCAAAAAAGACTTTAGCATACATGCTAATGGGCTACGTGTAACCTTGGGGCGGCAGTGTAGTATAATGGGTAAGGAGCTGGGTCCTTGAGCAAGGTACTTACCCTGCATTGCTTTAGTATATATCCAGCTGCATGAATGGATGCAATGTAATCAAACCTGTGACCTTTAGGTTACAAGACCAGCTCCTTATCCATTATGCTACACTGTAATTGACCTAAACGACCGGATAAATCCTGGCTACATCTTAGTTGGCAAACAAATGTACCTGGGTTTTCACCTGAATGACATTTCCCTAGAAAAATATTAATTTGGGTTTTATTTTCAGATATGGGGGGGGTGGGGGGGGGGGGGGGGTCGATCACAAGTTGCGTAATATGAGATAAAGCCTACCGTTCATCCCTGTGGCCAGTCCTCTCAGAGATAGCTTTGAGTACAGCGGTCATCTTCAAACATCAGCTGTAGTTTCATTTTGTCCAGCTTGGTTTTTTTTTTCCTGCCCCAAATCATCTTCATCACTCAGCTTTTTTAATGAACCCAACAACTTTTTTTTTTTTCTTTAAAAGAAATCGTTTCCCTTTTTCTGCAGTAATGGAATTGCTGATTATGCCTCTCATGTCACCAATCCATTGTCTCCAGTGCGTTTGCCTTAAAGCCATTGGTTGTTGACACTATAAACCGCACAGTACTACACTGCCAGTCCTCCACTAGCGCCCTACACTGAGGGGGACTTGCGCACACACAGTCAGAACACCCCAATGTCTTCCCAACGTCCTCCGTGAGAACTCCGGACCCTGTGTCTCAGCCATCCTTCAGGTAACGACGTAGGTCCAGGCCTGTACCTGTGATGTCCGTAAGCCGCTCCACGTTTTAAAATTCCTGTGGTACCGCCGTCTTTCACTGGCACAAAGTCTTTGAAGCGTTCCAAGCGTTTTCCGACCACATCGATTAGAAAAATCTGACAGGATGTTAAAAGGAGAGCTTGCTGTGACTGCGCATAGCTAGATTTAAACTGGCCGTTTTTGATTTTGGATTTTTTTTTTTCTCTCACGGTGAAAATTAAATGTTTTTAATGAACTTAAAAATGTTGCTGGCAAACAGACACAGGATTCAAATATTAGTCAAGAATCCTGATTGTAATGATGGCAGCTGTATGTGGCGTAGCAACCTTGAAATATGTAAGTACTGTAATTACACATCATTGTGCTGCATGTCGAACGGTATGTTGCTAGTAGCAACTTGCCGGAAGATACAAAGGGTTGTAGAGCAAGGAGGACACCGATCTCCCATACAAAACAGAATTTAACAGGTGTTTGCCTGGCCAAAATTATACTGCATTTCCCAAGGATATTGTGCGAGTGGCTGGGTGTGGATGTGTGTGGGTGTGTGTGTGTGTGTGTGTGAGTGAGTGGCTGCAACAGTGATAAAAAGATGCTTTCACCCTTTGGGAACACGTGTGTGGGGGACTGAGGCGGTCTCCAGAACTCAAACTCTCCGGCGGGGGGGGGGGGGGTTCTGATGTCTGGGGAGAAGCTTCACACTCTTGCTCTGTGCCTCAGAGGTGACCGAGAGTGACTCGCTGAATTTATTTCAACGTTTCGAGCGAGCTTCAGTCTCTGATACCCCTCTGCTGTGAAGCCCCGGACCTCGCCTTCTGGTGTCAAATTCAAGGTTTCTGAGACGGCATAAATAAGTGATGGATGGGGAGGGGGGAGGGAGGGCGTACAAATTGTGTACTTTACCATTTGTGAAGAATTTCAGAGAACTTTGAATGTCCTCTTTTCTTGACATCACTCTCTTCCCTCAGGGAATGTCGATCCCCCCCCCCCCCCCCCCCCCCACCCCCGTCTATGTGACACAAACGACTCCTCTTCAGCATTCCTAACGGCAGTCTAACGACTTCCATCACCGTAAAACTTTAAATCCTAAATGAACGCGTGGGCTCTGGGGCCGCCCTTAGTGTATCTGCTTCCAAGGCCCTCGCACGTTTTGAGAATTTGTAAAACCTTCTTCCCCGAGTATCGACCCAAAGTGTCTCCACCACTGGACTTCTTGCTAGCTCATTTAACGGACATTCCCATTGAGCTGTAAGCTGTTCGGTCTTGTGCTCAAATATTTGAACTGGGCCAAAGACAAACAACAGCAGCTGCAGAAATGCAGCTTCATTAAAACATTTACATTAGGGTTCATAAATAATGTGTATATTCGGTACTGAAATATATCTATAAATCAAAGTCCATTTAAAAAAAAAAAAATGATCTAAGTCTACCTTTGTAGATTGCATTCAGAAAGAAAAAAAATACTGCCTCAACCAAGAACCATTTATAAGCTGGTGACATCTGAACGGAGTTGAACATTCAGTCATTATTTCCAAATAACATGACCGGGGAATCAATCACATTTACGTAAGGGGAACGGTGGGGCCTAGTCATTTGTAACATAAAAACGAAACTGTCACATGACATGGAATTCGCCTCTATGTAGGTTTCACGCCGATGTTTTAAAGATGTAAAGAGACACAAAATGAAATATCTCGCAGCCTGAATGATTTATGCGAGAACAGTAAATCATTTACAAGTCGCGCAAAATGTGTTATGGTCAGGCCGTCATAGCAAGGACACAAAAAAACGCCGTTATATTTTGGCGAAATAAGTGCCGTTCTGTTTGATTGTAGGCTATGCTCTGCTGATCTTTGAAGGTTCCTAACTTTAGATTCACTTTGCAGTTGCATTTTCGCTCTTGCTCACGGGGGGGGGGGGGGGGGGGGGTTGGGGTTTGGGGGGGGGAGGGAGGGAACTCAGACTCGAAATGTGAAGCACGCCATTGAAGTCAATAGTCACGGCACCTCGGTCAGTACGTCTGAGATTTGATTTTTTTTTTTAAACGGTGAGGTTTGTCGGTTGGTGATGCCTGGCAGCGGTTTCGTTTAGTGCGCAGAGTGGCGTTTCGGTAGCGTCCAGGCAAAGGGGAGGAGTCAACCGCGCATTTTAAACGCATTTTAAAAACTACGACTGGGAGGAAATTAAACCCCAAGGAAAGTGTTTGGTTGGCCATACCAAGCGATTCACTGTTCTACGCTGAACGTTACATTTCGTTTTGATGTGAGTTTACGTTGTCCGGCTGAACATTTTTCCTTTTCAAAATTAATTTTCAAAATCTACACCAACCGACCGACCGTAAAATAAGTACATGAAGGACCAAACCGATATAAGTGGGGGGGGGGGGGGGGGGGTGGACGCGGAGATGGGTTGGCGGGGAATAATTCTAGTCTTTAAATTGTTTTTCATGGAGCAGGTTTTTATTTTCACAGTGTTTGCACTATGTTAACACACAGTGACAGATTTGTGAAAAACGCTGCATGAAGAAGAAATGACATCTGATTGAGACTGATGGCGAATACATTACGTGCGGCACATTCACAGAATGTGTGGCCCATTGACAAAAATAAATCAGAATAATAATAATAATAATAATAATAATCCTAACAGATACAATAGGGTTCCACCAGCTTCACTGCTTGGACCCCTAAATAGGAGAGTAGCAGAAGCAATCCTGCACAGTAGGCGTCTCAAAGGAGCCAGGGCGTGGGGTTTGAATCAGAAAACCTGCTGGATGAACACGAGGCCGCAGCTGAGGCTCACACTGGGGCCTGAAGATTTGGGATATGAATGACAGAATCTTTTCCTCTTTAAACCAGAGGAGGGGTTCGCCCTGGAGGCTGTGCTATGGGGGGGAGGGGTGGAATCCCCCTCCGTGAATCCCTCTGCCACATAGACCCCCCCCCCCTCCCCGGGGCCTCCTCGTCGGGCTGAAGACCAGAAGAGCGCTTCCTCACAGCAGCGGTTCGGAGTGAAGCGGGACTGATGTTTACACAGCGATGAGGAGATCGAAAAAAAAAAGGGATTGTGGGGTGGGCATCTGGGGATACCGCCGCCGACGCCCGCGCCAGCCCATAATATAAACCATCAGACGGTCGCTTTAACGCCCCCCACCGCGCGACTCCATTCACCGGAGATAAAGATAAAAGCGCAAAGTCTGTAACGTGCATATGATATACACACACACACACACGCACACACACACACACGCACACACGCACACACGCACGCACACACACACGCACACACGCACACACGCACGCACACACACACTCACACACACACACACACTCACTCACACACACCAACACACGCTCGCGCACGCACGCACGCACACACACACACGGACACATACATGCACACACACACACGCACGCACACACACCCACACGCGCACACGCACACACACTCACGCACACACACGCACACGCACAGTGGCGGTTTGCGAGAGCTGGGGGGCGGAGCCTCATCTGATGTACTTGTCATTCATGAAGTCGTTCATAAATATTAATGTTTGGCAAACTGCTTTTGTCTTTCGCCATCTGATGACTCATCAGAGACTGGGACAGAATTAGACACTTTGATCTCCAGCAGAGAAGCGAAGCAGAAATATTATAATGAACTCAGTTTAGAGCGACTCGCTATGCAGTCAATAATTAAGAGAAGAGAATCACTCAAAAACACTTTTTTTTCCCGCCCGCACTGAACTCCTGATTAGAGGTGATAAATGTTAAAATAAAACATTGAAGCGTGCGGTAAACTGTGCAGAAGCATAAATATCGGTCCACTGGAGATCTTTCAGTAAAGAGTTAGGTCCTGTTAGGTGAGGTCCAGGGGCATCCCACAAAGGCTGTATTTGGCAGGCAGCTGCACAATGCGATATCCTGTGTGTAACGGTTATGGATTATTGATCAGTGAAACCTGCAGGATTTTCCCACATTTAATCAATGGACTTCTAATGCACGCTCGCACGCGCACACACACACACACACACACACACATTCTTATCCTCCAAAAAGTAATTGGGTGCTTCTTTCATTTGTATATGAAGATATAGCAACACCCCTCTGAGTCTCATTGGCTGAGACAAACTTCACACAGTACATATATACAGTACTTATTATATTAAATATTAACTCACAGGCGAATGTATGCAGTGTTTCATGCAATCGATACGTTATGCCTTTATTAAAAGCCAGCAGGCTCGACCCATAAATCACAGTTCATTTAACAAATAAGCCACCATATTTATAACTATGAGGATTGACTGCGTGTGTTCCCACACATAAATATTGTTTGACACCGAGCTGCAATTCAAAGGCTGCGGCACAAGGTAGGTAATTTATAAACCGTGCAGCCAGACGTGGTACAATGCTCCACAGTGCAGTCTGCGAAACGAGCAACAGCACGTATCAAGAAATCAGGCAGGAAAACACTGCCTGCGCACGACTGACAGTCAGTCTATTCATTTGACACCTCTCGGAGCAGTCGATGAAAGTACTGGCCATGAATACAGTGCTCCCCCCTGCAGTCCTCTGAGCTCCAGGAGGAGGAGGAGGAGGAGGAAGACTTTGTGGCGGGGAAGTAAGACAAGGGTGAGGACAACCTCGGGGGCCGAGAACTGGTAACGAGCGAACTGGTGGCGGCGTTTATGCATATTCACGACTTTAAAAGGAATCGGGGATGTCCTACTCCAAGGGTAGAGTCTGGAGGCGAAATGAGAGGGGGGGGGGGTAATGGGGGGGGTGGTAATGGGGGGGGGGGGGGGGGCGGGGGGGCTGGAGGTGGGGGGGGGGGGGGGTGATGGTTGGGGGGATGAAACGGTTCCTGGGCTGCCATACACACCGCAGAGCAAACTTTCATGAGAGAGAAAGAGAGAGTGGGAGAAGAAAGAGAGCAAGTATATATATATATATAAATATATAACTGCAGTCTCCTCCAGTGTCTCGGTGATTGCGCCTCACACGAAATTAGCGGGTAATCAAAGGCCTGGGTTCTGCCCGCAGTCTCTCCTCCCGCCCGCCCACGCGTCCGCCCGTCCGTCCGCCTCCTCGCTGGTCCGACGGCGGCTCGTCGCTAAGGAGCTCTTGCGTGGTTACTCATCGCCCGCGCTTGCGCGCTCTTCGGCCGCGACGCGCTCGCTCTCCCTCGCCGTCGCCCCCGCCCCGCTTCCCCTTCGTCCTCGTCATCATCGTCGTCGGCCGTCCGTCACTCGAGCGCGGCACTCCGCCGGCGCTGATGGCGCTCGAGTGTTTGCAAACGGCGGCGTCTGCCCCCCCCCGAGCCCCAATGTCACCCCGGACAAGAGCGCTGTCCGTCGAAGAGAGACTTTTAAAAATTTAAATAAAATTTAAAAAAAAAAGAGCTGCAACTGTCTTTCGTTCTTGTGATCGAGTCACATGCCACCTGATTTGCATACTTGGTGCCTAACCAGGTGCCACATCCGGTCACTCCCCCTCCCCTTAACCCCTACCCTCTTTTCCCTTTTTAAAAAAATGTCTGAAAACCCTTTTCCCTCAGCAGGCTTCTGAATGCAAATGTCACCTTAGACAGGAGCGCAATCCACCAATGAGATTTAAAAAAAAAAGAAAAAAAAAAAAGATCTGCAACAGTCATGTAATTGCAATCAAGTCATTTTGGTTACTCGGAGCCGAACCGGGTGGCACATCCAATCACCATCCCTCCCAGTTACCTGCCCACACCCCAAAGGCACGGAACAGCCAGAATTTCATTACAGGTGTCTTCACACCGACTCGCGTCCACAAAGATTCCCGGGGATTCAGAGTCTCAGAGTCCATTCCACAGGGTGACAGGTAGGTAGTCTCCCCCTCCTTTTTCTCTCTCTCCCTCCCTCTCTCTCTCTCTCTTTCCCTCTCTACTCCTCTCTATCTGTGGCTGAAATAATTCAAGGAAATCCTTTCCAGTGGCCCGGGGAGCTGACAATTTTGAGTGCAAGAACTGAAGCAAAGGCTCGCATACTTAAAGCTGGGAGATTGAAGCCTCTTAAATGCCTTTATTAAAATATAATGACCTGGAGATTTCCATCAATTATTTCCAACAGCTTGCTGTGGAAGAATGGAGTTCATTTGCTTGATGAATGCATTTGCGGGCCGGCCACAGAATCCCCTTCTCACATTGTTTCTCCTCTCTTGCCTGCGCAACACGCTCAATGTACTCCTGGCTTCCAGAACCGAACTGCCCACGGTCACATGACCACGCCACTCAGAGCATTTCAGGACGCATTTGTACGTGATGGCGTGTGTGTGTGCCTGTGCGCGTGTGCGTGCATGCAGATGTGTGTGTTTGTGTGTGTGTGTGTGCGTCTGTGCGTGCATGCATGTTTTTGTGTGTGTGTGCGTGTGCGTGCATGCAGATGTGTGTGTTTGTGTGTGTGCGTGTGCGTGCATGCAGATGTGTGTGTTTGTGTGTGTGTGTGTGCGTGTAGGCAGGTGTGTGTGCGTGTGCGTGCATGCAGATGTGTGTGTTTGTGTGTGTGTGTGTGCGTGTAGGCAGGTGTGTTTGTGTGTGCGTGCATGCAGCTGTGTGTGTTGGTGTGTGTGCGTGCGTGCGGGTTACAATGTAACCAAGTAGAGGCTGTGAGGACATATTCATGGTCACATGGTCGTACATCATTCCTGTTGATAATGTATGATGTTATAGATAGCATGTTGGAAATGTATGATGGTGTAGATTATTTGTGCTTGTACCTCTGGAGGAAAGAGTAATAGAAGAACTACCCAGGAAAGCAGAGTAAAGTCTGTAGAGTACTGATGGAATTAAGAACTGTTTATGAGTTGCAGAATTCTATCCAGTGATCTAGAATGCATACTTGTGTTTATTATTTTACTTTATCAACCTCTCACTGAAGTAGAGGCAATGATATCCACACAGCGATGCATTTTAGGCTGGGACTATTGTTGCTGCAGGCAACCTTTGAATTTAGCTTCTAGTGAGTCATTTATTTTTTATTCTTAGGTAATAGAATAATACAAAATTGGGAAACAACTGAAACTCTTGTCCCTGGGGCACTGCGGAATAAATAGCTGCGCAGACTTTGTTTTCAGCAACTTTTAACCGTTCCTTTTTGATTATTGACAATATGCCGCGCTCTTATTTTCCTAAAAGCGATTCTTCAGCCATTTGCCAAGGAGGGAAAAAAAAAAAAACACATCACTCTGCCACCAGAGACAAGGACTAAATGAGAAGCTGAGCGGTGACTAGCGTAGGGCCTGCCCTTCCTCACCGTGGTGTTGTTTGGCTGACTGGGGGGTAAGAATTTTTAGTACCCCCTTGAAGGGTGTGTTTGTACGAGCCAAAAAGCATCTACTCACTCTGCTTTGCGAGGGACTTCTTAAGCAGCCACTACTGTCAAGCTTCCTAAATCTCTCGAAGCTTTCAGCCATTTTTTTAACACCGCGGCACGTGCGTGTCCACTGGACTTGGAGCCCCAGAGACAAGCCTCAGCTCATCAGCTCGTCTCAACATTTCTCACCTTGCCAGGCAAGTCGTCCCCAAAACATCAGCAGCACGACGAGCACACGGGCCGGCCCCCTCTTGAATGCAGTACGGTAACATCTGGCACACGCCTCCATCCAGAATGACTTACAGAGCTTCGCATTTGTTTTTTAATTTTATAAAATTACATACAATCCGTTTATACAAAATATGGAGGATGAACCAGCAGAAAGGTCAAAAATGGCATCTCAGGCCTTCTTGCATGTACATTTTCCCCACCACATCACACGCCAGTTTTGCTTTGCAGTACACAGGTGTTGTGTACATACACATATATATTTGAGCTCAATTCGAAAGAGCATAACGGAACGCAACACAAAAACC
The DNA here is from genome assembly GCA_025169545.1 of Anguilla japonica. Taxonomy (NCBI): domain Eukaryota; kingdom Metazoa; phylum Chordata; class Actinopteri; order Anguilliformes; family Anguillidae; genus Anguilla; species Anguilla japonica. The sequence goes on along the minus strand of CM045886.1, from coordinate 65,496,775 downwards.
ATGTTCCAAACACACCTGTCCCGGCCACAGGAAAAGCCAAAACACCCACAATTCCCTATTTTTTTTTCCACCGCAGGGCCTCAGAAACCACATACAGCTACAACATAGCAATGCAACGTAGCAACGATCGCGGCAAACAGCAACCGCCTTTTCTTTCCCCGTTCGAACGACGGCCTCGTACGCGAGCACATCACGGCTGATTACCTCGACGTCGTCTGACTGAAAGGCCAGCGCTAACGCCACATCTCGCACAAGACAAATTGTTGAATGGAAGGGACCTTTGTTTTGTGTCTGGGTTTAATGATTTGTGGGCATGCATTTTAAGGGCAACTATCCATCATTGTGATAAGTCAGGGGTTAATAACATGCCGAGGACAGACATAGTTCTAGGCGATGTTTGGACACAATGGAAGGCTTTCAACGAAACTATAAATACATTATTGGTCAGACGTGCCCTCCTCGGGCGCCAACTGCTTTGTTTTTGCCCCAGGGTGGCTTCGCTTATGCTAAGCTATGCGCTCCCCTCCGGCTGAAGCGCGGGCTCAGTCAAATGCAATCGTTCATCTAGTCGAGCTTTCGGGCTCTGTCACGTGAATAAAAAAAAAAAAAAAAAGGTGTTTCATTACAAACACAAAAATAAAAGAAAGAACACAAGACTTTACTAGCAAGAAAGGGGAAAGAAAGAAAAAAAAACAAATCCGCTTCCAACAGCTCGAATGGATTTATTGGCAGATTACTGTACAACATCACGGCCAGCGAAGCGGAAAAAGGGTATCGTTTAAAAACGTCCGTAGTCCGCCCGACCGTTTATTTATAAGCGCCCGTGAATTATGCCGCATATCAGAAGAACGCTGTAAACAGGGGAATCCAGCGGAGATCTGAAGCACGGGGGGGTGCTTCACAGGCACACGATCCGGCTTCCTTTACGTTAGATGCGAAACACACCGTTTTTTCGGTCGCATTTTATGCAGTCAGGGGAGCGTGTAGAATTAAAGACAACATTGCTTTTCCGTCCCGGAAGGCCAGGTTCTAGGCTACGGCGCACAAGGGTCAGTTTCACTCACACTGCTGCCAGTTCCAGTTTTTGGGGTACACCATTTTAAAGAAAGTAAAAGATCCCTCAGCGAGGGGAAAAAAAAAAAAAAAAAAACCAGACAGCAATACACACATTTGGAACAGATACAGCTACAGCCAGTCATAGAAAGATCCGGTTTTTTTTTTGGACCGTGATCAGAACGGTAGTCTGCAATTGATGCAGTTTCCACGTGACGCTCCTAGTCGACTCCGGGTAAGCACGCGGGCCACATACACACCGCCGCCCCCCCCCCCCCCCCCCCCCTGCGAGCGCGTGAGGAACGGGGGGGGGGGGGTATTTTCAGTCACCCACCTCCGGTCGCCAGCTGAGCTCTTCACCTCGCTGCAGACGCTATCTCAGGTGAGATCGCTGCCTGGCGCCGGCCCGCGGCGAAACGCGCCAATCAAAGCAGGAAGAGGCGCGCCGCGGAGCTTAGTGCGGGAGAGGCGCAATGCGACGGCAAACAGGCCTGGATTTGCATTCGGTTTTAGCATCGCGCCCGCGTGATGTTTGTCTCTTCCTGCCGGAGAAGAAGTTTCACATTTTGTGTTGTTTTCTGAGGCAAAGAAGGTCAAGCAACAGACCCAATTAATACCGGTGCATTTAAAAGATAAATATCGCAAAACCAATTCTGGAGATTAAAAGAAGGGGATAAGAAAAAAAAAAACACACAAAATCACAACTGGTTTCAGGCCAATAACAGCAGGGACAATTTAAAAAAACAGTGTCAGTTAATTTAAGTATTTAGCATTTTTTAGATTTAATGGTTAAAGTATACTTTAATATTTACTGTAATGCAAAAACATCACATTTTTTCCCCCTCAAGGAAGACAATACAAACATTACTGATTTATCATTGTTGATTTTTTAATTTCACTTTTTTTTTTTTTTTTTACACAATAAACCATATTTCCGCAACAGATCCCATTGCTTTTTCACAAAAAAATACAAGAGGCACATCTGAAAAATACATATTTAGCTTTTTATAGAGAAATGAAGGCCCCATATTCAAGTATGAAAATAGACACAAAAAAAGCCATACCACGAAATTAAAACAAAGTTTTATGTTTTTATGTTTTTATGTCACACTTACTACAGTGCAATTTTCTTTATAGGCATCTGGTATATTTTGGCATTTTTCCCCACAAATAAAGTTTATCCTTTGCCACAGGCAAAAGTAGCATTATATTAAAGATGATAATTATTGCTAATGAGATTTACACATTCTGAGTTCGGACATGACAGCAACTCTCCACTTTACAATCTACCTGTAATATGGCTGTGAACCTA